>CM023408.3:10973208-11597938 GCA_004368105.4 Eucalyptus melliodora
CATATGTTATCTCATCGATTTGATGGTTGATCGTAATTTGGACATCTTATAACCACGGAAGTCCGAATTATATTCATGGTATGAAAAAAAGGCATTGAATGCAAAAGTATCATATGGTTAATGTGTATGCAACTCAATGGAAGAGATTCATTTATTGACATATCTATGTGTTCTTGAGATTAATATGTCATAACATGCTTGTCCTTGAATCAAATTTAGTGATTGATGGTTAGCAAAATTAGAAAGTGGTTTTTCTTTTTTGTTGTTGGTGTGAAAGCTAGTATGTGCACCAAGAGAAGGTGAATAGGTGCAAAAACAAGCAACTCTAATCAATAATAGATTATGAAGATGAAATTAGACTTTTGTAAACAAATTGAATTACGATCAAAGTAAAAGAGCTTAGGGAAGAGAATAAGAATACAAAATTTATAGTGATTCGACTTAATTCAAGCCTACGTTCACTCTTCCGTATTAACAGCCTACCGGCTGGATTTCACTATGAATCAAAAGAGTTGTTACAGTAAAGCTTTTTCTTGATTCCACAGTGTAGAGACTCTGCTACACTTTCTCAAGGTTTCATAAAGATATAAACTCTCTTTTGCGTACAAGATTTCGCTCAATAATTGAATTGACTAAGAACAAGGAGCTTCAGACTTTGAAATTCTTCTATCGCGCACACACTTGAATAACTGGAACGTCTTCCTTATATACTCCTTCATGCCATCACACTCATTGACACTTACCAAAGGAGTTTTTCCAATCTACCCGTTGAACAAAATCAATTAGGAAGATTTCGAGTTATTTAAGGAATATGTCGATAGCCCATCAATCCTGCTCACCCATACAATCAAGATCTAGGTTTCCATAAGTAGAACCTTCCAAGTATACCTTGCCAATTAATGGATCTAAAATCCCTGAATCAATCTCAATTTGAATAATGGATTCCAACATGCTATATTCAGCCAAGAGATCTTCTTCAGTCGATAGAATCAAATCCTTAACGAAATACTCAATTCTAGATAAGCCTTCTTCGACGGTCTAGAAACTATCAATGAGGATAGACTTTAAGTTTTGAGTCTGGCAGTCCGGAGGTCTTCAAACTTGATGGAAGAGTCTGCAAGTCTTCAGACTAGATTGATAGAAACGTTTTGTCAACTTCAAAACACTCAATGAAGTTTTCTCCAACAATCTCCCCCTTTTTGATGGTAACAAAACTTTCCTGCAGATTTGGATAACTTTAACCTGCAAAATAATACTCAAGCAAACATGGATATTTCACAAAAGATAATTGGCTTAGTAAAGATAACATTAAAATCTGCATCCACAGAAAATAGGTTAGTCCTGTAAATGAGCAACTATCTTTGCCATGAAATATCAATAGTGCTTAAAATAAACAAACGATCAAACAATCCAAATCCAAATCCAATCACAGCCAAACAGCCAAACACAAAAGTAAAGTCAATCAAATATAAAAGTTAAGAGTTTAAATATCAAATCTGCACTACATCTCTTCTCCTTTTTGTCAGCATTAAAAAGGTAGAGATGAAAAGAGAATGGAATTAGAATTGCTTTGGAACACAAACAAGCTGAAAATCTCCCATTGACTGGACAATCCTTTCCAGCTTTTTCAAATCCTCCTTTAGTTGAGCCACATCTTCACCCTTGGCATTTGCTTGAACTTAAAGAGCAAGGGCATGGATTTGATCATGCAAAGAAACTGAAGAGGCTTGACCTGCATTCTGCAAGTTCTGAACTTCGCATTCCAGAGCATAAATTTGGCCTTGCATCTCCAAGAGAACATCAAGCACTCTGCGAAAGTCTGCTGAATTATCAGTCTAAGTACAGGCTTCTGCATGATCAGAAGGTGTATTGGCAGATAATGGCAAGTTAGCACGATCACGCAAATTGGGCGATGAAACCTCATGACATTCCTCAGGAAATTGAGAGGCATAGATGTCTTCTGGATCTGCTGGTGAACGACTTACTCCTTCACTAGTAGCAGCAATTGAAGATGTACCTTTTTTCTCAGCGTCTCCCCCTGTTTCATTGTCTTCAGGCGGTGAGAAGTACTCTTCATGCTCTGCTTCTTCTTGTTCACCTCTGCCCTCTTCTTCTTCTTCTTCTTCAATCCTTTCTTCCTCTGCTTCTTTCTCCATTGATTCTTTTTCTCTAGTCCTCTGTTTGATCTCCTCCTTGTCTTGTTCCTGTCTCACTTTTGTCTCTAGAACAGAACGACTTAAGTTCTTCAATGCAAGAGTAGAAATTGTGATATCATCCTCATCCTCTTCATCCTCCAAGATGAGTGCTCTTCTTTTCTTGGATGGAGCAACCATGGGCTCATTCCCTTTCCGTTTTGCAGCTGAAGAGAATGGGTGAGTCTTGACAAGGGTTTTAACCTTGAATCGATCCAAAGCCTTGTTAAGTTCCTTTAGATGCATTTTAGAGACCATTTTCAGTCCTACCACCATTTGATCGCATGTTCGAACACAAAGAATCCTGGGAGGCTGAATGTTCAAATATTTGAATAACTTAGAGACAAGTGCTGAGTAAGGAAGTTGGCCCTTGTCCTTCACCATCGTTCTGTACATGTGGAACATAATAGTGTGTGGAAGAAAGAACTTTTTGCCAGCATTGATGGCATACATCAGCTTTGCCTCCAAGTTTGAAACATCGGTCTTTGAAGTCGATTTGGGTCTGAGGCAGTTGATCACTATCTTGTGAAGCAAAATATTTGAGGCATTCATCCTCAAATAGGAAATCTTTCCTTCCGTTATTCTATCCCAAACAACCTCTATCGTCGCATGTCCAATAAACACACTGATTGGTTGGTATTTCCCTCTTTCAACCCTAATCACATCAGCCAATGTATTCATGTCAATCACATAGTCTTGATATTGAACACTGAAAGAGAATCTATTTGCATCTAGGAAACTTAGATTTGAATAGAAGTAAGCAGTGAGTTCAGCATGAGCCTCTGTCGTTTCAGAATAAAACCGTTCTAGTTGAGGAAGATTGAATTTCTCTCGCAGCTTGACATTCAGAAAATCAAGAAAATCAAAGTCCACGGTTCTAGGGTTTATCACACCACGCTTTAGCAACTTAAAGTACAGTTGCTTGTGTTCCTCCGAGCGAAACAAATATGTCATTTTGCTTCGAATTTTCGCCACAACACCCATTCTAGGTTTAAACTGAGTGTACATCCTATTATCATCATTCCTATCAGGTTGACTCAGCCCTCCAACACGTGGATTGCTTGGGATATTTGCCAATGCTTCTTCCGCTAACCCTGCAGGAGCAATTCTCAATCGTTCCATTGTGCGTAAAAAGTAGGTTTCATTTCGATACCCTTTGTCTTTCAAAAATTCATCAATATAGTTCAAAGGAGTACCGCTCCTCTTCAAAGTACAGTAAAGCTTAAAAGTAAAAGCGAGCTTATGAGTTCTTACGGGTTCTACATCTTTGATGATTTATTCCTCTTCTCTAAGTTCAATATTCTGAGGTCTAGATGGAGGAGATGGACGCTGCTGAGAATGTTGTGGGCTCTGCTGCTGTCTAGGAGATTCTTCTTCCTTGGTGAGATCAAAATGTGCAGGTCCCTCACGCATTTGTTGTGGTCCTCTGTTTGCGATCCTCGAAGACTTTCTTTGAGACGACATCTTTCACAGTCTTTGAGAGATTCCAAGCTTGTTTCGCAAGAAAGGTGAAAAATTTTCGAGGATTAAATAATAGAAGAAAAGAGAAGTGGAAGATCTGTGCTCTCTTAGGGTTTTTGTGAGTAAAACGAAGAAGAACCAACAGTATATAAGGCAGTTGAAGCGAGGCATAAGGAACGTCGTAAAAGGAAATGTAAAAATGCCTTTTAAAAAATAACTGCCTTTTCAAAAAATTAGATAATCTTCATTTCAAAAATAACTTATTTTTCGAAAAGAAAAGATTGCAATAATCACGAAAAATGGGGAAATAACATCAATCGTACCTTTTCGAGATTTGATCCGAGAGATAAATTTCTAAAATAGAAGTAACTTACAGTTGTAAATCTTGATTGCCTGAGTCTGAGTGTCTTTAGACTTTCAGCCTTAAGTCTGAACTTCCTCAGACTTTAAGATATTAAGTCTTGAACAAATAACTTCAAATTGATTTTTCTCCAAAGGCTTTGTAAATATGTTTGCCAGTTGATTCTTTGAGTTAATAAACTGAATCGAAACTTCTTCATTTTGAACATGATCTCTAATGAAATGATGTCAAATCTCTATATGTTTTGCTCTTGAGTGAAGAATTGGATTCTTAGTGAGATTGATTGCGCTAGTGTTGTCACATTTGATCTCAGTGCATGAATCTTCAATTCCAAAGTCTCTTAGCTGTTGTTTTATCCACATAATTTATGAACAATAACTTCCAAGAGCCACATACTCTACTTCTGCCGTAGAAAGAGCTACGGTACTTTGCTTCCTTGAAAACTAATATATTGTCCTGTTACCAAGTAGTTAACAGGTGCTCAAGGTGCTCTTTCTATCAATTTTACATCTGGCTAGGTCTGTGTCTAAGTATCCAAGAAGAGTGAAGTCTCCTTCTTTTGGATACCAGAGACCTAAATTTGAAGTTGAGGCAATATATTTGATAATACGTTCTGCAGCACTTAGATGAGATTCTTTGGGATTGAACATGATCTCTAATGAAATGATGTCAAATCTCTATATTTTTGCTCTTGAGTGAAGAATTGGATTCTTAGTGAGATTGATTGCGCTAGTGTTGTCACATTTGATCTCAGTGCATGAATCTTCAATTCCAAAGTCTCTTAGCTGTTGTTTTATCCACATAATTTATGAACAATAACTTCCAAGAGCCACATACTCTACTTCTGCCGTAGAAAGAGCTACGGTACTTTGCTTCCTTGAAAACTAATATATTGTCCTGTTACCAAGTAGTTAACAGGTGCTCAAGGTGCTCTTTCTATCAATTTTACATCTGGCTAGGTCTGTGTCTAAGTATCCAAGAAGAGTGAAGTCTCCTTCTTTTGGATACCAGAGACCTAAATTTGAAGTTGAGGCAATATATTTGATAATACGTTCTGCAGCACTTAGATGAGATTCTTTGGGATCTGATTGAAATCTAACACAAATACAAACACTAAACAGAATGTCAGGTCTAGAAGTAGTAAGATAAAGAAGTGAACCAATGATACTCCTGTATAGCTTCTGGTCAACTTTCTTTCCTCGTTCATCTTTGTCCAGCTTCAAGGAACTTGACATTAGTATATTAGTTTTTTTGCAATTCTCCAATCCAAACTTTTTGGCAAGATCTTTAGCGTATTTTTCTTGATAAATAAAGATTCCCTCATTCAGTTGTTTCACTTGAACATGATCTCTAATGAAATGATGTCGAATCTCTATATGTTTTGCTCTTGAGTGAAGAATTGGATTCTTAGTGAGATTGATTGCGCTAGTGTTGTCACATTTGATCTCAGTGCATGAATCTTCAATTCCAAAGTCTCTTAGCTGTTGTTTTATCCACAGAATTTATGAATAATAACTTCCAAGAGCCACATACTTTGCTTCTGCCGTAGAAATAGCTACGGTACTTTGCTTCCTTGAAAACTAATATATTGTCCTGTTACCAAGAAGTTGACAGGTGCTCAAGGTGCTTTTTCTATCAACTCTACATCCGGCTAGGTCTGTGTCTAAGTATCCAAGAAGAGTGAAGTCTCCTGCTTTTGGATACCAGAGACCTAAATTTAAAGTTGAGGCAATGTATTTGATAATACGTTTTGTAGCACTTAGATGAGATTCTTTGGGATATGATTGAAATTTAGCACAAATACAAACACTAAACAAAATGTCAGGTCTAAAAGCAGTAATAAAGAAGTGAACCAATGATACTCCTGTATAGCTTCTGGTCAACTTTCTTTCCTCGTTCATCTTTGTCCAGCTTCAAGGAACTTGACATTAGTATATTAGTCTTTTTGCAATTCTCCAGTCTAAACTTTTTGGCAAGATCTTTAGCGTATTTTTCTTGATAAATAAAGATTCCCTCATTCAGTTATTTAAGGAATATATCGATAGCCCATCAATCCTGCTCGCCCATACAATCAAGATCTAGGTTTCTATAAGTAGAACCTTCCAAGTATACCTTGCCAATTAACGGATCCAAAATCCCTGAATCAATCTCAATTTGAATAATAGATTCTGACATGCTATATCCAGTCAAGATATCTTCTTCAGTCGATAGAATCAAATCCTTAACGAAATACTCAGTTCTGGATAAGCCTTCTTCGACGGTCTAGAAACTGTCAATGAGGATAGACTTTAAGTCTTGAGTCTGGCAGTCCAGAGGTCTTCAAACTTTGATGGAAGAGTCTGCAAGTCTTCATACTAGACTGATAGAAATGTTTTGTCAACATCAAAACACTCAATGAAGTTTTCTCCAGCAGTTGGTGCCGCATATATTCAATTGAAAAAATCAAAAAAGATGTGAACACCTTAGAAATCAATGTCTTCTCTAGATTTGACAGAGATAACATAATTTTGCTGTAGTGATCACGAATAGATCCTATAGGATGTCAAGGGCCAAACAATAGTAAAGCCTTTTCCTAAATTCTAATAGAAATATCATCCAAAAAGCTTCATTTCATCCCTCAATTGAAGTACTTTCTTCCAAAAAAATTTTCGATCTTGTAATATTTATTATGGCTTTGTAACAACCATAGTAGCTATCGCAGCGAGAAAACACCATAACATGTGGTACATTTGTGGTAGACTTGCAATATACTAATTATATTGCTTTGAATAGGCCATATAATTGACAACTAATTCTTCGAAGGGAACGTAAATTTCAACCTATGAGATATCAGCAACTCTCAAGGTGGTTAGTGAATTTGATATGAAAATTAAGTATCGATATATCATGGTTTTATACTATATAATTTTTTTTTTGACAATGATATTTAAGTTTACACGTTGAAAAAAAGTGGATATGTATCCATTTGCAACTTGTACTATTTCGAAGCAAATGAAGAGTTTCTTGGATCTTAAGTAACTTTTCAACTACAAAAGTGGTATCAATAAATGTTTACAAAAAAAGTGGATATGTATCCATTTGCAACTTGTACTATTTCGAAGCAAATGAAGAGTTTCTTGGATCTTAAGTAACTTTTCAACTACAAAAGTGGTATCAATAAATGCAAGGTTTGTAATTATTGAACATCAATTAGTAACTTTTCTTATTTAAAAGGTAAGTTTGTACCCTTTTTCTATGACAAGGAAGCCCACCCTCCTTAGTAAAACATGAACCCATAAATATACCCTACTAATATCGTAAATCACGTAAAATATGAGTTAAGATCCAGATAGGTGGTCCAAATATAATATTATTTGTATCTGGTAGTGTGGGAAGATGGATATTTGTAACCATTTGTAAACTATACCATTGATGATGGTTAGTATGTTTATACGAGGAAAAGACATTTCTCCAAGTGATTAGTAATTTTACACATAGAAAAAGTAAGTTTTAAATTACTAAGTAATTACAACAGATCATCTTTTTATTTGAAAAGTAAGTTTCTACAAGGAAGCCTACCATGACTAGTAATACATGAACCCATAAAAATACTCTATCGATATCCTGAATCATGTAAAATGTGAGTTATGATCTAGGTAGATGGTCCAAACGTGATATTATTTGTATGTGGTAGTGTAGGTAGATGGATGTTTGTACCCATTTATGCACTACTATTCATAATGGTCAGTACATTTATATTAGGAGAAGAAACTTCTCGAAGAGATGAATAATTTTTCTCATTGAAAAGTAAGTTTCAACTTACCAAGTAATTAGGACAAATATATATTTTTTTTTTCACAATGGTGAGTAGCTTTAAATCTTGACAAAAGTAATGCATGATTGTACTTTACCAGCGTCTTGTGAATTGATTAGTAAATTTTGTTAATCAAATGTAACTTTCAATCTATAGGGAATCAGATGCTGAATAGGGAGACGAACCCTGAGACCGGCTCTTGTCGGTTAAAGGGCTGTCCTTTTTAGATTCTTCTAGGAGAGCCGGTGGGATGGCGGCAACCTGCCACGTGTTACCGGCTATTCGCGGTTGCTCCTTTTCTCAAGCTTCACACATCAGCTTCACCTCGTCTCCCAGCTCTGTTCTCTTTGTTAGCATCTGATTTCCGAAAGATGATATTCTCTGTTTGATTCTCTGTTCCCAATTCGATTTTCGCCCCCACCAAGCTGTCGCCTTCCAACTCCATTTCTTGAAGGTAATTCAATATTCTTCTTCTCTTTCTGTTCTCTTTCCTCTTCCTAAATCATTTCCTTTGTGGGTTCCTGCAGTCCCGCCTTCCTCAGCATATCACAATTTTTTAACTTTCTTCCTCCACAGAGAAAGGAAAGAAAACCAGAAAAGTAGAAGTCGAAAAGGGGGGAAAATGTGGGATATTATTTTACGTGTAGCTTCCAAGGTGGCAGAGTACCTGGTGGCTCCAGTCGGTCGTCACTGCGGCTACGTGATATTCCCTAACAGCTATATTCGCCAACTTAACGACGAAGTTGAGAAGCTGAATGACGCCAGGGTCGGGATCCAGCGTTCCATCGATGATGCTCAAAACAACATGAAGGAGATAAAACGCGAAGTTGACAGATGGAAGAATAAGGCAGAGACCGTCGCCGACAAGGTGCATCGCGTGCTGGATGATGATAGAAGAGCCAACAGAACTCGCTTCTGCGGGTGGCTTCCCAACCCAAAGGAGCGTTATTGTCTCAGCAGGGACGCAAGGAAGACGGTCCAGGACATCCAAGCACTCATTCCTCAGGGTAAATTCGAGAGGGTCTACTACGAGAGTGCTCCGCCAGGGCATGTCGCTAGCCCTCCCGAGGTGAATTCCTCTACCAGTGATCGGGGTGACACTATCACCGATTCACGAGCTTCCTTCTTTGAGGGCATAATGAATGCTCTGGATGATGAGAAGCTCAAAGTGATTGGGATCTACGGGCCCAGCGGCGTGGGGAAGACGACGCTCTTGGAGGAAGTCCAGAAGAAACTCAGGAACGAGAAGAGACTGTTCCACCTGATTGCCACAACGACTGTATCGCAGACTCAAGACTTGAAGAAAATCCAAGATGACATTGCTTACGCCTTGAGTCTGGATCTGAAGAACACGCCAAGCGAAGTCGGAAGAAGAGATCTTCTGTTTCGGAAATTACAGAGCGATCCGACAAAGAAAGTTCTCATAATATTGGACGATCTGTGGGGGCCACTTGATTTGAAGGCGGTTGGAATTCCTGCGGGAGACGAGAGCAGGGGATGCAAGTTGCTGCTAGCATCAAGATTTAAAGATGTGTTGGAGCAAAAGATGCATGCGGATAAAACATTTCGTCTTGAAGGTTTAAACAACGACGAAGCTTTCAGGCTATTTGAAAAGATAGTCGGCGACAAGCTCAAAGACGAGGAATTGAAAGCAATAGCAGCTCAAGTGGTCGAGAAGCTCCTAGGTTTGCCTCTTTTGATTATCTCCGTCGCAAGCACTTTGAAATACAGCCGTGTGTCCGCATGGAAAAACGCATTGATAAAAATAGATGAGCCAAAAATAGAAACTATAGTGAAGTTGAGTTATGACCATTTGGAGAGTGAGGAAGCGAGGTCCTTATTCTTGCTTTGTGGTCTTATTGGCGGGACCATTAAAGTCGAACTTCTGCTGGGACTAGGCATGGGGTTGGGCTTGTTTGAGAGATTCAATGACACGATAGAAGATTCAAGGGATAGATTGAATACTATGCTCGATAGCCTCCGTTCTGTTTGTTTGTTGCAGGATGATGGTGATGACATGGAATATGTGACCGTACATGATCTTTATAGTGAGGTGGTCGTCTCAACTCCATTTAGAAGTCAGAATTCCTTAATGATGAACAACTATTATGTTTCGTGGCCAAAAGAAAAGCTTGAGAAATGTTGGGCAATATGCCTTGTTAATGACTACAGTGATAGCCTTGCTGAAAAAATGCAGTGTGTGTTTCCCGACTTGAAGATATTCATGTTGTCTCAACTAGGGTTGTTCGAGGAGCCTATACACCGACATGATGTGAGAGATTGTTGTGGACTAGATTTCACAAGCATGGAGCAGCTCCAAGTCCTATATCTTCGCTTCATACATATCACCAATTTACGTTCCTCGATTGGCACCCTTAGGAACCTCCACTCATTATACTTACACTATTGCATTGTAGACGATGTGGCAATTCTTGGCAAGCTCAAAACATTGCAGATTCTCAGCTTGGTAGGATCTCAAATTTCTAAGCTACCTAAAGAAATTGGGGAACTTAGGAATCTGAGATCGTTGAATCTATATGATTGTGACTCGCTTATGATAATCGAGCCTGGTGCCCTAAAAGGCTTAGTCAACTTGGAAGAGTTATATATGAGGGGAAGCTTTAGTCGATGGATAGTCGATGATGAAATACCAGCGGAATCGTATAATGGTAGGCTTGCTGAGTTGAAGAGCTTGAGAAAGCTAGCCTCTTTGGAAATATCGATTCATGATCCCATCGTACTCTTAAAGGATGATGACCTGCCATTTGGGACCCTGATCAGATTTTGGATCAACATAGGAAATGCTTACGGAAGGGGATTTCGTGGTTTGAGAACCATGAAACTCCAATTGGAAGGATGCGATGGTATTCTCTCAAAAGAATGGGTTCAGAAAACTCTGCAAAAAACTCAACACTTATATTTGGATAGATTGGGAGAGTTCAAGGAAAATGCTCACGAGTTGTGCATTCAAGGATTTAAACAACTGAAGCATCTCAACATTCAGAACAGCCCTATCAAGTACATCGTCAGTTCAATAAATGACCTTCTCACTGCATTTACGGATTTAGAGTCTTTGTTCCTCGAAAATCTTATTAATCTGGAGAAGATATGCAATGGCCTTGTCACACCAGATTGCTTCAGCAAATTGAAAGTTGTGTGTATCAAAAAGTGCCACCAATTGAAGAATTTGCGATTCCTCTCAGAGATGCAAAGACGTGTACATTTGGAAGAGATCAAAATATGTGAATGTGACTCATTACAAGCCATTATCACAGGTGATGCAGGAAAAGTAGAAGTTGTTGATGACATGATTGAGTTACCTAATGTACAACGTCTAGATTTGCGTAAGTTACCAAAAATGACGAGCTTTTGCACTAGAGCTAAGGGTGCTCCAATTCAGGTAACTTTTTCATTTTATGGGTATAAATTTCTTTAATTCTTAATCTTGCAAACAATACCTAGATTATACTATTATAGGGGGATTTAGGATAAGATGATATTGGTGTTCACCGAGCCTCAGTGAATATTGCATTAATTTTGATTATTTGTACATCTTGAAACACATATAAAAAATCCTTTCAAAGAAAACACAGACCATACATTTTTATTCACATCCAACTGTAGCTAGGGGAAGCCTTTTTCTACAATTTTTTTTTCAATTTATTTCAGTGTTAGATAATTGCACTAATTATTTGGGCTTTAGCATGGGTTTGTACTATGAATAATTTATTACTTATTTAACATTTTTAATGAGAAGAAAAAACATTATATATAATGAATCTTAAACGAATGCACGAAATTCAACAATTTCAAAATGAAGAAAGTGAGAGAATAAATAAATAGAAGGCGAATGAGTAGCCACATAACAAAGAAAGTCCACATAATTCATGTTTCACCTACACGCAAGTTGGCAATTGATTCTAACACTCATGCCAACCTCACCATGTCAACATCGTTCTGCTTCTATCATCCCTTCGTCTCAATTAAGTTTTTGACATTCTTAAGAGACATCAAACTCATTCATATATTTAAGTTTCTTTTGTTTCGCTGAAAATTCATTGTTGCTGAAAAATGTCTTCCTGGTGATTCATTTTTCTTGTTTTCTTGTATTTGGTACTGCTGAAAACACAATCTGAGAGAAACTAACCCAAATAAATGATATTTACCTGTTCATAATGAAAAGCAATAAGTTGAGAAATAATTTTTTAAGAATTTAACTCCTACATGAATTTGTCTTTAATTTTGAAGGTCAAAATAGAAAAACGAAAGAAAAGATAACAATTACAATGACAGTTGTTTTGAAGATCAGTAGATGATTTCAAAAGAAAAGAGAAAAAAAATTATGGTCATAGCTTTGAAGATCAGCCAAATCAAAGCTAACTATGATGACATGCGAGAGCAGCATGGTAGTGGTGAGGATATCCTCCTGAAAATGATTTTTCTTTTTACGAAAGAGAAATTCATTTTCTTGGATTTTAGCTTCAGAGTTTCAGTCATTTTCTCGTATCTAAACACAAGAAAATTCTAAAAGCATTTTTCTAAAAATAGATTTAGTTGTAACTTACCTTTAATGAGTTTTTTTTTTTTTTTTTGGTCTAAACCTTTAATGAGTTTGATTGTGGCGGTTCGTTAGGTTTCATTGCCTTGCTTGGAATCCCTAGTAATGGTTGGACTCCTTGGCCTAGAAAACATACTCTACAGTGATCCCTCAATAAAATACAGTGGTCTGAAGTCACTAAAGATTGAAGAATCTAAATCCACATTGAGTATTCCCAAAGATTGGATACTGAAGCTGCCAAATTTGGAGTCAATGGAAATTGCGGGCTCTCCATCAGCAGAAGTAGTTTTCGACTTGGAGGAGTTGAAAGTCACTAGAGAAGTCGAGATTCTCTCTCGGCTAAGTACATTGGCATTATCTAAGTTGCCAAACCTCCGGTGCACGTTGAAACAAGACGTACAATTACAAGGAATATCAATATTTCGAAACTTGAAGGAGCTCTCTGTCTGTGAAACAGGGCTGTCATTTCTCTTTCCGGTGTTTGTGGCTAAATGTCTTAGAGAAATTGAAGACATTAAAGTGAAGGACTGTCCAAATATGAAGACGGTGATTGTGGATGAAGAAGGAACAGATGATATTATAGAGCTACCACTACTGAAGCGACTATCTATAACGCGTTGTCCCACAGAGAAATTCTTCTCATATCCTCATGGAAAGAAAGAGTCAGTAACCACTACTTCAAATTCGCTAGATGCTTATTTCAATTCCTTCTTTGATCAAAAGGTACAAATCCCTTCTCTTGAGATTATACCCATAATAGCCATAGGCACATGCTTTGCAAGGCAAGTAATCAAATCTCTTTGAAGATCTTTGTTTGGTTTTATTAATTAAAATGTGTTCATAAATTTATAACTATATTTGTCAGATAGAGGCCACTAATGGAAATTTCATTCTTCCACCGCATTAGATAGATTGTGGGGATTAGGCCAATTTCACAAATTTTTCATAGCTACAATATGACGCATAACTCTTATGAGCAGGTTAGTTTACCGAGCTTGGAGGAGTTAAAGCTTGAGCTAGAAGGATCCTTCAAAGGAATATGGCACAGTGAACTTATGGAAAATTCCTTATGCAAATTAGCCACCCTCTCTATTGGATATTGCTCTAAGCTACACAACATCTTCCCTTCCACAATCATAGGGAGATTGCACAACCTAACAATTGTTGAGATTGAAAACTGTCCCTCTCTGGAATCATTGTTTGATTGTGGGTCCACGGAAGCAAACATTGTGCAAACAACTGTATTGCTCCCCAAATCAGAAGTAAAGACGGTGAGGGAAGCACGAAAGTTGAAATGTACAGTGAAGAAAGACTCCCAAATGATTTTGAGTTTTCCTAGTCTTAAAAAAGTCCGTGTTTGCAATTGCTCCAACCTAAGATATCTCTTCCCTAGTTGTAGGGCCACAACTCTAGAGAAACTCGAGAGCCTATGGATTAGCAATTGTGAACAGATGAAGGAAGTGATTCCTAAGGAGACAACCAAAGGGGATGATGAATCATCACAACCGTTGTTCAATGAGATGGTTTGCTCCATCCCTTACCATGATCATCTGTATTCTTGCATTTCATATTTTAGAATGAACAATCTAATAATTTGTCATATCTATCCTCCTTTCTCACATTAAACTCGTGCAGGCTAGATTCCCTAATATAAGAAAACTACAAATTGAAGGTGCCCGGTGCAAAGAGCTATGGAACAGTCAAATTCCTTATGATTCCTTTTGCAAACTGGAATTTCTTCGATTGGAGCATTGTGACAATCTCCTATGTATTGCCCCATCCCACATGTGGAAGAGACTACAGCTTTGTCTCAACTTCCTAGAAGTGAGATCATGTCGTTTGGTCGAGATCATATACAAAAGTGATGGGATAGATACAAAGAGTGGCAAATTGAGGAGGTTGGCTTTGCATGATCTCGAAAACTTGAGGCACATTTGGCAGTCCAATGGTCTCCCAAATGTCCCATTCCCAAACTTGAGATACGTAAAGGTTGTGAGGTGCTCTCGTTTGGAAATTCTTTTCACAACCTACACGGAAAAATTTCTCGAGCAAATTGAAGAGCTGATAGTAGAGTCATGTGAAGATATAAAACTAATTGCTGGCCATGAAGAATGTGAAGAAGCGGCCGGTACGACAATCATCTTCTCCGAGTTAACTGCTCTTAGACTTTTCGAGTTGCTGAAAATCAGGAGAATCCTAGCTGAGAAATACTCTGGGGAATTCCCATCCTTGCAAGTCTTTTGTATGGTAAGCTGTGGAATGGCGCCGGACCGAGGCCTTGATGACTGGGAAAGGTACCAAGCCCACAAGTGGTTTGACTTCATGAAATATGGGTTTGAAGAATAATCGTTTCGGACTTCTGCAACGGAAAATGGTGTTTGGCAATATAGAATAACGCATCCGGTAATATGATATCATGTTTCTGCGTTATCTTGTATAGTTCCCACAAAGTCTCTTGACTATTTCCTTCAATAATCATTGCTCTGGTTTGTCTCCTGTCCCTTGGATCTAAGGCCGTGCTAAGGAAGGTCACTTGTTCATTCCGACTGAGAATGTAGAGTTGCTATCAATGCTGTCTATTGAGACATGTTTTCTTAACTGACAAGCATGTAACTGTTACTAGTGAGTCGCAGTTACTTCCTCTAAATTTCTAAAGAGTCTTTCATGGACAGTAACGAGTGCATTGTTTCCAATTTGTAACTGACAACGAGTACATTATTAAGCAAATGACATATTCAAATATTTCTCATCAAAAATGACTATCGGGATCAAAATAATTCTTTTTTTTTATTCAAATTTATAAACGTGAATATTTTCTTATTTTCGCTAACTATTTACTTAACTTAGAAAGTTACTCTTGGTATTTTCTCATTCATAGAGTCAATTTTACTTATCATTAACAAGAAATTTTGCCCTAAACTCATTAATAGTGAAGACATTTATTAAGCAAAAAGCACTTCTAATATAAGATATTACCAAGAGATTCTCTCCTATACTTTTACTCTTCTCTTGACAAAGCTCTTCAAATTTTATTTGGAAAAGAAAAAAACCGTTTTATTAAATATGAATGCATCTAATGTGCAAAAATCAATTTTACTGTTTTATATATATCAGATCTCAGGCTCTTTCAAGAATTTCACAAAATAGATGAACTCCATACACACGAGTTTACCAACTGAAGTACACTTTTAATAATTTTGTCTCATCAGAAAGGTCAAAACAGGTTTCTTCACTCTCGATCGAATTCACTGGCTAACAAGGCGTCATCAAGTGGCCCTCAACAGAATTCACTTGCTCTCTTCCTTTCTCTCTCTCTACATCTAACGATCGGAGTCGATTCCCTTTCGAGATCAAGCTCGACGCGCTCTGCAGAGTGGGGGCCAGAACATAAACAGAGCCACCTTCGCACACGCAAAAGGAGCTCCGCAAATTCTCTCTAGCCCTGGTTGAAGGGACTCGCGTGATTTTTGAGCATTCATAAGTCACTCTCTCTCGGAGATTTCTTTCGAATCCTTGCCTCTCGCTTCGTTGCTGATCGTCACCGCTTCCCGATCGCCGATAGTTCGGTCTGTAATGCCGAAGTTCTCAAGCTTTAATCACGACTGCCTGCTTCGACGATTCCAATCCTGGATGTCGTTGCTTCTGTTAACTCCTTACTTGTATCCGATGTCCATCGCTATAGCTAATCATTCTTCATTCAACTAAACCGCATTTGCTCTGTTTTCCGTTGCTTCTTATGCGAAGTAGAGGCTGAGTGCTATTGTTACCGTCTGTGTGAAAACGGCTTCGATTGAGGCTGTATTGATGATCGAACTTGCCGACTGCCTTTGTGATGATTTGGATGCGAATCACCTGTTTGACGAAATTCCTGAACTTAGTCAGTTCGTATTTTGATTCAAGTCTTGATCAAGAATTTCCTTCATTACTAGATTATTGATCGATATCGGTCATATAAGCGTATATGAGGTCCGTTTCTTCGTTAAAAATCGTAGGTATTCAATTTTGAAGTTGCTTTGGATCTGCTATAACCTGTCAATACATGCTGATTCGTAACTGTTGCAGCCCTGAGCTGATGTCATTTGGTCCTTGATATTGATGTCATTCCACTCAAGTAAGTATGTGTAGTGAATTTCATGTTCCCTTGAAAGGGATTTATCTCATGAATGAATTAAATTCTACTAGAAATTGATCCTTGTATGGTAAACGTGTCTTGATATCGCTGATTTAGTGTGCATTTGATTCCAATTTGAGGCTAGTTTGGTTAGGGGATCGTATATGTTCATGCTAGGAACGCATTACGGTGAATCTCATGCCAATTTGCAAGAATTGGGGTCATCACCAAACTTGAATATGTTAGAATCGAAGTATTGCATGCCGACCATGATTGCTTTGGGTAAATTCAGTATTAATGTGCCCCCAGATTGATGCCATTTTGATCAAGTAGACTTATGTGCCCTTGTAGTTTGATATGGCTTCATTTTAATGTCGATTAATCATCAAAGGACCACAATTTGCTGTCTTTTATGCTCTGCTACAATTATGAAAGTCTGCTGGAAGTTTGTGGACTAAGCATGAATTAGATGGATAAGAGATATGGTGTGTGCAAGTTCCTTATCAACTTCACATGTTCGGATGGCAATTGCATGATTACATTGATGTCTGTATGCTTGATATTGCCATGAGAGTCTTGGCCTGATTATTGAATTAGAGAACTCCGATGTTAGCTAAACTTTAATTCCATGATTCTTGCAATTTCGAAGCTCGGGGCATCTATTTTTTGTAATATTAAATAATTTGAAGAATACTGACTTCTATTAAAGGTGAAATGGTAGACTAGCCAGATTTATGATAATCTCTCAACAAAACTGGTCACCGAGGCCCCATCAAAATATTGCGTGGACGACACTTGCTAGCAAAATACCAATATTCTCTCCCTCTCCTTCGACGCTTACCATTTAAGGCTTATTTATAAGAGCTATTGTTTGAACCTGATTGATCCTTCAAGTGCATGCGCTTGTGCCAATATATTGTGCACAACACCAATTGTGACCTATTGACGCTACTGGAAATATCTTCAGGGAAGCTAGAACTCACATTTGGTTATGAATTCTAATTTGGCAGATGAGGGAATATATCTCTCTGTCCTTTTCTTCCTTGAAGTTCGCTGGCCACTGCTGTTCAGAATGATGTTTCAAAGGTATGTTTCTCATTTCATTGGAATGCTCATGATATACTGATAGTCATCTACGTCAACAGCACTAAAGGAGCATGACAGAAGATTATCGCCGATAGGAGGAGGGAAGCTTGGTCACGAGCAATAATTTTAGTCACCTATTTGATTGCCAACAGTTCCGAGGACTGAAATGCCACAGTACTCAAACTTCGGTCATAATTGCCTGCTTGGATGATTCCATTCCTTGATGTTGCTTTTGTTATCTCCTTACTCTCCGAGGTCAATCGCTACAGCTAATCATTCTTCATTCAACCAAACTGCATTCGCTCTGTTTTCGGTTGCTTTATGTACAAAGCAGAGGCTGGGAGCTGTTGCCACCGTCTATGTGAAAATGGACTATCATTGAGGTTCTATTAATGATTTGAACTTGCTGCATTTCATTTGCAATGATTTGGATGTGAATCATTGCTCTACTTTTGCATCTAAGCTCCCTAGCCCAAATGTATACTGCCTGTTTGATGATATTCGTGAACTAAATAAGTGTGTTTTTGATTCAGGTCTTGACCCAGAATTTCATTCATTACTAGGTTTTTGATCAATTTTGGTCATATCAGCCTAGTTGTGTTCTGTTTCTTCATCGAAAATTGTAGGCATTCCATTTTGAACTTGCTTTGGATTTGCTGGAACCTTGTCAATACATGCTGATTCACAATTGTTGCGGCCCTGAGCTAATGTCCATTGATCCTTCATTTGATGCTATTCCACTTAAGTAAGCATGTGTAGTGACATAAGATTGTGTTATGATGAATTTCATGTTCGCTTGGAAAAGATATTATGTCATGGATGAATCAAATTCTACTGGAAATCGATCCTTGGATGCTGACCATGTCTTGATAACCCATGATTGGGCTTGCATTTGATTCCAACTTGAGGCTAGTTTGGTTATGGGATCGTATATGTTCATGCTAGGAAATAATATAGTGAATCTCATGCCAACTTGAGGCTAGTTTGGTCATGGATTGATGCCATTTTGATCAAGTAGACTCATACATGCTTGTGGGAAGATATGGCTTCAATTTCATGGCAATTTGTCATCAAACAATCACGATTTGCAGTCTTGTGTGCTCTGTTACAATTCTGATTGCGCACTGGAAGTCGTGGATTAAGCACAGATTAGATGGATTTTGTCTTAGCTTGGTTGTCTTTTTTATTGCCCGTGGGCAAGTGATATCACGTGTTCAAGTTCCTTGTCAATATCTCATTTTCAGATGGCACTAGTTGGCTATTAGTGCTGCTAGAATGAAATCAAGGACTGCATATCACTACAGATACATATTAACAGAGGGTCTTAACTCCTAGGGGTCAACACTCACTTGTGAATATTCACATCGGCTTAATTCCCTAAAAAAGCACAAACTTTAGGTCGACTCCCTATTCTGACTTGAACTTCTTCTTTTTTGTCTAGAAAAAATCAACTTCCACTTAAGTCCCAAATATTGCCCCCATTTGATTGCCATCCAAAATCACTGTTGAAGGTCTGATGTGGCAGTTAGTTGTAAATTCATGTCAGCTAACTACTCACCAAAATGATGCTTAATTTGGGAAAAATCAAAGCAATTAGAGCTGGATTCTTCAATTCTGCAGACAAAAGTCTTCAAATTTTGCGTTTGGCAATCTTCAATTCGTTGAACAGACTCACGCTCCAGAGAGTTGGTTTGTTGAGCTTTTAATTAACCAATTCTGAACTCTGCTGGTCTCGTGATCCCAAGGATGAGTGCTCGACCAAAGACAGCATCTTCTGCAGGATCATTCTCAATGAATCGACTGCATTCAAGGTATTTGATTGATTTTGATTCTGGTTCTTCTGAATCGGGGATGGATAGCTATCTTCTTCAATGTCAAAGCTCATTTCAATTCATGGTTTTGCATCTCATGCGTTATTCTTGCTGAAAGATGCGAGCTTGATGGCCTGCTGGGGTTGGCAATCATGTGCGGAAGAATTACATCCACATACTGTTCTCATATTTTGCCTATCCGAAAACGCAATGGAATGTTGACTCTTCCACATTGCACTGTTTGTCGTGCATCATTGAGCATTGCTGATGCGGCTATGTGTTTGACAAACATTTTCGGAATGTATGACAGATGACGGCTAGAATGATCAGATCCTTCTTCATTCAATTGATCTTATTCATTTTGTACTTTCAACTCTGTGAGGATGAAAAGTGCCTATGCATATTGATTCAAGTCTTCTGAGCCATGGGCGGGGTGTTACTCATCCATCATTCTGCAGTAGATGACCCATTGAAATTATTGTCCTTAAACAAGGATAAACTGATGAGGCAAAAAGGTCATTTTTGCTCTTGTGATTAACTTCTCCGTTGTTTAGCCAGGACTTCTTATAGTCTCATCTAATCACTCTCTCCTGATTGTGTAACTTTGCTTCATAAACAATAAATCGAGATGAATTAATGTGTCTATACGTGAAATTAAGATTTGCTCATGAAACTACGTTGCAGTTAGAAGCAGATGCTCCCATCTGGTTCTAACTTTAACGACCTACATGCTTGGTTATAGCATCCAAGTTGATTGAGTCTTGTTTTGTAACTCAACACCAATCTTCCTTACTGATGACAACTTTCTTGTTGTCAGTTTGGATCCTAGCAGTTGTTCTCATGGCCTAAAGAACCCACATCTTAGTTAAAAAAATTCTATCTGCGGATCAGCTTAGATCCTGGCAGTTGAATGTATAGACTAAAAGGGAGCATTGAAGAGAAATAGAGCTTTTGACTGTTATTGGTGGAGAATGTCTTCTCGAGGAATTTGGCACTGTTGTTTTTTCACAAACCAACTTCTATTCTTGAAAAATCTTTTTGCAACGTGAGACTATGTATGAACTCACTCACCTCAATTGTACCTGGGCCGCAGTGCTTCGTCCATGATCTCTTGCAAATCTGTGGTTTTCATATCCGGCGGGCCTTTTTGTTCAACGACCAAGTCGAGTACATTAATGCCACACGGGACATGCTGTGGTCCCTCTCCCGGAAGCTGGATCGTTGGCATAGGAGGAGCGGGGTTCATAGCCGATGGCAAGCTAAGTAGCAGGGACAATCGGCGGGTCCTCGGTGCCAGATAGGCAGTTACTTTTTGTCCAGCGTGGATGCGCTTTCGTGAAGAAAATGATTGCGAGGTAGCTGAATAGTTCTAGCATTTTGGAGGTGGTGGGGTCCCAAAGGCAATGTTAGTATAAAGAAATGGTGGAGGGGGTCCACTTATTTTTAATCGACAACCGTATGGCCTGTGGCAGGCCGGGGATTGTGCTCTTGCGTCCAACAGCACTTTGGCCTCCTCTTCAAGGGCTACCTTGAAAATTGCGATTCGATAAAAAAGATTCAAAGCTTGCGGAAGGATTCGGTTTCCAACTTCTTGATTTTTTACAAGCGTGGTCATAAACTACCAATATTATGAAGAATTTTACCAGCATATGAATGGATTTATAAATTCACAACTTCTTATCAAGATTGTAAGGGATTTAGTAATATCGAAATAAATTAGATTTACCAATGTCAAAATAAATTAGCAAATTATGTATTTAAAAAAAAAAAAGACGCGTTGTTCATAAGTTTTTAACGATGTAATTAATATACTTATATCAGATTAATTTGTAAATAACCTCTATGCCTAGTTGGTTAGAATCTCACCCTAAGATCCAGGAGGTAAAGGGCTCAAAGCCCCTAATATTTATCATGTCCCTCGAATTGAGGCATGTGTCCAATGTTGCTTTAATTCCACCTTCAAATGCACGTACTCAATTTGAGCTTACTTGATGTCAGGGGTGGCTTCACTCCCGGCGCCCCATGAGAATCTTTTAATTTATTTCGTTGATCGATAGATTTCAATTTTTTATCCTAAATTATCTATTTGGGTGACTAACTGAATTAGGAGGGTTGCTTTTGTAAGAATTTAGATACCTTTTTAACTAGAATTTACTCATGGATATACATGTAATATATACCTTCTTAACTAGAATTTTTATTATATCCACAATCAATACAAAATAGCCTCTATTGTAACACTACAATATTTATACTATGCTGACTGTCCGATTATGTCAGGTTAATTAAATCTTGGAGTACATGTGTAAGTATATTTTACCATCGAGTAAAATTATTTTTGTTTTGGGTGACTATTTTAATTAGGAGGGTTGCTTTTGTAAGAATATTTGTTGTTGTTAATAGTAAAACAATCTGTACAAATTTGGGACTAAATATGTAATTGTGTATGGTCATGCACACATTAATGTGATGCTTTCAAGCTTTTTCAGCAATTCATTTTTAATTTCTATATTACTAGGTATCATATACTTGGATAAAAAGATATTCTTTACTTGAACAATATTAGCATTCACATATATGAAGTCGTCCTGCCAATTCAATTATATATGTAATTCAAAACCTATGCACGGTCACAAGATTAATAGATAGATCCTTTATTAATATCAATAGAGTGTCTAAAACTCTTTAAGTATCCAACTAATCTTCATACGGTGTGATGGTCCCTCCATCTCACACACATCGGGTAATCACCGGAGACTCACAAATGTGTGCTCATGGGAGTAGCCACAAGAGAATGTACAAGTGTAGTGATTCTATCACAAGCTTTGACAAGAAAGATAAACACACTTACCACTTGAACAACCTCTTGGGGTTGAAAAGATTAGTATCGCTTAGTTTTCTTGGAATATAGCTAAATTGATCTAGTATAAAGCGAATCTCTTCATCTTTTCCTTATAAAAGAATTCTTCATTTCCCAAGTGATAACTACCATTGTGATCGTGGTTTTATTCGCCACACTTGACTTACATGTGGGCCGAGCCCTTCTTCTTATTCTTTATAACTCCAGGAAGGGTTGGAGAATATTTCTTCTACACCAGAAATTATTACTTATTTAAATTCTAACAGTAGTCTCACATTACATATTGGTTTTACCATGTGAAAGAAAAAATTAAGATGTAATACGTGCGTCATTACAAGACCCGAAAACTAGTTTTGTTAAAGTTTAGATTCAAATGATGAGGCATTATTACTCAAAATCTTAGTCGTGTCGTTTCTCCGTCCTCCAAATTGACTTACACACTAGTTTATATTCAGCAGTCACTGCAGTTTGATCCATCTTTCTGTTGAAGCTAGTCCAGTTGAGCTTTGGTTCTCTTCTTATAGCAACCAATGAACTTGCCATTAGGATTCTCAAAAAATTCCTCTAGTACATTAAGAGAAGATGCATTAATGTTCTCTTTATATCATGATGCTCACTGAGGAGAAGATGAAACTTCCTAGAGTTAACTAGTTAAATGGCGATCGTGTGGCAATTTTCAACAGAAAGTCCTGTAAAAATTTACAATCCTAAAAAATACATGTGCACTAAATTTTTTCCATAGGATTTCAATGTTAAAAATCTCCAATTGAATTCCTTAATTGTGTAAAGCAGAGTCAAGTTGGGAAAAATCAGGAAAATACGACACTTCGGCCTTCCACCATTGCAAAAGGTCAACATTGTCTTCCTCGAATTTTTCAAACATGGTTCCTTGTTGAGATATCCATTCATCTTACCAGCAATCGATACCGAAGTGCTCAAGGCCTGCCCTTTTTTTTGGCGGGCTGCTTGTGGCGCGAGAGCACAGGTCTGAACCGACACGGCCCATTAGCCATCCTAACTAAAACCAATCTATTTGGGCTCATACACACTAGGTAGAACCTCAGAATATTTTTAGGTAGCTGAGGATCCTTCGCTCAAATTGTCACCGACACCTTCGTAGATATTTTTGGAGCTTCAATTAAGAGTACTAGAAACAGGTATGTAAGGTTGAAAAGCATCAGACGAGCACATGCACTAGACAGAGGTTGTCCCCCTTCTTGAGACGGGACTTTCATGTCACTTTTGTCGATCAAAGCTGCTTCGCTGTGCCCTTCCAACTCTTGGGTTTTTCTGGACTAGACAATGTGTGAAACGAGAGACAGGACGGTACGGCGGAGCTGGGTCCCTGGACGTGAGGTTTGACATAATAACAAGCTTTAAATGTCATGTGATATCGTACTCTCATTTGCAGAAGAGGTTGAAGCTTTAATAATTGCGAAATTGCGAAGTGACCAACAACGGGCAAAGAGTAACTTAACTCGGCCCTGGTTAAGCTCTTAACCTTACTCTGTCCTGTCTTCCTCCTCCTCGTCAACGTTTCAGAAAGAGGGAGAGAGAGCAACACAGCAACAGCAGCATCAGAGCATAATAATCAAATCGTGGCATTTTATTTTTGGGGTAATTCCATAGATGTTTTACATAATTAGATGACACGCTACACAGCCTGCGCACATTGACAATAAGCCAAGAGATGCAAACGATGGTCATTCCCATATTCTTGTAACTCAACATTTGCTTATAGTCTATAATAATCTGTTTGCTAGTACTAAAAATGGACTCTAACGGTATATTGAAGCCAATGGAGTGAGCACGTCACCATCCGCCATGGAAAGAATAGGAAAAACACGGCCATTTGGCCTTCCACCATAGCAAAACGTCGACATTGTCTTCCTCAATTTTTCAATGTAGTTGCTGTCATCTTCGCCTCACCAACAACCGACACCGAAGTGCCCAAGGCCTGCCCCCTTTCAGCCCAGGAGCATGGGTCCGGACTGGCTCAACCCGCTGGCCAACCTAATTGAGATCCGATTAGGGTTCATTTACATTCGGAGGAACCTTACAATTCTTTTCAAAGGCCAGGAATCCTTCACTGAAGGGATTGCCGACACTTTCGTAGATATTTTTGGAGCTTCAACTCATGTCATTCAAACATCTATCACGTGTCTCACCTCGTAATAACAGAGTCAAAGAAAATGCAATAAATATTATGGGCCCCCACTGAACTCACCATTCAAGGGAAGAAAGCACTCATTTTTGCCTTTCCCTCTATTTCCTCCCACCTTTTGGAGGAAAATATCTAGTGGATTCACAAGAAAAACTTGCAAGACCGTTCCCTTCGTATTCCTTGAATCTTTATATCCTCCATTCTTTTCACCCCATTCCTAAAACCCACTTCATTCTATGGAATAACCTGATTCGATTTCATGTGGATCTTGCTCTCAAAAGAGAAATTGAACGTAATAACTAATATACTAAAAAAAATTTATAAGGTCCACAGTTTGATAGAATAATAGCTCCTATTGCAACACTATAATAATTATACGTGCAATGATTATTATTTCATTATATTAGATTTTTTTAAAAAAAATTCTCATCAATTAAAACTGTTTTAATTTTGGGCGATCGACCGAATTAACAAGTTGCTATTTTCAGAATATCTATTGCTGTTTTTCATAAAACAATTTATACGAATTTGCCATCAGATATTTAATCAGACATGGTTGTGGACACGTTAACTTGAAGCTGGAAAGCACAATGTGCAGAAAGAAAGGAGAGTACGGTAGGCTGGGTCCTCTGGCTTGAGGTTGACATAACAAGAAACTTTCATTATTGCAACCTGACCCACGATGTATCAGGCTGTACTCCTCACCCGCAGCATGCGGTCGACATTAACACAAAGCTTTTGACAATTGCCAAGTGACCATGGATTGCCAAAAAGCAACTTTAACTCCACCCTAGTTAACCCTTCACTTCACTTCACTTTGTTCTGCCTTCCTCCTCATCTGCGTTTTAGAAAGAGAGAAAGAGAGCAGCATCAGAGCAAGGATCGTAGACATGTTAGGGAGGGGGAGACCCGTAAGGATTTTGGGAGTTTGCAATTAGAAGCGTCCGCCTTGTGATGAATTGTTCACGTCACTTATTTTTGCAGAGAATTAATAGGAAAGAGGGTCATTACGTGGAGGTTATTGATATAGCTAGTACGAGTACCTAGAGGGGGTGAATAGGTATATAAATGATTTTTCTTGATAATTGCACAATACTTAGATAGTTGAAGGATTTGCGATAAGTAATAATCAACGTAAAACTGAGCAAAGAAAAGAGAGAATTGAACACGCGGTTTATAGTGGTTCGGCTTAATCCAAGCCTACGTCCACTCTCCCACGATAACAGCCTTCTTGGCTGGATTCCACTATGCAATCAACAAGAGATTACAATTTCGAGTGCAAACACTTAGTAGTAGATCACACTATCTCACTAAGTCACTCTTTTGGTATTTCTCTCACGATTACAAACGTTTAAGCTCTCAAGAGACAAGTATATGATCGAAAGTCGCTCAGACTTTGGAATTATAAATTCTACGCTCTGTCTCTTACTTGCTCATCGGTCCATGATCTCCTTAAATACTCTTCCACTTCCAAACTACCCGTTGGACAGTATCCCGGAGAATCGTCTTCCAATATACCCATTGGACAGCTCTGTATCTAGAAGATTTGGTAGCTGTTGAGTGACAAAGGTAAAATCCCAAATTGATTCCAATCGCCCATACAAACGAAATCTTGGTTTCCATAAGTAAAGCTTCTTCGTATAGAATATTCTTGTCTTCAAGATCCAATCGTCAATCAAATAGATTGAATCAATCAAATCAATATTGATGTGGAATCCAAACCAAATCACTAGCCATTATATGATTGGGCTTGAGTTACGATTCATCGAATCTGGATGTAAAGTCTGAGTCTGTAGACTTTACAATATGAGTCTGTAGACTTTACAATCTGAGTCTGAACATATCTGCTTCTGAACAGATTTAGCTTTAAGGTCTGTACCCAGTTCAGCTTCAGCATAGAGTCTGTCTTCTGGTTCAGCTTCAACATATAGTCTGTCTTCTGGTTCATCATTCACGTTCAGTCTAGAATTAGTCAGAGTTGACAGACTTCTGATGTAGAACAGACTTTGACACTAAAGTCTAGCAGTCTTCAGACTTTGACAATATCTTTTACATGTTCTATTATCTGCATGGTCTATTACTTAACCATTAAACATGTTAGTAGCTTTTGATTTATTTTGTCATCTTCAAAACATCATAAGGGATTTCTCTAACAGTTATTAGCAAAGAGAAGTCAGTGATAGAGAGAGAGATGTGGTCAGGGTCAACCATGGAATAACGTGATACCTTTAACATATGTATAATTATGTACAAATACACTTCATATTCCCTAGATCCGCTAACGCGGTGCAACCAATCAAGGAAATTTTCGAACTATTGATGTGAGGTTTTGAAAAATAAATGATGAAAATGAAAAAGCCATCTTCCATGAAACCTTCATTTTATTCCAATGGAGTTATGTATGTAACTTAAACCCTATGCATATTCACAAGATTAATAGATAGGCACATATCAATAGAGTGTCAAGGATTCTTTGAGCATTCGAAGAATCTCCATTAGATGCAGCAGTCACTCCAATTCATACACACGAGATAATTACTTGAGCCACATAATTTATTTACATTACATTCTTTTTAAAATCTGTTATTTTCCTCCTTCTTTTTTTCTTTTGTTTATCTCAACTTCTAGTAAAAGTCAACTTTGGCAGCTTAACGTTCTAAATTTGGGAGCTGAGCTCCCCATCCTTTTCTCTTTTCTTTTCTCTTTTTAACTCCTGGAAAGGTTTGGTGGATATTTTTTCTATATTGGAAACTATTACTTATCTAAATTCTAACCTTAATCTCACATTATATATGGTTTTTTTTAAACTCTAGACTAAAATTAAATGTGGCTTGAAACAAGAGGTACAATTGGCAGCAATTTCATAGAGAGGTTAAAAATACCTAAGAAGTTGAATCAAAGAAATAGATGAAACAACAATTGAAAACATTTTTTAAACTCTAGACTAAAATTAAATGTGGCTTGAAACAAGAGGTACAATTGGCAGCAATTTCATAGAGAGGTTAAAAATACCTAAGAAGTTGAATCAAAGAAATAGATGAAACAACAATTGAAAACATTGAAGAAACTTAATTATATTATACATTATAGATGAAGCGATTATGGAAACAACAATTTAAAGTGGAAGAACACAAATATTTGATTATGAAGCAAAATAATAATGATAGTATTTGAACTTGAATATACAATAGTAAGAAGAAAATAATTTTTTCAAATCATGTCTTTGGAAGAATATAGGTCTCATTACTATTTTGTGGGCCTGGAAAAAAAAATCTTCTGTTCTCTCCACTAGATCAATAAACATCGACATTTCAATTATCGTGTGGTTTTCTCTAATACAGTACTTCTAGAAAAAGAAAGAAATGAATAATTTCTTCTAAGGAAGAGATGAAACGAGGTGATGGTTGTTAGAATAATTTCCTTATATTTCAATCTGGAACCAAAGAGATTTAGTGATTATGTTAAGCCTTAGGTTTGGGGGGAAACCAAATTTGAGCTACAAAAGGAGGATGGTTATCCATATCTTTATGCTCAGATGACACGAGAGCCTATGTGCAATCACCCTCCCTAGGAGGGTTATCTCTTCATTTTATCTCTTGAATCTTTTAAGGACCGGATCAGGTCCAATGTTAAGTCCTAGATTTGGGAAAACCAAATTTGAGACAAAAAGGACAACGATTACCCATATCGCATATGCTTGGAGGATTTATATTACATAAATAAGTAAATTAAGATTACTAGGAAGAGGTATGTAAGGATGAAAAGGATAAGACGAGCGCATGCAGTAGACAAGGACAAGCCAGAGAGCTTGTCCCCTTTTTTGAGACCGGCTCACATGTCACTTTTGTCGATCGGTGCAGCTTTAGCTATGCCCTTCCAACTCTTATTTGGATTTTTCTGGACTAGACAACATGTGAAAAGGCAAAAAGGACGGTACTGTGGAGCTGGTCCCTAGACGTGAGGTTTGACATAATAACAAAGCTTTAAATCATTATATGACCCAAGACGATGTATCAAGCCTTACTCCCCATCTACAGACAAGGTCGACAGAGCCCGAAGCCTTAATAATTGTGAAGTGACCGACGATGGCCAAAGAGGAACTTAATTCTACCCTGGTTAAACTCTTAACCTCGCTTTGTCTTGACTCCCTCCTCCTCGTTTGTGTTTTAGAGAGAGAGAGAGAGCAGGGTAACGATGGGTGTAGTGGGGTTGGTACTTGCTAGGAGAGGAGAGAAGTGAGGATTTGAAATTTGCAGAGAATCGTTACGTTACTTTGCAGAGAATTGGAAAGAGGGTCATTACGTGGAAATTATTTGCAGAGATAAGTGAGAGAGAGAGAGAGAATTACATAAAAATACACTTTATATCCACTAGATCAATGAATGATTAATATAAGGGTTAATACCCTGAAAAACCTCAAATTAGTACATTTGTGACAAATTTACCTCAAATTATTTTTTTGACCACTAAGAATCCCAAACTGGTATATCTTTGATAAATTTACCCCAAACTGGTACACTTATGACAGATTTACCTTTTGTTAGTTTTCGTTAAATTTTATTGTCAAATTATTAAGTTAAATGACACGTGACAGTTGACTAGTATATCAATTTAGGATTTTATGCATCGTTTGTCATAGTTTATAATTTTTATTTTTATTTTTTTGTGGTATTAATCTAATTTAGCGGAGGGTATATTTGTTACAAATTTATTAGCTTGGGGTTTTTTGCAGTCAAATAAATTAGTTTAGGGTAAATTTGTCATAAATGTACAAGTTTAGGGTTTTTTATGGTCAATTTGGGTAAATTTGTCGTAATTGTACCAGTTTTGGGTTTTTTATGGTCAAAAAAATAGTTTGGGATAAATTTGTTACATGTGTACCAGTTTGGAGTTTTTAGGGTATTAACCCTTAATATAATTAGTAACTTCTATACAAAAATTCAACCAAAAAAAAAAACTTCTATACAAAAAAATGAAAGTGTATCTTCCATGGACGTTCAGTTTCTCATAGTAGAGTACCTATGCACATGCACAAGATTAATAAATAATTGTCTCTTAGATATCAATGGAATTTTTTTAACTCTTTGAGCATCCTACTAATCTCCATAAGGTGGGTAGTCTCTTCATTTCACACAAATCTGATCATTTTTATATTACATTTTTTAAAATCTTTTAGTTGCCACGTTTGGTTGGTATTTTTATCTCAAATTATAATGAAAGTTGATTTTGGTAGCTCAATCTTCTGAGTTTGAGAGCTGAGTTCCCATTCGCTTTTTTTTTTTTTAACCCCCGGCAAGGTTTTGTGAATATTTTTTCCTATACTAGAAACTATTACAAACTTTATCTCGCATTATATATGTTTATTTTCATATGAAAAAAGAACTAAGATATAAATCTTGCATAGGTATGAGGCTGAAAATAGTTTTATTAAAGATTAGATCTAAATGATGAGGTATAATTACTTAAAATCTAACGGTAGAAGTTTTGGGGCACAGACTTGAAAGAACTTTTGGTCGATGGTCACATCATAATTAGCTTAAATAACAATAGGAAATTGAGCGCAACTCTCATTGATCTTATCTTTATTACATTTTTTCGGGCATTATAGGAGATGCAATAACTATTGACTCTCATCATCCATGAATCAATCCTCGGCAATACTCCTTCCTGTCTCGGAAGGCTTGCTGAAGTTAAGGAAATTACAAACTATTCAGCACAAATGCCTCATGAGGATACATGATATGTTCGTGCTTGAGGAATGTACAATCATCGGAACTATCTTATTTAGAAAGAGCTGGGGAGATTCAAGGTTTGGGTAAATCGGGGTCTTTGTTGCATCTGATTCGATTGAAAGATTACCTAACCTATGCAAGTTGAAGAAGCTAAGGCCTGTTCAACTGAAAGGTTGCATTTTCAACTTTTGTAATATATTAGTATTATTTCAACTATTATTTTGTATTTGAGGATTTCCTATGTTATTTTAGTATTATTTCGACTATTATTTTGTATTTGAGGATTTCTTATGTTGTTATCTAATCAATTTCTATTCCTAGAAATTAAAATTTTATTCTGTTATCAAACGGATTTTTGTTCTAGAAATAGAAATTTTGAGTCATTATCAAACGGGTTTCTTTGCTCAGAAACTTGTCCGGGGAATAGAAATCAAGAAATCAATTTCTGGCCAGAAATCAATTTCTGGAATAGAAATTTTGTCATGCGCGCCCTTAGAGTCTATAAAGTACTCGGAGAATAAAGGTAGCAGATCTCTTGAAATGCGTTGCCCGATGTAACAACTGTAGTGGCTATTGCGGTAAGAGAATACCGTGATATGTGAGGTGGTTGTGGTACACTTGCAATATTTTAACTAATTTTTAGGTGTTGTGGACTCTAATTCTTCATCTTAGGTATCATCTTATATGACATAGGTATGCATTAAAAACTTGAGTTATCAATAACGCAACCTATTCAAATTTGTGAGTAATACTACCTAAGTATTAAATGATGAATGTGGATTTTGGTCTTGTTTCATCAAAGTTCAGATATTCAAAACTGAATTATACCATGGACTGCCAACATTCAAGCAGATACAAATAAATAATGTCTCGACCATTAGAGGTCAACATCCACTTTGTACTGTCAGTAGTATGGGTTAAGTATCTCAACTCAAATTGTGCTTTGCACTAACATTATAGCTTATCTTCGCCCATGCCCATCAATCTATAATAAGAAAGAATTAGAGATGAGCTGCAGATGGTTTGCATAGAGAAACAAAGTGGACGAACAATACAACGTTTTCACTCTCTGCAATGGTGCATGGAGATGTATTATATAGGGGTGAGAGGCTTTTTTTTTTATATATATATTCTTTTTTCGCTAATTAATATATTTCTAATTTAATCCCAACCCGCCTGTTTTTGGGATAACTATCGAATATCACAGCTACACATTGAATATGTGATATTTTTGTAATTAGAACTTTTATTATGTCCACGGTCAATAGAAGAACGACTTCTATTGCCGCACTATACTATTTATGCATGCTGACTATTTGACTATATCGAGATATGTGGGTGTGTGTGTGTTTGTGTGTGTGTGTGTGTATGTATGTATGTATACACATTGAATTGTATGGATAAGTATATTTTACCATCTGTTAAAATCATTTTTTGTTCTGGGTGATTGACCGAATGAAGAGGCAGCTTTTATTTTTTCAGAATATTTGTTGTTGTTATTCATAATATAATTGGTAAGAATTTGGGACTTAACCATTATATGATTGTGGCCACATTAACACGAAGTTAATATTCGTGTTCATATTTTGAAGTTTGAATGACATATAGGACAGTACATGTATGATGTTGTATTGACATCTAACGTGTGAGGTTGATATAACACGAAACTTAATAATTGGCACATGAACAATGAAGACAAAAAAGCAACTTTAAATTTACCATGATTAGCTATTAACATCACTTTTTTTTGTCTTCATTTTGGTAAAGCACTATGTCTATCTTTCCATTTATTAAAGTGAAATCGTGATCAAAACTCTAGACTGAAATTAAACGTAGCCTCAAATGAGAGGTGCAATTGGCGGCAATATCGTAGAGAAGTTAAAAATAATGAAGAAGTTGAATAGAAGGAATAGACAAAATAATAATTAAGAATATTGAAGAGACTTGATTACATTATATGTGAGGGATGAAGCGATGATTAAAATAATAATTTATAGCGGAAAAACACAAATATTTGATTACCAAGCAAAGTAATAATGATAGAATGATAAACTTGACAAGACAATATTATGAAGAAATAAAATTTTCCAATCATGCCTTGGAAAGAGTATAGGTCTCATTAATGTAAAGCTGATATAACTACTTTGGATTCTCTTATTTTCCTTTGTTTCCCCTCACAAGTAAGAGGAAATATTTTGTGGACCCACAGAAATTTTTTTCTCTTCGGTTCTCTTCTCTAGATCAATCAACATGGGTAGTGTAATTAATGCATGGCTTTCTCTAATATCATACTTAAAAAGAGGAAAGAAATGAATAGTTTCTTCTAAGGGAGAGATGAAATGTGGTGAAAATTGCCAGAATAATTTTCATACATTCCAAGCTCGAGCCGAAGAGATTTATTGATTATGTTAAGCCCCAGGTTAAGGGTGCACCAAATCGGATCCAGAAAAGGACAATGATCATAAATAGTATGCTCGAGGATGTTTATTATATAGATAAGCAAATCTAGATTACTGGGAACAGGTATGCAAAGGTTGAAAAGGACAAGACGAGCGCATGCATGCATTGGACAAGGACAGGCCAGAGAGCTTGTCCCCTTTCTTGAGACGGGCTCACACGTCTCTTTTGTCGGTTAGTGTTAGTTTGGTTGTGCCCTTCCTTGGGATCAGAAAATCCAACTTGGATTTTGCTGGACTAGACGACGTGCAAAAAGAGAGAGTAGGACGGAGTGGGGTCCCTGACCGTGAGGTTGACATGACAAGGAGCTTTAATAATTTCCATGTGACCGACGATGTGTCAGGTCGTACCCCATCTGCAGCACGTGATTGACACAACACGATGCTTTAATAATTCCCAAGTGACCGACGACGGTCAAAAAGCAACTTAACTCCACCCTGGTTAACTCTTATACTCATTTTGCGCTGTCTTTTTCCTCCTCCTCCTCATCTGCATTTTAGAGAGAGAGAGAGAGAGAGAGGTGTGGCCGGTGGTTGATACGTGTTATGCAGGGAAAGACGCGGTACGGATTTGGGAGTCTACAGTGAGAAGCGTCGGCTTTTGTGAATTGTTTCTTGCTTTTGCATAGAATGAATCGGAAAGAGAAAGGGTCATTTTGTGGAGGTTTACAGCAAAGAGAGGTCAGCGAGAGCGAGAGAGAAAGAGAGAGAAGTGGTCCCATATAGTCCGTGAAAAAGGCTGACATTATCGAATGCAAGCGACGCCGCCATAGAGTTCGTGATTCCGTTAAACATACATATAATTAAATACAAATACACTTAATACTCACTGGATCCATTAATCAAGTGTAATCGATCAACGAAATTGGATTGTCTTAGAACTATTGAAGTGAGGTTTTTGGGAAATAAATGATGATGAGAAAAGAAAATGACTAGGCATTTTCCATGAACCTTCATTTTCTTCTAAATGAAGCATTTAGCACTCTTTAAATATTTGACTAATCTTCATTATGTGCAGTGGTCTCTCCATTTCGCACAAACCGAATAATAACTGTTGACACACTATTTTCATATTACAATCTTCTGAAAATCTATTAGTTGCCGCACTTGAAACTTTTTTTATCTCAATTTCAATCGGAAGTTGATTTTGGCAGCTTTACCATTTTAGACTTGGGAGCTATCCTAGCGGGAAAAATCCCCCAATTCCTTTTTTAATTGCTGGCAAGGTTTGGTAATTATTTTTTTGGGTAAAAAACCCTAAATTATGCCTATTATGACATATTTATCTTTAAAAAAAATTTGTGATATAAAAAAATCTCAAACTTATATCTATGTGATACATTTAGTGTAACACATTTATCTCAAACTTCTTTTTGCAACACCAAAAATCACAAATTTGTATTTGTGCGATAAATTTATCCCAAAAATTTATTGGAGTAAATGTATCATACAAGTATAATTTCAAGGTTTTCAGTGTCAATTTTTGAGTTTTTTGTATCACAGAAAAAATTCGGGATAAATGTATTATAGTTGACAAAGTTTTGAATTTTTATGATTTTTTTTCCATTTTTTTTATACTAGAGACTATTGCTCATCTAAATTCAAACCTTGATCTCACATTATATATGTTTTTTTTTTTTTTCATGTGTTAAAAGAATTAAGATGCAATCCATGGGTAGTTATGGGGCTAAAAAACTAGTTTCATCAAAGTCTACAATCAAATGATGAGGCGTGATCAATTAAAATCCAGTACAAGTTTTCTTGGAAGAACATGTGGTTGATGGCTGCAGCATAATCTGTTTTACTTCTTAGGAGCAAAAGGGAAATTGAGTGCGACTCTTGTGGATCTTATCTTCATTACATTATCGAAGAAATTGGGCATTACCGGAGACGCAATAAGTATCCACTCTTGTTATCGATGAATCCTTGGCAGTACACTTTCCTGTCTTGGAAAGCTAGGTGAAGTCAAGGGAATTGCAAATTATTATTAGGTGCGAATGCCTCGCAAGAAAACCCAATCTGTCGTGCTTGAGGAATGTACAATCTTTGGAGCTGGCTCACTTAAAAAAAGTTATTGAGGTGAAGAAGCTAGTCATGATATGGTTTATCTCACATTAACGCGATGAATGTTAATATTAGTGTTTACATGTACACACCTATTACTTGAGCAGCTTCTTGGGATTAAAAGATAGGTGCGCGCTTAGCTTTCTTGCAAGAAAACTGACCTAATTTAAAGCAAAAGCTCTTAATTATTTTTTCTTATAAAATAACTCTTAGTTTCCTAAATGATAACCTGTCATAGCGTTCATGGTTTCGTATAGCGTTCTTTTGAAAACCTTTTCGTTGCTGCACTTGCTTTTTTTTTTTCTCAATTTCTATTCAAATTTAATTTTGCAGCTTAAAGTTTTAAACTTGGGAGCCAAGGCCCCCTCCTTATTTATTTTTTAACCCGTAAGTAGGGTTGGAGCATATTCTTTTACACCAGAAATTATGACTTATTTAAATTCTAACTTTAATATGTCGATGACAGCTTCGCTGTATTTTAGGAGCTTCAACCAAACTTGTTCAGACATCTGTCACATTTCCCATTATGCTTTGAGGCTTTTTCAGCAAATCCTTTTTAATTTCTAATTTTTTATGTATATAAATAAATACATGTTTTTAAATAAAATATATTCTTTTTCTCTCCTCTACTATTTTTAGATTTGGCTACCTTTAATTGCGCGCCGCCCCGGGGGGGGGGGGGGTAAGGGCTGAGCATGTTCCTATACTTTTCACATGTCAATTATCGCACATGGCATAAGTAAAAGAAAGACAGATGGGACAATTCGGTGGAGTTGGGTCCCTTAATTATCGACTGAGTAGCCTCACGTGCATAAAGTTGTATTGCCCATCTGCAGCGCCAGATTGACCCTAGTTAACTCATAACATGAAGCTTTAATAATTGACAAGCGATCGACGATGGCGAAGCAGCAACTTTAACTCCACCTTGGCTAACTCTTAACATCACTTCATTCTATCTCCATTCTCCTCTGCTTTTTAGAGAGAGAGAAGCATCAGAGCAACGATGGAGAGCCATGCAAGGATTTGGAGTTTGCAATGAGAAGGGTGAATTGTTGAGTTATATTATACAGAGGGTTGGAAAGAGGGTCATTACGTGTAGGTTAATAGCAAAGAGAGGTCCCAAAGAGAGAGAGGTGGTCAGGCTCAACCATGGAATAGCGTTAGATCCATATAATCCCTAAAATAAGCTCACATTATCAAGTCCATGCTAAGCTAACATGGAGTCAATGATCCCCTTAACATGCATATTCACATACCAATACACTTTAAATTCACTGGTTAAGTTAATGAGGCATAATTAATCAAAGAAGTTGGCTTTTTTAGAACTGCTAATGTGAGATTCTCAAAAATAAATGACAATTATGCTTATTAATCTTTATAAAATTAAATTAAAGGGCATCTTCCATGATCCTTTGGTATTCCAATGAGCTTATATGGATAGCTCAAAACTTACGCATATTCATGAGATCAATACATGTGTGTTTATTAGAAATCAATGGAGTGTCTAGAATTCTTTGAACACTCAAATAATCTCCATCAAGTACGGTGATCCTTTTGTCCCACACACTTCAGTAATTACTGGAGACACAGGCCTATGCTCCCAGAGGTGGCCCTAAGAAAATGCACAAATATGGTGATTCAATCACATGCCTTGAGTGAGGAGGATCGACACAATTACCATTTGAGCAACCTCTTAGATTTAAAAAATAGGTGCCACTTAGCTTTCTTCAAAGAAAGCTTATTTTTTCCTTATAAAAAATTCTTGATTTTGTAAATGATACCTGTCATTTTGATCATGGCTTTACATTACATTCTTTTGAAAATATTTTAGTTGCCACCCTTGATTTTTTATTCTCAATTTCAATTGGAAGTTGAATTTGGCAGCTTAATTTTTTAAGGAGTGAATGTAATGGAAGTCCTAAAATTTGTTATGAAAGTACAATTTTTTTTGGGTAAGTATTGTTATGAAAGTACAATTGAGTTATAAAAATTTCAAAAAGTTATAATCAAGTCTTAAAACTTATCATAAAAGTATAATCGTGTCCTAAAATATTTAAAAAGTGCAATCAATTCTTAAAACTTGGTATGAAAGTGCAATCGAGTCCTAAAACGTTCAAAAAGTGCAATTAATTCTTAAAACTTGTCACGAAAGTGCATTCAAGTCTTAAAACTTATCACAAAAGTGTAATCAAAGTCCTAAAAATTTCAAAATATGCAATCAATGGAAAGACTTGATTGAACCAATTTGATAAGTTTTAGGACTCAATTGCATTTTTAAAAGTTTTATGAATTAATTGTACTTTCGTGACAAGTTTTAGAACTTCATTGCATTTTTTGAAAGTTTTATGACTTGATTGCACTTTCATGGTAAGTTTTAGAATTTTTAATGCACATATCACAAGTTTTAAACTTGGGAGCTGAGCCCCACTTCTTCTTTTTTTCCTTTTAACTCATGGGAAGGTTTGGAGAATATTTCTTCTATATTTGAAATATTTCATTAAATTTTATATTCAAATGATGAGGCATGATTTAAAATCTAATGGTAAGAGTTATGGGTCACGAGCTTGGTAGAAGTTAAAGTTGATGGTCACGGCATAATTAGCTTAAATATTAAGATTTATATGGAAATTGAGTACAACTCTCATGGATCTTTATCTTTTTAGGAGAGGTGCAAGTTGGAGGAACATTTCTCCCCGTGGCAACACCATTCTAGTTTGTCTACATCGAATCTTCATGTTGTCACAACAATGCCAAATATTTCAAACAAACTTGAAAACTTGTCAATACTCATTATCGATGAATGCTCGCCACTTTCTTGTTTTGAAAGGCTTGATGAAGTTGAGGGAATTGTGAATTACTTGGTGCAAATGCCTCATATGGACATCTCATATGTAACGCTACAATCCTTGGAGCCCTCTCAATTAGAAAAACTTGTTGAGATCAAGGTTTGTGAGCATTGGGATCTTTGTTGCACCTAACAATTTCCTACTACAATTCAATTGAGAGATTACCTAATCTATGAAAGTTGAAGAAGCTTAGGTGTGTTGAACTGAAGGGTTGTCCTAAGCTAAGAAGCATGGAAAGCCGCATAAGCTAAGAAGCATGGAAAGTCGCAATAGCCTAGAGTCTTTAGAATACCTGGAGACCAAAGGTTGTAGATCTCTCGAAATGTGCTACCTAAGGTTTCGAGATCGACCAAAAATGAGACAGATTAGATGTCTCTTGGAGCTACCACCTAGAAGGAGCAACTTATGAAAATTGATTCCTCATGAGGTATCTATCAGTTTGATGGTTGATCTTAATTTGGACATTTTCTAATCAAGCAAGTTTGAATTGTACTCATGGTATGAATAGAAAGTATCAAGAGCACAAATACAATATGGTTAATGTGTATGCAACTCGGTGGAAGAGACTCATCTATAGATGTATCTATCTATTCTTGGGATTAATATATGACAAAATGCTTGTCCTTGAATTTAATCAGTGACCGATGGTAAGAAAATTAGGTAATGGTTTTTTGGTTGTGGTTCTTGCTATTGATGTTCTTGTCATTATTAATGATCAAGATAATTGCTCAAAAAGTCATAACTTATTATACAATGGTCAATTCAGTCTTAAATTTTTCATTTATGTTGATTTTGTCTAAAATCTTTTAACGATTTCTCAATGTAATCATCTCAGTCAATTTTAATTGGAAATCGATGGTGTGGATGTCTACTGTCTAACATGGTTAATTTTCTAATTTTTTATTAATCTTTTAAATTGTCTATGTGTGGAACAGATGTCAAATTTAGGTGGGAAGAAAGATATTCTCCCGCAATCTACGACATTGAGCCTAATGATTTTAAGCTTCAAACCGAACTCTATAGAAATGACCTGACTGAGAATGAGATATAATTTGGTTCTGATGAACCGAAGCAGTGGAAAATGGCCCCAGTCGAGGTGGTGCATATAGTGCTAATTGCTATTGACTGCTGAGCCACAAGGTTTAAGCTTACTACAATATGTCCTCTTTAGTTGCCATATGTCATTCCTTGAGTTCCCTAGTTTCCAGAAATTTACAAATATTTAGTTGAGTGGATGTCACCAGTTTTGCAAAACAACTATCACATATTATAGACAACTCTAGTTATGATAACAAGTCAATAGTTGCACAACTTGTTGCACGTTTTATCCAGCCTTCGAAGGTCACACAAGAAGTCGATCTCCTGTTGTATCTTATTGAGCCCAAATTCAGTGTCATAATTTATACACAATTGCCATACCACACAAACAATTACAAATTTTCAATAATGGTTGTTTGTATGGTATGACAATTTATGTAGGAGTTATGAGAAATTTGGGTTCAATAATGGAAAAAGCTTATAGACAAAATAATCAGATTCTCCCAAGGACAGGCCAAGCTTAATAGTTAAAATAGCCGACCACAATACTCGAAGCAGTGTGCAAAATTGCATTGCACTGCGTGTACATGAGATATTACTGCACATTGACTTTTCATATTTTAAGTTCAAATACCATATTTTCTTGGAAGTTCGGACGTGAGCATGTCCTTAAGCTACTTCTGTTCTCGGAGTCAACCCCAACAGTAAAATGGAGTAATGATAACCGCGGGGGTCCGGACCACCCTTAAATCAGGTCCCCCGGCTTTAATCCCCGTGAAGCCCTTCTCCTAGCATATTAGGCTGGGTTCAGGAAAATGATAGGCAGCTGGTCCGGGCACTGCATGTACATGAGATATTATTGCACATTGACTTTTCATATTTTAAGTTCAAATACCATATTTTCTTGGAAGTTGCATTAAAATCTTATTTTATAGTTCTTCATTTGACTTGTTTTGGCAATTCTTCTCTGCAGACTGACGCAGGGAACTCATCAAATTGATCGTTCGTGAACTTCGGGTTAAGCTGAAGGTCAAGCATAAGTCCACTGATCATCTGGTCGTATTGAAGATCAAGAAGAAGGCATAGTGAAGACTATTAGATGCCAAATCTGAAAGGGTACCCTTTGTTGTAATATAAAGCATTGGTGGCAATGGCAAGATGATTTTGGTGTTGCTATCTTTAGCCAAATTTGCTAGTTTCAACTCTTGTGTAACTTGAAGAATGTAGTTGGCCATTGAATAGTGCATATCTTGATTCAAACACTCTCCAATTCTTATGCAACTTCTAATAGAAGCTATAATAATTGTCTAGTGACCGACAATGACCAAAAAGCAAACTTACCTACACCCTGGTTTAACTCTTATCCTCATTTTGTTCTGTCTTCATCGAAAAAATATTGGGTGGTCCGGGACTGGCACGTCAGCGTGGTCCCGGACCACCCACACGGCGCCACGTGTATGAGGAAGCCAGACAAAGGACGAAAACCGGGGCCCACTTCTCTGACGCTCTCTCTCCTCTTTCTCTCTTTTGTCTCCTCCCCTCATATGTGGCGCCATATGAGTGGTCCGGGACCACGCTGACGTGGCGGTCTTGGACCACCCAATATTTTCTCGTCTTCATCCTCCTCCTCCGCGTTTTAAGGATAGAGAGAGAAAGAGAGAGAGGGCAGCGTCAAAGCAACGATGATGGACGTGTCAGGGAGGGGAAGACACGTAAGGACTTGGAGTTCGGGAACGTCAGTTTTGTGAATTGTTACGTAGTTAGGACACGTTTAGTAATTATTCTATTTTAAAAAATAATTTTTGAAGAGAAATATTATTTTTATTTTTATTCTCAAAAATAATTTTTAAGCAAAAGAACGCGTTTGGTAATTTACCAAAATTTTTATTCACGAGATAGAAACACGTTTGATAAAATTCTTAGATTTTTTTAATTTCTTTTAATTTTTTAATTTTTTTTCTAATTTTTTCCTTTTTCTTTTTTTCTTTGGCTGATCGCCAGCCACGGCCATGATCGACAATTGGCTGGGCAACGTTTAGCGAGCTCGTCGGAGGCCAGCCTAGCCATTGGCGAGCCTCGGCCTCACCTTGGCCTAGTGAGGCCCCGCCTCGCGCCGGTTGGGGAGGCCGAGCCTCGCGTGGCCATGGCAAGGCTTGGGCCGACGAGCCTCGCCGTGGCTTGGCGTCTTCGAGGGCCAGCGATGCCCTCGTCTGGTCAGTTGCCGGCACCGGCCAGGGTCAAGGCTGGCAATTGGCCAAAAGGAAGAAGAAGAAGAAAATATAAAATAGAGAAAAATTGATTTTAGAAATTGTTCACATGAATAAAAAAAAAAGATTTTTTTGTTTCTGAAAACAAAAATTTTACCAAACACATTTTTATTATATTTTCGTTCCTTGGAATAAAATAAAAAATTTTGTTGTGGGAAACATAAATCGTTTCTAACAAACAGACCCTTAACAATATAAACTTGGGAGCTGAGCCCCTCTTCCCTTTTTCCCCTTTAATTCTGGGGAAGGTTTGGTGAGCATTTCTTCTATACTAGAAACTATTAATTATTTAAATTCTAACCTTAATCTCACATTATACATATTTTTTCATGTGAAAATAGAATTAAGAAGTTGGGAATGAGAAACTACTTCCATTAAAGTTTATATATTACAATGATGAGCCATGATTAATTAAAATTCAACGATAAAAATTTTGGGTCACTGGCTTAGAATTTGTGGTTGATAGTCGAGGTATGATCAGCTTAAATATTAAGATTGATGGGGAAATTGAGCGCGACTCTCGTGGATCTTCTCTTCATTACGTTTTGTCAAATGAATTGGGTGCTATTAGAGACGCAATACCTATCTTTGGTCAATTGTAGGGGGCCCAACATTTTCCTGTACTTTTCACATGTCAATTGTTGTACAGAGCATCTAAGTAAAGAAAGATGGGAAAATTCGATGGAGTTGGGTCCCCCAGTGATTGGTTGATAGCCTTCACGCGCGTGGTACTACCCATGCGCACCATTAGATTGACAAAACACGAAGCTTTAATAATTGCCAAGCGATCGATGATGGCCAACCAGCAACGTAATCTCCACACTGGTTAACTCTTTACATCGCCATGTTCGATCTTCTCCCTTTGTGTTTTAGAGAGAGAGTGTGTGTGTGTGTGGGGGAGAGCACGAGTCCGAACTGGCAAAGCCCATTGGCCATCCTAACTAGAAAAAAGTGTCGCCGACAGCTTCATAGATTTTCAACCCACCTCATTCCAACGTCAAATCACATTTCCCATCTGGCATTCACCTTATGTCCATCCTTCACTATCTTTTTGTCTTTCACCGAAAGTGTCGCTGACAGCTTCGCAGATAATTTCGAAACCTCAGCCCATCAATTCGGACATGTGTAAAATTTCCCATCTCGCAATCACTCTGTGTCCTTTCTATCCTTCACCGAAAATTGTTGGGTACAGCTTCGTCGACGTTTTAGGAGCCTCGACCAATCTTTATTCAGACATCAATCCACAACTCCCGTCCCCGTGTCCTCACTGTCTTCTATCCTCCACCATAATTCGGACATCTGTTTCCCGTCGCATCTCCAAAGGACCAAGAGTCCATAAAATGCAACATGTTATGGGCCCACTGAGCTCATCATTTGAGGAAAAGAAAGAGCTCCATTTTGCGTTTCCCGCTACTTTCTCCCCACTTTCCGAAAGGAAAATATCTTGTGGCCCCCACAGGAAAATCTTTCTCTACGGTTCTCTTCGTATTCCCTGCATCTTCTACTTTCCTCACTTCTTTTCACCCAATTCCTGAAAGCCGCTTCATTCTACGGAATGGCTCCATTCGGATTTGTATACGGGTCTTTTTTTTTTTAGTGAGCCGGGAACTCTTGAACAGCTGGTAGCCGGTGGGATAAATCCAAGGCAAACCGAGCCACCATCATAGACCCAGCCACAATTGAGTCGCGTAATGGGGGCGTGGGATTTCGAACCCCTCCTCTAACAGTGAGGGAGAAAGTGCGAAACTATCGCAGTCATCGTAAGCGGTAATTTTGTATACGGGTCTTGCTCTCAAAATAAAAATCAAAAGCAAGGCAGCAAACATTTGGAGTGGCTCCTCATCCGTAAAAATCTTTCGTTTGATGGGAAACTCAAAATGTAGAACTTCTCCCACAAGTGTCATGTCCTCATTAATAATATGTATATTGGCTGTAGTTGCACTAGTAGATGTTACTCAACAAAATGTCAATTATATCAGCAAGCTTCTCAACTCAGATTATGTTTTGCACTCCACATTAAAAAATGAAGCAAAGATGAGGTGTAGATGGTTTGCACAAAGAAAAAAAGTGGATGAACAAGGCAACATATTTATCCTCAGCAATGGTGCATGTAGATAATTTACACACGTGACATAGGCTCTTTTAATTTCTTTGTTGATAAATATCTAGTAATTTTTTTTTATCTTATATTATCTGTTTTTCCATATAGAAATTGCATAACATGGCTACATATGGAATATATACCTTTTTAACTAGAAATTTAATTAAGTCCATAGAATAACAAATCCTATTGCGAGACTAAAATAACTTTATGCGCATGATAATTATTTGATTATATCGGGTTATTTAAGTCTTTTGGTTATATTTATAAATATGTTTTCCCATTGTTTAAAGCAGTTTTTGTTTTGGGTGATCAACCAAATGTGTGTGTTTTTTTTTTATATGGTTAGAATGGTTGACCGAATTAAGAGGTTGGTTTTTTTAGAATATTTGTCGCTCTTATTCATAGAACAATTTGTATGATTTTGGGACCAAATGTATAATGATATACGGCTTTGCACATATTAAATCGAAGCTAGCTAGAACAACGTTTAGATAGATAAAGAGAGAGGATGGTACAGTGGAGTGGGGTCCCTCGGTGTGAGGTTGAAAAGGCAAGAAGCTTTAATAATTGCTACGCAATTCCACAATGTGTAAAGTCATGCTGACCGTATCCATCTCGAGGTTGACAAAACACGAACCCTCAATAATTGCAATGTGATCCACGATGGCCAAAAAGGAGCTTAACTCCACCCCAGTTAAACTCTTAACCTCACTTTGTTTTGTCCTCCTCCTCCTCCCGTGTTTTAGAGAGAGAGACAGAGAGAGCAGAATCAAAGCAATGATCGTGGACTTTTTTTTTTTTTTTTAACAAATGATCGTGGACGTTTGTGTTCAGTACATGTTAGGGAAGGAGAGAGACACTCGGGGATTTGGATTTTGCAGAGAACCGGAAAGAGAGTCATTAAATTGCTAACGAGGTATAATAAATCAATGGAATTAGATTTTCTTTAGAACTATTAAAGTGAGGTTCTGAGAAATAAATGATGCGCATAATTAGCAATTTCTATACAAAAGAAAAATGAAAAGGCGACTTTCATGGAGCTTCAATTTCTCTCAATGGAGTTGTGCATGTAGCTCAAAGCCTATGCACGTTCACAAGATTAATAGACTGGTGTTTCTTAGATATTAATGGAGTGCCTAGGTCTCTTTGAGCATCTCATGAATCTCCATCAAATGTGGCGGTCCTCCAATTTTATACACATTGGATAACTACAAAAGACAAACATTTTTTATTAATATATTAGTGATAAATTTATCTTTTATATTACATTCTTTTGAAAAGGGCAAGTTGTCACACTTGATTTTATCATCTCAGTTTCTATTCAAATGTTGCCCCGTTCCTTTCATGACGATTACTTGAGTATCATAATTTTTTGTTATTTAAGTGGGTGTCACGACTTAAAAAAAAATTTCATTTAAGTGTCATGGCTTTCAATTGCTCATTTAAAGACTACAACTCCCATAAAAAAGTGTCGGTGTTGGTTTATGAGTAAGCTGTTGTCGTTGCCTTTTCAATTTTTTCTTCTTTTTTTTTTTTTTTAACAATCTGAATGTTGTTAAACTTGGATAAAGATACCTTTTTTTCGCGCAGTTATCTGAGGAATGGATGTATAGATGTACTTGAATTCCTGTATGATGGTTCTGTGATCATTAACTTGTGGATAGTATAGATGTAGATTTCCCTTTTCAAATTTCTAGTTATATTCACATTGGATTCATTTTTTTCTGTTAATTCAATTGTCGTGGTTTGGCTTGCTGTCATCTCATCCTGCTGCCATTGCGTAAGAAGTGAAGAACAAAATGAGTATAGTACTATTTGGTCATATCTTGCCAAAAAATTGTTGCATTCCGTGTAACCTATGTCTCTGTTCATTTGGGCTTCGAACGATTTAGGAAGAAGCCTTTGGCGCTGAACCTTTTGTGTTTTATAATGGAGGAAGTTCTTCAAGCATCGTTCTGTTTGATAGACTGATTTTTAATTTTGTTCTGTCTCTGGTGTGAGTAATTCTAATCAAGGAATTGGACATTTAGATATGGGAGATGTTGACTTCTCGCTCTGCAGCGTATGCAACCTTCTTTTGTCGTTCGAATATTGTGACCGATTGGTAGTGACCAATTTAAGAGTAATCTAAAGTATGCATCAGTCTTAGGTTGTGTTGGAAGCATTGTTAGTTGGTTGGTCTAAAGATAATCTGACTGTATCAGCTCCTTGCCAGCAGTGAGTATTTTCAAGCTTACCAATAATCAGGGTGGGTTAGGTTAGATTTAGGCACGGCATCATGTTTGTGAGTCCTTGGCCACCGTCAGCATCTCTTCTACTATGTTGGGAAGAGGGGGCCGGGGAGATTGAAAATTTGGGTAGAAAAGCAATTCAATCTCAAGGAGTCCTTCAAAAAAGTCAATCTTAAGGAGGCTAGAGTATCTCAAGGCATTGTGACCGAAGTTATGCTCATGTCTACTGAGAAGGAGAACTTCTGACGGAAAAACGGCTAGCACTTTTGGGCAATGCCTTCGAAAATATTATAATACTCAAGTGAATATTTTTAGAGGTTTAAAATATTTAAATGATTGGAAAAAATAAATTTATAATACGTAAATAAGTGTTGTATGAAAATTTGTGGTGACTTTTTTTTCAAAATTAGCCTTGTATAACTAGGGCATTACAGACTTCTACATGCTACGACAATACAATCACGCGAGCACTGCAAGATGATTTGGGGGTCCCGACTGCCAAGCCAGCGTGTACGCCGACCAATGAGGAAGTGACGAGTGGCTCCACGATACGGGGTGGTTCCTCTGATTTTTCTGCACAAAATAAATTATTTTTCCTTTTTTGCTTAAAAATTTACTGTCATTAATAAATCTGCTGGTGCTTTTCTCTCTCCTTTCCAATTGAGTAGACCTGCACATATTTAAAGGAGCTTTGTCTCTCGTCCTTTCTTTCCTTCTCACTTGAAAATTTTGCGTGAGAATTCGCTCTCTGGCGCGAAGCAGGTTGCTCCTCCGCCTTGCTCCGGCGCCGGGTGATCTTCGCTCTCTGCCCCAAAGCTCGTTGCTTCTTCGGCCTGCGTCGTTGTGTTCCTTCTCCGACCTACTCCGGTGTGGTTTCCCTGCGCAAGACGGCGAGGAATGTTCTTGCTGTAAGTCGCAGACTCCAGGCGACAAGAAGTTCTAGCTCTCTACGATTCGGCTTCGGATTTGCTACGTTCGCAGCTCGTAACAGTGAGTTGATTCTTTCCCTGATTTTTGTACTCTTTTCTTTTCTTTTTCTTTGCTGTTTTTGCTTCTTCTTTTTTTAGTTTAAGTTTTAGTTTCTTTTGTTGGTGGGTGATTGCACGAGCTTGGCTATCGAGTCGGCAAATTTGCCCGTGAGTGTCCGGTGTTGTGATTTTTGGGAGGTTGGTGTGTCTAGGCTAGCACTGAGTTTCAGTCCGAGGCGAAACGAATCGTTGGAAGTTTCCATGAAACCGGGGAGATTAGCAGAAAACGAATGCTTAGTAATATTGATGACGATGTGGAAGTATTTCGTTGAAACGAATACTCGGCACTTGTCTGATTTTTCTGTTGTTGGCTTTTGTCTTCAAGTATTTCGGTGGAAGTAATTCGATTGGGGAGAATGGCTGATATTGTTCCGCCTCCCTCGGCATATATACATTCTTAACTCTCGTTTCTCCACAGAGAAGGGAAGAAAACCAGAAAGAATTCAAAAAGGGGGAAAATGGCGGAAGTCGTTCTGGGCGCAGTTTCCATAGTGTCAGGGTGCCTGGCGGCTCCGGTTGATCGTCTTTGTGGCCATGTGATTTCCTACGACAAAGACGTTCGCGAACTTGACCGCGAAGTTGAGAAGTTGGGCAATGCGAGGAATGATGTGCAACGTTCCATCCGTGAAGCTCGAAACAACATGAAGCCGATCAAAGCCGAGGTCGAGAAATGGGTGAGAGAAGTGGAGACTGTCACTAACGAGGCGCGTGACGTGCTGGATTACGACAGAAGAGCTGAGAAAACTTGCTTCTACGGGTGGCTTCCCAACCTGAAGGTGCGATATCATCTCAGCAGGAAGGCGAGGAGGAAAGCCAAAGACATCCAGGGACTCATTGGTCGGATTCCACCCGGGGAGGTCTACGATGATCCTCCTCCAGGGCTCGTTGTTGGCGCTTCCGACATGATTTCCTCGGCCGGTGATCAAGGTGACACTAACTTCGATTCTCGAGCTTCCATCTTAGAGGACATAGTGAATGCTCTGGTTGACAAGAAGAACAAAGTGATTGGGATCTACGGGGAGGGTGGTGTGGGGAAGACTACGCTGCTGGAGCAAGTCGAGAAGAAACTCAGGAATGAGAAGAGATTGTTCCACATGATCGTCAAGGCGAATGTGTCGCAGAACCCGGACTTTAAGAAAATCCAAGAGGATATCGCTTACGACTTGGGTCTAAAAAGTCTAAAGGATGTGACGAATGAAGAGAGAAGAAAAGAACTTCTGTCCAATAGATTGCAGAATCCGAGTGAGGAGGTTCTCATAATAATGGACGATCTGTGGAAAGATCTTGATCTGAGAAAGGTCGGAATTCCTTCGAGAGACGTGAGCCAGGGATGCAAGTTGCTGCTAACATCGAGAGATAGAAATGTTCTGGAGCAAACGGAGTGTCACGATTCCATATTTCGTCTTGAACGTTTAAAGGATGATGAAGCATTCAGGCTATTTGAAAAGACGGTCGGCGACAGGCTCAAAGACAAGCAATTGAAAACAATAGCAGATCAATTAGTCGAGAAGCTTGCAGGTTTGCCTCTTTTGATTAATTCTGTTGCGAAAAGCTTGAAAGAAAGGCAAGTTGCCGTATGGAGCAATGCTCTGACAACAATAGACCCGTTACATATAGAAACTATAGTGAAGTGGAGTTACGACCATTTGAAGAGTGAGAACACCAAGACCTTATTCTTGCTCTGCGGTCTTATTGGTGGGACCATTCAAGTTGAAATCCTGCTGGGTTTAGGCATGGGTTTGGGCTTGTTTGAGGAATCAAGACTGACGATGCAAGAATCAAGAAATAGATTATATACTATGCTTGATGATCTCCGTTCGGCTGGTTTGTTGCTGGATGGTGGCGATGACAAGGACAATGTGACCATACATGATCTTTACAGCGAGGCAGTCGTCTCAACTCCATTTAGAGGTCAGAATTCCTTAATGATGAATAACTATTATGGCTCATGGTCAAAGGAAAAGCTTGAGAAATGTTGGGCTATATGCCTGGCTGATGTTGACAAAAAGAGACTTGATGAATTAATGAAGTGTCAGTTTCCTGACTTGAAGATACTCATGTTGTCTCAACCGAAAGGCTGGCGTTGGAAACCAATGCACGAACGTGAAGTGGGAGATTGCTCGGGACTACCACCACATTTCAAATACATGAAGGAGCTCCAAGTCCTATATTTTCGCTTTATGTATATCGCCAGTTTTCCTTGCTCGATTGAAATCCTCGAGAACCTCCGCTCTTTATACTTACACAATTGCAGTGTGGAGGATGTGGCAATTCTTGGGAAGTTCAAAGCATTGCAGATTCTTAGCTTCGCAAGTTCTACAATTTCTAGGCTGCCTAAAGAAATTGGGAAACTGACAAATCTGAGATCGTTGAATCTGAGCCGGTGCTATTCGCTTGAGATAATCGAGTCCGGAACGTTAAAATGCTTAATCAACTTGGAAGAGTTACATATGGAGGGAAGTTGTGCTCGGTGGATGGGCAAGCATGGAAAATCGTCAAAATCACGTAATGCTAGGCTTGTCGAATTGAAGAGCCTGACAAATCTAGCATCTCTGAATATATCGATTCCTGATCCCATCATGCTCTTGGAGGCTGGTGACCTACCATTGGAGAACCTGAACAAATTTTGGATCGACATAGGAGATGCTAAGGAGAGTAAATATGAAGGTTTGACAACCATGAGGTTCAATTTGGAAGGGTGCGATACTATTCTTTCAATAAAATGGGTTAAGGAAAATATGCAGAAGACTCAAAACTTATATTTAAGCAAGTTGAGTGAGTTCAAAGAGAGCCCTCACGAATTGTGCACCCAAGGATTCCGAGAAGTGAAGCGTCTCAACATTGAAGACAGCCCCTCAATCAAGTACATTGCCGATTCATCCAAAGGCCTCTCTCTCACTGCTTTTGGGAAGTTAGAGTATTTTTTCCTTAAAAATCTTATTAATTTGGAGAAGATATGCCATGGCCCCATCGCGCCAGAGAGCTTCAACAAATTGAAAGCCATGAGGGTCAAACAGTGCAACAAATTGAATTACTTGTGGTGTCTTTCAGATGTGCAAAGACTTGTACAGTTGGAAGAGATTGAAGTGTCGGATTGTGACTCAATGCAATCCATTGTCACACATCATGCAGGAGAAGATATAGTTTCTACCAATAACAAAGTTGAGTTGCCTAATGTACGTCGTATGGTATTGGATAACTTACCGAAGATGACAGGCTTTTGTGATACATCAATTCAGGTAATTTTTTTTTTTTGTATAAATTTTCTCCCTCTTGTCAATTTATCCTATTAGGATGAGATGATATTGGTGTTCACTCAACATCGGTACATATTGCATTTAACTTTTGACTATTTGTACAATTTGATTCAGGTTTTGATTTACAAATAAAAAGTCCTCAAATAGAACACAGACCATATTATAGTTAAAGGGAAGCCTCTTTCCACGACTAATTTTTTTAATTTTTCAAAAAAAAAAAATAATTCAACATTAGATAATTGCACTGCTAACTTGGGTTTCTTCTGTGACTAATTTGTTACTTCTTTAACATTCTTAATGAGATGAAAAAATAGTGTGCTAAATGAATGAAAGGGAGAGTGAATCTTGAATGAATAAATAAAATTCAGTAATTTCTAAATGAAGAAAGCGTCGTCCAGAGATTTCAATTAATAGATGGAGCCACGTAACAAAGAAAGTCCCCATAATTCATGTCCCACCTAACATGCAAATTTGCAACTGATTCCAACATGTCATGCCAAGTTGCCAACATCACTGTGTCAACATCACTGTTCAGTTGAGCTGCATTGACAGCATGATAGCGGTGATGATTTCCTCATGAAAATGATTTTGCTTTTCACAGGAGAGAAATTCTTTCCTTTTTTTTTTAGCCCTAGATTTCCACTTATTTTCTCGTGAAAATAGCTTTACTTGTAACAGACTCACATTTAATGAGCTTTATTGTGGTGCCATGTCAGGTTTCATTGCCTCACCTGGAATCTCTGATAATGTTTAGACTTCTTGGCCTAGAAGAGATACTCTACAGTGAACCTTCATTAAAATACAACAATCTAACAAATCTAATGATAAATATGTCTAAATCCACATCGAAGAGTATTCTTAAATCAGATTGGATATTGAAGCTGCCGAATTTGGAATCATTGCACATTGAAAGCTCTCCATCAGCAGAAGTAGTTTTTGAGTTGGAGGAGCTAAATGTCAATGGAGATGTCAAGATTCTCTCTCGGCTAAATGAGTTGACATTAAAGTGGTTACCAGACCTGCAGTGCATGTGGAAATGGGATGTAAACTTACAAGGAATATCAATACTTCGAAACCTGAGGAAGCTTTTTGTCAATAAAACGGGACAATCATTTCTCTTTCCAGCGTCTGTGGCTAAATGTTTAAGAGAAATTAGAGAAATTAAAGTATTGAGCTGTCCAAATATGAAGGCGGTGATTGTGGATGAAGGAAGAAATGAAGTGACATATGATATTATAGAGTTCCCACAATTGGAGTGTCTATCTATAGGGCAATGTCCCATGGAGAAATTCTTCATCCTTGTGGAAAGAAAGAGCCAGTGACCACTACTTCAGATTCACAAGATGCTAAGTCCGATTCCTTCTTTGATCGAAAGGTACAAATCCCTTATCTTGAGATTATACCCCTACTAGCCATAGGCACACGCTTTGTTGGGGAGTGTAATGAAATCTCTTTGAAGAATTTTATTTGGTTTTATTAGTTAGAATGTGTTCATTATTTAAAATTACATTTGGCATAGTAAGGCCATTAGTTAAAAATTCATTCTTCCATCGCATCAAATAGATTGTTAAGATTAGGCCAAATTGTCAAATGTTTCATACCTATGATCCAACGTATAACTCTCATGAGTAGGTTAGTTTACCAAGCTTGGAAATTTTATGGCTTCCTTCAGTAGGATCCTTCAAAAGGATATGGCAAGATGGAACTTCCCAGAAGTCCTTTCTGCGAATTAGCCACCCTCATCTTGAAAATTGCTTTGAGCTACTCAACGTCTTCCCTTTGACAATCATAGGGAGATTGCACAATCTAAAAGAAGTCAGAATTTCAAATTCTCTCCCCTTGGAATCGTTGTTTGACCATAGGTCCTTTCATATTATCATGTATTAGAACGAACAATGTAACAAACTTTGTCCTACTTTTCCTCCTTTCTCACGTTATCCTCATGCAGGTTACATTTCCTAATATAACAATTCTAAATATTGATGGCCTTCTGTGCGAAGAGCTATGGAACAAACAAATTCCCACTGATTCCTTTCAGAAGTTGGAATCTCTTGAATTGAGGAACTGTAACAACCTCCAACATATTGCCCCACCCCAAATGTGGAAGGTGCTCCAACGTTGTCTCAAGAATCTTGTAGTGATGTCATGCCATTTGATTGAGATCATATACGAAGGACAGGGGATAGATATAGAGGGTGGTGAATTGAGGAAGTTGATTTTGCGTGATCTCAAAAACATAAAGCACATTTGGCAGTCTGAAGGTCTCCCAAATGTCCCGATCCCAAACTTGATAGATGTAGAGGCCAGGAGGTGCCCCCATTTGGAAATGCTTTTCACTACCTTCACGGCGAAAATTCTCGGGCAAATCCAAGAGCTGGTGGTGGAGTCATGTGAAAATATGAAAGTAATTGCTGGTCATGAAAAAGGGGAAGAAGTGTCACGCCCCGATCCTCGGGCACACACACATCCTCCTACTTGGTCGATTAAAATGCGATATCCCAGGACAATATATCGCCGACCCTTTCTATTATTATGCACATGCGGAAGCAGTTATAAATCCCCAGACAATAAAACAATGGGATAGAAAAGCCGGGCCATATTTTTCATATTGAAACTTATAACCAAACTTTTATACAAAACACGAACCACTTCATAACTATTCATATCAAAAAGGAGATCTCAAAAGAAGATAAACTCTCAGTCCATCTGGGCCATACTCAAGGCCTCTCTCGGGATTGTCTTATTCTTCCAAAAATCATTCTCCTCAGGTTTCACCTCCGAGTTCTCATTCTCAGATTCCTCCTCATCTCCTCAACGGGGTCCTGAAATGTTTTTCCCCAAACTGGGATGAGACTACGTCTCGGCGAGTTCTACCCCACTAAGCCCAATTAGTAAACCATTATACTAAAGGCTACCTAAACACGCATAGGTCAGAAGACGTACCTTAGCATCAGATCCCACCTGCAAGTCAGTACAATTCACAATAGGCACTCAAGCAAGCATATCACCGATCAAAGCATCGATCAAATCGACCTAGTTGATTACAAGCCAACAAGACCACTCACGGTCATTCCCATCAGTCAATCAATTCACAATATCAAATCAAAACAATGATCAATCGACCTCGTCGATTTCATGACAGCCTTACCATTTCCCGGTCATTCTAGCTATTGTTATTCAGTCTCAACTGATAAAACCAATCACCGAGCCACGTGCATTCTCTGAGGTAATGCATTAATTTACCGAGCCCACGTGTCCTTTAAAATGCCATTTTGAATCAGCGAGCCCACGTGCATTCTCCGAGGCGATGCATCAAGTCACCGAGCCCACGTGTCTCTTCAAGATGCCAAATGTACTCATTGGGACCACGTGCATTCTCCGAGGTGATATATCTAATCATCAAGCCCCGTGCCTTTCATGATGATTCATCCCATTTCTAAAGTAATTATCCACAACCTTAATTCGTACTCAATTTACCCAAATGATCAATTTAGGAACATATCCTAAATATCCACAATTAAATCAATTTGGCACAATTCAAAGCTCAAATAAATAAACGAACTGCGCCACGACAATCAGCACGAGATTTCGGTCGTCGGCCATCAAAATCTTAATTTCTGAAAAATAAATAATTAATTAATTTCGAAAATTAATTATTAAATATTACAAATTCCGTTTAGCTCAAAATAAGGCCCAATTCAATAAACGAACTTCACCACGGTCATCAGCATAATTTTCCGGTCACGGGCCATCCCAATTGAATTTTCAGGAAATAAATAATTATTTAATTAATTTCGAAAATTAATTAATATTAAAAATTCAATTTAGCTTAAAATAAAGTCCGATTAAATAAACGGACTTCGCCACGATCATCAGCATAATATTCCGGTTCCAGACCATCTCCCTTGAATTTTCGGAAAATAAATAATTATTTAATTTAATTCCGAAAATTAATATTTAAATGCCAAAAATCTCCCTTAGGCCCGAACCATCAAATTGAAGCTCAATTAGGGGTCCGAAAATTCCCGGGACACTCCCAATAAATAGTAGACCACGTCTACTTGTTAATTGCACAATCAATTTATCTAAATCGCATCACAATTGACTAATAATTGCTAATTACTTCTAATCTAACAACCTAAACATAATTAATTAAAACTAAACCAACTTAAAGCATAATTAGTCAACTAATCCGAGATTAGTGAGATTACTCACCAAATCGCGCGCAAATCGGATCAATCCGACGGCGGCGACGCAAGGAACGATTGTTCCCAAAGCACGGCTCGGGTTCGGGGCCGGGAAACGGCCCAAAACGGCCCACGAACAGCTAGATACCCACTCCGTGGGTTTGCTGGTCGCGGCTGAACGGAGTAGATCGGGGCTGCTCCGGCGGCTAGGGCGGCGAGGGGAAGCCGGCGGAGGGCGAGGGGGACGCCGGGGAGGTCTGGCGAGCTCAAACGATGGCCGGAGGGTGGCTGGTCGATGCGGAACAGGGGCGAACAGCAGCTGGTTCGCGCGGCCTGGGTGTGTGCGGACGGCGGAACGGCGGCGAGCGCGCGGGCGGCGGTGCGGCGGCGGGACGAGCGGCGAGCGGTTCTCGGCGAGCTGCTGTCTCCGAGCTCCTGGTTCGCACGCGAAGAAAAGAAGGAGAAGAAGGGGACCGGTTCTGTCGTGAGGAGGAAGAAAGAAGAGAGAGGAGAGAGAAGAGAGAGAAGGGATAAGGGTTGACCGGTCAATAAAAGAGAGAGGGAAAGTGAGCGGTGGGGGAATCGCACGAGGGGGGAGGGAAAGGAGAGAGGAGAGAGAAAGAAAAGAGAAAAGAAAGAAAGAAAAGAGAGGGAGAGTGAGGAAAAATAAAGTAAAAATTTATACAATTATTCTTACTTTATTTTCTTTTTCTCTTTCCCTTTTTATTTCCTTTCGGGCTTCAATTTTTCCTCCGATAATTTCTTTATTGAAATTTCGGACCCGTCAATAAATTGACGAGCGATGAGACAGGATCCTATTTATCCAGTCAAATTAAAACCCGAAAATCTGGATGTCACAAGAAGGGACCGGCACGACAGTGACCTTTCTCCAAGTTAACTGTTCTTAGACTTTTCAAGTTACCGAATTTCAGGGGCTTCTTACATGAGAAATACTCTCAGAAATTCTCGTGCCCTAAGGACTTCCCATCCTTGGAACTCTATAGTATAGAAAGCTGTGGAGAAGAGTTGGACCAAGCCTGCGGTGACTGGAGAGAACACGAAGTGGAACAACGAGAATTTAGCCTGCAATCACCTGATGTATTGTATTCCTTCAATATTTCATTGCTTTGGTTTGGCTTTCTGTTCCTTAGAATCGAAAATCAGTTTGTATTAGCTAAGACACAATTCTCAGTGGCACCCACATGCACTCAACATCACGTGGCCCTCTCTTCCTTTATCTCTTTCTCTAGTTCTCTTCCTTACTCTCTTCGACTAACCATCATCGATTCCCCTTTACGCTCAGGGTGATATGGTTTACGCGTATCTCTATTGGTGATTTTTGAGCATCCATGAGTCCACTCCCTTCGTTGCTGGTCGTCACCGCTTCCTGAGTGCCACCTGTTTCGCTGCCGCCAAGAAGTTCTGTAATGCTGGAGTGCTCGAACTTCGGTCACGACTGCCTACTTCGACGATTCCATCCCTTGATGTTGCTTCTGTTATTTCTTTACTCATATCCAATCTCAATTGCTATAGCTAATTGTTCTCTATTCAACTAAATCATATATGCTTTGTTTTCCGTTCCTATTGTTACTGTCTATGTGCAAATCGACTGTGGTTGAAGGGCTGTATTAATGATTTGAAGCAGTGCTCGTCGGCTGAAATTAATGTATGCAACTTGTTTGATGAAATTCCCAAAGTAAGTCGGTGTGTATTTTTTATTCAGTTCTTGACCGAGAATTCCCTTGATTACTAGATCGTTGATCTATTCTGGTCATATAAGCATATTTGAGTTTTGTTTGTTCATAAAAAAAAATAAAAAAAAAAACATAAAACAAAACCACAAGTATTCAATTTCCAACTTGTTTGGAATCTGTTGGAACCTTGTCGATACTTGCTGATTAGCCACTGTTGCGGCCCTGAGTTGATGTCGATTGATACTTGATTTCCACTCAAGTAAGCATGTGTAGTGATATAAGATTTGTGTTATGGTGAATTTCATGTTCACTTATGTCATGAATGAATGAAATTTTACTAGAAATTGATCTGTGTATGCTGACCCTGTCTTGATATCATTGATTGGGTGTGCTTTTGATTCCTGCTTGAGGCAAGTTTGGTTATGGGATCATATATGTTCATGCTAGGAAAGTAATAGGGTGAATCTCATACCATTTAGCGAGAATTGGGTTCATCTCCAAACTTGAATATGCTAGAGTGAAGTATTGCATGCTGACCATGATTGTTTTGTTTAAATTTGGCACTAATTTGGTCTTGGATTGATGTCATTTTGATCAAGTAGACTCATATGTACTTATAGGAAGATATGGCTTCAATTCATGTCAATTAGTCATCAAAAGATCACGATTGGTGGTTTTTATGCTATGTTACAATTTTGAACATGTGCCGGAATTTGTGGAATACGCATGAATTAGACAGATTTTGTCTTAGTTTGGTTGCCTTCTTTATTTCCCGTGGATGAGTGATATGCATGTGCATGATTAAATTGATGAGATGTGTGATTGATATTTCCATGGTAGTCTTGGCCTGATAAATAACTTAGAGGACTCTAATGTTAATTGAAGCATAATTCCATAATTCTTGCGATTCCAAGGCAAACCCTCTACTAGTACACATTGCAACCTACTCATTCATGATGTCCTTTTTCTCGAAGTGTTCACTTCACTACTGTTCATAATGATGTTTCAAAGATACGGTTTCCTCCTCCCCCATAGAATTCGCAAAAGCATGTCAACAGCGCTACCAGTAACCTGCCCTTGAAATCCATAGGACCCTGCCCATATGTTCCACCAAGAGTAGGTCCCTAGTTCTGATTATCTCTCCTATAAACTATTCTGCAATGGAGGTGTAGGGCTCCATCTATCTCCTTGCAGCAGGTCTCTTTGTTGATGATAGTAATTATTTTTTATGACCCTGTTTATTGGAGGTCCCCTAATCTGAAAAAGTTGAATCTTTTTCCTCTAAGAAGTTTTTGCTATAAATCTCAAATGGAAAACACTTAGCCAAGAAGAACTTGATGAACCATATGAATTTATTTTAATGTCCACATGATAACATCAACTCATCCAAAGCATTTTATATGACAATGACATCGTGTGTCCTTTCCACAACTTGCTTTAATTAGTAGAGAGTACCCATCTGAATCACAACTTTGTCCTGCTCATGAATGCTCATTCTACTCATATTTCTCAATTTCAGCTGCACAAAACACTGCGATTTAACTCAAAATCACTTGAAAATTTTGTTATATATCATTGCATTTGCACACTCTCAGAATCGAATGCCACTAATTTTACATAGTCGATCATGTCGTAAGAGCATCAGGAAGAGTGGTGGGTGATCCGAGGATTTTGCCACCCACAACGGGAAATGTTTCGAAGCCGGCCAAAGGACCAACTTTACCTGTCTCTGCTCACATGGATGGGATACTGCATCAGGTGGCCTCTCATTTCCTTGGGGTTATGTTGGTCCTCATCCACATAAGCTTTCCAATTCCGTTCGGCTATTTTGTTCACCTTCTTCACGCATTCAGTGCTTTGAGGTTCCCTAAAACTGTCCTCTAAATCTCCCAAGTGCTCCGCCCAAAGTGACATCCTATAACCATAAACCTGCGCAGCATAAGTTAACATTATTAGTCATAAGCTTAAGGTTTTGATATATGTCGCTACCCTCGCAAGGGTGTCTACCTAGTACCTCCATTTAGATAAGAGGCTAATCCAATGTACTAACCTGGCCATGCGGATGCCTCTTTTTCCCAGCCCAAGTGTGATGCGGCAGATAGGCCCCCATCGCGATTTCAGTGTCTCTTGAGCCATCTAGAGATCTTTGGTTGATATTTGCCGATCCCATGATCACATACTCATCATCTACTATCATCCCTTTGGCATGCACATATATCATGAACCTGCGAAACTTTTGAACCGAAGCCTGCATGGATAGAAACGACAGCATGTTTCAAAGCAGAAAGTCTTTTTACCACTCATTCAAAAACCATAGCTTTTAATGACTATTTTTGTTTTGCTTTTTTAACAGATAAGTCAAAGGAAGAATCCATGAAAAGAGTATAGACATATACCAAGGCATATTTTCGGATTGTTGATTCATTGCTTGGGATGAAGACTGTGTAGAGGACAAGGGCTCCCGCTTGCCAAGGCAATAGAAATTCAAGTAATCTGACGGATGGTACTTGTGTGACAACCCGGCTTTTTCAAGAGCCTGGGCTATAATGTTGTACATCATCGTCATGGTTTGTCCCTGTCCACATTATCAATACACAAATATGAGAGTAGTGAATGTTTATCTCTTGGAGAAAAATACTAAATGACCTGAACAAGGTCGGGTCTCAAATTTTCCCCTTTGAGTAGCTAGGTTTGTTCTGCTTGGATCACTTCCTTTTCTGCTTAACTCTGTTCAATGTGTTATTTAGTTTCAATTTGCTAGGACGTTATATTTATTGATATACCGTTATCAAAATGCAAGTGTCATCGCTATTTGTTTGCAAGATGAAAGAGTTTATCCTTGATATGACCTGCCAGAAGAGAATTTCCTGCACTGCAGCACTAGTGGGGACACCCTCCAGCCACATCGGTATCACTATATACACGCGGAAGCACTTGTTTTCACTGATCTTACTTGCGATCTTCAATGCCAGCTCCATCAGAACTAGATTGTTTGCACCTGCTTGTCAAAACCGAATCAAGCGTTGCTTGCCATGAAAACTTGAACTCGAGAAATTAGATAGGCCGAAACAAAACTAGAAAATGGGCGAAAAAATCTAAATTTAGAAAGGTTTTGACCTTAGAAATATAACATATTGAATCAGAATTCAATTTTAATGTCTTATACAGTGAGGTCTAGCTCTTATTAGCTGATACACAATCCCCAGAGGAAGCAAAGTCTGAATACTCTTTACTAGAGGTGCTATTGCTCACTAAACTCAAGTCAGTCAGAATGAATAGAAATGTGCATCTTATACCTGCATTTTTGTATGATGGCCAATGGTAGGAAGAGCCAAGAAAATATTGGTTTTCAATGTGGATGAAGTGTTGCGCCGATCTAATCGCTTTCACATACACCGTGTGAATGCTCTTGTCTACTTTCAAGTTCTTTCCGCATATAAGATTCTGCAACCATGAAGAGATTGAAAGAAGCAACATTATCATTGTGGGCTTCAATCTATATTCAAAAACATTAAGGATTGTGCAAAGAAAAGTGACTTTCTAATGTGAGGAAAACTTTTTGAGTTACGCTTATAGAACGGCCACTTGCCTATCTATTAGCATGGTTTTAGCAGCTAAAACTTACTTGCTTTGCAGCCTCTTCAACGCTCTTTGGGAATCCCTTTACAGATCCCGAATCAATCAATCTGAAGATCTATACCAATGTAAAATAGAAATGAAAGACAATCATTACACTTCGTTTTGTTTACAAATGAAGTCTTAAAAATGGTCATTAATTTTACAGGAAGTTTCCAGGACGAAATCCAGGAATCTGGTTTCAAAAGAAGAGGAGATGAATGCATTACTAATGTTCATTCCAGGTGACTATTGCCTTGAAAAAGAGTGTAAATACTCCGGACATGAAGCAGGATACATAGCACTCAGACTTGAAAGCCAAAATGAAGAACTGAAGTAAGGTTTATCCCCATTAGCTCCTGTATTCAATAATTGTCGCATGCATTCAATGGTCTCTGAAAATTCTTTTCTCCAAGGCACAAAAGTCAATGCATCAAGAATAAAATAACACACTCCCGTATTCCACAACGTACTCTCTGCTAAATTAAAAGAAGGAAGGAGCATAACCAAATTAGTTATGCGCAAGACCAGCAGCTTAAAAGGTATCAAAGTGCTCCTAATAAAGCAGAGTACGCATTTGACCTTAGCTTGCTTCATGAACTCCTTGAAAACCTTTCTGTAACAATCTTCACATACCACCGGTGGAACTTCAACACTCGATCTCACCTGCAGAGCACCACGAAAAGTAAGGAGGCGTTTATCAGTGCTTTTCCCATGATCATTGCTACTTAAAAAACAAAACAAAAAAGAGGTAACAACAGCTGTAGTTCAATCCCCAAAACAAAATTTCTCGCAGAAAACTTTCAAGCTCATAGTCAGTGCAATACGAGGCGGCATCGAACTTAGAAAGCGCACTGAAGAAAAACAGAGTAATGGCCGTATTTCCTGAATTTCGGCCATGAGAAACAGACATTCTGATTAACGTAGAGATTTCGAAGATATCATCAGTTTCCCTTCTGTGGCGCGCAATTACCGAAAGATGCACGTTGCACTTTCAAATTCAGCAACGACCGAAGAAGAAGGTCATTGCAAAACGTCCACGCATTACAGAACTAACGAAATTACAACCGTCCAGCTTAGTCGAAGCAGGAGGATCAAAGGCAGCAATATAAACACATCAGAGGGCGAACACTCACTCTGCTGTTGATGCAAGCCTAGGGTAGGCTTTCTCAAGCAATAGGATCGGGAGAGTGACTCGGGAAACAGGATCGATAGAAATTTCAGCGCTACGCAAGCTCAGAAGAACAGTTGTATCTTTTTCGATACAGATCGGATTGACCTGATTCCAAAGCCAAATGAACAAAGACTTCTGGATCTATAATTTCTCTGTTTTGGGTTTTCTGAAATAAGCACTATAAGATAGTCGAAATTGGGTTGGAAGTAACGAACAGAACAGGAAAAGATAGAGACTCCGTTCGTTGCTCTTCTAGGCCTCCAAGGAAGTTGAGGGGGCACCGATTCTTCTAGATCGATGACTGCAACTCTTCAATGATGCAGATTTCAAAAGCTCCGACTCTTCAAGGACGGAGTGAAAATTCTTCTAGGTTTTCAAGGGTTGAACTTTACAAGGTTCACGATACTTGCTTCAAGCAAAGTTTTTCATTTATCAAAAGTCGTTTGTCTTCTACAAGGAATTGGATGGCTTATATCATCAAAGAAATAAAGATAGAGCATTGAAACTAGGAGAAATAAAAGAGCATTGAAACTAAGAGAAATAGGAAAGGGTATGGAAACTATAAACTAGTAAAAGAGCATGGAAACTATAAGCTAGTAAAAGCGTCACGCGAGCTTCTAAGGTGTCTTTCAAGCTTTCGGAATGGACTCAAGTTATCATTACGGCTTCTCGGTTTCGTCGAGTTTGAATGCGGGCCGATCTTCTTGGTCGAGAGAGTTGGTCTTCAATGCGGGCTGCATTAGCTGTTTGGTTCTTGGACCTCCGTGACCTCGATATCCGCCAGCAGCCAGTCCTTCTCGGCGGTGACAGCGACGGAAGATGCAGAGACCGCGAAACAGTGGCCATTCGAAGGAGACGATGAGAGAGGCTGCCGAAGCCAGTGGGTTCGCACCGGAGGTAAAGACAGAATGCGGGGGCCGAAGGATGCCATGAAAGTAATATTGTGAATCTCATGCCAATATTATGAGAATTATGGTCATGTGATTGCTTTGTTTGATTCGGTACTAATTTGGTCTTGGATTGATGCCATTTTGATCTAGTAGAATCATATGTGCCTATAGGAAGATATGGCTTCAATTTCATGTCAACTAGTCATCAAACGATCATGATTTGCGGTCTCGTATGCTCTATTACAATTCTGAACATGTGCTGGAATTTTTGGAATGAGTATGAATCACGTGGATTTTGTATTTGCTTATGAATCACATGGATTTTGTCTTTGTTTTGGTTGCCTTTTTGATTGCCCGTGGACAAATGGTGCATGATTAAATTGATGAGATGTGTGCTTGATATTGCCATGAGAGTCTTGGCCTCATAGCTGATTTAGAGGACTCCTATGTTAATTGAAGTTTAATTGCATGATTCTTGCGATTCATTCTAAAGTTGATATGGTAGAGTAGGCCAGATCCGAGGAAATCTTTCAACAAAGCTGGTCAATGAGGCCCCTCGAAATATCACATGTATGACACTTGCCAACAAAGTATATGTCTTCTCTCCCTTTCCTTCGATGCTCACCATTCAAGGTTTATTTATGAGAGCTATTGCTTAAATCTAATTGATCCTTCAAGTGTGTGTGTTTGTGCCAACATACTGTACACAACACCAATTGCAACCTACTCATTCTTGATGTCCTTTTGTTCCTTGGAGTGTTCACTGACCAATGCTGTTCAGAATAATGTTTCAAAGATACGACTTTCGTTTTCCTCCCTCCCTCAGAGAACTCACAAAAGCAACCCTCACCAACACTACCAGTACCTTGCCCTTGAAATCCATCAAGACCTGCCCATATGTTTCCCTAGGAGTAGGTGCATAGTTTAGATTGTCTCCCCTATAAACCATTCTGCAACGGTGCTGCAGAGCTCCATCTATCTCCTTACATCAGGTCTTCTTGTTGATTGTAGGTCCCCTGATCTGAAAAGGTTGAATCTTTCCCTCTAAGAAGTTTATGCTATAAATTCCGAATGGAAAACACTTAGCCAAGAACTTGATGAACCATATGAATTTATCTTAATGTCCAAACAATAACATCAACTCATCTGAAGCATTTTATACAACAATGGCATCGCATGTCCTTTCCACAACTTGCTTTCCACAACTTGCTTTAATTAGTAGAGAGTATCTATCTGAATCACAACTTACTTCGTCATGCTCATGAATGCTCATTCCACTTATATTTCTTGATTTCAGCTGCTCAAAACACTGCAATTTAACCCAAAATCACTAGAAAATTTTGTTATATATTATTGCATTTGCACACTGTTAGAATCGAATGCCACTAACTTGACGTGATTGATCATGTCGTGAGAGCATCGGGAAGAGTGGTGGGTGATCCGAGGATTTTACCACCCCCATCGGGAAACATTTCGTAATTGGCCAAAGGACTGACTTTACCGTCTCCGCTCACACGGATGGGATACTACATCAGGTGCCCTCTCATTTCCTAGGGATCATATTGGTCCTCATCCACATAAGCTTTCCAATTTCGTTTGGCTATTTTGTTCGCCCTCTTTACACATTCAATGCTTTGAGGTTCCCTAAAGCTGTCCTCTAAATGTCCCAAGTGCTCCGCCCAAAGCAACATCCTATAACCGTAAACATGCATAGCGTAAGTCAACATAATTATACACAAGCTTAAGTTTTTGAATGAATGTTGCTGCACTTGCTCGGGCATATGCTTTGTATATGCTATTCAGATGAGAGGCTAACCCGATGTAACTAACCTGGCCATGCGGATGCCTCTTTTTCCCGGCCCAAGTGCGACGAGGCTGATAAGCCCCCATTGCAATTTCAGTGTCTCTTGAACCATCCAGAGATCTTTGGTTGATATTTGCCGATCCCTTGATCACATACTCATCGTCTACTATCATTCCTTTGGCATGCACATATATCATGAATCTGTGAAAACTTTGGAACCGATGCCTGCATGGATAGAAACAACAGCACGCTTCAACCAAAAGTCTTTTTACCATCATGCCCTTAATGACTTTCTTCACTTTGTTTTTTTAACGGATAAGTCAAAGGAAGAATCCCTAAAAAGAGTATAGACATATACCACGGCATTATTTTCGGATTGTTGATTCATTGCTTGGGATGAAGACTGTGAATAGGACAAGCGCTCCCGCTTGCCTAGTCAGTAGAAGTTCAAGTAATCCAGGGGATGGTACTTGTGTGACAACCCAGCTTTTTCAAGAGCCTAAGCGATAAATTTGTACATCATTGTCATGGTTTGTCCCTGTCCACATTATCAATACACATACGAGAATAGTGAATGTTAATTTTTTTACATCATCATATCTCCTGGAGAAAAAAAATACTAAAATGACTGAAACGGGGTCGGGTCCCAAATTTCCCCTTTAGGTAGCTCGGCTTGGTCTGCTTGGATCACTTCGTTTTTTGCTTAATTCCGTTCTTCATGTTATTTAGTTTCGATTTGCTTGGACATCATCGATTTACATGTGTCATTACTATTTCTTTACAAGATGAAAGAGTTTGTCCTTGATCTGACCTGCCAGAAGAGAATTTCCTACACTACAGCACTAGTAGGGACACCCTCCGGCCACGTCGGTATCACTATATACACACAGAAGCGCTCATCTGCACTGATCTTGCTTGCGATCTTCAACGCCAGCTCCATCAGCACTAAATTATTTGCAGCTGCATATCAAAACCAAATCAAGCATTGGTTGCCATCGAAAATTGAACTCAAGAAATTAGATAGGTTGAAACAAAACTAGAAAAATGGAGGAAAAATATGCATTTAAAAAGTTCGGAGAGTCGGTCTCAGAAATATAAGATATTGAATCAGAATGCAGTCTTAATGTCCTATACAGTGAGTTCTAGCGATTATTAGCTGATACACAATCCCCAAAGGGAGCCAAATCTGTACACTCTTTACTGGAGGCGTTGTTGCTCGCTCAACTCAGTCAGTCAAAATGAATAGAAATGTGCATCTTATACCTGCATTTTTGTATGGTGGCCAACGATTGCAAGAGCCGAGCAAATATTGGTTTTCAATGTAAATGAAGTGCTGTGCTGATCTAATTGCTTTCACCTACACCGTGTGAATACTCTTGTATACTTTTGAGTTCTTTCCACAGATAAGATTCTGCAACCATGAAGAGATTGAAAGAAGCAACATTATCTATGTGGAATTCAATCTCTACTCAAAAACACTAAAAACTCTGCGTAAAAAAGAAGAGTGACTTTCTAATGGAAGAACGCTTTTCAAGTTATACACATATAACAGCCAATTGCAAATCTATCAGCATGGTATTAGCAGCTAAAACTTACTCGCTTTACATCTTCTTCAAAGCTCTTCGGGAATCCCTTTACAGAACCTGAATCAATTGATCTAAAGACCTATGCCAACAAAAAATGAAAATGAAAGATGGTTGTCACACTTCATTTGTTTACAATTGAAGTCCCTTGAAAATGGTAATTAATTTGAAGTAAATTCTCCCAACCTGCACATGCCAATTTTCCGAGTCGTCTTCGAGATGCACGAAGGAAGGCACACAACACACACGCATAAGAAACGAAGCTCGATCCTGGAATCCAAAGTTCATTGTCGTTGATTTGAGGTTCGCCGGAGGTGAATCGACGTCGATTCCACTGTTCATGACTTCGATTGCGGTTCCGGTGTCGTCTGGTTGCAGTTCTGATCGTGTGCTGTTCTGACCACGAGGCGTTCCTGCGATTCGTTCTTTCGCTACAGTGATCGGCAAAAGTTTGCAGTAGATTCGAATCGCATGGAAAAGGACGCCCCGTCTCAGTTGACTCCAACCATCGCTCACGAATCTTCTCTCCACCGATTGAGCTCTTCAACTTCTTGCTCTAGTCCAAGCCCAAGAGTCGTCCTCGCGTCGAGGGAATGTACCGGATACTGCTCAGGAAGTGTTCAATGAAATGACTGAAGGAATCCATCCGTTATTCTGTCCTGTTGGTGGCCGTTAGAATCAATGCTATAATAGTGAGGCTGTGCTCGCTTTCTGGAAAGTCGCTGAGTCGTCATCTCGAGCTCGCGCCGTCCTCGCCACCAAATCATCAGGTCGTCTCTTCTCCAATTAAGCCTCGTTATTGGTGTCGATTTGTTCTAGACTCGTCTCTCTTGATCTCTGTTCTGTTTTTTTTTTTTTCCTCGCCTTTCACTTGACTGCTTCGTCGTCAGACATTTGCTGCGTCGTCGCGCCGAGACACTCCTCATCACCAAAAGCCAGAAGCGGGACTGCGACGGTAGAAGCCAAGGAGATGCGGTCGCGATTGCTTTCGATAATTCCGCTTGCGTAGCTCACTGCATCAGAGGGATCGAGTCAACTAAAACCTTCCACAAAGAACAATAATCATTGATGCATCACACGTAACGGTAATCATCGATGTGCCATTTTGATACTAGCAACATCATCTAAAAGCAGTTTCGCCTGGATAGCAAACCGACTGAATAAGAAGGAAGCAACTGGAATGACATCAGTTGGAGCTTGAATTCATGGAAACGAGCGGCAGCGACAATGATCTGCATGCCCCTGAAGGTCTTCTGGTAGAGACATTGCTAGCCGAAGACAACGAACGTGACTTGGAATTTCTGTCTACTCCAAGCTCAGCGTCGAGGCAGAGAAGGCCAGGCCAGGCTAGGGGAAAAGGTTGAAAGGTGGGAGTAATGGGGCTGGTGGGTCTGGGCCGCGGATCAAATCAATGGGTTGCTCTTGTGGGCCGTGCCAGTTGGACCAACTTGGCCTTTTCTATTTGTTATTTATTTTTATCTTTTTATTACTCTTTTTCATTTGTTCTTTTTTACTTCCATTCGTTGTTTTCATGATCATTTTTTTTAGAAAAATGTGTGCTTAATTTTTTGACTAAATTCAAGTGTCAACAGTTTCGAATATATTTACTCTAATATTTAAAGAAGAATATCATGCCATCGTGAACAAAGTACAAGATATTGTATGTTTTTGTTGCGTCAATTCTTTACTTCCCAAAAAGCTAGAGTAGTTTATTGATCGATGGAAAAAATAGGCCAAAAAAATGGGACAACCCAATCGAATTGAATCGGATGTGTTGATGAAATATCAACTCATTTAAAATGACTTAATTGATGACTTGGATTCATATAGACTCGATTTCCAATCTTGCCCATTTGGCAGGTTGAAGTCCTAGAATGTCACGATGGAAGATTAAACAAAGATCAGTACAAGGCAAGAGAAAGAGATGGTTTTCTTTAGTAAAAATTGATTCCTTCGTGTTTTATTTTTCCTGTTTGAGGATTCTTTTCAATTTATTGAAAGTTCTCAAAGTGAAGAAATGATTAAACATGGCAAAGAGTCGAGGAAAAAGCAAAAGAAATGAATAAATATGTTGAGAATAACATCGGTTTAAATAAAATCAATTTTTATAAAATTTCACCCAAAAAACCGGACATGATTGGTCAAGTGGTCCAAGACTTGATTTGCAAGCCGAAGGTCACAAATTTGATTCCCCAATCTATTATCCATTTTGGGATAATTATGCGAATAACTTGGCAGAATTAATTTTAACAATATCTGGCGGCGAACGCATTCACCCATTGGTGGCCAAAGATTATTATGGGTTGGAGAAACTCCAAATAGAATGTCCAGCAAAAACATTTGGGTTGCCGTTGATGCTCTTCAATGATGGGCTGTGACTGTACTTTGACGAGTTTCCATTTCCATGATGATTTCAAGGGACTTCCCTTCACATACAGAATCATAATTTAAAAAAAAAAAAAAATCTTTTTTGACAATGATCTAGGCCATTGGTATCTCCACGACCCCAATGAGCTCATCGTTGTCCTTCACGTGGAAGTCTGCCTTCAAGATCGGGTGCAAGGAGAAGAAGCCCAGCCCATCTTCTCCTTTTCCTTGCACGCGCTCACCCCCGTGAGAAGAAGAGCGTCGGTGACGCAAGGAAGAGAGAAGCAAGAGCGACGCGCGGGTAACGGAGGAGGGTGTGTCTGTGCGCGCGCAGGAGCGGGGCTGTGAGCGAGAGCCGTGACGAGAGCGAAGCCAGCGCCATCTAAGATCTCGCAGCCACGGCTGATCGACGTCGTCAGCTTCCTCCTGAACACCATCCGCTCGTAGCCGTTCATCGTCATCGCTGGCCCCATCTTCAGAGAACTCTAGACGCCCTCTGTTTTGCATTCAAAAGCGCACGCCATTTCTTGCATAATCGGTTGTCCGACGGTGTCTAGATTCATGGTCGATTCATGTCCACTTCATTAGGTGTTGAACTGAATCTGAGTCTGTGTTTTTCGCTTTCGTTTATGTCGTGCTCTTGCGATTCCTTGTGCCGGTCGTCTATGGACACGAGTTTGGAGTTGCTATTCTCAACCTCATCGCCGGTGATGCCCGCCACCCGAGGCCGCCAAGTAGACCCGTTAAACGGGTGAGTCGGGTCATAAATGGTCTGACCCAAATCGACCCATTTAACCCGTTTATGACCCATTTATTGTAGTGCAAATTTTTTGACTCATACCCAACCCATTTAATGAAACCTAAAAAAGCTTTATATATATATATATATATATATATTAAAATGTTATTGATAACATGATTTTATACAATACAAATTTAATGGATAATTTTTATAATTTTAAAATAATTATTTTTTATTTTTTAAAAATTAAATTTTAATTTTTTTTTTAGTTTTAATTTTTTTTTCTTTTTTCTTCTTCCTCTTCTTTGGCAAACCACCGGCCACGACTACGGCCGGCGACCGACCACAGGCGAGCTAGCTCGCCCCTCGCCGGATATGGCGAGGCTGGAGCCTTGCCTGACGCCAGCGAGTTTGAGTCTCACCCGATCGGCGAAGCTCAGGCCTCAGCGGACGTCGGCGAGACGGAGGCTAAATCCGACGAGCTCGAGGCTCGCCTAGCCGGTCGCTGGCCATTGCCGTGCCGGCGATCATAGGAAGAATAAAGAAAAAATAATTATAATTTCAGTTTTTATAAAATATATATATATATTGTAAAGTTAAAGAGAAGAGAGAGAGATAGTGAGGTTTTGAGTGAAAATAAATGGGTTTATTTTTAATGGGTTGATAAAAAGCTTGACCCATTAATGACCCATTTAACATAAATGGGTTGCACAACCCATTTAAGACTTCTAGTAAGAATGTGCAACTCGATATATAATCATTATATCGTGCCCACTTAATATGATGAAGTTAATATTAACGTTCATATGTATGAAGTTTGAATGACAAATAGGACAATACAATGGAGTTGTGTCCCCCAACAATTCACCGAGGCCTCATATTAGCTTTCACATTTATGACGATGTACCGCCATCTGGATCGTGAGGTTGACATAACACCAAGGTTAATAATTGCTTTGCTAAGATATTCAAAATTGAATTAAATCGTGAACTGCCCACATCAAAGTAGATATATACTAATAAGGGGTCTCAACTACTAGAGGGCAGCATTCACTTTTATAATCACTCACCTTGGTCGTGCCTTGGACATAGGCGGTCGGGCCCGAAGGCAATTTTCGTACAAAAGAAATGGTGGATTGGGCCCCTTTGTCTTTGATCGCGGAGTACAGGACATTGGAGTTCCAAACAAAGAGAAAATTGGTTTCCTTGTGACCATTGGCAATTTTCAGTTGGAAACGTCCATGAATGTTGACCAACAAATTAAAGTCAAATGGGGATAATAATTTAATGGGATAATGAAACGATTTCTAAATTTTGGCTCAATATACAATATGATCCATGAACTTTAAGTTTGTTTAATGTGATTCTTACACTTCAACTAAATGTGCAATATTGTCCTTGAAATTTTAATTTATTTAAAATGATCTTTAGAACTTTTTGTATATGTTCAATTTAATCCCAAAAATGTATGAAAATATTTAATACTATCTTTTTATTAATTAAAGTTTAGGGACAATATTAAATATTTTCATTAAATTAAACTTGCACTAAAAATTCTTGCCATCACTGGCAGATGTTCTAGATTTGATTGGCAATGACCACGAGCACATGAAATTATTATTAATTCCCTCATGTAACGGGAGGGAACTAAATCAACAAAAACTCCATAAATCTTCAAGTGAAATTAAATGTTACAAAAGAAATTGAAAGTAACGGGAGGGGTGGAGTAATTAGTGGAGAGTATTCGAGAGGCCACAAAGGAATTCGCTACCTCGGTGTAGTGGATGCCATCCTAGCTCACATGGCGTGACGACTCCTCGCACATGGTGCCATTGTTGTAGCACGCCATTAACGGGTTCTCAAATCCTACTCATATTGGAATGCAAAAAACACACAAACTTAAGTAAGTCGACTATCATTGTAAGTTTGTAACCACTCCTAAGGCACAAAACAAATGAGCAAGATACTCTCGCTAACTCTTGAGCTTCGACTTGACAATCGGCCCTAACAGAACTTGAGGGGACTTAGATTAGAGGCGATGGAATCCGTACCATGTATAGTGTAATTGGCGATGAGATCGTATTTGATCGCGAAGATGTCAACATACACGATCGTGGCATTCTTCATCTGACTCCTCAGTTCTTTGCAAAGGGACTGCAATAGGCGATTGAATTGCCGAGCAGCATCATTGCGAGATCGGAGGCATCCGAGCTCATCGATGTCGCTCGCATCATGGGCGGTGGTGACCAATATGCTAGGCAAATAGCCCAATGGCCCGGTGTTGTGCACCCAGAAATTCTTCCCTCCGCTTTGGTATATGCTCTACAAAAAATTAGATATACTCTACAAAAAATTAGTTATATAAATTAAATTTACATAGATGGGATTATGTCTAATCTTTTGGTAATTGTTGACTGACCCATATGGCGAATCTGATTTCTTCGATGAAGATCGGGATGTTCCCGACGACCTGCAAATACGGAAGGTTGGTGAACTGAGCTGTGAGGTCGTTTTGGCCGATGTCAATGGTGTAAAGAGCATCAGCGAAGCCATCCTTGCCGACCAAATTTGCATGGCCTGAAATTCGTGACACCAAATTGAGATATCATAATTTTGCCTTTGTGGAGGTTAATTTGTCTAGTTAAAGGATAGATAACCTCTCGAGAGAAGCAACGGAGAGCAAGATTGGAAAAGGAGGAACTGGTGGAGTTGGACGCCCAAGCTGAAGGGCTGGTCGCGAGGGATGGTGGCCGCGCGGGACACGGCGAAATTTGCGCCATTGCTGAAATTTGGGCCCAATGATTCCAAGTATGGACTCAAGAAGCTTGTGTTCAGGCTCTCACCTATTTTGGATTTTATGCAAATCTCAATAAAATCTCATAGTGTGTACTTAAGACAATCCTATTTTAATAGATATAGTCCAAAAAATTTCAGCATTTACATGATTTGGTCCTCTAACTTTTATTCAATGAAGTCACCTAACCTTTTGGATTTATGTGATTTGATCCTTAAAGTTTTATCTTGCGTGATCTAGTAATGATTCCTATTTCTAGCTCAAACACTTTTTGTTAGACCTAAAATTAACATTACAAAAAAAAGTATTTTGTTTCATGTGTTTTCTTCAAAGAACATCAAAAGAAAGGGTTTGAACTAGTGCTCATCATGTGCTGAAGCCCCTCCTTCCTAGGGAGGACGCCTCGGGAAATCACAGGATAAAGAGAGTGAGAACTCATAGAGGAAATCAATGGTCAACCGCCCGTCGCACAGCCGGCCGGTGGCCTCATGAAAGAAGGTGCGCCCGTTGGGCAACGCGACGTCAATTCCGAGCCCCGCCGACCAGCCGCCGGTGTCCGAGTTGGAGTCGCCAAAGTTGAAGATGACGGGCTTCCTCTTGCACGGAGAAGCAGCCGAGCTTGGAAGGCCAAGACAGAGTCCAAACATCACGGCGTAGCACCTCAAAGCACGGAGGCTGGGAACGCAAGAGCCCCCTCCTCTCTTCTTCGCCATTTTCTCTCTCTCCTCCGCTTTCTTTCTTGTTGCTGGATTGACTGTAAAAGTGCAAGAGAGAAGCTGTTCATGTAAAAATTCAGAGGGGTCTAAGTTGTGGATCTCGAGACCGGGCAGAACGGGCTCTTGCAATTTGGTCCTATCCCTTCGTGGAAATCTTGTGATCGTCTTCTACTCTGATTGTGACAATTTGAATTGTCCCACCGGAGACCATCTAGAAAAGAAAATATCTTGGGACAGAAAAATATCTTGGGAGTTCGTTTTCTTTTCTGATGACTGAAATGGTGGAGCAAAAAATATCAACTAGTCAAAATCTAAGCAAGTTGGTCCATGAACCGTGTTCATTTTCATTAGACGAAGCACATGATTGTTGACTAAGTAGTATTGACATCAATATGCGACACGACATACCAACACATTATTTCTAAAAAATCAGAGAATTTCGATATGCTGGGACACATTGTGTATGTGTATATATATAATAAATTATCATTTTTATGATTATTTCAATTAAATTAATTTAATTCAAATCCATAAATAAATAATATAAAAAAGTCTAGCATGAATTTACACTAAAAACATTAATATGCTATCTATTAATATCATTTTGACAAATTCAACTCCATTCCAATAATTTATAAAATTTGAAAGGGAAAAAACAAGCAATTCACATTTTGAACTCATGTGCTAGATATGTTGGAAGAGAGAGAAAAAACTTGGTGGTGAATTGTGTATCACGAGAAGTGAAAGTCAAAAGAGAAGAGAAGACTAGATTTTTTTTCTTTTCCAATTTATTTTTTTATTATTTTTTACATATATATTTTGACCCATCATTTATTGAAAATTTTTAAAATTGATTTCGCGTGTCAGAATCACATGTCAAAAACTCGCATGTTAGAATTTCAATTCAAATGTTAGAGAGTGTCGGGAAAGTTAACTAAGTGTCGGATTTTTCAACATGTATTGACCGAGTGTCAAAAAGTGTCCAAAAGTGGTAGAGGGCATTTGACATGTGTTGAAGTGGTCGACATGACATAAAGGTTTTTAGAGAGTGTTGATACTTCCTAGACTATTTACACATTATATTTGTTACTTAAAAAATAAAAAAAATAAAAGGTAAAAATGACAAAAAAAAGAAGCTATATGGTAATAAATAAATAAATAAAAGGAAAGCGAAAATACCGTGATTGCTAACAATTTGAATTGTCCCCATTGAGGATTATCTAGAAAAGAAAATGTCTTGGGAGTTCATTTTCTTTTTCGATGACTTCAATGGGGAACAAAAATCATTGACTAAAATTGAAAATTAAGCAAGTTAGTTTGGGAACTATGTTTATTCCAATTAGACGAAACACGTAATTACATAAAAAGAAAATGGTAAAAACGAAAAAATATAAAAAAGGAAGGTGAAAATACTGCGATTGTTGACGATTTAAATTGTCCCATCAAGGATCATCTAGAAAAGAAAATGTCTTGGGAGTTCATTTTCTTTTTTGATGACTTCAATGGGGAGCAAAAATCATTGACAAATCAAGATCTAAGCAAGTTGATCCATGAACCGTGTTCATTCCCCTTAGACAAAACACGTGATTGTTGACATCTTATTTTTGTTACATAAAAATTAAAAAAAAAAAAGGTAAAAATGACCCAAAAAAATTATGTAGTAAAATAAATAAATAAAATAAAAGTGAAAATTCCGTGATTACTGACAATTTGAATTGTCCCCATTAAGGATCATCTAAAAAAGAAAATGTCTTGGGAGTTCATTTTCTTTTTTGATGACTTCCATGGGGAGCAAAAATCATTGACTAATCAAAATCCAAGCAAGTTGGTCCATAAACCATGTTCATTCCCATTAGATGAAACATGTGACTGTTGACACATTATTATTTTTTACGTAAAAATAAAAAAAATGGTAAAAACAACCAAAAAAACTATATAGTAATAAAAAAAAAGGAAAGCAAAAATACAAAAAAGGGGGGGGGGGCTATAGTACTAGGCATGGATAAATAGAAGAGAGCAGAGAATTTTTTTGATAAAAATTAATATATAAGAAAAGTAAAAAATAATAAAAGCACTAATAAAGCTTGGGTGGGCCATTTATACCAGGCCCGTTTCTTTAGTAAAATTTTCAGTCCAACTTCCCGATTTTCCTTATTTTCTTTCAGCCCACAATTTGAGCCCAAAAAGGTGAGAAACAGAGATTAAAAAACTCACGAAACTCGTCTGATCCAGAGTACTTCGCCGGAGTTTCTTTGAATTTGGCCGGAAATGGCTTTGAGTCTTTTGGTTGCCGGTCACCGGTCACCGGTCGCCGTATCTCTCCACGGCCGAGCGACATAGATACTTTCTGAAGCCATTCACCCAATCAACGATCTTGTGGAGCTCAGTTGCCTTGATCCTTCGTTCTTAGTCTTGCCCAAGTAAGGTGAGCTTCCCCTTTCTCGAACATGCTCTGTCTTAGCCCTGTCTTTCAAGAGCCCGAACTCGATCGGCAAGTTAATAAGTAAATCATGATAAGCTGGGATCGACTGGCTGTGGCATTGATCTAAGTCTCTGTATACCATGATTAGGCCGAGAGTCACTAGAAAGTCAAATTGGAAAATCATTGTTGAAGTTGCACATCACTCATTCGATAAAATGCATAAGTGAGATTTCGAAATAGATTGTGTGTGATTCACTTTTGACTTTATTTAGTCTGAGTTTGATCCCTTTTCATTGAATTGCTTGCTCATACTGATGTTGTTGCCTCGTTTTGTTCTTTTTATGTTGCCATTTACACATCATCGAGTCGGCCATGGACGAACTTCTTGCCGGAAAATCCATACCCTTAGCCGGAGAAGTCGAGGTTAGAAGCTGCAGTAGTCAGTCCTTTCTTTTTGTCTTTGGTAATGCTTCTGAAGTGGTTACACCGGGCCTTTTATTAGCTGAACCGTTGCTGTTGCCAGTTGCTGTTGCCACTTAACAACCTGGGCCTACTCTAATTGAAAATGAAAAAAAAAATTGCGAAAAAATAATCCCAAAAAAAAAATTGAGATTTTCGTTAAGTAATCAAATAAGCAAAAAATACTGATCCTTGGGTCGATTAAGATCCCCTATTTTTCTTCTGGTCACCAGCTCTACCAAGACCACCCCAAATGAATACATAATAATTTTTTTAGTGAGCTTCTCATCAAAGGCATTCGCCAAACTCAAGTAGTTGCATTAAGTAGATTATATCAGCAAAAGATGACACAACGAATATATGCTCGGAGGCGAAACAAATGCACTCAATCATTAGTGATGTGATGATCGCTTTAACTAATTCAAAGGCATCCACATACGATCTCCCCCTCTCCTCCTCCTCTATGAATAAGAATTCAATGTCTGAAGAGGGAATTTTTTAGTGAACACTGGCCTGGTTTCATCCAATAGAGGACCATTGTGGTATTTCTACTCGTTGTCGATCCTTCCGCTATAACTTCCAACATCAGTTTGCTAATTGACATGGAATTCGCGTCTACATGCATGTCCCCTTCCAGGATTCAAAGCATTTTCTCCAACACGTAAATGAAAAGAAAAAAATTACACATATAATATATCGATTCAATACTATTTGAAACTATCTACACAAATAGTCTCTAAAACAATTAACAATTTTAATATAATTTTAGTATTTAACTTTAACAATAGGCACTTTTGTTTAGTGCATACCTATAAATGTTTTTTAATTAACATGTGATAATCATTTGACATTAAATTACTTTATCAAAGTCTTTCCTTGTGATATGCGAGATCTTGACTTAGGATCCCATCGAATACACAATAATGCCAGCATGGCACATGCATGAAACCTCTTCCTCTAAAAATTGATCTCCCAAGTGAGGGTCAATCGGTTCATGAATTGCGGACTCAAATGATAAGCTTGTCTATAGAGAATATTAGTTAAATATAAGAAGAGTCATGGCCCTAAAAACCGAAACTTAGACAAGTTGAGAATAGATTGAAAATTCATTCATTTCATATTCACTTTGTCAAACACTACTAGCCATTGGGTCGATTAAGATCCACGATGTTTCTTCCGATGACATGCTCTACCAATCCACCCTAAAAAAAAATAAAAAATAAAAATAATAATAATAATAAGAGAAAGATAACAATTTTGTCGGTGAGCTTCTCGTTAAAGGCATACTTCGGACCTAGGTGGTTGCATTAAGTAGACTTGCATCAGCAAAAGATGTCATATTGAATATATGCTTGAGAGGAAACAAATGAACTCAATCATCAGTGATGAGATGACCACTTTTTCTAATTCACTAAGTATCCGCCTATGATCTCTTTCTCTCCCCACTCCTTCACAAATAAGAATTTAATATTCCATAGTTTCATCCAACAGAGGATCACTGTGGTATTTCTACTCGTCACAGATCCCTTCCGCTATGGCTTCCAACATCAACCTAGCGATCAACATGGAATTCGCATCTTGATGTCCCTTCCAAAATTCAAAGCACTTTATCCAACACGCAAAAGAAAAGTGAAAAAAATATTTATTCAATACTAATTTGAAATTAACCAAAAAAAAAAAAAGTCTCCAAAACACCTAACAATTTCAATAAATTCAAGCATCTAACTTAAGAAGTAAACACTATTGTTCAATGCATACCTACAAATTTTTCCTAACACTTGATAATGATTTGGCATTAAATTACTTTACCAAAGTCTTTACTTGTTATATGCGAACATTATCTTGATCCAGGTTGTTATTGTGGTAACTCTAGTGAATATGGCATATTTTATATAGACACCACTTATAAATAGTAAAATAATGCTAAGGGAAGTAACAAATGAAGTCATGTTACAAGAGATATAAAATTCATAAACCTGTTGATGATTAGACCCCATTAATGGCGTGCCAGTTAGGGTAGTTTTGTACCCGAGTCCTACCAAACTCTGCTTGGGGGAGACATCGCTCTTTGAAATGCGATGGCAGCTAATGGATCAGCTATGAACATTTTTACATCTACATGGACTTATCTCGATTTTCGTTTTCGAGTTCCCTTTCTTCATGTGGAGCGGTGGTCATGTTGTTGGGAGATTTTTTTCTTTCATTTTTTTTTTTTCCTTTTGAACGTTGTACTGGGAGTCTCTTGCTTTTCACATCCTTCTTTTTTTATTTTAATATATATTTTCTCAAGAGATTCTTCATCAATTCTTGGTTGCTTCCTTTATGTACTATTTCATTCCTTTTTCTTTTCATCATTTAATGTATAAGAATAAATTGTCATAAAATGCAAAAAGAAGTTTAAAACAATATCAGAACAGTCTCTCCACGGCGAAAGTTTTTGCATTGCGAAAAAATATTTCAAAAAGCTCTTCTCTCTCTGCTGAGGGCATCATCCATCTAGGTGGTTCCTCCTGCCATAGACAATCCATGTGAAGGCAAAGAGAGATAGAGAGAGGCGAAAACTTTCTAAAATATTTTTTCGCAATGCGGAAGCTTCCACCTTGGAGAGTCTATTCTAATAAAAAATTCTTCTTTGCATTTTATGACAATTCATTCTTATACATTAAATGATGAAAAAAGGGATGAAATAGTAAATAAAAGATGCAACCAAGAATTAATGAAGAAATCTCTTGAGAAATCATACATTAAAATTAAAAACAAAGATTCATGTGAAAAGCCAAGATACTCCCAATACAACGTTCAAAAGGAAAAAAAACAAAAACAAAAACAAAACAAAACAAAAAGTCTCTCCACAACATGGCCATCGCTCCACCTGAAGAAAAGGAACTCAAAAAAGAAAACTGGGATAAATCATATAGAATGCAATCATGATCATAGCTGTGCCATTGGTTGCCACCACATTCCAAGAAGCGATGTCTCCCCCAAGCGGAGTCTAGCAGAACTCGGGTGCAAAATCACCCTACCTGGCATGCTAGGGCATCTAATTATCAACGGGCTTATGAATTTTATATCACTTGTAACACGATTTCCTTCATTACTTCCCTTAATATTATTTTACTACTTATATGTGGTGTCTCTTTAAAATATACCATATTCACTAATGCTACCATGATAATGACATAGATCACAATAATGTTCGCATATCATGAGTAAAGACTTTGATAAAGCAATTTAATGCCAAATGATTATCACGTGTTAGCTTGGAAACTTTCGCTAGATTTGAATAGCTAAACTTAATACTCTCTATGCACATATTGTAGTGGCCTTTTCCTCATGTTAATTATTAGATTGTTGATCATGAATGGCTAGCCTAACTTAACAATCTCATCAAATTGTGTACATGTGTAAGTGTGGAAGAATATTTGGTGGAGAATATTGACATACCAAATAAGTTGACATTGGCAGACACAAAAAATTAAATATTAACATACCAAATAAGTTTAACTTGGCAGACAAAAAAAAAAAAAAATAGATGCATGAAGTTTCTCCATTTTAATTCCTAATTATGATTTGTGGAAAGTGAAATTCAAAAAGAAAAAAAAAAACAGAATTAAACATTGGACTAGGAAAATAATGCGAATGCGAAATATTCTCCATGCCATTGCTAGGTACCTTTACCATTAAAACTCGATCATGCGCAAGATGTCAACATAGCAAACTAGAGATACAATAATGCCACCTAGCAAGATCTCATTGAATCCTAACATATATAACATCAATTCTAGAATCCTTAATGTTGCGACCTACCCCTCCCATAAGGGAATATAGGAGGTATTGCTGAATTCGAGTCAACGGCTTTCGATTTGACACAGGTTCTCCCAAACCCAATCTCGCATGACCTAACTCATGTGAATTCCATATAAAAAGTTGCCACTAGCCAATTGAGATCGATGATAAATTAAGTGAAATATGAGGGAAATAACTAAAGATCTTGGAAACGGAGACTTGATTACATTAATTATAAAACTGATGCCCCATTCATAATGTAAACTTAACTATTTGCTAACCAAGGTGTAAAGACAGCCTATTGAAGATTTTCAAATTCATTCTAACCATTCTAAAAATAGAAATTACAATCAATATATAAAGAGGCACAATCAAATATAATTTAAATGAACAACGTAAGCAATAACCTAGCATCGTCTCTAAAAAGACATCCAAAAAATCTTGTGGTGAAGCGGCTTGTTCAATTAGGATTCAATTTTTTCAAGGATTTTCCACTTTTTAAGCAAAAACTATTTAAAAGCTAAATTTTAGGCTTATTTCCAAGGATTTCCGATTTTTCTGAATTTTTAATTTTTTTATGAATTTTATGGATTTTATGGATTTTTATTTTTTTTAATGATTCTTAGGCTTTATTATTATTATTAATTTTTTTATATTTTTAATTCAGATAAGGACTTCGGGCTGGCTCCGGTCTCGTGGGTCTGGGCCATAGGCACAAATGGGCTTGTTCAAAGCAAGCCCATTCGAATGGAAAACCACCAAGCCCATTTGTTGAAATTAAAAGGCACTAAGCCCACCTGCTAAAAAAAAAAAACGCAGCCCAAGCACCTCTAAGAGTAAAACCAGCCTGAATCTATTAGAACCACTTAGGCCCAAGATTCGTCAAGTCTAATTAATCCCGAAGTTCATTAAACTAAACTAAGCCCACTTACACCGATCCTCTTTTCTTATCTAATTTTTCTCTTTTTTTTTTTTTTCTATTTTCCATTATTCTTTATTTTCTCTTCCCTTCCACTGTTCGTCATCTTCTTCCGAGAACGACTTCTTCCCTGCGAATATCCCCTTCAACCGAATCCCACCATTTTCTCATGAGCCCTCGCCGGCGCTCAGGCCACTTCCGAGCCACCACCCCGTGTCGATCGCCTAACCCGACAACGCCAGTCACCACCGGCCATCACTCTGTCGCCGGTCGTCCCTCGCCGGCCATAACCGAACCTCACCGGCGACGTCAATGTCACCGAAACACGTGATACAAAAACGGCATCCATTCTAACAGAATGTGCACGCAAATGAGTGGATAGGAAACTAACCATGGCGGCCTCTAACCGCGGGCTTCTCCGGCTGAAAGAATGGCATCTCCGACGGCGAGGCGTTCACGGCCGACTCGAACGATGAGGAATATGCCACCAAAAAAATCGAAGAAAAAGCCGATTCAGTCTCAGTTTAAACGACTCAGCCGGACCCAACTGATCAGACTTTCAGAAACCAAAGCACCCACAACCGACGACGAACGATGAGAAACCGCAAAGGCCTCGCCTTTTTCTCCACGGCAATCCCACCCAGAATCCGAAAAACTCAAACTTTTCAATTTTCACGCACGGACAAGACAAAGACAGAGACACCCATATTCAAGAAAAAGCGTCCGTGCAAACAGAGACGGTACCTTGTCCAGACGATGACGACCCAGCGGGGCCGTGAGGGTCGAGGGGGTGATTATGGTGGCGGCGGCCGGAATCGATCTCGATCTCCGTCACGGCCGCCTCCGCCTCGGGCGGCCTGGCCGTTTCAATCGTGGGCATCACCGCAGCGAGTGACGAGAAAGCGAGAGCTTTTCTTGAGCGGCGACGGTTTTTGGCTTTTGATAGCGAGGAGCCGACGGACGGAACCGTTCCCTAGCCTACTTAAAAGACACGTAGCGGGCCAAGAATTTTGTTAAAAGAACGGGCCAAATCAACCCGCCCCGCTTGATTTTTATCAATTTTTTTTGTCGTTTTAATACTATATTTTTTAATTGTTTTACCATTTTCATTTTTATATTTTTGCAAAATGGACGGACGTCCACAAAAAATCGGGTGTCGTTTTTCTCTATGGAATTGTCTTAGGTTTAATTTCTATTACTTTAGTTAGATTATTCGTAACTCTATATTTACAATGTAGATGTGGTGATCACTTGGACTTTGATTAAATTAATTAATATTATTTTAATTGAACTCTTCTCCTCTTTTCTATGATCCAAAAGAGGTCAAGTAAAGATTATTATTTAATTATTTAATTGTGATTTTCGGATTATTTAGAATCATGTTTGTACAATTTGAATCTAGGACATTGGGATTTGGAGACTCACCTTCAACTAAACTGAACTAAGAGCACTTTCTTATCTTCTTATCATTATCAACGTGTATCATTATCTAGCAACCGTTCACTGAACTTTCATCAATATATTGAGGCGTCAATTTCTTATTTTTCTTGAGAAAATTAAAAAAGAGGAAGAAAAACTTGGGTGATCCGTTTAAAATGATAAGTAAAATGCATAATTAACACGTAACGTCTAACAATTCACATATATAATTAGCAACGTCAATAAGCACACTTACATGCGAACTATTCTCAAAATCGTATGTGCTCATCAATTCACCATCATTATGAAATCATCAATGCTTCTTATCACCATCATGCATGTTCTCCTTCATTTTCTCTTTATTCGAAGAAGCCGTGACTCTTTCATCAAGCTTTCGCAGGTTCCGCTTCACTATAGTGCGAGCGAACGACTTGTTATCTTCACGAGTGTTTCCTTCGGGGATTTGCAAAACATAAAAGACTCCCAAAGACAAAGTCACGACCTTCCTTTCTTCTTCATTCTCGTCGTCGTCGAGGACCTCCGATCTCCCCATACTCATCAAGGCCAGCAATCCCAAGATCTCCGCAATGTCGCGCACGCTCCCAACCCCGCCGTTGCCGTCCCTCATGTGGCGGCTCTCGATGAACAGATTGCACCTCGGAGGGTTTGCGAAGCCACGCACCAAGGGCAGCACGGCACAGGCCGATGCGTCGATGCATGATGCTATGAGGGACGTGCACAACGATGAGTCGGGGTTGTAATGACGACTAATAAGGGAGTGCGTTATGTGAGGAGCAAGAGCCCCATCTATGAAGAGCTCCACTGACCTCATAAACTAGATAAGAGACCCATCAAAATTTGGTAATTTGGCTGCAATACGTGATTGTTTTCATTTAGTAGTATGACTATCAAACCAATATTGTGTGTATAATCTACAGGCAAAGTGTCTGATTTATATAGCAATGATTGTATCTGTAGCTATGTCGCATTGTTATTATGCTGAGTATTGTAATTTGTGCGTTTGGTAATACATGTTTTAAATTCGCTACACTTCAAAATTGGTTGAGACAACTTTCTAAAAGTTACTTGAGATGGATGCAATCGTGAAAACTTGTCAAACATTTTATAAAGCCGCAAAATTCCTTTTTACGATTGTAATTATTATAAGCTGAACCAGGCCAATTTTTCCAGTAGCCTTGCGATGATAGACTAATAGGGCTCAAACCCACAGCTTCGGCTTAACGAAAGATTTTCAGTTCAACTCTTTCTTTTTTTCTCTTCGAAAAGCCCCATCGGTACAATAATGACTATCTCACTAGAATGAAAAAATTTACAAATTGAAGGATTGTTCCTATATAAGTTTGTTAACATGTTTCGTCATTCCAAATCTCTCTCTCTCTCTCTCTCTCTCTCTCTCTCTCTCTCTCTCTCTCTCTCTCTCTCTCTCTCTCTCTCTCTCTCAAAAATATGCATGTGCACATTTAAAATTGAGAAATGCAATAAAAATTTTATAACTTATTAAATTGGTACAATGTAAACTCTCCATTTAATTTAATTTGATTAACGGAAAATACCGACATGATTTTTTTATTAAAGATTTTTAAAACACATTGTCTCTACCAAGTGCAACATTAGAAAAAAAATTGACAATATTTAAATAGAAGAAGGAGAAATAAGCAAAAAATAGATCATCGTAAGAAAGAAAGAGGAAAACTTCGGGGTTCAATGTAACTTCTCCAAATTTCATCTTCTCAACCCTTTTTTGTTTTGAAATCATGAAAGCAAATCCAGATTCATTTGGCAAGCAAAAAATCTAAAATCAAAATTAGAGAAATAGGAAGAAGCAAAAAAAAAGCATACAGAGCACAACAAACAAAGAAATAGATAGAGAGATAAAGCGAGAGAGTATCAAACAACTAGATTCTAGATGCCATGGCCATGAGCTTGAAGAAATCTGTTGAAGTTTAAGCGATTGAAAGAACTCTAGAAACATTTGAATTTAGAACTTCCTACTCTAGTACCATGTGAAATTTTGTTTGACCATTGCCAACTCTTCTAAAAACTTAAGCAATTAGATAAATGTGTGATTTAATATTTAAATATTTTATTATTAGATAAAGGCACTGTTTAATAGTTAATTAGTCTTTCACTCCCCCTAGCATGTTAAATTAAACTTAGCATGAGGTGGAGTGATAGAATATTTGAATATTAGACCATATATTCATCTAATAACTTAAATTTTTAAAATAGTTGATAGTAGTCCTACAAATTCTCACATGATATTAGAGCATAAAGTCATAAGTTTAAATCTTTCTAGGCCTTATTTGCCTCCCTAATTAAATTTTTTCACGCTTAGTACTAGGCAAAAGACCAACTAAGCATGATGAGAAGTGCTAAAATATTCAAATAATAAATCACGCGTTCATCTAATAATTTAAATTTTTTAATAGTTGGCAATGCTCCCATAAAATGTGATATTTAACATTTAAATATTATATTATTAGATGAATGCACGGTTTAAAATTTACCTATTATCTCACTTCCCTTGCCATGTTAGTGGAATAGTTGTTAATGGTAACACAAAATCTCACACTTTATCATAAAAGATTGAGAAGATGATCCAAAGAAGTGGTGGTGTGAGCACCAGATGGCATCTAGTTGTGTGGGTTTAAAAAATGGAGAAGAAGATGAAGGTTGGGAGGGAAAAAAATGGCTTCGGGGAAGAAAAGGGGAAGAAGAAGAAGAAGTGCAGTAGAAAAGGACTTAATAAGGAAAAAGACAAAAGAGGAAAAAAAATTTTAAAAAAAAATCAAAATATATTTCTTGTAAATCCTACCGGGTCGGATCCAGGTAGACGGGTTGGATCGGGTTAACTCATTACCCAAATATAATAATAATAATAATAATAATAATAATAATAATAATAATAATAATAATAATAATAATAATAATAATAATAATAATAATAATAATAATAATAATAATAATAATCAGAAAAATCATAAACATTCAGAAAATCCTAGAAAATCTGAAAATTTCAAAAATTGGAAATTTCTAAAAAAAGTGAAACAAAAAATAAGATTCTTTGTTTTGCATTATTTTTTTTATTTTAGGTTAATATCCTGAAAAACCCCAAACTGGTACACTTGTGACAAATTTACCCCAAACTATTTTTTGACCACCAAAAACCCCAAACTGGTATACATTTGACAAATTTCCCCCAAACGGGAAAACTTGTGACATCTCAATTTTTCTCGAGTTATTTTCAGTCAATTGAGTCGGGCAATTCATCTGTGCATATAGTTCGTTTCTCAGAGTTGGCCACTCACGAGAGAACTAGTCTATTGAGTGAAGTAATTAATGAGTTTTACCGCATCAGACTTGGGGACTGATCACCCTCGGGTCGGATGCAAGAAAATTTCCCCAAAAGCTACTCAGTGGACTAGGCGCACTAAAATCGCATCAGAGTGAAATTAACCGTGAAATTGAAATTGAATTCTGAAATTTGAAAGTTAAAGGAGCTTGCAAATCTTATTAGGAACATTGGATTAATTCATAGACTTTAATTTGGACTCAATTAGAAGAGAATTGATGGAAAATTTAAGTAATTGAGTGTACAAGAACTTGGACCCCGGCGGAAAATGAATTGAACCTATTGGAAGATGTTATGGAGAATTTGAGTTAGTGGAGAGTGACATCAGCAGGTGATGTCATGGTGGAGGCCAAAATTAAGGAGAGCTTGACAAGTGTCACAAGCCAATTGGTTCACCAAAAGTGGGGGTGTCCCATCCACTTCATCTTCAACCTCTAGCACCTTGGGAAGGGAAATTCGAAAATTGGGTAGGGAGAGAGAGAGAATCCGGCAAGAATTGCAGCTGGTTCGTCCGCCCCTTCGTCGCGTCTCCATCGCCGCCGTCTTGCCCGCCGTCGCCGCTCGCCACTCGTCCGTGTGTGAGGCCCCGGGTGCGAGCTCGTCGCGTCTCCGTCGCCATCATCTCCTCGCCCGAGCTACTGGTCGCCATTCGTCGCCCGCGCGTTGCCGCCGTCCGCCCGCTCCAGCCTCCGCCGGTTGCTGCACGAGCTGTCGCCGGTTCTCCTCTGCCGTTCTCCGCTCGTTCGCCGCCATTCCGCCGCCCCTTTCAAGCCGGTTAGTTGCTGGAAAGAAAACCAGCAAGATCTAGCATCTTCCGAGCTCCTTTTGGTCCCCTATAAGTGCTCATTTGATGTTGATCCGTGTAGGTTTGTCGTCGGCGTCGTCGTGCTCTTCACCGGAGACTCGTCGGAAAGTGATTCCGATGAGTTTACCTCACTAAACCGTGATTAGCGGGTTAATGATGCCTTAAGTATGTTTAGCTTAAGTTGATTAAGGTTAGGTGGTTAGTTGTGGATTAGATTAAAGTGATTGATTAAAGTAAAGTGTGTTTTGTTTAAAGGTTAAACATGTTTATTTTTAAAATAAGCCTTGATGTGACTTAAAGGAATTTATTTATGATTTAAATAAATGCTTCGAAATTGTTGGATTATTTAATAATATATCTTATTCCGAAATTCATTAAAATATTATTATTAAAAAAAACTCGAAAAATTTCTTTTGACCCTAGTTGCTCAGAATTTCGTGCCGATCGTTGTTGTGATTGTAGAATTTGAAATTGATGATTAATTGTGGCAAATTGAGTGTGATTGCGATAGATAGAGATTCTTATAAAATCCGAGAGTTGAAATGGATGGGAGATTGACCGTGATTGACCACCTATTAGAGGTCGTGCCCAATGGGGCCGTGATTAACCACCTATTGGAGGTTGTGCCTAGTAGGGCCGTGATGAACCACTTATGAGAGGTCGTGCCTAATGGGGCCGTGATGAACCACTTAAGAGAGGTCGTGCCTAATGGAGCCGTGATTGACCACCTATTAGAGGTCATGCCTAGTGAGGCCGTGATGGACCACCTATGAGAGGTCGTGCCCAGTGAGGCCGAGATGGACCACCTAATTAAAGGTCGTGCTGAGTGGGGCCGTGATTGCCACTGGTTGTTAAACCTTCCTGTAGGGCTGTAATTGAGAACATTGATTGATTTTCTAGAATGACATGTAATCGGCCAAGTCAAATGATCGCTGAGACGATCCAAGTGGTTGAATTGTTCTGATGATGTGATTGTACTTCCGTTGTTGAGTTATTAGAATTGCACATGGTTGGATTATATAAACTGTGCTAACTTGCAGATGAGGGCTAAGACGAGGTAAGTCTTCTTGATGCCGTGGCTAAGCTACTTTGGGGCGTATTTACTTTCTAATAGGGGTTTAGGAGGGGTGAACTTGCTGAGACAAAGTCTCATCCCGGTTTGGTGAAAAATATTACAGGACCATAAATGGCGAGACCCCCGGAGATGAGTGGCCTGCCGACGGAGATCAACTAGACGACGGAGAGTGCTCCTGACCCTGGGAGTCCTTGGGTCTATCAGTTGGTTAGGACCCTCATCTGGGTGCAGGTGAACGTGCATGATAGAGTACCATACATGTTTAGGGCTTGGTTTCGTTCCGGAGCAGATGGTGTTAGGGTCGGCCCTCTAGATAGCATGGATATTCCGATGGCAGTGTTGAACGCCATACTGGGTGAAGGCGTGGCGGACCTTCCTACTGGTGGAGTGATCAACGCCTCGCCCCCGGCCTCTTGGGTGACAGATCTCAAGGATGTGGGATCGTCGAATGGGGCTGATCTATAGTCTTAGGGTGGTTGATTTTCTTTTGGCGGACTGATCCTTGTTATGTAGGCTGACCCCTTTTGATGCATATAAACTCTAACCCATTTTTGGTGCATATAGCCTCCGGATCCTGTGATGTATGTAAGACTTGGATTGTCAATGATGTATGGAATTATGCTCGTTTGATTTTGAATTAATTCTTCCTGATGTCCTATCCCGTGAGTTTCTGTTAGGGGTTTCTTAAAACGTTCCGCATGCGCATAATAATATTAAAGATTGGGGTCGGCGACACTACCTGGGAATGTCGCGTTTGCATGACCATGGCGGGTTGTTCCACGTGTCTCGGGGTTCGGGGCGTGACAACTCTGTTTAAGTGGTATCAGAGCATGGTCTATGTATGGAGTGATAAGGTGCGATGAGTCATGGGATAGTTTGTAGGAAAGGCTTTCGATATTCTAATGCATGTGATTGCTAGTTTTTTTTTTTTTTTGTTAGCTTGATTGAAAGGTTACTCAAATTCTAATATAGTATTGGGATTTGCCAATAGGCATCTATATTGAGCCTGTAGCATGAGTGACCGAGTGCCAAGAGCTGCTAGGAAGAGAGCAGTAGGCCCCGTGTTTCGGGGTGGGCCGTCGATGAGAGTCGGTGCCCGAAATGCCTTGGGAAGAGCGCAGGCTGAGGCCAGTGCGAGTGGTGCAGCGTCACCTTCTGAGGATGCAGTGGCCCCTGAGGATCCGAGGTTCGTTGGGATCATGCAGATGCTTGAAATGATGGGTAACTGACTAGACCAGCAGGCCGCCGCTTCAGCCGCCGCTATCGCCGCTGCCACCAATGCTACTAATGCCGTCAATGCTACTGTTGCCGCTAATGCCGCCGCTGCTACTGCCGCTGCACCAGTTGCCAAGCCAGAAAAGGAACTGGAGGAAATTCCACTTGAGGATGTGGCCGCTGGGAGGCCTAGGCAGAAGTTGGTGCAGCACTTTCTGAGATTGAACCCACCAACGTTCACGGGAGCGGGAGATCCCGAAGCTGCAGCACTATGGGTTCAGGAATTAGAGAATGCCTTTGAATTGCTGCTATGCACTAAGGGAGAGAAGGTCATGCTGGCGGCCTATCAGTTGAGGGGGACCGCAGCCACATGGTGGAAGACTAATAAAGGGATAGTGTTCCCTGATGGTGTAGCTCGAGAGTGGAATGCGTTTCTAGAGGCCTTCAATGAGAAGTACTTTTCTGATTGCGCTAAGGAGTTGAAGATGGCGGAGTTCCAACGCCTTCGGCAAGGTACAATGACAGTCGATCAGTATGAAGCGAAGTTTGCTGAACTGTCGCAGTATGCCCCTGAATTAGTCCAGAAACCGGCAGACCGAATTCGAAGGTTTATAGATGGGCTTAGATTGGAGGTGAGGAGCTTTTTGGTTCCATTAGATCTGAAGGAGTACAAGGATCTTTACAAGCGGGCCCAGCTGATTGAGAAGGACCAGAATGAGAAAGCTGCCGCATCTGGGTCGCGATTTAATTCAAGCAGAGGTGATAATCGGTTTGGGAAGAGGCCGATGCCTGGAGGAAGGTACCATGTTCCACCCACCAAGAAGGGTGGAGTGGGAAAGCCAACATCGAGCTTCAATGGAGCATGTCGTTTGTGTGGAAGGCGACATGGCTCAGCCCCGTGCCCTCCTAGGATGGGTGCTTGCTATGAGTGTGGCCAGCAGGGTCACATTGCTAGGGTTTGCCCTAGGAGACAAATGAGACAGCCTCAGTTGCCGCCACCGCCACCGCTGGGCCAGAACAGAGGATTCGCACCGCAGATCATGCCGCCGGGTGGATCGAACCAACCTCCAGCTCAGGGAATGACTTATGCGATGACCAGAGGACAGGCGGAGGATGCGCCTAACGTGGTCACAGGTATGGTCTTGCTGAATGACCAACCTGCTTATGCTTTGTTTGATCCAGGAGCTTCGCATTCATTTATAGCTGAAAGATTTGTTAAATTGGTAGAATTAATTCCTGAATTGTTGGAATCTGTGATTAGTATATCTACTCCGTTGAAAGATAAAGTGTTAGCTACAGTATGTTGCTTTGATTGCAAGTTAGTGATTGGTGAGTGAGAGGGGAGGATAGACCTGATAGTCCTAGCCATGTATGATTTTGATGTGATAATTGGCATGGACTGGCTCACCAAGCATCGAGCTAAAATGGACTGCTATCGCAAGGCGATTCAGTTTAACCCGTTAGGGGGTGAGAGCTTCAAATTTATTGGGAGTCGACGAGGGCCCTCGGTTTCCTTAATTTCATCGCTTAAAGCGACCCGCTTGTTAGGCAAGGGTTGCCAAGGTTACCTAGCAACTGTCGTAGACACGACAGTAGAGGAGTTAAGGATTGAAGATATCGCAGTGGTACGAGAGTTCCCAGACGTGTTTCCGAAAGAATTACCGGGTTTACCGCCAGAGAGAGAGATAGAGTTTGTGATCGAATTAGCCCCTGGGACAGAGCCAATCTCTAAGGCTCCTTACTGAATGGCCTTGTCAGAGCTTAAGGAACTAAAGGTGCAAATGCAAGAGTTGTTGGATAAATGATTTATTCGCCCAAGCGCATCACCTTGGGGAGCACCGGTATTGTTTGTGAAGAAGAAAGATGGTTCATTACGCTTGTGCATCGATTACCGACAACTCAATTAGGTGACAATTAAGAACAAGTATCCGTTGCCAAGGATTGATGATTTGTTTGATCAGCTTCAAGGAGCGTCGATATTTTCTAAGATCGACTTGAGGACGGGGTATCATCAGCTAAGAATCAAGAAGGAAGATATCCCAAAGTCGGCGTTTCGCACTCGATACGGCCATTATGAGTTTACTGTGATGCCATTTGGGTTGACAAACGCCCCGGCTGCTTTCATGGACCTAATGAATTGGGTGTTCAAAGAGTACTTAGATCAGTTTGTAATTGTTTTCATCGACGACACCCTGGTGTATTCAAGGAGTACCGAGGATCATGAAAAGCACTTAAGGATAGTGCTTCAGACTTTGAGAGATCACGAGTTGTACGCTAAGTTCAGTAAGTGCGAGTTTTGGCTAACTCGTGTGGTTTTCCTAGGTCATGTCATCTCTGGAGAAGGAATCTCAGTGGACCCCGCAAAGATTGAGGCAGTGATCAACTGGCCGAGACCGACGACAGTGACGGAAATCAGAAGCTTTCTGGGTTTAGCAGGGTATTACAGACGGTTTGTAAAAGGGTTTTCAAGGTTCGCATCGCCAATGACGAGACTTCTGAAGAAGGAAGAGAAATTTGTGTGGACGGACAAGTGCGAGAGTAGTTTCCAAGAGCTTAAGCATAAGCTAACTACCGCACCTGTGCTTACTATTCCATCCGGTCCGGGAGGGTTTGAGATCTATAGTGATGCGTCATTTAAGGGATTAGGTTGTGTGTTGATGCAGCATGGTAGGGTTGTTGCATATGCGTCCCGTCAGTTGAGACCTCACGAGTTGAATTATCCGACGCATGACTTGGAACTTGCAGCAATCATCTTTGCCTTGAAGATTTGGAGGCATTATTTGTGCGGAGAAAGATTTCAGATCTTCACTGACCATCAGAGTCTTAAGTACCTATTCTCTTAGAAGGAGTTGAATATGAGACAGCGTCGATGGATGGAACTCTTAAAGGACTATGACTGCGAGATTTTGTACCACCCAGGAAAGGCGAATAAGGTCGCTGATGCACTGAGTAGAAAGTCTTCAGTTGCTCAGATGGTACTTAAGGAATGGGGCCTAATTGAGAGAGCGCGAGATTCAGATTTCAAGTTTGAGATAGGCCACCTTTCGAATCTTGTGGCCACCCTTAGAATTGAACCGGAAGTGCAGGTCAGAATAAGAACGCTTCAGCAGACGGATTCAGATGTTCAGAAAATCCTGCAAGAGGATGCAAAGAAAAGGAAGGCTGGCTTTCAGATTTCTGAAGATGGAACATTGAGGTTCCAAGGACGATTGGTTGTACCTGACGATGTGGAGCTTAGAGAAGAAATTCTGTCAGAAGCGCATCGTAGCAGTTACAGCATACATCCTGGTAGTACCAAAATGTATCAAAATCTGCGTCAACACTACTGGTGGTGCGGCATGAAGGTGGATATCGCTAAGCATGTCGCCAAGTGTTTGACATGTCAGCAGGTGAAAGCTCAGCATTGCAAACCGGGAGGACTTTTGCGACCCCTTGAGATCCCAGAGTGGAAATGGGAGCATATCACGATGGACTTCATGACGGGACTACCGAGGAGCCAGAGAGGGAACGATTCGATTTGGGTAGTGGTCGACAGATTGATAAAGTCGGCTTACTTCATTGGAATTCGAAGAGACTTGAGTTTGGATAGACTGGCAGATCTATCTGTACGTCAAGTGGTTCGTATGCATGGAGTGCCAGTTACAATTACTTCGGACAGAGACCCGAGGTTCACCACCGCTTTTTGGAAGAGCTTGCAATCTGCTTTAGGAACGAAGCTGCAGTACAGTACGGCCTATCACCCACAGACTGATGGTCAGTCTGAGAGGACAATTCAGACTCTTGAGGACATGCTGCGAGCTTGTGTCTTGGACTTCAAAGGAAGTTGGGAGGAACAGCTTCATTTGGTTGAGTTCGCCTACAACAACAGTTATCAGCAGAGTATTCAAATGGCTCCTTTTGAAGCATTGTATGACAGAGCATGCAGAACGCCAGTGTGTTGGGATGAGGTTAGAGAAAGGAAGATCACCGGTCCAGAGTTGGTTCAGCAGTCAGTAGAGGCAGTTGCAGTTATCAGAAATAGATTGAAAACCGCTCAAAGTCGTCAGAAAAGTTATGCCGATAAGCGTCGAAGGCCATTAGAATTCTAAGTTGGTGAGCACGTTTTCTTGAAGGTGTCACCGGTGAGAGGTACTTTCCGTTTTGGCAAAAAGGGAAAATTGAGTCCGAGGTACGTAGGTCCCTTTGAGATTTTGGAAAAAATAGGGACTCTAGCGTATCGTCTTGCACTACCGCCGAAGTTGTCGCAGGTGCACGACGTCTTTCACGTGTCAATGTTGAGGAAGTATGAACCTGACCCGACTCACGTTCTAAATTTCGAGGAATTAAACGTGGATGACAAAGTGTCATATGTTGAAAGCCCGGTTCAAATTGTGGATCGCAAAGAGCAAGTTCTACGCACCAGGACCATCCCAATGGTCAAAGTGGTCTGGCAACACCCTGGCACTGAAGGAGCAACATGAGAGACTGAAGAGTCGATGAGAGAATTGTACCCCTACCTTTTTGAGCAAAGTGTGTAATGGTTTAAATTTTGAGGACGAAATTTTTATAAGAGGGGAATAATTGTGACATCCCGATTTTTCTCGAGTTATTTTCAATCAATTGAGTTGGGCAATTCATCTGTGCATATAGTTCGTTTCTCAGAGTTGGCCACTCACGAGAGAACTAGTCTATTGAGTGAAGTAATTAAGGAGTTTTACCACGTCAGACTTGGGGACTGATCACCCTCGGGTCGGATGCAAGAAAATTTCCCCAAAAGCTACTCAGTGGACTAGGCGCACTAAAATTGCACCAGAGTGAAATTAACCGTGAAATTGAAATTGAATTCTGAAATTTGAAAGTCAAAGGAGCTTGCAAATCTTATTAGGAACATTAGATTAATTCATAGACTTTAATTTGGACTCAATTAGAAGAGAATTGATGGAAATTGAAGTAATTGAGGGTACAAGAACTTGGACCCCGGCAGAAAATGAATTGAACCTATTGGAAGATGTTATGGAGAATTTGAGTTAGTGGAGAGTGACATCAGCAGGTGATGTCATGGTGGAGGCCAAAATTAAGGAGAGCTTGACAAGTGTCACAAGCCAATTGGCTCAACAAAAGTGGGGGTGTCCCATCCACTTCATCTTCAACCTCTAGCACCTTGGGAAGGGAAATTCGAAATTTAGGGAGGGAGAGAGAGAGAATCCGGCGAGAATTGCAGCTGGTTCGTCCGCCCCTTCGTCGCATCTCCGTCGCCGCCGTCTCGCCCGCCGTCGCATGCCGTCGCCGCTCGCCGCTTGTCCGCGTGTGAGGCCCCGAGTGCGAGCTCGTCGCGTCTCCGTTGCCACCGTCTCCTCGCCCGAGCTGCTGGTCACCGTTCGTCGCCCGCTCGTTGCCACCGTCCGCCCGCTCCAGCCTCCGCCGGTTGCTGCACGAGCTGTCGCCGGTTCTCCTCCGCCATTCTCCGCTCGTTCACCGCCGTTCCGCCGCCCCTTTCAAGCCGGTTAGTTGCTGGAAAGAAAACCAGCAAGATCTAGCATCTTCCGAGCTCCTTTTGGTCCCCTATAAGTGCTCATTTGATGTTGATCCGTGTAGGTTTGTCGTCGGCGTCGTCGTGCTCTTCGCCAGAGACTCGTCGAAAAGTGATTCCGGTGAGTTTACCTCACTAAACCGTGATTAGCGGGTTAATGATGCCTTAATTATATTTAGCTTAAGTTGATTAAGGTTAGGTGGTTAGTTGGTTTGATTAGTTGTGGATTAGATTAAAGTGATTGATTAAAGTAAAGTGTGTTTTGTTTAAAGGTTAAGCATGTTTATTTTTAAAATAAGCCTTGATGTGACTTAAAGGAATTTATTTATGATTTAAATAAATGCTTCGAAATTGTTGGATTATTTAATAATATATCTTATTCCGAAATTCATTAAAATATTATTATTAAAAAAAAACTCGAAAAATTTATTTTGACCCTAGTTGCTCAGAATTTCGTGCCGATCGTTGCTGTGATTGTAGAATTTGAAATTGATGATTAATTGTGGCAAATTGAGTGTGATTGCGATAGCTAGGGATTCTTATAAAATCCGAGAGTTGAAATGGATGGGAGATTGACCGTGATTGACCACCTATTAGAGGTCGTGCCCAATGGGGCCGTGATTAACCACCTATTGGAGGTTGTGCCTAGTAGGGCCATGATGAACCACCTACGAGAGGCGGTGCCTAATAGGGCCGTGATGAACCACCTAAGAGAGGTCGTGCCTAATGGAGCCGTGATTGACCACCTATTAGAGGTCGTGCCTAGTGAGGCCGTGATGGACCACCTATGAGAGGTCGTGCCCAGTGAGGCTGAGCTGGACCACCTAATTAAAGGTCGTGCTGAGTGGGGCCGTGATTGCCACTGGTTGTTAAACCTTCCTGTAAGGCTGTAATTGAGAGCATTGATTGATTTTCTAGAATGACATGTAATCGGCCAAGTCGATTGATCGCTGAGACGATCCAAGTGGTTGAATTGTTTTGATGATGTGATTGTACTTCCGTTGTTGAGTTATTAGAATTGCACATGGTTAGATTATATAAACTGTGCTAACCTGCAGATGAGGGCTAAGACGAGGTAAGTCTTCTTGATGCCATGGCTAAGCTACTTTGGGGCGTATTTACTTTCTAATAGAGGTTTAGGAGGGGTGAACTTGCTGAGACAAAATCTCATCCCGGTTTGGTGAAAAATATTACAGGACCATAAATGGCGAGACCCCCGGAGATGAGTGGCCTGCCGACGGAGATCGACCAGACGACGGAGAGTGCTCCTGACCCTGGGAGTCCTTGGGTCTATCAGTTGGTTAGGACCCTCATCTGGGTGTAGGTGAACGTGCATGATAGAGTACCATACATGTTTAGGGCTTGGTTTTGTTCTGGAGCAGATGGTGTTAGGGTCGGCCCTCTAGATAGCATGGATATTCCGCTGGCAGTGTTGAACGCCATACTGGGTAAAGGCATGGCGGACCTTCCTACTGGTGGAGTGATCAACGCCTCACCCCCGGCCTCTTGGGTGACAGATCCTGAGGATGTGGGATCGTCGAATGGGGCTGATCTATAGTATGATTGTCTTTTGGCGGACTGATCATTGTTATGTAGGCTGACCCCTTTTTGATGCACATAAACTCTAACCTATTTTTGGTGCATATAGCCTCCGGATCCTGTGATGTATGTAAGACTTGGATTGTCAATGATGTATGGAATTATGCTCGTTTGATTTTGAATTAATTCTTCCTGCTGTCCTATTCCGTGAGTTTCTGTTAGGAGTTTGTTAAAACGTTCCGCATGCGCATAATAATATTAAAGATTGGGGTCGGCGACACTACCTGGGAATGTCGCGTTTGCATGAGCATGGTGGGTTGTTCCACATGTCTCGGGGTTCGGGGCGTGACAACACTTATGACAAATTTACCTTATGTTATTTTTCATTAAATTTTATTATCAAATTATTAAGTTAAATGACACGTGACAGTTGATCGGTATACCAATTTAGGATTTTACACTCCGTGTGTCATTGTTTACAATTTTTATGATTTTTTTGTGGTATTAATCCAATTTAGTATATAGTATATTTGTCACAAATTTACCATTTTGGAGCTTTTTGCAATCGAATAAATTAGTTTTGGGTAAATTTGTCATAAATGTACCAATTTATAATTTTTTTATAGTTAGTCGGGGTAAATTTGTCACGGGTATACCAGTTTGGGGTTTTTCATGGTTAAAAAAATAGTTTTGGGTAAATTTGTCACAAATATACCAATTTGGGGTTTTTCAGGGTATTAACCATTTTATTTTTTAGGGATAATATCAGGATACTTATATAGTTTCCTTTATAATTATAATTGATTACGCATTTCAATATTTTGAGTGTTACTTTCTTATTCTAGAATGGTTAGGACGAATCTTAAATTTCATTTGGATAAGTTGTTATGGCATTTGTCAGCACATAATCGAGTAGGTACTAGAAGGGAGTTAGTCTTAAGGCTAACATAATCAAATTCTTAAGTCTAGAATATCTAGTTATAAAAAATAAGATATCCTCCCGTATTTTACTTGGGTTCTAGTAGACCGAAAAGGCTAATGACGCCTCCTTTGTCAAAATTTGCATATGCTTAATTCATTTAAAATTTAGTCTGATGTCGTGCGAAATATGAGCTTGGTAGAATCCGAGTTAATAGAAAGTATGACAATACCCCAAAACATAACTCTCTTTCCCCCAAGGGGTTAGGTCGCGACACCACCTATTAAGAACATAATAACACAATCTAGAACGATAATCATTGACGCATTGCACGTAACAATAATCATTGATGCGCCGTTTTGATACTAGCAAGGTCATCTAAAAGTAGTTTCGCCTGGATATTAAAACGGCTGAATAAGAATGAAGCAATTGGAATGACATCAGCTAGAGCTTGAATTCTGGAAACGAGTAGTGATGGCGATGGTCTGCATTTGGTGCGCCCGAAGGTCTTTTTGGTAGAGACATTGCTAGCTGGAGACAACGAACGTGACTAGGAATCTCTATCTACTCCAAGCTCAGCATCAAGGCAGAGCAAGCACTCCTTTCTTTGGTCAAATCAACCGCGACGTCCTCACAGGGCGGAGGAGGAGGGGAAAAGAGAAGGCCAGGCCAGGGGAAAAAGCTGAAATGTTGCGGTGATGGGGCTGATGGGTTTGGGCTGTGGATCAAATCAATGGGTTTGCTCTTGTGGGCCGCGCCAATTGGCTTTTTTATTTGTTATTTATTTTTATCTTTTTATTATTCTCTTTTTTTGTTCTTTTTACTACCATTCATTGTTTTTATGCTCTTTTTTTACAAAAATGTATTCTTAATTTGTCTACTGAAAATTAGGTATCGACTGTTTCAAAAATATTTACCTAATATTCAAAGAAAAATATCATGCCATCACGAACAAACTACAAGACATTGTATGTGTCATTGCATCAAATCTTAACTTACTAAAGGTTATTGTAGTTTCTTGATCAATGGAAGAAACGAGCCAAAAATATATGACAATCCCATCGAATAGAATCAGGTATGTGTTGATGAAATATTGACTCATCTCAAATGACTTCATTTATGACTCGGATTAATATGGACCCTAATTCCAATCTCGCCCATTTGGTGGGTCGAAGTCCAAGAAATTAGAATGGAAGATTAAACAAAGATTGGTACAAGGGAAGAGAAAGAGATGGCTTTTTATAGTGGAAGATGATTCTTTCGTGTTTTGTTTTTCCTGCTCAATGATTCTTTTTCAATTTATCTGAAGTTTTCAAAGTGAGAAATGATTAAACATGGCAAAGAGTCAAGGAAAAAGCAAAAGAAATGAATAAATATGTTGAGAATAACATAGATTTTAATAAAACTAATGTTTATAAAGTTTCAGTTGAAAAACCGATCAGATGACTGGTCAAGTGGCCCAAGACTTGATTTGCAAGTCAAAGGTCGCAAGTTTAATTTCCCAATCTATTATCCGTTTTGGGATAATTATGTGAATAAGTTGGCAGAATTAATTTGAACAATATCTTGTGGCGACCACATTCACCCATTTGGGGCCAAATATTGTTGTGGGTTGGAGAAAATCCAAATATAATGTCCAGCAAAAACATCTGAGTCACCATTGATGGCCCTCGATGAAGGGCTGTGACTCCACTTTGACGAATTTCCACTTCTACCATGACGTCGAGACAATTTCGTTCATGCGCAATGGCATAATTAACAATAACCTTTTTCAACATAACAATAATAATAGACAATTTTGTCTCCATACCCGAAAAAAAGGCGAATATATGGTGGAGTAGTTGGCACTGAGCATTCGCCCCTTGAAATTTCATTTGCTTCCAATTATATTTTTCTTGTCTTGAATAAGTGTAAGCTTTATTTGGTATTTCAGCACATGAAGTTACAATTGATGTGAAATTGCAACAATCAAGTCATAACGATGAATTAAATGTTGATAATTAGCTTATGTAGAGGATGATGGTGTGAAATAACTGAATAAAACGTGTATTTTGTAGGTAGTGTGGCTCGAAGGTAATTTTAGTACAAAGAAATGGTGGAGTGCCTCACTTGTTTTTAATTAGTGGAGCATAGGATTCGGGAGAATTTAAAAAAAAAAAAAATGGATTCTTTGAGGTCAAGCATAATCAAAGCAGGCATTTATTTTTTTTTTAGTGATTATTTGGATGTTGTAGATGATTAGATAATGCACTATACAACCAGTGCGCATTGAGGAAGGGCCAAGAGATGCAAACAATCCACAATCTAGTAACTCAACCTTTTGTCTACTATCTCTAATAATCCATCCGTTGGTAGTGAAGGTGGATTTTGATGATACAGTTCACGCCGATGGAGTGAGCATGTCATGTTCCACCATGGAAAGAACAGGAAAACACAATACTTTGGCCTTCCATCATCATAGAAGGTCGACATTGTCTTCCTCGAATTTTTCAAATGTAGTTCCCATCATCCTTGTAGAGATATTCATTCACCTCACCAGCAATCGGCCCTGGAGTGCTTGAGGCCCGCCGTTCTTTTTTGGGGCACATGTGGCCCAAGAGCACGGGTCCGAAGTGGCACGGCCCGTTGGCCATCCTAACTAAAATCTATCTGGGCTCATATACAGATATTAGAACATTTTCTGATAGTCGAGGACCCTTCCCTAAAAATAAGTGTTGCTGACACCTTCAGAGATATTTTTGGCGCTCCAATCCATCTCATTCGAACATCAAATCACATTTCCCATCTTGCATTCACTTTATCCCTCCTTCACTATCTCCTGTCTTTCACCGAAAGTGTTACCGACAGCCTCGCAGAATATTTCGGAACCTCAACCCATCGGACATCTGTAAAATTTCCCATCTCGCAGTCACTTTGTGTCCTTTCTATCCTTCACCGAAAATTGATGGTGACAGCTTCGTTGACGTTTTAGCAGCCTCGACCAATCTTATTGAGACATCTATCCACAATTCGCATCCGCCAATTCAATCCGTGTCCGTCTTCTATCCTTCACGGTATTTCAGACATCTGTCGCTTGTCCCATTTGGAAACGAACAAGAGTCCAGAAAATGCAATATGTAATGGGCTTACTGAACTTGTCTTTTAAGGAAAGTACTCATTTTGCATTTCCCCTCGCTTTCTCCCGACTTTCCGGAGGAAAATATCTTGTGGCCCCCCACAGGAAAATCTTTCTCAACGGTTCTCTTCGTATTCCTTGAATCTTTATTTTCCTCGCTTCTTTTTCCCCCAATTCCTGAAACCCGCTTCATTCTACGGAATGGCTCCATTCGGATTTATATATACAGGTCTTGCTCTCAAAAGAAAAATCATGGTAGCAAACATTTGGAGTGGCTCCTTATCCGTAAACATCTTTCGTTTGAATGAGAAGCTCAAAATGTAAGAATTCATCCACTAGTGTTGATGTCCTCGTTAATAATAATATGTGTCGACTTGACTACTATAATTGCATGAATAGACTTTCCTCAAATAAACGTCAATATTGGTAAGCTTCTAAATTCATCCACAAGTGTTTTGCACTCGGCATTATAGCCTATCATTTTTTTCTGGTCCATCAAGCTATGCTAAGAATGAAGTAGAGATGAGACGTGGATGGTTTGCGCAAAGAAAAAAGTGGATGAACAAGACAACGTCTTCGTCCTCAGCAATGGTGCATAGAGATATTTTGCAGAGGAGCGAGAGGTTCTTTTAAGTTCTTCTGTTGATCGATATCTTGCAATTAATTATCTTATGTTATCTGTTTTTAAATATTGAAATTGAATGTCATGGCTACATATGGATTATGTACCTTTTTAACTAGAGATTTTTGTTAGGTCCATAGTTGATAGAATAACAACTCCAATTGTGACACTAAAACAATTATATGTGCATCATGATTATTTGATTATGTCGAGTTATTTAAATTTTTTGGTCATATTTTTAAGTATGTTTTCCCATCGTTTAAAGCAGTTTTTGTTTTGAGTGATCAACTGAATATGTTTTTTTTTTCCAGAATTAAGAAGTTGCCTTTTTTAGAATATTTGTTGTTGTTATTCGTAAAACAATTTGTACAAAGTTGGGACCAAATATATAATCATATATGGCTACGCACATATTAAGTCGAAGCTAGACGGGACAACGTTGAGAGAGAGAGAGAGAGAGAGAGAGAGAGAGAGAGTACAGTGGAGTCGGGTCCCCCGACGCGAGGTTGAAAAATGAAAGAATGCGTAGAGAAGCAAGAAGTGTAGAAGTTTGGGGAGAAATCTTGTGTTTCTTCAGTTGTATTCAATGTACAAATCTTAGTAATTATATTTTAGTAATTATAATACAAGATGTACATGAAGAAAAGGCAATGAAATATTCTACAAATCAATCTAATATCTCAATCTAATCCCTAATTGATATAATGTATGATTATAATCAAATCGGATTCCTGGCATATCTTCCAAATCTTCAAGCATATCTTCCCACAGAAAAGCAAGAAACTTTAATAATTACAACACGATCCACAATGTATAAAGGCGTACTGTCTATATGCATCACGAGGCTGACATAACACTAACCTTCAATAATTGCAACGTGATCCACGGCAAAAAAGCAACTTAACTTTAAGCCGTTTAAACTCTTAACCTCGCTTTGTTAAGCCTTTCTCCCTCCTCCTCCTCCTCTGCATTTTAGAGAGAGAGATATCAGTAGTAGCATCAGAGGAACGATTGTGGACGTGTGTGATCGGTACTTGTTAGGGAAGGAGAGAGACGCAAGGATTTGGAGTTTGTAGAGAATCGGAAAGAGGGTCATTGAATTGTTAACGAGTTGTAGTCAATCAATGCAATCATCGGGTTTTATCTAAAAATATTAAAGTGAGGTTTTGAGAAATAAACTAAGAAGCACCGACACTCTCCGGAAGCTTTCGTATCATGTCCGACACTCCGACACGTGTCCGACATGCTCCGACACGCTACGACACGTTCTGACACACGGTCAACGAGTGTCGAGAAATTTGACACGTGGTCAACTCTTCTTGACACTCTCCGACACGGGAGTCCGAAATTCCGACACGCAACTCTGACACGAACATGGTCAATTTTAAAAATTTTCAATACTTGATGGGTCAAAATATAAATATATGAAAATAATAATGAAAATAATAAAAATAAAGGGGAAAGAATAAAATTTTCATTCTTAAGTTTCTCACTTATAAGTTTTGACATTCCCGTGAGTGACAAAGGAACGCCCCTCTTCTCGCCGGTGTTGCTCCATTGCCCCCACAGACTTAAAGTTGTGATTTTTTTTGTTTCTTTCTGCCTCTCATAGGCGTCACGTGCGAGTTATCGCTTTTAGTCACATTTTCCATGGCCAATTTACTTGTTTCATTTTCTTTTGGTTGTACTTTGAGAGTTGTCCTGAATTTTCATTTTTTTTTAATCTTGTTTTGCAAAGGAGCTCCAAGCCAATCTATATCATGAACTCCGAACTCGGTCTAAAATTATAAGAAATCTCATTAATTTCCGACAAGTGCAAGAAAAAAGATATGTTCCTTCAAATTTACTCTTTTGTGTTTGCAATTTTTGAATTTCTCATTCAATCTCTGTCAAATTAAAACAATAAATGATATTAACAAATGTTTGATTAATATGTTTAGTATAAATTAATTCTATGCACTTTTTATTATTAGTTATTTATTTTTGCATTTATATATAAAAATATATATTTAATATATAACGTGTCAGAACGTGTCGGAACGTGTCGGAATTCTCTATTTTTTGAGAAATAACGTGTCGACGTGTTGTATCGTGTTGTGTTGTGTCACATGTCGCGTGTCTATGTCGGTATAAGTGATAAGTATAATTAGTAATTTCTATTAAAAAAATGAAAAGGCGTTTGTCATGGACCTTCAATTTCTCTCAATGGAGTTGTGTATGTAGCTCAAAGCCTATGCATGTTCACAAGATTGACAAATTGTTGTCTTTTAAATATTAATGGAGTGCCTAGAAGCATCCAACAAATATCCATAAAATGTGGCGCTTCCTCCATTTCATACGGATCGGATAATTATCAAAGATAAATAATTTTTATTGATACACCTGTAATAAATTTATTTTTTATATTATTATCTTTTGAAAATGGGCAAGTTGCCACACTTGATTTTTTCATCTCGATTTCTATTCGAAGTTGATTTTGGCAGCTTAACAATCTACACTTGGGAGCTGAGCCCCCCTTCCCTTCTTTTCCTTTTATTCTTGGGAAGGTTTGGCGAGTATTTCTTCTATACTATAAACTATTAGTTATTTAAATTCTAACCTTAATATCAAATTATTCATGTTTTTTTTTGCACGTGAAAAATAAAATTAAGATATTGGGAATGAGAAACTACTTCCATTAAAGTTCACATATTTAAATGATGAGGCATGACCAACTAAAATTTAACGATAAAATTTTGGGTCATCAACTTGGAAGAATTTATGATTTGATGGTGGTAGCATAATCAGCTTAGATATTAAGATTGATGGGGAAACCGAGCGCGACTCTTGTGGATCTTATCTTCATTACATTTTGTCAAATAAACTGGGTGCTATTAGAGACGCAATGCCTATCTTCTCGAGAATTGATGTAAGGGGCTGAACATTTTCCTGTACTCTTCACATGTCAATTGTCGTACCGAGCATCTAAGTAAAAGAAAGATGGGACAATTCGGTGGACAATTCGGTGGAGTTGGGTCCCTCGGTGATTGGCTGAGTAGCCTTCACGTGCATGAAGCCGTACTGCCCATGGGCACCACTAGGTTGACATAACACGAAACTTTAATAATTGCCAAGCGACCGCTGATGGCCAAGCAGCAACTTCATCTCCATCCTGGTTAACTCTTAACATCACTTTGTTCAATCTTCCTCCTCCTCTGCGTTTTAGAGAGAGAGAGAGCACCGTCCCAACTGGCACGGCCCATTGGCTATCCTAATTAAAATCCATTCGAGTTCATGTACCATTTTCTGAGAGTGGAGGATCCTCCATTAAAAAAAAAAATGTTGCCGACAGCTTCATAGATATTTTTGGAGCTTCAGCCCATCCCTTTGGAACAATCATTCACATTTCCCATCTCGTGTGCACTTTATTTCCGTCCTTCACAGTCTTCCGTCTTTCACCGAAAGTGTTGCCGACAGCTTCGCAGATAATTTCGGAACTTCAATCCATCAATTCGGACATCTGTAAATTTTCCCATCTGGCAGTCACTACCAAAAATTGTGAGTGACAGCTTCGTTAACGTTTTATGAGCCTCGACCAATCTTATTCAGACATCTATCCACATTTCCCGTCTCCCGATTCAATTTGTGTCCTCACTGTCTTCTGTCCTTCACCATAATTCAGACATGCGCCCCCGTCGAATCTCCAAATGACCAAGAGTCCAGAAAATGCAACATGTTATGGGCCCACTGAGCTCGTCATTTGAGGAAAAGAAAGAGCTCCATTTTGCGTTTCCCGCTATTTTCTCCCCACTTTCCGAAGGAAAATATCTTGCGGGTCCCCACAGGAAAATCTTTCTCTACCATTCTCTTCGTATTCCTTGAATCTTTTATTTTCCTCACTTCTTTTCACCCAATTCCTGAAACCCGCTTCATTCTACGGAATGGCTTCATTCGATTCTATACACACGGGTCTTGCTTTCAAAAGAAAAATGAAAGTAGCAAATATTTGGAGTGGCTCCTCGTCTGTAAACGACATCTTTCGTTTGATGGGAAACTCAAAATGTAAGACTTCTCCCACAAGTATCGATATCGACGTTAATAATAATAATAATAATATGTATAGGCTTGACTATAGTTACATTAGTAGATGTTACTCAACAAAATGTCAATAATATCAGCAAACTTCTCAACTCGGATTATGTCTTGCACTCTGCATTAAAAAATGAAGTATAGACGAGATGTAGATGGCTTACATGGAAAAAAAAGTGGATGAACAAGGCAACGTATTTATCCTCAGCAATGGTGCATGCAAATGTTTTACATAGAAGACAGAGGTTCTTTTCATTTCTTTCGTTGATCAATATCTTATAATTTTTTTTATCTTATATTATCTGTTTTTCCACATAGAAATTGAATATCGTGACTACATATGGAATATATACCTTTTTAACTAGAAATTTAATTAGGTCCATAGAATAACAAATCTACTACGAGACTAAAATAACTTTACGTGCATGATGATTATTTGATTATATTGGGTTATTTAAATTTTTTGGTCATATTTATAAATATGTTTTCCCATTGTTTAAAGCAGTTTTTGTTTTGGGTGATCGATTGAATGTGTTTTTTCTTTTTTTCGGTTAGGATGATTGACCGAATTAAGAGGTTGGTTTCTTTAGAATATTTGTCGCTCTTGTTCATAGAACAATTTGTACAAATATGGGACCAAACGGATAACCATATATAGCTTTACACATATTAAGTCGAAGCTAGCGGGGACAACGTTTAGATAGATAGAGAGACAGAGAGAGGATAGTACGGTGGAGTGGGGTCCCTTGGCATGGGGTTCAAAAAGCATGAAGCTTTAATAATTGCAACACGATCCACAATGTATAAAGTCATACTGTCCATCTGCATCACGAGGTTGACATGACACACCAGTTAAATTCTTAACATCACTTTGCTTTGTTCTCCTCCCTTTTAGAGAGAGAGAGAGAGCGCGCGCAGGGAGCAATGATCGTGGAGGTGTGTGGTCGGTACATATTAGGGAAGGAGAGAGACTCCCAAGTATTTGGATTTTATGGAGAACCCAAAAAGGGGTCCTTAAATTGTTAACGAGGTATAATAAAACAATGGAATCGGGTTTTCCTTAAAACTATTAAAGTGAGGTCTTGAGAAATAAATGATAAGTATAATTAGCAATTTTTATAAATAAAATAAATTAAAAGGCAACTTTCATGGACCTTCTTCAATTTCTCTCTATAGAGTTGTGTACGCAGCTCAAAGCCTATCCATGTTCACGAGATTAATAGATTAGTGCTTAGATATTAATGCAGTACCTAGGTCTCTTTGAGCATCTTACAAATCTCCAGCAAATGGGGTGATCCCTCTATTTCATACACATCGGATAATTACTAAAGACAAACAATTTTTCTTAATATATCTATAATAAATTTACCTTTTATATTACGTTCTTTTGAAAATGGGCAAGTTGGAACACTTGATTTTATCACCTCAATTTCCATTTGAAGTTGGTTTTGGCATCCTAATAGTCTAAACTTTGGAGCTAGCCCCCATTCCTTTCGTTACTTGAGTGTCGAATTTTTTATCGATTAATTGAGTATCATGACTTAATAAAAAATGTTTACTTGAGTGGCTTAACTTTAAAAAAAAAAAATTCATTTTAGTGCCATGAATTTCAATTAATTATTTAAATACTACAACTCCCACCACAAGTGTCATGATGCATAGCACTTTTGGGGAACCTCTTCAAGAAGATTATAACACTTAAGTGAATATTTTTTTAAAAATTTTATAGTAAAGTGATTGGAATAAAAAAGTTATGATGCTCTTGTCGCGACATTTTTTCAAAGTTAGCCTTATATAACTAGGGCCTTACGGACTTTTACATGCCATGACAATACAATCACGTAAGCACTTCAAGATACGTTTGCATGAAAATGATACAAACTTTTGCGGAAGAAGGCGGGACAAGAAAAGCATTTTGGTCAAAATTGATGGTCTTCACATAGTTCAACAGTAGAAAGCATCATTGCACTTAGCGGACTCTATTATTGTCCAACCTTATTAAAGCTGATACTTAAAAGAGCTCACGAAGTGACTGAGATGGAGTGCATCATCTGAATCGGATTCTGGACTTATAGAGACTGGGGCCTTGCCGCTGCTGATAGCTAGAGTTGAGCACGTATGAAATGATTAATAGACGGTGATAGTGGCAGACAGCTAAATAATTCTCGCACTCGACAAACGGTGGGGGGTCCGAAGGCAATTTTAGTTCAAAAAGAAATGGTGGAGTGGGTTTTCTTTAAACCGTCAAATTGAGGTTCTTAGAAACAAATGATAATTATGTTTATTAATTTTTATAAAATTAAAATGATCCTTCAGCATTCCAATGGAGTTGTTTGTATAGCTCAATGCATATTCTCAAGATTAATAAATAGGTGTCTTTTAGATATCAATCGAGTGTCTGGTATTCTTTAAATACTCGAGTAATCCTCATCAAGTATGGCGGTTTTTTTTTTTTTTATCCCGCACACATCAATAATCACCAGTGACACACGCCTATGCTCCCAAAGGTGGCCTTAAATAAATGTACAAATATGGTGATTCAATCACAATTACCATTTGAGCAACCTCTTGGATTTAAAAGATGTGTGCTTCTTAGTTTTCTTCGAAGAAAGCTGACCTAATGTAAAGTGAAAACTCTTAATTTTTCCTTATAAAAAATTCTTGATTTTGTAAATGATATCTTTCATTGTGATTACGATTTTATATCATATTCTTTTGAAAATATTTTAGTTGCCGCCCTTGATCTTTTAATCTCAATTTATATTCGAAGTTGATTTTGGCAACTTAATGTTTTAAACTTGGGAGCTGAGCCCCACTTCTTTTCTTTTCTTTTCTTTTAATTGATGGGAAGGTTTGGAGAATATTTCTTCTACACTAGAAATATTTAATTAAAGTTTAGATTCAAATGATGAGGCAAGATCAATTTAAATCTATTTGTAAAAGTTATGGTCATGAGCTTCAACGAACTTGGAGTTGATGGTCACGGCATAATTAGCTTAAATCTTAAAATTTATAAGGAAATTGGGTTGCAACTCCCGTGGATCTTATCTTTTCCGGAAAGGTGCAAGTTGGAGGAACATTTCTCACAATGGCAGCACCATTCTAGTTTGTCAACATCGAAACTTCATGTTGTCACAGTACTGCTACATATTTCTAACAAACTTGAAAACTTGTAAACTCTCATTATCAATGAATGCTCGGCACTTTCCTATTTTGAAAGGCTCGGGGAAGTTGAGGGAACTGCAAATTACTAGGTGCAAATGCCTCATGAGGATGCTAGATTACGATCCTTGGAGCCCCTCTCAATTCGAAAGACTTGTTGAGATTCAAGGTTTGCAGGCATAAGGATCTTTGTTGCACCTGACAGTCTCCTACTACGACTCACTAGACAGATTACCTAACCTATGCAAGTTGAAGAAACTTAGGTGTGTCAAACTGATAGGTAGTCCTAAGCTAAGAGCCATGGAAGGCTGCAATAGCCTGGAGTCTTTAAGATAGTTGGAAACCAAAGGTTGCACATCTCTCAAAATGTGTTGCACAAGGGGTCAAGATTGACTAAGATAAATGGATAGGATGTCTCTTGGAGCTACCACCTCGAAGATACAACTTATGAAAATTGATTCCTCATGAGTTATCTCATCGGTTTGATGGTTGATCTTAATTTGGACATTTTCTAATCAAGCAAGTCTCAATTGTATTTATGGTATGAATAGAAAGCATCAAAGGCACAAGTATCATATGGTTAATGTGTATGCAGCTTAGTGGAAGAGATTCATCTATTGACTTGTCTATCTTTTCTAGGGATTAATATTTGATAACATGCTTATCCTTTAATCAAAATTAGTGATTGATGATAAGAAAATTAGGTAATGGTTCTTTGGTGGTGTTTGTTATTGTTGTTGTCATAATTAGTAATGGGGATAATTGCTCAAAAAGTCTTAAACATATTGTATGATAGTTAGTTCAGTCTTGAATATTTCATTTATGCCAGTTTAATTTTAAATCTTTTAACGATTTCTTGATGTAGTCATTATGGCCAATTTTGATAAGAAATTAATGGTGTGGATGCCAGCCTTCGTACGTGATATAGCTAGGCTGGTGCTGACATGGACAATTCTTGCAGTTTTTTTTTTTTAAAATTGCGAATTCTTTTTTTATTAATCCTTCAAATACGTGTAGAACAAATGTCAAAATCGGGTGAGAAGAAAGATATTCTCCCATTATCTATGACACAGAGCCCGATGATGTTAAGATTCAAACCGAACTCTATAGAAATGACTTGACTGAGAATGAAACATAGTTTGGTTTTGATGAAGCGAAGCAGTGGAAAGTAGCCGATCGATGTGGCGCATATCGTGTTAACTACTATTGAGTGTTGAGCTGCAAGGTTTAAACTTACTACAATATGGCCTATTATTGCCATAATATGTTGAATTTCTAACACTCGTGTTGAAAGTCTTTGAAAAAATTGTGATGCCTAAATGAACATATTTAAGAAGTCATGATATTTAAGTAATAAAAAAAAAATTGTAGGGGCCATTTCAAAATTGTGATGGTATTTTTTCGAAATTAACCTCACGTGATTGGGCTCATTACAGAATTTTACATGTTATAACAATACAATCACGCAAGCCGGCCAAGATGCTTTTGCATCAAAATGATAGAACTCTCACGGAGGAAGAAAGGACGAGAAAAGCATTTTGGTCAAAACTGCTGTCTCCACATGTTTGACCAAAAAAATAATGCAACACGAGAAAGCATTATTGCAATTAGTGGACTCTATTAATTGTGCAACTTTTTTAAAGCTGATAATGAAAGAGCGCGTGAAATGACTAGGATTGGAGTGCATTGTCTGAATCGGAATCTAGAATGTACATGGGTCCCTAGTGGAGATTAGTGTCTCGCTGCTACTGAACGCTGGAGTTGAGCATGTGTTAAACGATTGATGGGTGATGATAACGGTAGACAGCTGGACTGCCGTCACATTCCCCGCCCTCTCTCATTCACCTAATCTTTCGCGTTATTCTAGTTGGAACCGCCGTGTGTTCATCCTATTGAATCTTTCCCTTCTTCGGTCATTTCGTTTCATTACTGGGTTCCATCAGTTCCGCCTTCCTCAGCATATATAATTCTTAACTTCCATTTCTCCTGCAAGAAGAAGGAAGAAAACCGAAACCGAAAGAAGGGAAAGGGGGAAAATGGAGGATATTGTTGTGTCGGTAGCTGCCAAAGTGGCAGAGTACCTGGTAGCTCCGGTCGGTCGTCACTGCGGCTACATGATATTCACCGACAGCTACGTTCGCCAACTTGAGGAAGAACGTAAGAAACTGGAAAATGCGAAGCTAAGGGTGCAGCATTCCATCGACGAAGCTCAAAACGACACGAAGCCGATCGAAGCCGACGTCGAGAATTGGATGAAAGAAGCGGAGACAGTCGCCCAGAAGGCACGCGACGTGCTCGATGACGAGGGAAGAGCTAAGAAAACTTGCTTCTGCGGGTGGCTTCTCAACCCAAAGGCGAGTTATTGTCTCGGCAGGGACGCGAGCAAGACAGTTGAGGCCATCCTGGAACTCATTCAGAAGGGTCGATTCGAGAGGATCTCCTACGAGAGGACTCCGCCGGGGCTTGTTGGCAGTGTTCCCAACGTGAACCCGTCGGCCTGTGATGGGGGTGACACTATCCAGGAGCTCATTGCGCTGGGTCAAGTGAGATTCGTCGGCCTGTGATGGGGGCGACACTATCCAGGAACTCATTGCGCGGGGTCAATTCGAGAAGGTTGACTTCGAGAATCCTCCAACGGTGCTTGTTGGCGGTGCTTCTGGCGTGAATTCGTCGGCCGGTGAAGGGGGCGACTTTATCACCGGTTCGCGAGATTCCATCTTTCAGGACATAATGAAAGCTCTAAATGATGAGAAGCCAAAGGTGATTGGAGTCTACGGGCCTGGCGGCGTGGGGAAGACTACTCTGTTGAAGGAAGTTGAGAAGAAACTCAGAGAAGCGGGGGGACCGTTCCGCATGATCGTCAAAGTGGAAGTTCCGCAGATTCCAGACTTGAATAATATCGTAGACCAGATCGTTGACGCCTTGAGTCTGGAACTGAAGGAGCGAAGCCCACAGGGAAAAGCAGATGTTCTGTCGGAGAGATTGAAGCATAATCCGAAAGAGACGTTTCTCATAATATTTGACAACCTATGGGTAAAACTTGATTTGGAGGCGGTTGGAATTCCTTGGGAAGACGTGAAAAGCAAATGCAAGTTGTTGCTCACGTCAAGAGATGAAGATGTGCTGAAGAAAGGGATGGATGCCGATGGTGGAATATTTCATCTTCGAGGTTTAACACACGGCGAAGCTTTCAAGCTATTTGAAAACAAGGTCGGCGACAAGCTCAAAGACAATGAGGAATTGAAATCAATAGCAGATGAAGTGGTCAAGAAGCTAGCAGGTTTGCCTCTTTTTATTAAGTCTGTTGCAACCACTTTGAAATCTAGCGATGATTCCGCATGGAGAAACGCGCGGATAAAATTAGATGATCCAAATAAACAAGAAATAGAAAAGATAGTGAGGTTGAGTTATGACCATTTAAAGAGTAAGGACGCAAAGTACTTATTCTTGCTCTGTGGTCTTATTGGTGGGACCATTCGAGTCGAACGTCTGTTTGTACTAGCCATGGGGTTGGGCTTGTTTGAAGGATTTAATAAGACGATGAAAGATGCAAGGGATAGATTGAATAATATGCTGAATGAACTCCGTTCTGCTTGTTTGTTGCTGGATGGTGGCGATGACAAGGACAAAGTGACCATACATGATCTTTACAGCGAGGTGGTCGTCTCAACTCCATTTAGAGATCAGAATTCCTTAATGATGAACAACAATAATTATTTGTGGTCAAAGGAAAAGCTTGAGAAATGTTGGGCAATATGCCTAGCTGATGTTGGTAGAGATAGGCTTGCTGAACTAATGATGTGTCAGTTTCCAAGCTTGAAGATACTTATGCTGTCTATGCCAAAAGTCTGGGACTGGAGTGAAGAACATCAACATCATATGGGTGATTGCTCGGGACAATTAGATTTCAAGGGCATGAAGGAGCTCCGAGTCCTCTATCTTTGCTCCATGCATATCACCAATTTGCCTCCCTCAATCGAAATCCTCGGGAACCTCCAGTCATTATATTTATACTTTTGCAATGTGAAGGATGTGTCAATTATTGGCAAACTCAAAGCATTGCAGATTCTCTCCTTCAAAAGGTCCACAATTTCTACGCTACCCGAAGAAATAGGGGAACTTACAAATTTGAGATTGTTGGATCTAAGCTACTGCAAGCTTCAGAGAATCGAGCCTGGTGTCCTAAAACGCTTAACCAAATTAGAAGAGTTACATATGAAGGAAAGCTTTGATAAATGGATGGGCGAAAATGAAAACCCATCGGAATTGTATAATGCTGGGCTTGCCGAGTTGAGGAGCATGACACTAAATTCTTTGGAAATATCGATTCGTGATCCCATCATACTCTTGGAGGTTGATGACCTGCCATTTGAGAACTTGGCTAGATTTTGGATCAACATAGGAAATGTTTACGGAAGGGAATTTAAAGGTTTGAGAATCATGACGATCGAATTTCAAGGGCATGATAGTATTCTTCTAGAAAAATGCGTCCAGAAACTTCTCCAGAAGACTCAATACTTGTTTTTGAAAGGATTGGAAAATTTCGAGAATGCTCACGAGGTGTGCATTCGAGGATTTCCACAATTGAAGCATCTCGATATTAACAACAGTACATCAATAAAGTATATTGCCAATTCATCCAATAGTGCTTTTACGATTTTAGAGTCTTTGTTCCTCTACAAACTTATCAATCTGGAGAAGATATGCCATGGCCACATCGGCGCAAAGTGCTTTAGCAAACTAAAAGCTGTGACAGTCGAAACGTGCAACCGATTGGAATACTTGTGGAGTCTTTCACAGATGCGAATTCTTGTACAGTTAGAAGAGATTGATGTAAGGCGTTGTAACTCAATGCGAGCCATTGCAAGAAAAGATACATTGCCTGCCTATTGCAGAGTTGAGTTGCCTTACCTACGTCATCTGTATTTGGCTAACTTACCAAATATGAGGAGTTTTTGCTCAAGAGCTGAGATGACTTCAGAAGGTACTCCTATTCAGGTAACTTCTTCATTTTCTCCCCATGTCAGATTGTCTTATCGAGAGGGTATAAGTTTATTCAACAATAGGTAGAGGGAAGCCTCTTTCTACGACTGCTTTTTATTTCCCCTTTTCCCCAATTTTAGATAATTGCACTAATTATTTGAGCTCAAGGGTTTCTACTATGACTAATTTATTACTCATGTCACATTTTTAATGAGTAGAAGAAACAATATATTGAATGAGTGAACCTTTGATGAATGAACGAAATTGAATATTTTCAAAATGAATAAAGCAACCTTAGGAGATTAAATAAACCAAAGGCGAACGAAGAGTCATATAGCAAAGAAAGTCCACATAATTCATGTCCCAACTTCATGCAAGTTGGAACTGATTCCAACATATCATGCCATCATAACCGTGTCAACGTCAACTAGTTCGGGGATTTTTCCTTCTTCATTTTCTTAGGCTCGACGGAAGATCTTAAGCTTTCGCTCTTCATTCAATTGAGTTTTAAATATTTTATATTGATCGATTAAGTTTTTGACGTTTTTAAAAGCAATAAGCCCATTTGTACACTTTGGGTCCGTTCATATTCTTTCAGGCGGGGGTTGTGGATGAGGGAGGAGGAGATGAAGGGACAGAGTTAGTAACCACTACTTCAGATTTACAGAATACTCATTCAGATTCCTTCTTCGACACACAGGTAAACATCCCTTCTCTTGAGATTTTACCTATGATAGCCATTGATACTCGACTTGCTAGGGCAAGTAATAATATCTCTTTTAAGATTCTTATTTGGTTTTATTTGTTAAAATATGTTAACAGTTTATAGCTACATTTGTCAATGAATATTAATTCTTCCACCGCATTAGATTGGCGGTTAGGATTAGGCCAAATTGTCAAATTTTTCACAACTGTAATCCAATGCATAACCCTTATGAGCAGGCTAGTTTACCAAACTTGGAGAAGTTAGAGCTTTACCAGATGGATGCCTTCAAAAGGATATGGCACGATGAACTTTCCAGAAGTTCCTTTTGCAAATTAGCTACCATCACTGTCCAATATTGCTTCAACCTACTCCACATCTTCCCTTCAACAATCATAGGGAGATTGCATAACCTGAAAAGTGTCGAGGTTAATGAATGTCGATCCTTGAAAACATTGTTTGATTGTGGGTCATTGGATTCAAATACGGAGCAAACAACGGTATTGCTCCCCGAATTGGTAAGCATCGACGTTAAAAGCTGTCCCTCTCTAGAATTGTTGTTTAATTTTGGGTCCCTTGATTCAAATGCGGAGCACAAAATTATATTGCTCCCCAAATTGGAGAATGTGTGGGTGAGAGGAGCAAAAAAGCTTAGACACGTGGTCATGAGCCACTCCCAAATAGTTTTGGGTTTTCCTAGCCTTGAAACTGTACATGTTCAGGATTGCTTTGATTTGAGATATCTCTTCCCTAAATATACGGCCACAACTCTGATAAAACTTAAGCGGTTAACAATTAGTAAATGCAAACAGATGAAGGAAGTGATTCTCGAGAAAGAAACCGATGGATCAGAGGCAAAAGTGACGAGTTTCCCTTGCTTAACGAGTTTAACACTTAAGGAGCTCGATAACCTAATTAGTTTCAGTTTAGGAAGTATCAAGAGACAGTTAGGCGAGACAGCGGAAGAAAATGATGAATCGCCACAACCGCTGTTCAATGAGATGGTTCGTTCTACTCTTTACCGTGATCATTCATATTCTCGCATTATTAATTTTTAAAATGAAGAATGTAATAAATTTGTCCAACTTATCCTCCTTTCTCACATTATCCTTGTGCAGGTCACATTTCCTAATATGACATATCTAGAAATTGAAGGCATTCCATGCAAAGAGCTATGGAATAATCATGTTCCTGCCGATTCCATTGTTTGTTCCCATCGATTCCATGTCAAGGTTAGAAACTGTACATCCTTGAAATCGTTGTTTTGTTTTAGGTCCCTAGATTCAAATACCGAACAAAACGCGGTATTGCTCCCTGAATTGGTAAGGATCTACGTTAAAAGTTGTCCCTCCCTGGAATCGTTGTTTAATTGCGGGTCCCTTGATTCAAATGTGGAGCACAAAATTATATTGCTCCCCAAATTGGAGGGAGTGTGGGTGAGTGGAGCAAAAAAGCTGAGACACGTGAGCCACTCCCAAATGGTTTTGAATTTTCCTAATCTTAGAATTGTCAGTGTGAAGAATTGCTCTGACCTGAGATATCTCTTTCCCAAATATATGGACACAACTCTGATGAAACTTGAGTGGCTAACAATTAGTAAATGCGAACAGATGAAGGAAGTGATTTTTGAGAAAGAAGTTGGTCGATCAGAGGCAAAAGTGATGAGTTTCCCTTGCTTAAGAGAATTAACACTTGAGGAGCTCAGTAACCTGATTAGTTTCAGTTCAAGAAGTGTTAGGAGGCAACTAGGCGAGACAGTCGAAGAAAATGATGAATTGCCACAACCATTGTTCAATGAGATGGTTCGTTCTATTCTTTGTTGTGATCCTTCGTATTCTCCCATTATCATGTTTTATAATGAAGAATGTAATAAATTTGTCCAACTTATCCTCCTTTCTCACATTATCCTTGTGCAGGTCACATTTCCCAATATGAGATATCTAGAAATTGAAGGCGTTCCATGCAAAGAGCTATGGAACAATCATGTTCCCGCCGATTCCATTGTTTGTTCCCACACATTCCTTTTAGAAAATGTCAAGGTTAAAAACTGTCCATCCTTGAAATCGTTGTTTGATTTTGGGTCCCTAGATTCAAATACGGAACAAAACGTGGTATTGCTCCCTGAATTGGTAAGGATTGACGTTGAAAGCTGTCCCTCCTTGGAATCGTTGTTTAATTGTGAGTCTCTTGATTCAAATGCGGAGCACAAAATTATATTGCTCCCGAAATTGGAGGATGTGAGGGTGAGTGGAGCAAAAAAGCTGAGACACGTGGTCATGAGCCACTCCCAAATAGTTTTGGGTTTTCCTAGTCTTGAAACTGTCAGTGTTGAGAATTGCTCTGACCTGAGATATCTCTTTCCCAAATATATGGACACAACTTTGGAGAAACTTGTGTTGCTAGAAATTACTGAATGCGAACAGATGAAGGAAGTGATTTTTGAGAAAGAAGTTGGTCGATCAGAGGCAAAAGTGATGAGTTTCCCTTGCTTAAGAGAATTAACACTTGAGGAGCTCAGTAACTTGATTAGTTTTAGTTCAAGAAGTGTCAAGAGGCAGCTAGGCGAGAAAGCTGAAGAAAATGATGAATCCCCACAACCGATGTTCAATGAGATGGTTCGTTCTATTCTTTACAGTGATCCTTCGTATTATCTCATTATCATGTTTTATAATGAAGAATGTAATGAATTTGTCCTACTTATCCTCCTCTCTCACCTTATCCTTGTGCATGTCACATTTCCCAATATGGGAAAGTTAGAAATTGAAGGCGTTCCTTGTAAAGTGCTGTGTAACAATCATGTTCGCACCGATTCCATTGTTTGTTCCCACCGATTGCTTTTACAAAATATCAAGGTTAAAAATTGTCCATCCTTGGAATCGTTGTTTGATTTTGGGTCCTTAGATTCAAATACGGAACAAAACGCGGTATTGCTCCCTAAATTGGAAAGTATCGACGTTGAAAGCTGTCCCTCCCTGGAATCGTTGTTTAATTGTGGGTCCCTTGATTCAAATGCAAAGCACAAAATTATATTGCTTCCCAAATTGAAGAAAGTGAGGATGAGTGGAGCAAAAAAGCTTAGACACGTGGTCATGAGCCACTCCCAAATAGTTTTTGGTTTTCCTAGTCTTGAAACTATCATTGTTGAGAATTGCTCCGACTTGAGATATCTCTTCCCCAAATATACGGCCGCAACTTTGGAGAAACTTAAGTGGCTAAATATTACTAAATGCGAACAGATGAAGGAAGTGATTTTGGAGAAAGAAGCTGCTCAATCACAAGCAGAAGTGATGAGTTTCCCTTGGTTAGATGAATTAACACTTAAAGAGCTCGATAACCTAATTAGTTTCAGTTCAGGAAGTGTCAAGAGGCAGCTAGGCGAGACAGCCGAAGAAAATGATGAATCGTCACAACCGTTGTTCAATGAGATGGTTTGTTCTATTCTTTACTGTGATCCTTCATTTTCTTGCATTATCATGTTTTATAATGAAGAATGTAATAAATTTGTCCAACTTATCCTCCTTTCTCACATTATCCTTGTGCAGGTCACATTTCCTAATATGACATATCTAGAAATTGAAGGCGTTCCATGCAAAGAGCTATGGAACAATCATGTTCCTGCCGATTCCATTGTTTGTTCCCATCGATTCCTTTCAGAAAATGTCAAGGTTAAAAACTGTTCATCCTTGAAATCATTGTTTAGTTTTGGGTCTCTAGATTCAAATACCGAACAAAACGCGATATTGCTCCCTGAATTGGTAAGGATCGACGTTGAAAGCTGTCCCTCCCTGGAATCGTTGTTTAATTGTGGGTCTGTTGATTTAAATGCGGAGCACAAAATTATATTGCTTCCCAAATTGGAGGAAGTGATGGTGAGTGGAGCAAAAAAGCTGAGACACGTGGTCATGAGCCACTCCCAAATAGTTTTTGGTTTTCCTAGTCTTGAAACTATCATTGTTGAGAATTGCTCCGACTTGAGATATCTCTTCCCCAAATATACGGCCACAACTTTGGAGAAACTTAAGTGGCTAGAAATTACTAAATGCAAACAGATGAAGGAAGTGATTTTCGAGAAAGAAGCTGCTCGATCACAAGCAGAAGTGATGAGTTTCCCTTGCTTAAGTAAATTAACACTTAAGGAGCTCGATAACCTAATTAGTTTCGACTCAGGAAGTGTCAAGACGCAACTAGGCGAGACAGCCGAAGAAAATGATGAATCGCCACGACCGCTGTTCAATGAGATGGTTCGTTCTATTCTTTAGATTAGTCATTCGTATTCTCGCATTATCATGTTTTATAATGAAGAATGTAATAAATTTGTCCAACTTATCCTCCTTTCTCACATTATCCTTGTGCAGGTCACATTTCCCAATATGAGAAATCTAAACATTGAAGGCGTTGCATGCAAAGAGCTGTGGAACAATCATGTTCTCGCCGATTCCAGTGTTTGTTCCCACCGATTCCTTTCAAACAATGTCGAGGTTAAAAACTGTCCATCCTTGAAATCGTTGTTTGGTTTTGGGTCCCTAGATTCAAATATGGAACAAAACATGGTATTGCTCCCTGAATTGGTAACGATTAATGTTGAAAGCTGTCCCTCCCTAGAATCATTGTTTAATTATGAGTCCCTTAATTCAAATGTGGAGCACAAAATTATATTGCTCCCCAAATTGGAGGGAGTGTGGGTGAGTGGAGCAAAAAAGCTGAGACACGTGAGCCACTCCCAAATAGTTTTCGGTTTTCCTAGTCTTAAAGTTGTCGGTGTTGAGAATTGCTCTGACCTGAGATATCTCTTCCCCAAAAATACGGCCACAACTTTGGAGAAACTTTGGTGGCTAGAAATTACTAAATGCGAACAGATGAAGGAAGTGATTCTCAATAAAGAAGCTGCTCGATCAGAGGCAGAAGTGATGAGTTTCCCTTGCCTAAGTAGATTAAAACTTATAGAGCTTGATAACCTGATTAGTTTCAGTTCAGGAAGTGTCAAGAGGCAGCTAGGCGAGACAGTTGAAGAAAATGATGAATCGTCACAACCGCTGTTCAATGAGATGGTTCGTTCTATTCTTTATTGTGATCATTCGTATTCTCATATTACCATGTTTTATAATGAAGAATGTAATAAATTTGTTGAACTTATCCTCCTTTCTCACATTATCCTTGTGCAGGTCACATTTCCTAATATGACATATCTAGAAATTGAAGGCATTTCATGCAAAGAGCTATGGAACAATCATGTTCCTGCCGATTCGATTGTTTGTTCCCATCGATTCCTTTTAGAAAATGTCGAGGTAAAAAACTGTCCATCATTGAAATCGTTGTTTGGTTTTGGATCCCTAGATTCAAATATGGAACAAAACGCGGTATTGCTCCATGAATTGAAAAGTATCAACGTTGAAAGCTGTCCCTCCCTAGAATCGTTGTTTAATTGCGGGTCCCTTGATTCAAATGCGGAGCACAAAATTGTATTGCTCCCCAAATTGAAGGATGTGAGGGTGAGTGGAGCAAAGAAGCTGAGGCACGTGGTCATGAGCCACTCCCAAATAGTTTTGGGTTTTCCTAGTCTTGAAACTGTCGATGTTGAGAATTGCTCTGACTTGAGATATCTCTTCCCCAAATATACGGCCACAACTCTGATGAAACTTGAGCGGTTAACAATTAGTAAATGCGAACAAATGAAGGAAGTGATTCTCGAGAAAGAAATTGGTCGATCAGAGGCAAAAGTGATGAGTTTCCCTTGCTTATGGAAATTAACACTTACGGAGCTCGATAACTTGATTAGTTTCGGTTTAGGAAGTGTCAAGAGGCAGCTAGGCGAGACAGTTGAAGAAAATGATGAATCGTCACAACCGCTGTTCAATGAGATGGTTCGTTCTATTCTTTATTGTGATCATTCGTATTCTCGCATTATCATGTTTTATAATGAAGAATGTAATGAATTTGTCCTACTTATCCTCCTCTTTCACCTTATCCTTGTGCAGGTCACATTTCCCAATATGGGAATTCTAAACATTGATGGCGTTGCATGCAAAGAGCTGTGGAACAATCATGTTCCCACCGATTCCATTGTTTGTTCCCACCGATTCCTTTTACAAAATATCGAGGTTAAAAATTGTCCATCCTTGAAATCGCTGTTTGATTTTGGGTCCGTAGATTCAAATGCGGAACAAAAGCCGGTATTGCTCCCTGAATTGGTAAGCATCGACGTGGAAAGCTGTCCCTCCTTGGAATCGTTGTTTAATTGTGCGTCCCTTGATTCAAATGGGGAACACAAAATTATATTGCTTCCCAAATTGGAGGAAGTGGTGGTGAGTGGAGCAAAAAAACTGAGACACGTGGTCATGAGCCACTCCCAAATAGTTTTGGGTTTTCCTAGTCTTGAAATTGTCAGGGTTAAGAATTGCTCTGACTTGGGATATCTCTTCCCTAAATATACGGCCACAACTTTGGAGAAACTTGAGTGGCTAGCAATTAGTAAATGCGAACAGATGAAGGAAGTGATTCTCGAGAAAGAAGCTAGTTCATCAGAGACAAAAGTGATGAGTTTCCCTTGCTTAAGTCGCTTAACACTTCAGGGGCTCGATAACTTTGAGCGTTCATCTCGAGTCCCATGAGTGTTAGGTGGCAGCAAGGCGAGATGGTCAAAGAAAATGATGAATCGCCACAACCGCTGTTCAATGAGATGGTTTGTTCTATACTTTATCGTAATCATTTGTATTCTCCCATTATCATGTTTTATAATGAAGAATGTAATAAATTTGTTCTACTTATGCTCATTTCTCACATTATCCTCATGCAGGTTACATTTCCTAATATAGAAAGTTTGAATATCAATGGTCTTTCGTGCAATGAGCTATGGAACAATCAAATTCCCACTTATTCCTTTCAGAAGTTGAAATATCTTGTATTGAAGAACTGTGACAATCTCCAACATATTGCCACTTCTGATATGTGGAAGAAGCTACAGCACTACCTCGAAGTACTAAGAGTGATTTCATGCCATTCGATCAAGATCATATACGAAGGTGATGGGAGCGATACGGAGAGTAGTAAATTGAGGAGGCTGGTTTTGCATGATCTTGAAAACTTGAGGTGCATTTGGCAGTCTGGTAGTCTCCCAAACATCCCATTCCCAAATTTGAGAGACGTAGAGGCCGTGAGATGCCCCCATTTGGAAATGCTTTTCCCTACCTTCACTGTAGAATTTCTCAAGCAAATCAAAAAGCTGGTGGTGGATTCATGTGAAGATATGGAACAAATTTTTGGCCATGAAAAATGGGAAGATGTGACCGGCACTGAAATCAAATTCTACGAGTTAACTGATCTTAAACTTTTCGAGTTGCCGAAATTCAAAAGCTTGTTACCTGAGAAATACTCTCTGAAATTCTCGTGCTCCGAGGACTTCCCATCCTTGCAAGTCTTGAGTATAGTAAGCTGTGGACCGGACCAAGTCCTTAATTACCGGGAAGACTCCCAAGTCACTTGATGGACTCCCAAACAGAATGAAGACTTCGCAAGCATTCATAAGACATCTGGTATTCTTTCAATATTTCATTGCTTTGGTTTGGTTCTCTGTTCCTTTGAAACGATAAATCAGTTTGTATTAGCTAATACACAATTCTCAGTGGGACCCACACGCACTCTACATCACGTGGCCCTCTCTCTTCCTTTCTCTCTCTCTCTCTCTCTCTCTAGCTCTCTTCCTTACTCTCTCTAGCTCTCTTTCTTTCTCTCTTCAACTAACGATCTATCGATTCGCTTTTATCCATCCACCAGAAGAGACAAAGAACAAAGAGCATTGATCAAAGGCTCTCGTTGATTTCAATTGAATCCTTTCCTCTCACTTCGCTACTGGTCGTCACCGCTTCCCGATCACCACCTGTTCCGCTGCTACGAAGAAGTTCTGTGGTGCCGGAGTGCTCGAACTTCAATCATGGTTGCCTGCTTCGACGATTCCATTCCTCGATGTTGCTACTGTTATCTCCTTGCTCATGTCCAATGTCAATTGCTATAGCTAATCGTTCTTCATTCAACTAAACCGCATGTGCTCTGTTTTCCGTTGCTATTGCTACCATATGTGTGCAAATCGACTGTGATTAAGGCTATGTTAATGATTTGAACTAGTGCTTCTCCGCCGAAATGTGTACCATCTGTTTGATGAAATTGTTGAACTAAATTTGTGTGTATTTTGATTTAGTTCTTGACTAGATTCTTGATCTATTCTGGTCATACAGGTGTATTTGAGTTTTGTTGCTTCATAAGAAAAACCATAGGTATTCAATTTCAAACTTGTTTTGAATCGACTGGAACCTTGTCAATGCATGCTGATTCGCGACTATTGTGTTGTGGCCATGAACGATGCGATTCTGCTCAAGTAAGCATGTGCAGTGATATAAGATTTGTGTTATGGTGGCTTTCATGTTTGCTTGGGAAAGAAATTATGGCATGAATGAATGAAATTCTACTAGAAATTGATTCGTGATGCTGACCCTATCTTGATATGTTTGATTTGGTGTGCTTTTGATTCCAACCTAAGGCTAGTTTGTTTATGGGGATCATATATGTTCATGCTAGGAAAGTGATATGGAGAATTTCATGCCAATTTTGAGAGAATTATAGTCATATTGAATATGCTAGAGTGTAGGAAGATGATTGTTTTGTTTAAATTTCATGTCTATTATTTCATTTTGATCAACGATCATATGCGCTTATAGGAAGATATGGCTTCTTTATGTCAATTAGTCATCAAAAGATCACGATTTGTGGTTTTTGGAATGAGCATGAATCACATGGATTTTGTCTTTGGTTTGGTTGCCTTTTTGATTGCCTGTGGATAAATGATATGGCGTGTGCATGATTAAATTGATGAGATGTGTGCTTGATATTGCCGTGGGAGTCTTGGCCTTGGGAGTCTTGGCCTTATAACTGATTTTGCGGACTCTAGTGTTAATTGAAGTTTAATTGTGTGATTCTTCGATTTCTCTACTAGCACATATATTCTAAAGGTCATCTGGTAGACTAAGCCAGATTCGAGGAAATCTCTCAACAAAACTAGTCACTGAGGCCCCTCGAAATATCGCATGAACGACACTTGCCAGCAAAGTATATGTCTTCTCTCCCTCTCCTTCGATGCTCACCATTCAAGGCTTATTATAAGAGCTATTGCTTAAATCTAATTCATCCTTTAACTGTGTGTTTGTGCCAACATACTGTACGCAACACCAATTGCGACCTACTCGTTCATGATGTCATTTCCTTCCTTGGAGGAGTGTTCACTAGCCACTGCTGTTCAGAATGATGTTTCAAAGATACGACTTTTATTTTCCTCCCTCCCTCATAGAACTTGCAAAAGCAACCCTCATTAGCACTACCAGTACCCTGCCCTTGAAATCCATCAAGGCCTGCCCATATTTCCCCCAGGAGTAGGTGCATAGTTCAGATTGTCTCCCCTATAGACCATTTTGCAATGGAGCTGCAGAGCTCCGTCTATCTCCTTACAATAGGTCTCCCAGTTGATTGTAGGTCCCCTGATCTGAAAAGTTGAATCTTTTTACTCTAAGTTTATGCTATAAACCATATGAATTTATCTTAATATCCACGTGATAACATCAACTCATCCGAAGCATTTTATACAACAATGATGTCGCATGTCATGCCCACAACTTACTTTAATTAGTAGGGAGTATCTATCTAAATCACAACTTGCTTTGTCATGCCCATGAATGCTCATTCCACTCATATTTCTCAATTTCAGCTGCTCAAAACACTGCAATTTAACCCAAAATCACTAAAAAGTTTTGTTTTGTATCATTGCATTTTCACATTCTCAGAATCAAATGCCACCAATTTTACGTAGTTGATTATGTCGTGAGAGCATCCGGAAGAGTGGTGGGCAATCCAAGGATTTTGCCGCCCACATCAGGAAACTTTTCGAAACCAGCCAAAGGAACTTTATAGTCTCTGCTCACATGGATGGGATACTGCATCAGGTGCCCTCTCATTTCCTTGGGATCGTGTTGGTCCTCATCCACATAAGCTTTCCAATTCTGTTTGGCTATTTTGTTCACCCTCTTTACACATTCAGTGCTTTGAGGTTCCCTGAAGCTGTCCTCTAAATCTCCCAAGTGCTCCACCCAAAGTAACATCCTATAACCGTAAACCTGCATAGCAGAAGTCGACATAATTATACATAAGCTTAAGTTTGTGAATGAATGTCGTTGCACTCGCTCGGATGTACTCTTTGTATATGCTATTCAGATGAGAGGCTAACCCGATGCAACTAACCTGGCCACGTGGATGCCTCTTTTTCCTGGCCGAAGTGTGATGCGGCTGATAAGCCCCCATCACGATTTATGTGTCTCTTGAGCCATCCAGAGATCTTTGGTTGATATTTGCTGATCCCAAGATCACATACTCATCATCTACTATCATCCCCTTGGCACGCACATATATCATGAATCTGCGAAACTTCTGAACCGACGCCTGCATGGATAGAAACAATACATGTTTCAAACCAAAGTCTTTTTACCACTCATGAAGCCATAGCTCTTAATGACTTCATTTGTTTTGCTTTTTTAACATTTGTCAAAGGAAGAATCCATGAGAAGCGTATAGACATATAGCACCGCATTATTTTCGGATTGTTGATTCATTGCTTGGGATAAAGGTTGCGAAGAGGACAAGGGCTCCCGCTTGCCAAGGCAATAGAAGTTCAAGTAATCCAGTGGATGGTACTTGTGCGACAACCCGGCTTTTTCGAGAGCCCGTGCGATGATTTTGTACATCACCGTCATGGTTTGTCCCTGTTCACATTATCAATACATGGATATGAGGATAGTGATTGTCAATCTTTTTATATCATCATATCTCCTGGAGAAAAATGCTAAAATGACTCAAACAAGGTCAGATCTCAAAATTTCCCCCTCAAGTAGCTAGGCTTGGTCTGCTTGGATCACTTCGTTTTCTGCTTAACTCTATTCATCGTGTTATTTAGTTTCAATTTGCTAGGATGTTATATTTATTGAAATATCATTATCAACATGCATGTGTCATTGCTATTTCTTTGCAAGATGAAAGAGTTCATCCTTGATCCAACCTACCAGAAGAGAATTTCCTGCATAGCAGCCCTAGTAAGGATGCCCTCTGGCCACATCAATATCATTATATAGACCAGAAGCGCTCGTTTGCACTGATCTTGCTTGTGATGTTCAATGCCAGCTCCATCGGCTCTGAATTGTTTGCACCTGCTTGTCAGAGCCAAATCTAGCATTGGTTGCCATCAAAACTTGAACTCAAGAAATTAAATAAGCTGAAACAAAACTAGAAAATGGAGGAAAATACCTAAATTTAAAAAGTTCAGAGAGTCGGTCTTGGAAATATTACATATTAAATCAGAATTCAGTTTCAATGTCTTATACAGTGAGTTTTAGCTATTATTAGCTAATACACAAACCCAAAGGGAGCAAAGTTTGTATACTCTTTAATAGAGGTGCTATTACTCACTAAACTCAAGTCAGTCAGAATGAATAGAAATGTGAAACTTATACCTGCATTTTAGTATGATGGCCAATGATAGGAAGAGCAAAGAAAATACTGGTTTTCAATGTAGATGAAGTGTTGTACTGATCTAATCGCTTTCCCGTATGCTGTGTGAATGCTCGTCTACTTTCAAGTTCTTTCCACATATAAGATTTTGCAACCATGAAGAGATTGAAAGAAACAACATGATCATTGCAGGCTTCAATCTATATTCAAAAACTCTGCTAAAAAAAATCTCTATATTCAAAAACACTAATGATTGTGCATGAGAAAATAGATTGACTTTCTAACGTAAGGAAAACTTTTCAAGTAATACATGTATAACAGCCAGTTGTAAATCTACTAGCATGGGATTAGCAGCTAAAACTTTATTGCTTTTTAGCTTCTTCAATGCTCTTTGGCAATTCCTTTACAGATCTCGAATCAATTGATCTAAAGACCCGTGCCAACATAAAATAGAAATTAAAGATGATTGTTACCCTTCATTTTGTTTCCAATTGAAGTCCTTGAAAATGGTCATTAATTTTACAGAAAGTTTCCCGACCTACATGTGCCAATTTTCTGGGTCATCTTGGTCCTTGACTTGTACCATTTTGTTGCCATCGGGGCTTGTCGAGGGACAAGTATCCATGAAATCCTATCATGCCAACGCTTGACGTTTTTCAGCTTGAACTTGCACCACTTTGCCGCCTTTTTCCATCTCTGTTCGAAATTCTTTCATATGTCATACGCAGCTTGTCCCTCAACTTTGCAATGTAGATCATGCCACAGTTGCCTTGGGACATTGACAGTGGACTACAGTTGTCACCCAAACAAGAAAAAGAAGAAGCAATGATCAAATAATCAGAAAATAAAGTTTACATGTATTTATAGTGCTGAAGATAAACATTAGCTTAATTACCATGAATGTTGGGTTGTGAAATTCATTGTTAAAGACGGTGTCATGATCACTATAGAGTCTATGCTCGGGAGTGTCGTATCGGCCATCATATAGGTCCAACCTGTTGGAGAAAACTTCCCTATTTGTTTTGAAGTTGACAAAACATTTCCAATCAGTCTAGTCTGAAGACTTGCAGACTCTACCGTCAAAGTCTGAAGACCTCCAGACTTAAGATTTAAAGTCTATCCTCATTGACAGTGTCCAGACTGACGAAAAAATGTATTATCCGTTAAAGAAGACTTATCCAGATGTGAGGATATCTTTAAGGATTTGATTCGTATGGTTGAAGAAGATTTTATGGCTGGAGATGTCACTTCAAGATCTATTATTCGTATTGAAGATAATTCAAGTAATTCAGATTCGTTGATTGGTGAAGTATACTTGGAAGGTTCTACTTATGGGAACCTAGATCCTGATTGTATGGGCGAGCAGGATTAGTGGCTATCATTATATTCCTTAAATAACTCGAGATCTCCCTAATTGATTATGTCCAACGAGTTGATTGGAGGAATTCCTTTGGAAGGTGCCAACGGTTATGAAGGCATGGAGGAGTATAAAGGAAGACGCTCTAGTTATTTGAAGGAGTGCGTGATAGAAAAATTCCAAAGTCTGAAGCTCCTTATTGCTTTATTGCTTCAACTGTTGAGCTTAAATTTGTACTCAAAAGAGAGATTGGATACTTGTGAGACCTTGAGGAAGTGTAACAAAGTCTCTACATTGTGGAATCAAGGACGTGAGACTATAAAATCTCTTTTGATTCATAGTGGAATCTAGCCAGTAGGCTGTCAGTGTGGGAGAGTGGACGTAAGCTTGGTCTAAGCCAAATCATTATAAATCTTGTGTTTTGATTCTCTATCTCTAAACTCTTCACTTCAAATCGCAACTCTACATGACTGTTTATAGTTTTTCACGACTATAGTTTATAGAAGTTAATTTGTCTTGATAAGATTCGCAAAAACTTCACCCCCATCTAGGTGCTCGTACTAGCCTTATCAATTGGTATTAGAACTTGTGTACTCATTTAATTGAAATGCTTTTACTTATGAGTTAAAGATCTATGGCTAGTATGTTGGCTCCTGGTTTGGTTGAAGGCCAAAGTAACACCAGACCACCTTACTTCGATGGAAAGGAATACAGCATGTGGAAAAATAAAATGAAGGCATTCCTAAGATCGAATGATCCTCTAGAATGGGATGTGGTAGATTTCCTAAAGCTACATTAGTCTCAGAGAGAGGAAAAAAAGTTGCAAAAACTAGCGAGATGACTCAAGAAGAAATAACCAAGAGACAAGCTCTTGATACAAAAGTGATTTACTCTTTATATTGTGCGTTATTTCCTACTGAATATAATATAATATCTTCTTGTGAAACAGCCAAAGAAGTCTAGGATAGGCTGCACATTACCTATGAAGGAACTAATCGAGTGAAAGAAACAATGATCAATATTCTACTCGGATAGTATGAAGCTTTCAAGATGAAGCTAGGAGAATCTATCACTGATATGTTTAGTCGCTTCACTGAAATTGTAAATGGTCTGTATCAGGGACAGCCAATCTCAGGACCCATGAAGGTTAACAAATTGCTACGTGGACTCTCCAAAAACTGGAATCACATGAAGACATCAATAAGAGAAACACAAAGGATCATACCGCTTTCTGTGGATGAACTGGTTGGCACACTTCAGTCCTATGAAGTCAAGCAAATCAATGATGAAGAAGATCCCAAAGGTAAGAAGTCTATTGCTTTAAAATCTAATAATGATTCTGATGTCACAGACTTTGAAGAAGATATAGACGATGAAGAACTAGCACTTATGATAATGAGGTTTAGGAAACTAAACAAAAAGGGAAGAAGATTCAATTGGAAGAAACAAAACACTCAAAAGGTTCAGAACAAATCAACTGAGGATGATGAATCCAATAAAGATGTGATTTGCTTTGAATGTAAGAAAAAGAGACACATCAGACCCAACTGTCCTTTGTTGAAGAAAAAGAAAGGAAAAGCTGAGAAATACATAAAGGCTCTCAAAGCAGAAATATGGAGTGATACTAAACGCGAAGAAAGTAATGATGATTATGCCAATATTTATCTAGTGGCAAAATCAGAATCAGATTCAGACTTTGAGACAGATACAGACTCAGACTCGGACTCAAATAGTGAAATTGAGTTAAGCAATTTAAAAATTCCTACTAAAGTCTCGAAATATATTGATGAACTTTGTCTTAGCCTTAAAACTTCTCTTAAGAGGATTTCCAAGCTAAAAAGGGAGAATTCTACATTGAAGCAACAGAAATACTCTTGGAAAGAAAAGTTTGAGAATTTAAACAAAAGTTTTGTCATTTTGAAAGAAAATGCAGACTCTCTTTCAAAAGAAAATACATGTTTGAAATATAACATTTCAAATATTTTAAAAAGATTTTCGATAGGATCTGAGAAGTTGGAAAAGATTCTTTCGATACAAAGACCTTACTTTAACAAATCAGGAATTGGGAATGACTTCTGAAACCATACCTCTAATTGGTTTTTCGAAAGTAAAGAAAAGAATCAAACAGAGGCCTTCAAAAGCTTTTTACAGAAATCATTTTAATCTGTTGGCCGAAGTGCTCTCAAATGTTCTAAGTGTTACAGCTCATAACACTTTGAGAAAGAATGTCTCATGATTTGGAGATCTGTTAAGAAGAATTGGGCAAAGACTGTATATTGCACTAACTACATTGGACCTAAGAAAGTGTGGGTGTAGCATCCTAAAATTCCTCGCCAGTCATTAGGGGTGCTCAAATTAAATGTCTTGCATTAAGACTTTGGCCAAGCCTATGGCGAATAATTATTTGATAAAAATTTCTATTTTTACCATGAAGGATTATGGATTTGGAATTTATTAAGATAGGTCACAGAGTTTTATGATTTATGAATTTCAATTAGGAGTTTATATAATTAAGGATTAGGTAAATTAATAGGATGAGATATGGGCCAAGGTATTTGCTTAAAACCAGCCCATGACCTCACCTTATTTTCGGCCATTTGGGCCTAGCCACACAGCCCAAGGAGGAGTTGTCGCCGGCCCATTGAAGCCCACGGTTGGGGCTGTCGTCGGCCACAAAGGGGGAGAGGCCAGCCCACTTCTTCCCAAGCCCATCTTGCATGTGTCTTGCCAAGTGGCAAAGAGAAGGCTCCATGCATTGGCTATTGGGGGAGGCTTCTCATGATTGCCAATGATGACTTTGTGGGGGAATAAAAGGAGAGAGAGAGAGTGGCCGGTTGAGGGTTTCGTCCAAGCAAAGAGAGAGAGAGTTGCGAGAGAAAGAGAGGAACCGAGAGAGGAAGAAGGAGCCTGTCGCCCGCCCGTCGTCCATCCGCTTGTCCATCGCCGTCCGTGTGCCGTCGTTTGTTCAATTTTGGAGGCAAGTTAGGATCCATTTTCTACTCTTGCATGTGTGTCTTGCATGTGTGTTTGGAGTGGTGTCGAATTTTGGGTGATTAGGAGTGAGAAACCGAAGCTAGTATGTTTTGTTTTTGAGATTAGCTTGCTGTTTTCGTGCATACCGCCTGACCCAGAAACTTGTAGAGGCTTGCATGTGTGTTTTGAGTTGGATTTTGACTTCGACTCCTTCATGAAAGTTGTAGAAACATCTCAAAGTATAACATACTAAAATTTGAGACAAAATGGTTGAGTTTCAAGTGGTGAAACCCTTCTTCTACAGAGACACTAGATCTGGAACTGCTTTGCTGACCTTTTGGTGGTTTTGTGGGTTGCATGTTGTTTTTTAACGAGAATTTCCCTTCTACTTCTTCATTAAAGTTGTAGAGAACATCCTAAAGACTAACATACTCAAATTTGAGGTAAAATGAGCAAGTGTAGCCTAGTGAATCGATTTTCTTTTGAAGACGGTAAATCTGGAAATACGGTACTGGACACTCGAGACTTCTTAGACCTATATGGTGACTATTATTTGAGAATCTCACTTAGATTCCTTTAATGAAAGTTGTAGGGGACCTCTTGAGCCAAAAAATATAAATATTTCAGAGGAAACAAAGAAAGATAAGTAGGCGAAACCTCGATATTTTGGAGATAGCTACACTGGACTGTTCGGTACGAGAAACAGGGACTTTGAACATCTATAGAAAATTATATAGAAATAATCTGGCCTAGATGTCTTCATAAAAATATACTTTAGGATTTTGACTATAACCTGGTAAAATTTCATAATTTTTGGAGATCATTCGGGTATTTTAATCGGAATATTTCAAAAACTGCGCGATCTGACTTTGTCCAATCTTGCACGATGCAATGTGTGAGCTATATCTTTTTGTGTGAAGCTCTTTTGGGCATGTGTTCTTCATGAAATTGTTACCTTTATGTCTTATCTAGTACATGCTCTGATTTTGTGATTTTTGAGGATCATATTGATATTTAATTTAAATGTTTTCCAAAATTGTGCAAGCTGGAATTTAGTAAATTTCAAAAAAGCATGATATATGGACTATTCTAAGTTGTATGGACCCCATGGATTGTATTGTCATTAGTGATTGTATCTTGCTGCATGTATGATGATGATTGGAAATGCATATGAGAATTAAGTTGATGAAAGTGATCTTGTTTGCCATTACATCATGTGCCATGTTGATTTTGAGACACAAATTGGTGAACATGAATTATGATAAATAAGGAAACTGTTGGAGGCAGATGATAATGCTCTGGGAGTGTCAGGATGCCTGGGATGGGGGGTGCCGGATGCCCCGATTTGTACTGAGATACATGGCCGGATGTCCTCGGGAGTTTCGAGATGCCCGGAATGGTTGGGTGCCGGAAGCCTCGGAGGTTTGTGCCCGAGGGGATGCCTCGTGATGCCAGTTGGGATGCGAGATGCCCGGAATGTGGGGGTGCCGGATGCCCGGTGGTGCTGGAGGTTTTTCTCGGGATGCTAGGTTGGGGTGCGAGTGATAAAGTATGGGATGCAATTGTTGATCCCGAGAAAGAGAGATGTGGTGATCAAATTGAAAGATAAAAGTGAAAATTGAATCATGCACAAGTGATATGATGACATACGTATGGATGTGTGACATGATGATGATGATATATGTGTATGATATGATGATGATCACCTATGGCATGATGATATGTGTGTGACATGATGATGATCACCTATGGCATGACGATATGTGTGTGACATGATGATGATCACCTATGGCATGACGATATGTGTGTGACATGATGATGATCACCTATGGCATGATGATATGTATGTGACATGATTGTGATGAGGATATGAGGATGTATGATGACATATGCATGGCTGTAAGGTAAGTTAAGCATGGATGCATGAATGGTGTGTACTATGTTATGATTGTTATGATTGTATTGTGATGCATTGAGTGGTTAATTAGATCTTTTACCTGTTGAGTGGCTGTACTCAACCCTTTCGGGGACCAACATTTCAGATTAGAAAGATACCGCTCCCTACCGTCACGCGGGGCACCTTCTATGGCCTCCCATCGAATGTAGAGGTAGAGTGTACGGAGATCGACTGTGTCCTCGTCCCTGGACTGACATTTGTGTGAGTGCGAGTGCTGGTTATGTACGATGTGGGCCTAGCTGAGGGCCCTGTCATTCAGGAGTTTCTGTCAGTTCATGTCCGCTGAGATGGAGTGTTTAGGGGGATGTTGCCGCCACCACCACCCGATGCACTAGGATGGGTGTGATGGCTGCGTGAGGGGTAGAGAGCTGATGTTTCTTTTTGGGAGTAGTCGCCACTGTTAGATGGAGGATGTCACGTGATCACTTTAGGGGTCAAAGTATCTTTTTGGGATGTGGCCAAGTGTAGCTAAAAATCTTGGCTTTCTTTTGTTGTATCGACCCGAGAAAATCCATCGTGAAAATATGTAAATAAAAGTGTCGTGGCTTTATCTTTTCTTATGGAAGTTAGTGGTGCGCATTGTATCATGATTGTTGGAGGGAGAGATGGTAATATTAAATTATGCTTCCGCTAATGAGTCGCGCTGGGACTGTTTAAAAAAAAAAAGAATGTGTTTATGAACTACGATGCTTCTACTAAGAGATGTAATTAGTGTTCATTAGGTGCAGCGATAGGTAACTGTGGCGACCTTGAGTGGTTCAGGGGTGCCATAGTGGGTACTAAAGAAAGCTTGAGTTTTTTTTTTAATTACAGGTCACTATTAAGAAGAAAATTAAATGTATTTGGATAGTGGCTGTTCAAGACACATAACGGGAGATTCAAGTTGTTTTATAAAGCTTGTTCAAACAAATGGAGGAAAAGTCTATTTTGGTGGAAATAACAAAGGAAGAATTGTTGGATGCGAAACAGTAAAGATTGGAGATCTCATAATCAATAATGTCTCATTGGTGGAATGACTAAATTACAATCTACTCAGCATAAGGCAATTGTGCGACACTGGATTCAAAATCAATTTCCAGGAAGGACATGTTTAGGAAATAGTAAAGATCATGCTCAATCTTTTACCGGGCAAAGACATGGGAATATTTATCTTCTGGATATAAAACTAGAAAGACCTCAATGCCTAATATCAATACAAGATGAAACAAATCTTTGGCATCGAAAGCTTGGTCATATCAACATGAAACAAATTGCCAAAATCTCTTTCAAGAAGCTTGTTCGTGGACTACCCAACTTGAAATACCAAAAATCTGACTTATGCACACCATGTGTGTTGGGAAAACATGTTAGAAGTTCTTTTAAACTAATAAATCATATAGACAGACCATGGAGGTGAGTTTGAAAATCAAGATTTTGCCAAATTCTGTGATGAATCTGGTTTTTATTATGTGTTCTCTTTTTCATACACTTCTAAACAAAATGGAGTAGTGGAAATGAAGAATAGATCTTTATAATAAATGACAATAACTCTTTTAATTGAAAGTAATATTTATTCTCGTTTTTGGGCTGGAGCAGTTTCTACAGCATGTTATATTATTAACAGAGTATTCTTAAAGCCTATTTTGGAGAAAACTCCCTATGAGTTATTCAAAGGAAAGAAGCCAATTGTTTCTTATTTTTATGTGTTTAGGTGTAAATGTTTTGTCTTGAAAAATGCAAATGATCGAGTCGGTAAGTTTGAAGAAAAATCATATGAATGAATCTTCCTTGGATATTCAACCTTCAGCAAAGCCTACAGAGTATTCAACAAGAAGACTCAGTCTGTGGAAGAATCGATAAATGTCAAATTTCAAGACTCTTTGCAAAATCAATTGATTCAGACTCAACTTGAAAAATCTGAACTTGCTCCAAACTCTATAAAGTCTACTACCACTGAAATTGCTCAGACTTCAAAAGAACAAAAACGAGCAGATGTTGAAAAATCAACTGAAGAAAAAGATCAATAATCTGTCAGATTGACCAATAACTAGAAGCACAAGTCTAGTCATCCCAAAGAACTCATCATTTGTGACATTGATGAAGAGATTCATACCAGATCCAAAAGGCATGAAGAATCTAGTGCTGTGACGCTTATTTCTGAAATCGAACCCAAAAGCATCGAATAAGCCTTAACTGACGAAAGCTGGATTAAAGTAATGCAAGAAGAACTCAGGCAATTCAGTGTTAATGATGTTTGAGAATTAACTCCTAAACCAAAAGGAAAATATGTTGTTGGAGCTAAATGGGTTTTCAGAAACAAGATCGACGAAAAAAGGAGAAGTGATGAAGAACAAAGCAAGACTCATAGCCAAAGGATATACGCAAGAAGAAGTGATAGACTATGATGAGACCTACGCTCCTGTAGCAAGGTTAGAAGCAATTAGGTTATTACTTGCTTTTGCTTGTTATAAGAATTTCAGGTTATTCCAAATTGAAGTCAAAAGTGCAATCCTAAATGGATTTATTCAAGAAGTCTATGAGGAACAACCTCCCAGATTTGAAGACCCAAAGAAATCAGACTCTGTATTTAGATTGAAAAAGGCTCTATATGGATTAAAGCAAGTGTCTCGAGTTTGGTACGACATGTTAAGTAAGTTTTTAATTCAAAATGATTTTATTAAAGGAAATGTAGACACTACCTTGTTTATTAAAAAGGAAGGTAAAAACTTCTTACTCGTTCAAATTTATGCTGATGATATTATATTTGGTTCACCTAATGAAAACTTGTACAAGAAGTTCTCTAAGTCTATGCAGGATGAATTCGATATGAGCATGATGGGTGAACTATCCTTCTTTCTCGGTCTACAAGTAAAACAATTAAAGGAATGAATTTTCATTCACCAAGAAAAATATGCTAAAGAACTTGTTAAAAAGTTTGGATTGGAGAATTGTAAAAAGACTAATATACCAATGTCAAGTTCTTCGAAGCTGGACAAAGACGAAGGAGGAAAGAAAGTTGATCAGAAGCTGTACAGGAGTATCATTGATTCACTTCTTTATCTTACTGCTTTTAGACCTAACATTTTGTTTAGTATTTGTATTTGTGCCAAATTTCAATCGAATCCCAAAGAATCTCATCTAAGTGCTGCAAAATGCATCATCAAATACGTTGTGACAACCTCTAAGTTAGGTCTTTGGTATCCCAAAGAATGAGACTTTACTCTCCTTGGATATTCAGACGCAGATCTAGCAGGTTGTAGAGTTGATAGGAAAAGCACTTCTGGCACTTGTTAACTGCTGGGTAAGAGAATAGTATCTTGGTTTTCAAGGAAGCAAAGCATTGTAACTCTATCAACAGCAGAAGCTAAGTATGTGGCTCTTGGAAGTTGTTGCTCTCAAATCTTATGGATAAAACAACAACTAAGAGACTTTAAAATCGAAGACTCATGCACTGAGATCAAATGTGACAACACTAGCACGATTAATCTCACAAAGAATCCAATTCTTTTTTTTTCTTATTTTTTTGGTAAAGAAGAATCCAATTCTTCATTCAAGAGCAAAGCACATAGAGATTCGACACCATTTTATTAGAGATCATGTTCAAAGTGGAGAAGTCTTGATCCAATTTATTGACTCAAAGAATCAGTTGGCAGACATATTCACAAAAACCCTAGACAAAAGTTTATTTGAGTCTATTCGCTCCAGACTTAACATCTTATCTCTTAAAGTCTAAAGAAGCTTAGACTTAGGGATAAAAAGTCTGAAGATGCTCAGACTCAGAAGACCAAGAGTTACGACTGTAAGTTATTTCAATTCTAGCAATTTAACTTTCGGATAAAAACTCGAAAATGTACGATTGCTTATTATTCGCTAATTGATTGATGTTATCTTTCCAAGTTTTTGAAATTGTAGCAATTATTCGTTTTTAAAAAGGTAAGTTATCATTTATGAAAAAACAGTTATCTATTTTCAAAAAGGTAGTTATTCATTTTGGAAAAGACATTTTTATTTTTCCTTTTATGAAGATCCGTATACCTTGTTTCGACTGCTTTTTGTACTATCTTTCTTCTTCATTTTTCCCACAAACCCTAGAGCACAAAACTTCACTTTCTTACATTTTCTCTCTATTTTAATCCATAAACTTTTCATCTTTCTTGCGAATCGATTTTGAAAATTCTCTCAAAGACTGTGACAATGTCTTCCCAAAGAAAGTCCTCAAGGATCGCAAGCAGGGGACCACAGCATAAGCGTGAGGGTCCTACGCTCTTCGATCTGACCGAGGAAGAAGACTCTTCAAGGCAGCAACAAAGTCAATAACAACATTCTCAATCGCGCCATTCTTTTTAGGATAGACCACAAGAGCCTCAGCAACAACAGGCAGAGGAAGAAATTATTGAGGATGTCGAACCTGTAAGGACTCTTAAGCCTGCATTTACTTTGAAACTCTACACCGCTTTGAAGGAAGTAGGTTATGCAATGACCTTTATTGATGAATTTTTTTAGTGAAAAAGGGTACTGAAATGAAACCAATTTTTTAAGAACGAAGGAACCTTTGGGCATTGCTCCTGCTGGTTCGGCAGAAAGGGTTTTTGCGAATTTCCCAAGTGATCCACGTTTTGGAGGAGTTAATCAACCTGAGGGTAAAGATGACGATGAAAAGATGTTCACTCATTTTAAGCCGCGGATGGGTGTTGCTGCGAACATTCGAGGAAGAAGAGTGGATCTGTTTCGTTCTGAGGAACACAAGCGAGTTTATGCTAAACTGCTAAAGCGAGGGATGATGAACCCAAGGAGTGTGGATTTCGATTTTCTCGATTCATTGAACGTAAAGTTATGGGAGAAGTTTACTTTATTTCAACTTGAACAATTTTGCTTAGAGACAACTATAGCTCATCCGAAACTTACCGTGTATTTCTATTCCAATCTAACCTTTTTAGATGCGAATAGTTTTTCCTCTAGTGTTAGAGACTAGGATTATGTGGTTAATATGGACACTCTGGCTGATGTGATTGGAGTGGAAAGATGGATTTTCCAAACAATCAGCGTGTCTATTGGTCATGCCACTATGGAGCTTGTTCGAGATAGAATTGCAAAAGGACGGATTTCATATTTGAGGATGAATGCCTCTAATGTCTTGCTCCATAAGATTGTGATTAATTGTTTCAAACCCAAATCCACATCAAAGACTGATGTCTCTAATTTTGAAGAAAAGCTGATGTACGCCATCAACGCTGGTTGCAAGTTCTCTTTGCCTCACACCATTATGTTTCACATGTATCGGTCTATGGTAAAGGACAAAGGACAACTCCCTTATTCTGCTCTTGTTACTCGTCTATTCAGACATCTTAACATTCAGCCTCCCAAGCCTCCCAGAATTCTATGTGTTCAAACCATTGATCCAATGGTGGTAGGACTGAAGATGGTATCAAAGATGCGTCTGAAAGAGCTAAACAAGGTGTTAGAGAGGTTTAAGGAGAAGACCCCTGTGAAGACTCGACAAGACTCTGTGGCTGCAAAAAGGAAAGGCAAGGAGCCCATGACAGCTCCATCTAAGAAGAGGAGAGCACTCATCTTGCAGGATGAAGAAGATGAGGATGACATCACTATCTCCGCTCTTGCCTTAAAGAAATTACAGCATCTTGTTCTAGAAACAAAGGTTCAAGAGGACCAAGATAGAGAGGTGACAAAGGACTGAAGAGAGGGAAACGATGAGGAAAGAAGAAGAAGAAAGGAGAACATGAGAAGAAGAGCAAAAAGGAGAACAAACAGAAGGAGACAGTCATGGTGATTCTCCAGCAGAGGAAGAAAGACAAGATCATCATGACATTGAAGAAAAATTAGAGCAAGAAGAATACTTCTCTCCACCTGAAGGCACCGAAACATGGGGAGCTACTGATAAAAGAAGTACTCATTCACTTGCTTTTACTAGTGATGATGTTAGTCGTTCTCCTACCGATTCAAAGGATGTGTATGCCTCTCAATTTCTTGAAGATGGTAATGAGGCTTCATCTCCAAGTCTGGATGTTCGTGCTGAAGTACCATCATTCGGTAATACTCCTTAAACTGATCATGTTGAAGCAAGCACTCAAACTGACAACTCAGCAGACCTTAAAAGATTGCTTGAAGTTCTTATAGAGGTCAAATGTCAGATTTATGCTATGGGATGTGAATTTCAGAATATGCAGAATGCTCATCAAGCCACCTCAGTTTCTTTGCATGACCAAGTTCAAGCCCTTAATCTTCAAGTTCAAGCAACTGCAAAGGGTGAGGAGTTAGCACAACTGAAGGAGGATCTAAAAAAGCTGGACTAGACTGTCACATCTATGGGGGATTTCCAGCTCATTCACATTCCCAAACAATCTTAATTTAATCCAATTCTTTTTATAATCTATACTTTTTGCTGATGACAAAAAGGGGGAGAAGTTGGTGCGACAGATGTGACTTTGTTTTTTATTTGACTTTGATTATTTTTTGACTTATCTTTTGTTTGGATGGACTGGTTTGGATGGATTGTCTTGACCTTTTTAATGCTTGTAGTATCTTAAGCTATGTTGATGACTTTGGTAAAGATAGTTGTTTTTACAAGACTAACTTGTTTTCTATGGATGCAGAATCGCTACTATCTTTATCCTAACTCACTTATCTTTTATGAAATATCTTTTTGTTGGCTTAAGTATTGCCTTGCAAGTCAAAAGTATCCAAATCTGCAGGAAAGTTTTGTCACTATCAAAAAGGGGAAGATTGTTGGAGAAAACTTCCCTATTTGTTTTAAAGTTGACAAAATGTTTCCAATCAGTCTAGTTTGAAGACTTGCAGACTCTATCGTCAAAGTCTGAAGACCTCCAGACTTAAAATTTAAAGTCTGTCCTCATTGACAAAATCCAGACCGACGAAGAAATGTATTATCTATTTAAGAAGACTTATCCAAATTTTGAGGATATCTTTAAGGATTTGATTCGTACGGTTGAAGAAGATCTCACGACTGAAGATGGCACTTCAAGATCTATTATTCATATTGAAGATAATTCGAGTAATTCAGATTCGTTGATTGGTGAAGTATACTTAGAAGGTTCTACTTATGGGAACTTAGATCTTGAATGTATGGGCGAGCAGGATTGGTGGGCTATCATCATATTCCTTAAATAACTCAAGATCTCCCTAATTGATTTTGTCCAACGGGTTGATTGGAAGAATTCCTTTGAAAGGTGCCAACGGTTATGAAGGCATGGAGAATTATAAAAGGAAGACGCTCTAGTTATTTGAAGGAGTGCATGATAGAAAAATTCCAAAGTCTAAAACTCATTGTTACTTTACTGTTTCAATTATTGAGCTTAAATTTCTACTCAAAAGAGAGATTAGATACTTGTGAGACCTTGAGGAAGTGTAGCAGAGTCTCTACACTGTGGAATCAATGATGTGAGACTGTAAAATCTCTTTTGATTCATAGTGGAATCCAGCCGGTGGGCTGTCAGTGCAGGAGAGTGGACGTAGGCTTGGTCTAAGCCAAACCACTGTAAACCTTGTGTTTTGATTCTCTATTCTTAAACTCTTTACTTCAAATCACAACTCTTTATGACTGTTTATAGTTCTTCACGACTGTAGTTTATAGAAGTTAATTTGTCTTGATAAGATTCGCAAAAACTTTTTTTGATCACCTAGTTATCCCCTTCTAGGTGCTCATACTAGCCCTATCACAACCCACCAATGAAAGCTGTTATTTTGCGGTTGTTTCCCTAGGCTTGAGTGTCGAGAACCACGGTGTGTGTACTGAGTCCCCACCACCTGGACTACAAAAGATCCACACACCAACAAATTAAACCAAACATTTTCATAGATTTATGCTGGATTTCAATCGAATGTGCAGCCTCTGCAACACTATCAAATTCCCTATTAGAACTGTCCCAAATGCATGTCACTAGGTCAGAAAACACATGATATGATCTAGGACAGCATGAGACAAATCAGTAAACTTCCATGGATTGTCTGAAGAGAACCTTTCCCATGAAATTATACTCAATGGAATAATCAGGTAATATACAGTGAAAGCAATGCTTTTGATGCAATCAGACAACAAGATTCTGATTAAGAATCGACCTATACATCTAAGGATACATACCTATTGTTTGAAAATGCTGAGTTTGGTGCTTGCATAACAAGGAGCAAGCACACAGTGGACGCCGGAGTGTCGAAAATACTTCTTCGTCTCTTCATCATGAGTTTGTATCACACCATCTTGCACAACAACATGGCACATGCCGAGTCTCAACGATAAGAGATCTCAATAAAGAACTATCTTTTCCTAAGTCGGACAGATTTTCTATCACAAAGAGCATGGATTTGAGATTTGGCCAAATGGTGGGTTGCACCATAAATAAAGATGCTTATTCAAGAAAGAACCATTATATAACATATTCTCCATTCGCATTTTGTAAAGGCTAATTGAAAGGAAGAACTATTAGAGGTCAAGATTTTGATTAGTCCATCCTTTTTGTTGAAAAATAGAAAACTTCTTATTCTGTAAATGTTCATTAAGCCAACAATAAAAGTAAGAAAATCCTTTACTGACTATGCACCGTTGATAAAAGGGTGATCCTTAGATTCAATGCAAGTAGAATAAAAAACGTTTTCACATGTGGCTCTCATCACCATTGATGCATTGGTTGTAACTTTGAACCACTCTACTGCATTGGCCCAACAAATCAATGGCGATAGAAGCCGTAGGTGGACAAATTTTTCTCGACCTGGCAGTATTCTTCATCATCCCGAAAACCACGAAGACATTTACATGTTTTAGCAATGTGTAATTACTTGTAAGCATGGTTTAGTATTACCGTCTTCAAGAGGAACTTGTCATGTGAAGTTTTGTTGTCCCAAACAAGCACGACCACTCAGACACCTTCCTCGGACTTGTACTTCAGGAGCTCTCCTCCTCCATTCAGCAATTCCCTTGTGGGCTCTCTCACAAATCACAAGATGATAAATGGACCAACCGATGATGTAGATCAAGTGGTGGGCCTCCAAAATTGCATGGCATATGTCCTCCCAGCACTTGCCATGATCATAAGTCTTCCCATCATCGAGCAAAATCTGAGGCAGCTTGCCCTCTGGGACATGAGCATCTTGGTACAGTGTCACATCCCCACCTTTCCTAAGTGGAAAATATGTGTTTGGGACACCAATGTAGTTTGGCCCAACCCAACACCATCCTTGTATAAGGGGTTGTCACTGATCGGCCTAAATTGGATTGAGATGTGAAGTTCCAGATAGGGCTTGAGGGGGTTCCCGAAGTTGCCAATTATCGGGAACCAATCATTAATCATGTCACTGTACACAATCTTAGCCACCGGTATCTCCACAACCCCGATGAGCTCGGCCCCAAACACGTCATTGTCCTTCACGTGGAACTCCACCTTCAAGACTGGGTGTGCCACGGGATCACAGAACCGCTTGTCCCACAAGGGGTTCTCGCAATTCGGGATCACCCGAGTCCGAGCAACTGTGGCTCCTGCCAGGCAAACAGACACATATGGGTCACTTGTGATCATTGAGTTCTTCCCCAAGGAGCAGGCAAGGATGGGCCGCTACCTGCATAACGCGGGCACGCAGGGTGGCCCGAGCATGGAGCAGCACTGCCTTATTCTCTCCGAGGCCAGGTCCATGTTTAGGAGGGATTTGGCCTCCACTATGTACATGTCTAGTTCGCCGTGCAAGAAGATTGGCCCTATCGTGACGTTAAGCCCATTCAATTTTCCCGGTTGTGTTTTCGTTCCCTGGTATTTCATCCTCATTGCCCACGCTTCTTTTCGCCAGGTGCCAATCTTCCATCTTCTCAAGCACTTCTTAATCACCTCAATTTAACCGAATCTGTGCAGACTTTAGCACCTAATAAAAGTTGATGCAATTTACTAAAATGAAAGTCAGTTGTTCTAAAGGAAGTATCGATTTGTTCACGTAATTTGTGAAACCCTCGATGAACTCGATCTCTGCAAAATTAAGGATAAGTACACTAATTGTGCCATAAGTTGTGTACAGTGCTCGCTTTGATGCCAAAAGTTTCCGTTGGATCACTTAAGTGTCAAATCGGAGGAAAAACGATCACTTTGGTGCCACCGGCGAGAAATTCCGGCCAAAATAATTACGTGGCCTTTATATTTAAAAAACAAATCAATGTGGCTTAAGATTGTCCATGGTGGATAGCATAAAACGACACCGTTTTCCTTTCTTCATAAGAAACGACGTCGTTTCTTGCCATCCATCGTGGATTCACATAAGAAACCACGCCGCCTTGCTCCATAGCAAAAAACGATGTCGTTGCAGAGGGAGTAAAATAGGGTTTGTATACAGTTCTCCTCGACACCGATCATAGCTTGCTCACCCACCGTCGTTCACCCACCACCGTTTGCTTGCCCGCCGTCGCTCGCCTATCGTCGCTCGGCCATCACTGTAGTTGCGCCGTCGTCCACGATCATTCAGGTTTATCATGTTCTCTACGTGGATCAATTTTGCGAAAAATTTAAGGTTCCGACGGGTAAGTTAGGGCACGGAGGGCAAATTGAGAGCTCGGCTCAAGGGGAAAGTAGTGAGAAAAGTGGTGGGGATGTCACTTTTATGGGGATGGAATAGAAAAATTGATTCTTCCATCGTTCGTTCAATTTCTGTTGTGGGGACCGAATAGAAAAACAGGGTGCGGAGGGGCTTGACTCGGATGGAAACAATGGTGGGACTGAATTTGTTTGTTTAATTAATTGGACTGCTTTTGTGGGGGACCGAATGTGAATGTGATTAAATTGAAAAATGGGTGGTGGGGACCTCACTTTGTTTATTTAATTCGGTTTTTTTTTTTTGTTTCTATAAATGCACCGAATTGGAGAGATTTTAGTCGCATTTGTTCCTTGACAACAAAACGACAAGATCCTGCATGTGAAGTTGCCGATTCTGTCATGTGTTTCCAATAAAACAACAATGACTATTTTTCTTTTTTTTCATTGGGTGCAGCATCGACATGGACACAAATCAGGTAGGCGTCATTGTTTGCTATGGTGGAGAGTTTGTTATTGGCACTGAAGATTGGGAATATAATGGTGGAAATGAATGTACTATTTATGTCAATGTTTGGAAGCCATCATATATTGATTTTATGAGGGATTTGGTATATTTTTTACGATGCAAAGTGCAAAAACTACATTACTGTGTTCCTGGGAAAGAATTAAAGGACGTGTTGAGATTTTTTAATGACGATAATGGTATTAAGGATATCATTTACCATTATCTTCACGGTGAAGAAGTTAAGGTATATGTTGAGTATTATAGTGAGGATGGGGATGAGCAGACCACCACTGAAAGAGGAGAAGTGAGGGATCCTGTTCAAACGAGTAATCAGGTTGGGGATGAGTTTAGGTTAGATGGAGGGCAAAATGATAGGGAGATAAGTCATATTGATAGAGATGAACAAATAGGGAAATGTCCTTAAATCTTGGATGAAGATTTGGGTGAAGATGTGGGCGATGAAGACTTCATTGGATTAGAATGGGAAATTGCTTAATCTAGTGAATCGGAAGATGAATGTTTGGCTTTAGTAAATTTCCCAAGTGACGAAGATGATGATGAACTCGCACAGTCAAGACAAAAGCAAAGGGAATTTCTGAGAAAAAAACTTGCAGCTTCAGCAAAAAGGCCCGAGCCAGTAAATAGGGATGGAGATCCAGTTGAGGGTAATAGAAGTGAAGATGAAGAAAGTTGTGGTGATGAAGTTGCTGGTTCGGAAAATGAGCTTGACAATGATGATGAAGAACCTGCTCCTCAAAGAAAAAGTAAGTACCCTTGCTATGATCCGATTGTTGATAAACCTGTTTTGTCGGTTGGCATGAGATTTGATGATGCCAAACAGTTCAAGGAAGCTGTTGTGAAGAACTCAATTAGTGAACAAAGGAGCGTTAAATTCATTAGAAACACGAAGGAGTTTGTGAGAGCTAAGTGCTCACAACCTAATTGTTGGTGGAAACTCTATGCTGCGCTTAGTAAGAATGGGTCATTTCAGATTAGGTTCTTTCAGGAGGAGCATACTTGTTCAATTATCTTTAACAATAAAAGGGTAACGAGTGTGTGGTTATCAAAGCATTTTTTCAATACTATCAAACCAATGCCCGAGATCAAGAGTCCTTAATTTCAACAGTTAGTGAATGAGCAAATGGGGGTTAATATGTCGAGGAATCAATGTAAGAGAGCGAAGATGAGGGTGATGAAGATATTGATGGGTGGGTATAAGGAAGAATATGCGCAGGTATGGGATTATGCTGGTGAATGTATATTTCAAAACCCATCTAGTAGGGTATATGTAGAGGTTGTAGAGAGGCCACTCCCTGATCTTGGGCCTAGATTTGATAAATTTTATGTCTGTTTTGATGTATGCAAACGGGGCTTCTTGGCTGGTTATAGAATAGTTATGGGATTAAATGGATGCTTTCTAAAGGGTTTATGTAAGGAGGAGTTGTTGGCTGCTGTGGGGAGAGATGCAAATAATCAAATGTTCTCGATAGCTTGGGCGGTGGTAAAGATAGAGAACAATGCTATTTGGTCCTGATTCCTAAAAAATTTAATGGCTGACCTTGAGATAACCGATGGGGAGGATGGGCATTCATGAGCGACCAACAGAAGGTAATTTCATTGTCAATTAATTCACTCCCTTTTAATATTAGTCACTTGTATATTTTTCTTGACTTGTATTTATTGGTTTGAATTTTTGTAGGGACTTATTCCTGCATTGGCTGAATTGATGCCACATGCTGAGCATAAAATGTGCGCGAGGCACATATATGCAAACTGGTCAAGGAACTTCAAAGGAGATAGGCTGCAGAAGCAATTCTGGCAAATAACAAAGAGTACGAATATGGGTGATTTCGAATTAGCCAAACAAGGATTGTTGCAGCTGACAAAGGAATATTTTGATGCACTCTTCCAGACATAAGCTAAACACTGGTGTCAGGCCTTCTTCAGTGAAGAGTTCAAATGCGATATCATTGATAACAACCTCAGTGAAGCTTTCAATGGTAGAATTTTAGAGGTCGGGTGCAAACCAATCATCATCATGCTTGATGATATTCGAGTTATGGTTATAACTAGACTGCATAGGCAAAAAGATGATGCTACAAAATGGAGTAGAGAATATGGCCCTAGGATTGTGAAGAGATTGGATGCAAATATTGCTGCTAGTAGGTTTTGCCATCCAGTTTGGAATGGAGATAATTGATATGAGATTATTCAAAATCGGGATAAGTATGTTGTCAACTTGGATAAAAGAAAGTGTTCATGCCGAGCCTGGCAACTGAATGGAATTCCGTGTGACCATGCCATTTGTGCTATTCAAATGAAGCAAGAAAACCCAGATGATTACCTACATGATTGGTACAAAAAAAGCTCATACCTTGCTTCATACCAATTCATGATGCAGCCTATTAAAAGTAGCAAATTTTAGGAGCCAACAAATCATGAAAGCCCTCTACCTTTACCGCTGAAGAAGCAAATAGGAAGGCAAAAAACAGAGACGAAGAATGCAGCAAGAAGAGGCATCAAGTCAAAGGAAGAGTAAGATTGGATCAAAGATGAAATGCTTCTATTGCCGCAAGGAATGATACAATAAGAAAGGTTGTAAGCTAAAAAAGCAGCATCAACATCAAGATGTAATGGCTGATTTAGTGCTAGGTATAGGACCTACTGAAGAGTTTCTTGTTGGGCCTATTGAAGGGAGGACAGAAGGCCCTGTTGTAATGCCTACTGAAGGGCAAACAGAAAGCCATGTTGTAAGGTAAGTATCCCATTTGTCTTAGTAACTTTACAGTTCTTATTCGATAGTACTGTTGGTCATAATCCTAATATAGTACATTGTTGTAAGGCCTACTAAAGGGCCATAAAAAGGCCCTGTTGTAGGCTCAAGTGCAGGGATAGGGGCTGGAATGGGCTGGACAGCAACAACGACAACTAAGTCCACTGTTGAGCAAACAAGAAAAAAATATCCTGTAAATTGTACATCGCTATGTTTGGTCTTTTATGGGCTAAAATTTACATTTTTTTTATGTGTTTCTCAAGTGAGAAGACGAGCAACTGCACAAGTTGCAGAGGTTGCTACAAGGATTATTGCTACTGAAAATGATGCACCACAGCGAACAAGATGGGCTCTTGGAAAAAGATTAAGGCAATATGGTTATGGGATTTACACAGATGAATGTACTGGAATGACTATTTTGAATGTAAAATTTATAGGCCTCATGCATTTAATTTGTTATATTTCAATTCATTTGGTTAACAATATCACTATGTTCTTGTAGCCTGGGAGAACTTCGGAGGTACTTCTCTCTCAAGGTGGGTCAACTCAAGAATCAAGGGCGCAGCCAAAGAAGAGTGCTCCAAAGAAGAAGAAGACATCGGGTACAATTGCGAAACAGCCATCCAAAAAGAACCCAGCACCAGTTCCATCTCAACCAACGATTGAGAGCAGTAGTGATGATATGGACCAACACATGACACGTGGTAGAACAAAAATAGCCGCCGTCAAAAACAAGGAAAAGGAAAATGAGGTGATAAAAAGCCCAGCTAAAGAACCTGCACATCCAGTTCGAAATCAATTCAAAGCTCCAAGAGGAAAAGGAGATCAAGGTGTTGTCAATATTGACTGATGGGAGGGTGTTGGACATGGTCTCTTTTTATGTGATGCTGGACATGGTTTTTTTTTTCATGTGATGCTGGACATAGTCTTTTCATGTTTTCTTTTTTCAGGAGTGTGCTGGATTGATGGTAGTTATTGCCTGCAATGCCATTGTTTTTCTTTTTTGAAAAGAGTGTTGAACTTTCGATGATTGGGGAGTGAAGTTAGACATGCTTTTCTTTTCTTTTGTAAACAACCAATCAATGTTAATGGCAAGTACTGAAATGACTATTCATTTTCCCTTGTGTTGGTTTCGGTTAGAATGCTAGCAAGTCAGTTATGCTGCTGTATATTTTATTTTTGTTGTTACTGCAATGTTGCTGTTGCTACACTGTTGCTGTCAGTATTATTAGTTAAAGTTGTGGATTATAATGAATTTGTGGGGTTCTGATTATATGTGTTGCTACAAGAACACTTTGGGTGCTGGTACATCTTGTTGCATCTAGGCTGGTGTAAGAAGATGCACCAGTAACTTAACTGGTGCAAGAACAGGGCGCATTTGGAATGTGACGTTTGGCATTAACATGTTCTTTTTTAAAAAACTTATGCAACATAAGTGATCACTTTGTAATCGCGATTGGCACTTAAGTGATCACTTTTATAAAAACTTGACACTCAAGTGATCACTATTTACAACTTATGGCACTGAAATGGTCAATCGTGAATTTGCTACCATCCTTTAATTTTGGCTATAGTTTGTAGTTGCAGCAAACTAGCAAACCAACAAACCAGCGAACTATTACCAAATAAAAAATGCAGCAAACCATCATCAAATAAAAAAATACAGCAAACCATTACCAAAAGCTTTCAATGCAGCAAACCATTATCAAATAAAAAATGTAGCAAACCATTACTAAAAACTTTCAATGCAGCAAACCATTACCAAATAGAAAAATGCAGCAAACCATTACTAAAAGCTTTCAATGCAGCAAAGCATTACCAAATAAAAAACGCAGCAAACCATTACCAAACAAAAAAATGCAGCAAACTATTACTATAAGCTTTCAATGTAGCAAACTATTACCAAATAAAAAATGCAGCAAACCATTATATTTGAAGCAAAAACTAACCAAAACAAATATTGACAATACACAACTAAACAACAAAACTTTTAAGTGCTTACAACTAATGCATTCGAAGTCCAACCTTGCATTTCTACCCATAGATTACAACAATAAAACATTCTGCTCCATACAAAAATTGCAGCAAACCAAAAAATACATTTTACTTATAAATAATCCAATACAAGTGCATATTCCACGTCTTCGACTATGGTAGACATACAAACTTCTTCTTATTACTCACTTTACATTTGAATAAACTATCCAAGAGAATAAGAACACAATCAACGATCGATAAAAGTTTCTTTTGTTTTCAGCCTTGAAACCTCCCTCTTCAAATGGTCCACCAGAGATGTTAAACCCTTCATTTGAGCTTGCATTGAGTCGACATCCTCCAACTCGTCAATTAACATAGGTGGAGGTTGATTTCAGCCTTCAAGTAACTCCAATATCACCTCTGTTGCTCGATCAGAGAATTTTCTATCAATTCATTTGAAAGATTGGCACTTCGAGCCTTCTTTATATCTGCCGCACCCATGGAATCTTCTCCCGAGATTCAACCGAGTCCTAGATGTTCTTCTCGGACTCGGTAACTCACAATAATAGTAATATTCACCATCTAATTCACTTTTCTTATAGGAATGTGAGCCGCTGCTGAAACTTTTGTCCTCCATTTGCAAGAGCGAGCTGATAACTTTGGGAGAAAATCGAAGTATGTACTCAAAATGATCGAATTTGGGATTTAGGGTTTTCAACTCCCGGTTCTAATCGAAATTGGGGATTTAGGGTTTCTTATTTGGGGAAAAACCGTAAACGGCATCGTTTTGTTCTTTGTATGTTGATTGCATTCTCCAGTGATCCACGTTGGCGTAAAAACTTAATAAAAAACTGCCACGTCGGATTTCCGGTCAACCAAATCGGCGATGGTACCAAAGTGATCGTTTTTCAAAATTTTTGGCACTTAAGTGATCCGACGGAAACTTTTGGCACCAAAGTGAGCGCCGTACACAACTTATGATACTATTAGTGTACTTATCCCGCATAATTAGGATCCACTGGTGCTCCTTGCTGAAAATTATACGGAATTAGGGTAGATGATCCCGTTCGTAAGTTCATTTAAAGAGGTACAAGAAAATCTTTAATAACTTTTCCAAAAAGAAGAAAGGATTAACAAATCTTGTAATTCAAGGAAATGACAATTATCAAATCACAATTGATCGATAGGTAAAAATAGTATGCCCGGAAATCTGAAGCCTTGGGAAAATATCTTGACGAGAAGGGAAAAGAGTGAAAAGGAGAGTTAACTGGTGTTGGAAAAAGCAAGGAGGACCCAGAATTGGGGAGACGAAAAGACGCCAGACGATGGACAAAGAGCTTTGCAAGGTTTTGCTCATTGGAGAGAAAGAAAACAGAGAGAAAATATCAAAAAACAACACCACAGAGAGAAAATACAGGAAAAATCGAAAGCGAAGATGGTGGGAAGCCTCAGATGATGATGTGTAAACCATCTTTATATCAAGGACTTTGACTACCTTTCAATTTTAGATGGTTGGGAAAGAAATTGCGGGGAATTAGGGGGTCGATCGAATGTCATTCAATTCATCCTCTCTAGTCATTAGCAAAACTTAATTAATTGACTTTGCTATAGTCCACTGAAAAGGAGAAAAAAATCACATGGGTATGTGTGAGATCTGGAGAAAAAAGCAACAAGTTTCGTTGAACCATATCCAAGCATTTAGTAAAGCAGCTTATTCACCAGTGGTACAAGAGAGTGACGATCCGACGATGTACATTTTGAATAAGTGCAGAGACTTGGCGACGAAAGTTAAGTCCGATGCAAGAAATCCAAATTTTCTGGAAGAAAGCAAATGCATAATCCAGCTCACAATCGCATTAATTTTGGTGAGGGAGATGGGATATGCATTTGGTAGTGATTATTATTGTTTCCATGCATGTTTGCTGAACTTGGACTCGCATGCCCACATACCCACACACACACAGGAATCCATCTCATACCTCACAACTATTTATAGAGAGAACCGACAGCGTATATGAAAAATGACATCATCTAAAAAGAGGACTTAGTTCTCAACCTACTATCCTGACCATGTGTAACATCTAGACTCCTGCAGGAACCGCATCAAATCCTCTCGAGAAAAGTCATGTAAATCACTATCTTTGCAAGCCTTGCCATCCCAGGGACCCCATTTGAGCTTTCTTATATCTCCTCTGCAGAAGACGGCAGTGTTGAGGTATGTCAGAGGCAGCAAGACGAGAAAAGCTCACGCTTGACAGCTACAATCAAGTTAAGATATCCCCAAACGAAGCAATGAGATGGTCATGGTCATGGCAAAATTGACAAGAAGAAAAGCAAATGCAATACTGGACAACACTAAAATAATTTCTCTCTTTTCTATCATATTTCCGGAGCAGAGCAAGGGGTAAAGAATGCCTGTGAGCCTACCTTGCCCATAAACTTGGAAAAGCCAACCCCATGGAAGACAAAATAACACATCAGATAGCTAAATTCTCAAGTTAGAGACTGCAATGCAGAAGTATACTTCCGCCTGAGAGGAAAAGAAAATACACAAATATAATGAGATTAGGATGAGTATGCACAAAAAATCATGCGACAGGACAAGTTCATCTGTATTTTAATCACAGAAAAAAATGGCTAATTTGAAGGTCCAGCCCGCAACCAACATTAAAGCTGATGTCATGACAATTGCAGTGCAAGCATGTATCTCCATCTAAAAACGAGAAAATGTGCAATACTTTGGAATAGCAGCAGGGTTAACTTCGCAGCCCTTGTTCACAAAAGCAATCGCCCACCATAAACTACTTAAGTTTACATACGACATAGATCAACCGCCCCCTTATCCAAGTTCAGTGAAGAAATCTCGCCAAGCATCCCACTTAACACCTCTCTCAAGAGTAAAATAGCAACAATCAAATCCAATTCTTCATAATCTTGATGCATAGCAAAGTACTCAATTGGCTCAACGCATCACCCAAACTTGGCATAGTTGAAATCTCATACAATGATAATCATTTTACACATGGCTAACTACCATACTCTTTATATATTACTCCACTCAAGGATCTATTTCAATAGACTATAAAAACTTACTTGCTCAATTCCCCCTTGTCCTTCAGGTCTGTAGCTCCTTTGGTCTTGCTGCGTGCTCCACTGGTCTTCCTGCCCACTCTTTTGCCCCGGTGGTGTGAACCTTCTTTGTCCTTTGCCATATCCCATATAATTCTGTCCATAACTGGGATTCATTCCTTGGCCATGTGCACTACCAGTACCCTGCCCTTGAAATCCATCAGAACCCTGCCCATATGTTCCACCAGGAGCAGGTGCATAGTTCCGATTGTCGCTCCTATAATCATTCTGCACTGGAGGTGCAGAGCTCCATCTATCTCCTTGTGGCAGGTCTCTCTGCTGCTGATGGTAACTGTTGTTATGACCCTGTTGATTGTAGTTTCCCTGGTATGAAGGTACTGGATCCCTCCTCTGCCCTTGATACGGATCCCTTCCACCAGGGGCATAATTCATATTGCCCATTGGCATGGGATTTCTTCTTTCACCTTGCCCCGGGGGACCATAACTTTGCTGAGGAGGATAATTTTGTGGAGCATCCCGATGCATAGGTCCTTGATAACCATATTGGGGGCTCCCTTGTCTGTTTGGCATTTGACCTCCTTGCCGGTCATATCTAGGTTGGTCATAATTTCTATTGCGGTCACGCCCTCTACCTCCCGGCCTCCCATACTGAACTGGTGGTGGCCTATGCGTGATTACTCCATTTTCATATTTGTCACCTAATAATTAGAAAGTTCGACAAAATAACAAGCGTTCCAGGGTTACCATAAACATGTCACAGAGTTGGGATTAAGGAATTAGAGGCTGAAGGGATTAATTGAATGCAAAAGTTGGGGCAGAGATGTCTAGTAGATTAAATTCCCTGTGTAGTCAAATCATACCTCCATACTCCTTGTTTTGGGGATCAATGTAGGAATCAGGTAATATAAAGACAACTCCAGGTAGATCTGTTTATAGCTCAATAAGTCAGTGCAGAACGATGATGAGATACTATCATTCATTGATTCCAACGAGAAACTGATTAAAGACACTTGCCTCTAAATTGCTCTGACTCTGCTTCAGTCATCACGGCCTGAAACCCCTGATAAGTGGTGGTGCTACAGGCATAAATTCTCTTTTTTGCTTCTTCCAAACTGAAACACAAAAAATGTCATCCCATTCAACACGCAACTAAGAAATATCAGCAATGATTCAACAGAAACTGGCATATCTAGTGTAAATGCAGAGAACAAATTTAATTACCTAGCTTTCAACTATGAGAATCATTCACTTGACATTTACTTAAGAAAATTACAAGATAAGAAAAAGCCTTACCATGACATTCCTAAGTACAGCGAGAAGAAATGCTGTCAGAAGGATAAAAAGGGACAATAGTGTCATTGTCCCTAAACTTCAGCCCAATGTACGATGTCATCCTTACTTTTAATTCATTTAATGTGGTTCTTGATTTACTTGTGAATGTATAATGCGGTCCTTTTGTTTGATCACCCATGGGAAGATATCGCCACAAGTCCCAAATTATTGGGTAATGTGCAACCGAGTCCCTCAAATTACAATTCGTTCAATTTAATTCCTCAACTTTTCCTTACAAATTCAAAGAAGTCTTTTGTACAATTCACAAGGATCATTGACTATAAAAAAAAAAGGAAGTTATTTTTGATTTAGAAAATAAATTGAAATGAAAAGATAATCTTCAATTTAGACAATTCTTCAATTATGAAAACTTGAGAATGATACCACATGACCAATCTGATTTTGTTGTGGAAAGGTAAGTTACTAGATTGACAAAATGAAAGTTTAGCGACTAGATTGCACATAATGCGATAGTTAAGGGACCTGTGTTTTCTTTCTCCCTCATTCAATGAAACAAAAAGACTACATTATAGCAGAAAGTTCAAAGGAGACACAGAATGGATTAAAAGTCAAGAATGAAAATGCACATTAGACCAAATTTTAGGGGCTATTAGTATCATTTACCCCCATAAGAAATACTCAATTCAGACCCTGAACATTTTTTCGCTCATCCCGGTGCCAACTTCCAGTCTGATTAATTTGTTCGCTCCAATTTCGTTCATCTGCACGGCCCCTATTGGGTGGAAAGGCGCAGACACTTGAGTAGCTTCAATGAGTTATGAGAACAAGTCAAACCTTTAGCCCAGGGGCTGACCTCCCCATGTCGCAACCAGTTAGGAAAGAGAGAAACTTCAGCCTCTTCCAAAATCACTAGCCAATTCTACAAGATACGTCACCTTACACCACTGACATTCTGCCTTAACTACCATATCACCTCTTCCCTGCATCGGAAGAGCCTCCCAATTTCCCAGAAATCCCTTTTTTTTTCTTTTACTGTTGAGGAGGGCTTCAATCCCTCCCATAAATTAGAGTTCACTAGACTTCCAACCTGTATTGGCAATGCTTTTCGGCAACACCTGACTTATCCCTAAGCATTGCCAGTACTGAGACACCCATAAATCTCCAAGTAACACTCATTTTCAAACTTTACATCTTATAAATTAAACATAAGGCTCCAAAGCCTCTTGATGACCCACTCCACCTCTGTCTTCAATTGGCAATGTTCAAGCTACCACTAATGGGCAACAATATAATAGAGTCTTTGTCACAAAATTGATAAGGCACTAAACTAAACACTTTGGACTAGATCTAGCACTGTATGCTCCATAGTCTGGCCACAGAAACAATTCGATACACATGTCAACTAATCATTCTAAGGGAGATGTCTTTCTCTCGGGTTCAAGCGCATGGACAAAAACAAAAGGACACACATACACACATACATGTGCATCAGGATGGAAGCATACACCACAGAACAAGAGAGATCGCAGGTGAACAAGAATTCGTGTCACTTATTTTATTGCTAAACTAAGTGAGTTCAGTAATATTACAACACTTTTTATCATGTAACCGAGGCACAGACTTAGCATCCCGTATTTGCTAGCTCAAATTAGTTAACACCAAACGCCATCTAGCGTTTGTTCTACGTACTTCCATAAATGCCTAATACCGATGAGACAACACATTAACTTAAAAAAGCATGGCATTGCAACGAAGCACATGAATTATAGTCTCAAACATAGGACGCAATACCTACAATAAGGCGTGCACAGTGTAATTTATCCATGGCACAAGCAGATTACCAACCAGGATGGACCTAACCTATTTGAAAATTTTTCAGCCTAAAAAGTTCGAGATTTTTTGCCACACATTAGCCGTAAGTGCTGAACTCATGCTTCCTAGCCAAACATTGCTTAACTCCGGCCTCTAATTAATGAAGAACAAGCATATCGAATAACAAATTCCTCAACGAAGTACCCTGTCTTTAATGAGTTCGACTCAATGGCAGAACCATTTCCCACACACTGTGCAGAAATAAACAACGCAAGCGAAAAGAGAGATCAAAACCTGATGTTGAGCCCTTTGGCACAAGTCTCCTCGTAGGTGCGAACCATCTCCTCGGGCGTGGGCTTGGGTCTTGGGGAAGTCCATGGTGATGAGCCAGTGGTTGAAGTCGCACCCCTCGAAGAGCACCGTGTCCGGATCGATCTTGTCGCCATCGTTGTAGCCGCCCGCGTTGTAGGCCAGCGATGGCGAGAAGAACAGCGACGCCACCGACGCTGCCGACGAGGAGCGAGGCCGCAGCGCGGTTGCCGCGGGAGGCGGCATCTCCGGCGGCAACGGAGACGGCGTGGGCGCGGGGGCGGCGGAGGGGGGCTGCAGATGGTGAAGGATTTTTTTCCTTATTTTGGTCATTTTTCTGGATTTTTTGTTTTTTTTTTTTAGCCTTTCTTGTATTTATTTGTATTGGAGATATCTTGTGCTGCAGATGGTGAAGGATTGTGAAGGATCCATCTTCCGAATTTTACTTATTTGAGACCAAAAGGAAAAAAATTTAGCATATTTGCACAAAGAAAAATGAAGAAAAGTTAATCGCTTTCATATGTCTTGGTTTCTGTTTCTCTTCCTTCTTAAAATTCCCCAACCTGAAAAAGGGCAATAATGAAGGTGTGGCACAGGAATTAAACTTCACTGAAATTTAAATAATAATAATTAAAAACACCTAGCTTATTCCCGAATTGGCCCCAAGCCATTTCATGGCTAATAGGATTGCTGTCCAATTCCATAAACTTTGATCTGATTTTGATCAGGTAAATTCAGAGTAAGAATCGACTAATCCTGAAACTGATCACCCATACTTTTGATTTGACTTACTTAAAAAATAACATCTTCACAATTTAACATTTTATTGAGCAAATTCCTCCTTTTGCTTCTTAGCCTACAGAATCTAACAATACAATAAAATAAGCAGTCTTTCAAATTTTTTTAATTAAGTATAAGATAAATAAATGGACGAGAGGGAAACTTTTCAGTTTTGACTAATATTTTCATCAAAGAGATGATTTACCTTCGAAAAATTAGCAAAGAAAACCATTTACAAATTTAATCTATCAAGTCATCTGTTATCAATAACTATTTTTTACAAGTATTAAATCCAGTGAAAAAAGCAGAAGTTAATATATAATCTGTCATATGTCTTAATATTAGAATTCTACAAATCTTTTACATATTGTTAAATATTTCTTTTGTAAATTTTATATATTTACCAGTATCTCCTTTCCATGATTTAATACTTCAAATATTTAGCAATGAAATAATTTTGATTGATCTTTAAAATGTCAATTTTTCGCATACACACAAAGCGTGTGCACATTTTTTTAAAAATAATTCTAGATATGTGTCACATTTATTTTTACTTTATCAACAAATATTTTGCATTACCTAATAATTCAAATGTTTCTTAAAATGCATTGCGAGTTTATGAAAATTTGCTAGACCTGTTTGATAGGACATATAAAAGAGCTTGGATTTTGATAGGGAAAATAACTTCGAAATTGAAGACTTCACCATCAAGACATGAAAGAATGCTTCGCCAATCAAAGATAATTAATTTTCATGTTCAACACCAAAGAATTAGAATAAAATGAATTACTTGCTTGAGAAGAATTCTCATTTATTATCAACTAAATTCTGAACTTTTACAATTAAGAATGCACCTCCTATTTACGAACAGACTAAGACATAAGAATTTGAAAACATCAAATTAGGAAACATTCAACTTTTAGAAACTCTATCTTATACCTTCTCCTCATTTGGTCCCATCAAATCATGCTGTGGTCCAAATTTCCGTTTGTCTGTGCAAATATCAAATGGACCTACTTGATTGCAGAGGTTTGAGATGGGCTTGTGAGTAGGGATGCGCAAAAGAATTGAAACCACTTAAAATTGGATCGGATTGTTGTAAAACCGACTATTTCCATGGGACTGGTATGATTCCTGGTTCTAGTTGTGGAACTGCTCACCCGAACTAGATTGGTACATACATATATATATGAATTTTTTTTTTTAATTTTTAGGCAAAGCATCTATATGCTCTTGAGTTTGATGTATTTGGGCTGGGAGATGACCAAAGTGAGTTCAATTCTAGCTTTGGGAGCTCTTTTAGTGAGTTCGATTCTATGGGCTAGATGGAAAATGGGGGAACCTCTAGTGGGTGTTTTCCATAAGTGGGCAAATAACTTGAGTGCTAGAGGCATCTTTGGTCCAACATTCCTCAAACCTGAAAGGAGACAATGGGGCAAGGGATTATTCACCATAGGTATTGAGGAGGATTGATTTGTGGTTCGAAGCAATTGCGGTGAGGTGAGTGACGGTGGCTTTCTAAAGCTAATGACGCTAGTCTAGGTTGGAGCTACACTTGTCAATTATTCAAATTACCTAGGATCAAATTTGTTGGGGACATTTCAACTGGTCCCATGGACCATTATACTTGTCAAATGTTCATAACACTCCAAAATGAATTTGTTAGGGACATTTCAACAGATTTCATGCTTTGCAAGGCAAGTAATCAAATCTCTTTGAAGATCATTATTTGGTTTTATTAATTAAAATGTGTTCATAATTTATAAATATATTGTCAGATAGAGGCCATTAATGAAAAATTCATTCTTCCACTGCATCAAATAGATTGTTGGGAATAGGCCAATTTCACAAATTTTTCATAGCTACAATTTGACGCATTGCTCTTATGAGCAAGTTAGTTTGCCGAGCTTAGAGGAGTTAAAGCTTGAGTCAGAAGGATCCTTCAAAGGAATATGGCACAATAAACTTATGGAAAATTCCTTCTGCAAATTAGCCACCCTCTCTATTGGATATTGCTCTAAGCTACACAACGTCTTCCCTTCCACAATCATAGGAGATTGCACAACCTAATAATTGTTGAGATTGAAAACTATCCCTCTCTAGATTCATTATTTGATTGTGGTCCCATTGATGCAAATACTGCGCAAACAATTGTATTGCTCCCCAAATCAGAAGTAAAGACGGTGAGGGACGCAAGAAAGTTGAATGTATGGTGAAGAGCGACTCCCAAATGATTTTGGGTTTTCCTAGTCTAAAAAAACTTAGTGTTTGTAGTTGCTCCAACCTAAGATATCTCTTCCCCAATTGTATGGCCACAACTCTAGAGAAACTCAAGAGCCTATGGATTATCAATTGTGAACAGATGAAGGAAGTGGTTCCTAAGGAGACAGCCAAAGGGTATGATGAATAATTACAATCGTTGTTCAATGAGATGGTTTGCTCTATCCCTTACTTTGATCATCTATATTCTTGCATTTCATATTTTAGAACGAACAATCTAATAATGTGTCCTACTTATCCTCCTTTCTCACATTATCCTCGTGCAGGTTATATTCCCCAATATAAGAAAACTAAAAATTGAAGGCGCTCAATGCAAAGAGCTATGGAACAATCAAATTCCCAATGATTCCTTTTGCAAATTGGAGGTTCTTCAATTGGAGCATTGTGATAATCTCCTATGTCTTGCCCCATCCCACATGTGGAAGAGATTGCAACTTTGTCTCACCTTCCTAGAAGTGAGATCATGCCGATTGATCAAGATCATATATGAAAGTGATGGGACAGATACAAAGAGTGATAAAATGACAAGGCTGGTTTTGTGGGATCTCGAAAACTTGAGACACATTTGGCAATCCGATGGTCTCCCAAACATCCCATTCCCAAACTTGAGATACATAGAGGTTGTGAGGTGCTCTCGTTTGGAAATGCTTTTCACAACCTTCACGGCGAAATTTCTCGGGCAAATCAAAGAGCTGATAGTAGAGTCGTGTGAAGATATAAAACTAATTGCTGGCCATGAAGAATGTGAAGAGGCGACCAGTTTGACAATCACCTTCTCCGAGTTAATTGCTCTTAGACTTTTCGAGTTGCCGAAAATCAGGAGAATCCTAGCTGAGAAATACTTTGGGGAATTCCCATATGTTGGAATTCATGTCAGCGGAAGACGACTTACCTGATTCTGATGCGCAAACAGCAATTAGCCTTGGAACGAACATTGAATTGCCGATGAATCACGAACAAAAACTATCTCATGTCAGTTTGGATGCGATCACAAGGAAAACACTCGATTTCCACGGCATAAATGCCGATTGTTCTTGCAAAACTGAAATGAAATTCCTTCTTCTTCTTTGATTGAAAATGGAGAGAAAATTTTGGTGCGTATGTTTTCCAACCAGTCCAACGGTTGTGTTCGGGAGGCTTTTATATGCCTCCCTTCGTACCTCTCCATTAGTGTCTTTCCATCGTAACGCATCAAGACAAAACGGTGCGTTCCAATCGCACCCCATCATGGACGTACCAGCTAAAGTACAACATCTCCCACTCGGACATGATGGGCTTGATAGCGCTTTATCAAGAATATAAGGCATTCAACATTCATCAACTTTACAAAACAATTCATACTGGCAAATAAGCCGTGCGACCAGTGAGTACACCCGCACTTGGAAGCTCAAATTATGCACCTGTTAGGGATGACATAATGGCTACAACCCTGAAAAGAAATAAACAATCGATATCTCATAGTGCCCCAAACATATTTTGTTACATCAGTCCAAGTATACCTATCCCTTAAAGGCTATACTTGACTATTTTCAGAACACCATGTATTTACATTTATATCCGCAACCATAAAGGGCGATATAATTGGTCGACCAGTAAATACATGTGATAGATGTAAAACAACAATAGTCTTCATTCGCACTCATGTCTCTCTCAATTTCTGAACAACTGCTTTTCTAAACACGTCCCATAGGCCTTATCCATTCATGACCGCCCAAAATATGCTAAAGTAGCAACATTGATCTTTCACTTCGAGAACATAGTCAGAAGTAACATATGGCACACAATTAAGGTAAAATACAAATTACCTCAAAGGCTCACACGATGAGTAAATAGGGATAATTTTACTCATCTTCCCTTATTGGTCGTACAATATACATGTTGTGTAAATTACATGTTATAGTGGATTACTCTTTCTATAAGAGCGTATGTCATTTATCAAATATATCCACCATACAGATCTTAGCCTAAACATAGTCACGTGCTTCTCACGTACTCATGTTTAGCCCGAGTGCTATATCAGCTCGCCTTCTATAGCGCCCAATTAAGTACTCGCATCTAGCATCTTTCAGGCATACATGATTGTGGGACTATCATGTTCGGTCTTATTATAAACAAATCACAGACATCATCTTGACTCCAATCAAGGTGACATATTCTATGTACCAAAACTTGATATTCGGCATTTATTTGTACATAACGTCTCATCTCAACGTGCTAACTAAAGCACTTGAGGCGATTGCTCGTGTGAGTGAGCCAATCATTGCCTGTTGACATACTTTTCAACACTACATGTGTGTTTGTGCTAGTCTCATAGTGGATTTGTACTTATTGATAAAACATCAAATCACTAATAAACAAACAAGTACAATATATATCTCCACAAATACATAAACCAATGATCTGATATAGCTAGTACGAGTACCTAGAGGGGGGTGAATAGGTACACAAAAGATTTTTCTTGATAATTGCACAATACTTAGACAATTGAAGGATTTGCAAAAAATAATAATCAACGTAAGACTGAGTAAAGGAAAGAGAGAATTGAACACGCGGTTTATAATGGTTCGGCTTGATTCAAGCCTACGTCCACTCTTCTGCACTGACAGCCAATTGGCTGGATTCCACTATGAACAAAGAGATGTTACAGCGTTGATCTTCCTTGATTTCTAGGTGTAGATGATCTACCACACTCGCTCAAGGTATCACCAAGTATAGACACTCTCTGTGTATACAATTTCGCTCAAACTGTATCGACTAATAATCAAGGTGCTTCAGACTCTAGAATTTCTCTATCGATCACGTTACTAAAACAACTAGAACATCTTCATTTTATACTCATTTATGCCATCATAACCGTTGGCACTTACCAAAGGAATTCCTCTAATCTACCCGTTGGACGGAATCAATTAAGAAGATCATTCCAGCTATTAAAGGAACCTGACGATAGCCCATCAATCCTGTTCGCCCATACAATCAGGATCTTGGTTTCCAAGAATAGAACATTCCAAGAATATTTCGTCGACCATCGCATCTTCAATTGATCTAGATACGAATAAAAGAATCCGTTATATTTATCCAACCAAGAGATCTTCTCCAGAGAATAGAATTAAATCATCAACCATATACTTCGGCTCTGGATTTCCTTCGTCACTGGATCAGAAAGACTGTCAGTGAGAATAGTCTTGAGTCTTAAGTCTTGAGTCTTGAGTGCTGAGTCTGGTGATCAGAAAGTCTTTAGACTTTAAACAGACGGTCTGCAAATAACCAGACTAGACTGATAGAAACGTTTTGTCACCTTCAAAATATTCTGGAAAGATTTCTCCAACAATCTCCCTCTTTTTGATGGTGACAAAAATTTCCTGTAGATTTGAACAACTTTGACCTGCAAAAACATTTCTCAAGCAATATGGCTATCTCATAAAGATTAATAAAACAACCAGACTCTGCATCCACAGAAAATTGGTTAGTCTTTCATGAGTAATACCATATAACAACACTTGATAAAAATGCAAATAGTCAAGCATCAAAATCCACAACCAATTCAGTCAAATTCAAGTTCACACCCAAGTTCACTCAAGTCATACTCAAAAACAAACATAACCACAAAAACAAATTTAAAGTCAAAGTTTAAAAGTTGGTTCAAATTGCAATTCTCCCCATTTTTGTCATCATTAAAAAGGTGAGAAAAGCGTCAGGTCTGCTTGGGAATGCGCACGATCTGGAAATCTCCCATGGACTGGACTATGCCTTCTAGCCTCTTCAAGTCTTCCCTTAGATAAGCTACCTCCTCTCCTTTGGCATTGGCTTGAAGTTGTAGAGCGAGGTCTTTCATTTTGTCCTCCAGGGTAACTGAAGATTCTTGTCCAGCTTTCTTCATGGTTTGAATTTCATAGTCCAGAGCATAGATTTGGCCCCGCATTTCCAGAAGAACATCTATAATACGACGAAAATCTGCAGAACTGTCCGTTTGTGTACTTACATTTGCTTTCTCAGATGGAGTGAATGCAGACGATGGCGCTTCTGTATAATCTTGCAGATTTGGTGTTGACGTATCGTGTCATTCTTCAGGCAATTGAGAAACCTGAACTTCTTCTGGGTCTGCTGGAGATCGTCTTAGACCTTCACTATTGGCAGCATGAGAAGTGGACCTTTCTTGCTCGCCAACTCCCCCTATCTCTAGGACATCAAAAGGGGAAGAGTGATGATCATGCTCTTCTGTATCATGATTTCCCTTCTCTCCAGATTCAGCTGCAGACTTTTCTTTCTCTTCTTCTCCTTCTTCTTCAGCTTCTTTCTCCTTCCCTCTCTACTCTTCTTCTTCTCTGTTCTTGGCTTGCTCCTCTTCTTCTCTCTGTTTCTTCTGAAGTTCTGTCGGTTGAGGTACAGAACGTCTGGTCCTTATCAAGGCAGTGATTGTGAGATCTTCTTCCTCATCTTCATCCTCCAAGATGTGAGTTTTCTTCTTTTTTGATGGGGCTCCAATGGCCTCCTTTCCTTTTCTCTTTGAAGCAGACGGTACTGGAGACTTCACTCTGAATTTCTCCATTGCCTTGGAAAGTTCTTGCAGACGCATCTTCGTCAACATCTTCAAACCTACCACCATCTTATCGCACTGTCGAACACAAAGTGTATGTGGCGGTTCAATATTCATGTGTCTGAAGATCTTGGTCACCAGACCTGGGTAAAGCAATTGTCCCTTGTCCTTCGACATTGCTCTGTACATGTGAAAGAGAATAGTGTGAGGGAGAGAGAACTTCTTCCCTGAGTTGATTGCGTACATCAATTTTGCCTCGGAATTAGAGACGTCAGTCTTGGATGTAGACTTCAGCCTTATGCAATTGATCACAATTTTGTGCAGAATGATATTGATGGCACGCATCCTTGAATAGATGATTCTCCCCAATGTATCTCTATCTTTGACAAGTTCTAATGAGGCACGAGCAATTGAGACTTTGATCGGTTAATAGCGTCCTCGTTCAACTCCAATTATGTCCACTAACATGTCCACGTCTACCGCATAATCCTGGTCTCGAACACTGAATGATATTCTATTCGCATCCAAGAAGCTAAGATTCGAATAGAAATACGCAGTCAGTTGTGCATAACCGTCTGTGGTATCAGTGCAGAATTGCTCAAGTTGAAGCAGATTGAACTTCTCCCTTAAGTTCATATTAACGGCATCCAAAAAATCGAAATCGACACTCCTAGGGTTTATCACCCCTCGTTTCAGCAGTCTGAAGAACAGATTCTCATGTTCCTTCGATTTAAACAACTCCATTCTCTTTCTCTTCACCTTCGCAGCAACACCCATTCTAGGTTGAAAATCATTGAACATTTTATCATCATCGTTCCCATCAGTGGGATTCAATCCTCCTACATGAGGGTCACTTGGAATGTTCGCAAGTGCTTCCTCAGCCTTTCCCTTGGGAGCAATGCCCAAATCCTCCATTTTTCGTAAAAAGATATACTCATTCCCATAATTCTTGTCTTTAAGGAAATCATTTATATAGTTTAGTGGAGTACCAGTGCTTTTCAACGCACGATAGAGCTTGTAAATATAATAGGGTTTTTGGACTCTTACAGGGTCTGCATCCTCGATTATCTCTTCCTCCTGTTGATGGCCCGCACCTTGTGGGGTAGATGGCGTTGAGTGACGTGGTAGAGAGTGAATCGGGCTCTGTTGCTGACTCGATAATTCTTCCTCTTCGGTGAGATCAAAATGGGTAGGTCCCTCCTTCATTCTCTGTGGTCCCCTGTTCGCGATTCTTGAAGACTTCCTTGAAAAAGACATCCTTCCTTGTCGCTGAAAGATTCCTTTACTTGCTTTCCCAAGAAAAGATGACAACTTTCTCGAAAATGAACACGAAGTAGAAACCGGATTGGGAGGAGAATGCTTTTTAGGGTTTTGAAGATTGAAAAATGAAAACTGTATATATATAACTCAGTTTTGAAAAGGAAAGTTCAATCGGCACAAGGAAAGTGTACGAACACTTCTTTTTAAAATCATTAACTGCCAAAATTAATCCTTTTGAAAAGACAAGTTTTCGTTTTTTCACGCAGACTATAAAATAACTGAACGAAAGATCGTACCTTTTCGAGTTTAGATAAAATAGCAACTTACAGTCTATAGCCATGAATGTCTGAGTTTGAGGATTTAAAGTCTAACGGTTTAGAGTCTGATGGTTTGAGAATCTCTAGACTTTAACTTCCTCTAGCTTCAAAATGTTGAGTCTGAAACGGATAAAGTCGAATTGATTTTTCTCCAAAGGCTTTGTGAATATATCTGCTAGTTGACTTTTTGAATCAACAAATTGAATCGAGATTTCTCAATTTTAAATATGATCTCTAATGAAGTGATGTCGAATCTCAATATGCTTTGCTCTTGAATGAAGGATTGGATTTTTGGTGAGATTGATCACGCTGGTGTTGTCACATCTGATTTCTGTGCATGAGTCTTCAATCCCAAAGTCTTGTAGCTGTTGTTTTATCCATAGAATTTGCGAACAGCAGCTTCCAATAGCTACATACTCTGCTTCTGTTGTTGAGAGAGCTACAGTGCTTTGTTTCCTTGAAAACCAAGACACTGTCCTGCTTCCAAGCAACTGGCAAATTCCTGAAGTACTCTTTCTATCGACTCTGCAACCGGCCAGATCTGCGTCTGAATATCCTAGAAGATTAAAGTCTCCCTTCTTAGGATACCAAAGACCGATGCTTGAAGATGAAGCAACATATTTAATAATAAGTTTTGCAGCACTGAGATGGGATTCTCTAGGATCTTATTGAAACCTAGCACAGATGCAAACACTCAACAAAATGTCAGGTCTAGAAGCAGTAAGATAAAGAAGTGAACCAATGATGCTCCTGTACAGCTTTTGATCAACTTTCTACCCTTCTTCATCTTTGTCTATCTTCAAAGAGCTTGACATAGGTATATCAGTCTTTTTGCAATTTTCCAATCTAAACCTTTTGACAAGATCATTAGCATATTTTTCTTGGTAAATGAAGTTCCTTCCTTCAATTGCTTTACTTGAAGGCCAAAAAAGAATGTTAATTCTCCCATCATACTCATTTCAAACTCATCCTGCATAGACTTAGAAAATTTCTTGCATAGACTTTCATTAGGAGATCCAAAAATAATATCATCCACATATATTTGAACAAGTAAAAAGCTTTTGTTTTCCTTTTTGATAAATAAAGTAGTATCTACTTTACCTTTGACAAAACCATTCTGTAATAAGAACTTACTTAGTCTGTCGTACTAAGCTCGAGGTGCTTGCTTTAAACCATACAAGGCCTTTTTCAGTCTAAAGACTGAGTCTAGCTTCTTTGGGTCTTCAAACCCAGGTGATTGTTCCACATAAACTTCCTCATGGATAAATCCATTTAGGAACGCACTTTTGACGTCCATTTGGAATAACCTGAAATTTTTATAACAAGCAAACGCAAGTAATAGTCGAATAGCTTCTAACCTTGCTACAGGAGCGTAAGTCTCATCATAGTCTATTCCTTCTTCTTGCGTATATCCTTTGGCCACGAGTCTTGCTTTATTTCGTATGACTTTTCCTTTTTCATTCATCTTGTTTCTGAACACCCACTTGGCTCCAATAACAGTTTTACCTTTTGGTTTAGATGTCAATTCCCAGACATCATTAATGTTGAACTGTCTGAGCTCTTCTTGCATAGCTTCAATCTAGCTTTCATCATATAAAGCTTCTTCTATGCTCTTTGGTTCAATTTCAGAAATGAGAGCCACAGCACTATACTCTTCACGCCTTTTAGATCTGGTGCGGATTCCTTCATTGATTTCGCCGATGATGAGATCTTTGGGATGACTGGACTTATGCTTCCAGTTACTGGTTGATTTGCCTGTTTAATGATCTCTTTCTTTATTTGAATCTTCATGAACATCTTGATGCTGGACTTCCAGAGTCTAAGATACTTCTTGAGTTGTAAGCTTTGGAAGGTCTGGAGCAGGTTCAGACTCTTCATACTGGGTCTGACTGGATTCATCTTGCGTAGAGTCTTGGAATTTGACATTCATTGACTCCTCCACAGACTGGCTCTTCTTGTTAAAGACTCTGTAGGCTTTGCTTGATATAGAATATCCAAGGAAGATGCCTTCATCTGATCTTTCTTCAAACTTACCAACTCGATCTTTTGCATTTTTCAATATAAAGCATTTGCAACCGAACATATGAAAATATGAAACAATGGGCTTCTTACCTTTGAATAACTCATAGGGGGTTTTCTCTAGAATAGGTCTTAGGAAGACTCTATTGATGATATAGCATGCTATTGAAACAGCTTCAGCCCAAAATCGTGAAGAAATCTTACTTTCAATTAAAAGAGTTCTAGACATTTCTTGAAGAGATCTATTCTTGCTTTCTACAACTCCATTTTGCTCTGGAGTATATGGAGAAGAGAACATATGCTTAAAACCAGATTCATCACAAAATTTTGTAAAATCTTGATTTTCAAATTCACCTCAATGATCTGTTCTTATACTTGAAATAGCACATCCTTTTTCATTTTGAATCTTTTTAGCAAATTTTTCAAAATACGAAAAGGTTTCTGACTTACTTGCAAGGAAATATACCCAAATAAAGCGAGAGTAATCGTCCACAATTACTAGACAATATTTCTTACCTCCAATGCTCTGGGTTCTTGTTGGTCCGAAGAGATCCATATGCAACAACTGTAGTACATGATTAGTAGAGACATGATTTATTGGCTTAAATGAATTTCTTACCTGCTTTCCCAGAATACATGGTGTGCATGGATCGGACTTTTGGTATAGTAATTTGGGTAGACCTCGAACAAGCTGCTTTGATGAAATTTTGGCTAATTGCTTCACGTTGACATGACCAAGCTTTCTGTGCCATAAGCTTGCTTCATCTTGAATTGAGATTAGGCATTGTGATTCATTTGGTTTCACGTCTAAGAGATAGATATTTCCATGACTTCGACCCATGAAAGACTGAGTAGAGTCTTTACTGATTCCAGAACATATTCCTTCTTGAAAGGAGATCTTGAAGCCAGTATCACACAGTTGGCTAATGCTGAGAAGGTTATAGTTGAGTCCTTCCACTAGAGAAACATTGCTTATTGTGAGATTTCCAATTTTCACAGTTCCAAATCCCACAATATTTCCTTTGCCGTTTCCTCCAAATGAAAATTTTCCACCATTCACTTGAATAAGCTTTATGAAGCAATTTGAGTCTCCCGTCATGTGTCTTGAACATCCGCTGTCAAGATACCACTTTACCTTTTTCTTGACGGAGACCTGCATTTAAAAGAGAGTTTCAAGCTTTTTTTGGTACCCAAATTTTCTTGGGTCCTTTGGTGTTAGTAGAATAAACAGTATTAGGCCATACTTTCTTAACAGGCTTCCAAACCATAGGACATTCTTTTTCAAAGTGATCCTTACTGTTACCCTTTGAACACCTTAGAGCATTTCGACCTACAGACTTTACAAAAACTTTCTTGAAATGATTTTTGTAAGCCTCTCTCGACGGTCTTTTCTTAATTCTTTCTTTTACTTTAGGAAAATCAATCAAGGGAATTGTTTCTGCTGTCATACCTAAACCAGACTTATTGAAGTAAGGTCTTTGAACTGAAAGAACTTTTTCAAGTTTTTCAGATCCTATTGAAAATTTCTTTGAAATATTTGATAAGTCAGTTTTTAAAAAATCATTTTCTTTCAAAAGATTATCTTCTTTTTCTTTAAGAGTAGAAACATTCAAGTCTAAACTTTTAACTCTTTCTTCTAAAATGTTTTCCTTTTGTTTTAGAGCTGAGTTTTCCTTTTTAAGTTCGGAAATTCTTTTGAGAGAAGTCTTAAGACTAAAACACAGTTCATCAATGTATTTAGAGATTTTGACAGGAATTTTAAAATCGCTTACCTCAAATTCACTGTCTGAGTCTGATCCAGAATCTGAGTCTGAGTCTGAATGTGCCATCAGACACAAGTTGGCATATCCATCATCACTTTCTTCACACTCTGTGTCACTTCAGGTTTCGGCTTTGAGAGCTTTTCCAGACTTTTCAGCTTTTTCTCTCTTCTTCTTCAGAAGATGACAGTTGGGTCTGATGTGTCCATTTTTCTTACATTCGAACCAAACTACATCTTTGTTTGGTTCCTCATCATCAACAAACTTGGTCTGCTGTCTTTGAAAACTTTGTTTCTTTGAGTTGAACCTTCTTCCTTTTCTATTCAGCTTTCTGAATCTTCTTATCATAAGAGCAAGCTCCTCATCGCCCATATCATCTTCAGAATCTGTATCATCAGAATCATCATTTGATTTTAATGCAATGGATTTCTTACCTCTTAGATCTTCGTCTTCATTAATTTGTTCCACTTCGTAAGACTAAAGAGTTCCAATCAGCTCGTCGACAGATAGTGGCATAATTCTTTGCGTCTCTCTTATTGAAGTCTTTATATGATTCAAATCCCTAGAGAGTCCACGCAGTAGCTTGTTCACCTTCATGGGATTAGAAATTTTTTGTCCTTGATTCTCAAGACCATTGACAATATCTGTAAAACGGCTAAACATGTCAGTTATAAATTCTCCTGGTTTCATTTTGAAGGCTTCATATTGACCAAGGAGAATGTTAATTCTGGTCTCCTTCACTCGATCTGTTCCTTCATAGGTGATATGTAATCTGTCCTAAACTTCTTTTGCTGTAACACAAGAAGATATTATGTTATATTCAGTTGGTGACAAAGCACAATATAAAGAGTAAATTGCTTTTGCATCGAGTGCTTGTCTCTTGATTATCTCTTCTTGAGACATTCCGCTGGTCTCAACAGTTTATTTCCCTCTTTCAGAGACTGATGCAGCGGTAAGAGTGATTCCTCTTTCCACAACGTCCCATTCCAGAGGATCCTTTGACCGTAGGAAAGCTTTCATCTTGTTCTTTCAGATGTTGTAATCATTTCCATCAAAGTAGGGTGGTCTGGTATTGCTTTGCCCTTCCACCAGCCCTGGTGCTAGCATACTAGCCATGGATCTTTTACTCTGAAGTAAAACACTTCAAATAAAGTAAGAACACGAGCTCTGATACCAATTGATATAGCTAGTACGAGTACCTAGAGGGGGGTGAATAGGTACACAAAAGATTTTTCTTGATAATTGCACAATACTTAGACAATTGAAGGATTTGCAACAAATAATAATCAACGTAAGACTGAGTAAAGGAAAGAGAGAATTGAACACGTGGTTTATAGTGGTTCGGCTTGATTCAAGCCTACGTCCACTCTTCTGCACTGACAGCCAATTGACTGGATTCCACTATGAACAAAGAGATGTTACAGCGTTGATCTTCCTTGATTTCTAGGTGTAAATGATCTACCACACTCACTCAAGGTATCACCAAGTATAGACACTCTTTGTGTATACAATTTCGCTCAAACCGTATCGACTAATAATCAAGGTGCTTTAGACTCTGGAATTTCTCTATCGATCACGTTACTAAAACAACTAGAACATCTTCCTTTTATACTCCTTTATGCCATCATAACCGTTGGCACTTACCAAAGGAATTCCTCCAATCTACCCGTTGGACGGAATCAATTAAGAAGATCATTCCAGCTATTAAAGGAACCTGACGGTAGCCCATCAATCCTGTTCGCCCATACAATCAGGATCTTGGTTTCCAAGAATAGAACATTCCAAAAATATTTCGTCGACCATCGGATCTTCAATCGATCTAGATACGAATAAAGGAATCCGTTATATTTATCCAACCAAGAGATCTTCTCCAGAGAATAGAATTAAATCCTCAACCATATACTTCGGCTCTGGATTTCCTTCGTCACTGGATCAGAAAGACTGTCAGTGAGAATAGTCTTGAGTCTTAAGTCTTGAGTCTTGAGTGCTGAGTCTGGTGATCAGAAAGTCTTCAGACTTTAAACAGACGGTCTGCAAATAACCAGACTAGACTGATAGAAACGTTTTGTCAGGTTCAAAATATTCTGGAAAGATTTCTCCAACATGATCCTCTACAATAACACATATCACATTCTACGCAATCCTAGTGACATCCTGTGGGTCAAGAATATGTCTCTAGGAATAGCCTTCGTAAATGGATCAGCAACCATTCCATTGGTTGAAACGTATTGCAGAATCAATTCTTTCTGCGCTATAATATCTCTGATGAAGTTATTCTTTATGTTAATGTGCTTTGTCCTTCCATGATACTTTGGATCTTTCACATAGGCAATGGCCGTTTGACTATCGCAATAAACTGTCACTAGTCTTGGAACTTCAGTGATAGTGACTAAATTTTCCAAGAAACGTTTTAGCCATATTGCTTCTTGCACTACGGTAGAACATGCAATAAATTCTGCCTCCATCGTAGACAAGGCCGTGCATGTCTGTTTCTTGCTATTTCAAGAAATCGCAACTCCATTGAGCAAGAATGCATATCCAGAAGTTGATTTACGCTCATTCAGGTCTCCACCCCAATCGGCATCTGAATAACCCAATAGGCGTAAATCATTCCCTTGGTAACAAAGTCGATAGTCCATGGTGCCCTTCAAGTATCTAAGAATCCTCTTCACTGCTTTCTAGTGTGCTTGACCAGGATTTGATTGATATTGGCTCACCAATCCTACGGCATAACATATGTCGGGTCGAGTACACATCATAGCATACATCAAACTTCCGACCGCACTAGCGTAAGGAACAGTTTCCATCACTTAATTTCTTCTAGAGTCTTAGGACACATCTCATTACTTAGGCCTTCACTTTGCATGACAGGAGTATCAATGGGATTACAATGTTGCATATTGAAACGCTAAAAAATCTTCATAATATAAAACTCTTGTGATAAAGTAAGGATTTTCCTCGATCGATCTCTTTCGATCTTAACTCCTAATATATAAGCAGCTTCTCCCATGTCCTTCATCTCAAAATTGAAGGACAACCATTCTTTTATGGTGATAACCAAAACCTTGTCATTTCCAGCCAACAGAATATCGTTCACATAAAGTGATAAAATCACAAATTTATCTTTGGACCGCTTGACATATACAAAGTGATCTTCTTCGATCATCTTGAAACCAAAAGTTATTATTGCTCGATGAAAACAAAAATACCACTATCTAGATGATTGCTTAAGGTCATATATTGAGTGATGAAGCTTGCAAACACTCCTGACCTTTAGATATAAAACCTATTGACTGCTTCATATAGATTTTCTCATCTAATTCTCCATTGAGAAATGCCTTCTTTACATGCATTTGATGTAATTCAAGGTCCAAATGTGCAACGATGGCTAAAATAAGGCATATTGAGGTAAACTTTACAACTGGTGAAAAAATTTCCTCATAGTTTATACCTTCTTGTTGAGTATAACCTTTTGCCACAAGGCGAGCCTTATACTTTTCAATGGATCCATTCGCCCTACGCTTAATCTTCAAGACCCATTTGTTTCTAATGGCTTTACGATTAGGTGGTAGATCAACCAAGTCCCAGACATGGTTTGCCCTCATTGACTCCATCTCATTTTCCAAAGCTTTTCTCCATTCTTCTTTATCAAAGGACGAGAGAGCCTTTTGAACAGTCTTAGGCTCGGCATCATCTTTTTGAGTAATCATAAATGCTTCCCCTTCAATCTCAAAACGATGACGGGAATACTTTTACGATTACTTTTACGCAATTGAATTTTTCTTGAATTCAATTTATCAGGCGATGCAACACTCCCACTAGGTCTTGTGTGTTGAGGTAAATTTTCATTTCCCTCTACAATATCAGTGGGTGTGTTATCGGGATCTTCTATCTCGTATAATTGGAAGTCCTTATCAATCTCACCTCTATTAGGAAAATCGTTCTCCAAGAACATGATATCTCGTAACTCCATTTCGGTCACACTTCCATCAGCTTGTTCACTCATGAACACATACCCTTTGGAGTGTTCGGAATATCTTATAAATATACATTTCTTCCCTTTAGAACCTAATTTGCAATGTTTATGGGAAAAATCATGAACATAAGTTGCACATCCACATGGACGTAGACTACTCAAGTCTGGTTTCCTACCAGTCCATAATTCATAAGGGGTGGAAGTGACCGATTTTGAGGGCACACGGTTAATTATATAGGCAGCAGTCAATAACGCATCTCCCCAATAGGAGATAGGTAAATTTGCTTGCACCATCATAGACCTAACTATTTCCAACAGGTTTCTATTCCTTCTCTCAGCTACCCCATTTTGTTGTGGAGTACTAGGAATAGTTAATTGTCGTACGATTCCATTTTCATCACAAAGAGCATTGAATTGCTCCGATTAATACTTACGTCCGCAATCGGTTATCAATGCTTTTATTGTTTTGTTCAACTGATTCTCTACCATCGTTATATATCATCTAAAGCAGTCTAATGTTTCTGACTTATGGGAGATCAGAAAGACATAACCGAAACATGTGAAGTCATCTATGAAAGTGATAAAATATGAGGCTCCATGCCTTGCCCTCACAATCAAAGGACCACAAATGTTAGATTGTATAAGATGCAATGGAAATTCAGCTTTAGTCCCTTTACCAAATGGCTTTCTAGTTGTTTTTCCCGCCAGACATTGTTCACATACGAATAGACTAACATTAGTGAGTGACCCTAAAAGGCCTTCTCTAGTTAATCTTTGCATTCTTTGCAATTCAATGTGACCTAATCTAGCATGCCAAGTACTTGCATCAATCTCAATGTTATTAGAAAAGAAAAACAACCATCAACATTAACATTGTACTGATCATAGTCAATGTCTAACACCATAAAACCCTTTAATACATGACCTGAACCATAATAAATTGTTCCATACAAAATATCAACATAATCACCATGAAAATTCAATACATAACCTAAGCTAAGAAGAACAACTATAGAGACCAAGTTTCGTCAAATATTTGGAGCATAAAGGACATTATGCAGGAATAAGTTTCAACCACCACGTAAGATTAATTTACATGTGCCGATTCCCTTCACTTCAACTCTTGAGTTATTCCCAATATATATCCATCTTCTTCCATGCGGTATCCGATGATACTCCATAAATGCTTCTCAGTCTCTAGCTACATGGTCTATTGCTCCTAAGTCTACAGTTCACATTGGATGAGATTCAGCAAGCATTACAGTACTAGAAAACAAAAGCATTACTCAAAGTAATTGAGTAATAGGGTACCTTTTTCAACTTAATGCATTCACGAGCAAAGTGACCCATCTTGTCACAATTGTGGCACTCCATCTTGGCCTTGTCCTTCTTCCAACCACGCTTCTTGCGTCGGAAGGTCTTAGCCCTCTTGGGTCCCTGATCAGTAATCTTTCCTTTGTTGTTGAATTGAAGATTCCTTTTACGCTTGAAGCCCGAAGCTTTGCGCGAACTCGATTCAGCAACATAAGCATGGGTAGAGGATTTTGCAACCTCTAGGCGTTCATCCTCTAATTTCAAATGACGCACAATATCATCAAAAGTGACGATGTTCTCATTATGCGTCATATTGATTTTCATATGTTCCCAATTATCAGGAAGAGACCTTATAACAGCCTAAACTTGCTGTTCATCAGTAAGGGAGTGACCTGCTGACTTCAACTCACGGATCATGTTTGACATCTCCCGAAGATGCTGACTCATCGTTGGCGCTTTCGAAATGTGTCAAACTTGATGGTGAGTCTCCTCAGCTTAGTGACAGATGTACCCCCAAACTTATCTTTCAAGGCAACCCACATAGCTTGAGTTTTGTCATAACTGTTAAACTCACACATGAGATCATCTTGCATACAACTCAGCAACGTGATGCGAGCAATGCTATTTTTCTTTTTCCAAGCTTGATAAGCTTCCAGATCTCTCCTGTGTTAATATGAAGTTCCATGTTCAGGTTCATCCATAGTATGGTTGAGGGTTTCCAAAACCTCTTGTTCCTCAAGGATGTACTAAACCTTTCGGTGCCAAATATTATAATTATCACCGTTCAGCTTCTCACCCTTTAGGTCAACCACAATAGTCTTGGATGCCGAAACCATAATTAATTGCTATAACACATTGACATAATAAATGCAGAATCAATACTAGCACACTTTACAAAATAACAAATATTTAATTTGTAGCAAAGACAAACTAAATTAATGATAATTCAACAAAAGACACAGAGGCAAAAGTTCACTATGTTCCCAATCAACTTCTATGTACAATTGTTCTATTATTATTAATTAATTTAATTTGTACAAATTTTAAGTTCTAGGTGAGAACTATTTTCAATTCAACCAACCTACGAACTCCCATTAGGAAAAATAATTATATCACCTTATTTAATTTCTACATTTTTCCTTAACAAAAAAAAAAAAAAAAACATAGCATGATAATAACCAAGGTATAAACAATGATCTTGCTTAAACTATAATCAAAATCGCAATTCAACATATAATGGATTTCCTACCATTGTTTTAATTTTCTAGCAACTAGAAATTGCAAGTATATTAAAATATATAATTCATATCATTGAACCAAGCTCTACACAGCATATATAACATCATTTGCACACAAGCTAGCTATTGTATTTCCTAAATCACAAGAAAATACAAGTTACAAATGAATAAACTGCATTAAATCCCAAAAAATACGCGTACATAGGGTTTCTTACGCATTTTCATACATATATAAAATTCAAAAGTATAAAATAATTATACCACTATGTAGAGAACATTCATACGAAGCAAACGCCGATGATCACGCTCCAATCGGAGCCCACACGCGCCCCCATGCGCTACCTGAGTGCGCGGTGCGTGTGGCGCACGCGCCAGCGAGCCAAATGGCTCCTGGCCAGTCCGACCGGTCCAACCGGTGACCGGTTTGACCGGTCAACGGTCAGGTTAGGTCAAGTCAACCAGGTCGGATCCTGAGTCGGGTCATGGGTTGGTCGCCGGTCAGGTCGGGTCGCCGGCAGTGACATTATCGATGACGTCATCCGACGACCGACCGTTGGATGACGTCACCACATGCTGGTTCGCCGGTTGGCGTGCGTCGCGCACGTACCGGTTTGTCAACCGACGCATGTGGCGCACGCGCTAGCTATGCCAACGCTTTAGGTGCGTGGCGCCCACGCACAGAGGCTTCTGGCCAAGTGTGTGGGCACGTCCGACGTCACCCGGCGGCACTCGACCCATTGCCGGACTCGTCTCGACGAGTCCTTTTACCCTATATATTCAAAAATTAATTTTGACCAAAAAATTATTTTGAAAAACGGCCAAAACCTCACGGATGCACGCGACCCCGAACCCGTTCTTTGTTCTGGTTCAATTTCGAGTTTTTTATATGGCAATTCCGACTATCAGAGATCCAAATAGTGTAGAATACAATCTCTTGATCTCAATATCAAATGGTAAATGAGAAAAATCGATGAAAAACAAGGCAGAAATCACGACCTGGCTCTGATACCAATATTGGAATTCATGTCGGCGGAAGACGACTTACCTAATTCCGATGCGCAAACAGCAATTAGCCCCAGAACGAACGTTAAATTGCCGATGAATCACGAACAAAACTATCTCACGTCGGTCTGGATGCGATCACGAGGAAAACACCCGATTTCCATGGCATAAATGCCGATTGTTCTTGCAAAACTGAAATGGAATTCCTTCTTCTTCTTTGATGGAAAATGGAGAGAAAATTTTGGTGCATATGTTTTCCAACCAGTCCAAGGGTTGTGTTCAGGAGGCTTTTATATGCCTCCCTTCGTACCCCTCCATTAGTGTCTTTCCATCGTACAGCATCAAGACAAAACGGTGCGTTCCAATCACACCCCATCATGGACGTACCAGCTAAAGTACTACACTATCCTTGCAAGTCTTTTGTATGGTAAGCTGTGGAATGGCGCTGTACCGATGCCTTGATGACTGGGAAAGGTACCAAGCCCACAAGTGGTTTGACTTCATGAAATATGGGTTTGAAGAATAATCAATCTAAGGCCGTATTTTGAAGAATGTGATTGCTATCAATGCACGATTCTAATAAAATGACTTCTATTGAGACATGGTCTCTTAATCGACAAGCATGTACTCTTGAGTCCCATTTTCCTAAATTTCTAAAGAGTTTTTCATAGAATGTCAATTTTACTTGTTATTAACAAGAAAATTTTTTTTCATCTGACTAAACTCATTAATAGTGAAGGCATTTAGTAAGCAAAAAGCACTTCTAATTTAATAACATTACCAAGAGATTTAGTCTTCTAATATAATATATTTGCAAGAGATTCTCTGCCTATACTTTTACTCTTCTCTTGACAAAACTCTTCAAATTTTATTTGGAAAAGAAAAAAACCGTTTTATTAAATATGAATGCATCTAATGTGCAAAAATCAATTTTACTGTTTTATATATACCAGATTTCAGGCTCTTTCAAGAATTTCACAAAATAGATGAACTCCATACACACGAGTTTTCCAACTTAACTCAAGTACACCTTTAATAATTTTGTCTCATCAAAAAGATCAAAACAGGTTTCTTCTCTCTCGATCAAATTCACTGGCTAACAAGGCCTCATCACGTGGCCCTCAACAGAATTCACTCGCTCTCTTCCTTTCTCTCTCTCTACATCTAACGATCTGAGTCGATTCCCTTTCGAGATCAGGCTCGGCGCGCTCTGCAAAGTGAGGCCAGAGCATAAACAGAGCCACCTTCGCACACGCTAAAGGAGCTCAACAACTTCTCTCTAGCCCTGGTTTGAAGGGACTCGCGTGATTTTTGAGCATTCATAGGTCACTCTCTCTCGAAGATTTCTTTCGAATCCTTGCCTCTCCCTTCGTCGCCGATCGTCGCCGCTTCCCGATCGCCAACAGCTGTAATGCCGAACATCTCAAACTTTGGTCACCACTGCCTACTTCAACGATTCCAATCCTAGATGTTGCTTCTGTTATCTCCTTACTCATATCCGATGTCAATCGCTATAGCTAATCATTCTTCATTCAACTAAACCGCATTTGCTCTGTTTTCCGTTGCTTCTCATACGAAGCAGAGGCTGAGTGCTATTGTTACCGTCTATGCAAAAACGGCTTCGACTGAGGCTGTATTGATGATTGAACTTGCCGACTGCCTTTGTGATGATTTGGATGCGAATCACTTGATTGATGAAATTCCTGAACTTAGTCAGTTTGTATTTTGATTCAAGTCTTGACCGAGAATTTCCTTCATTACTAGATTGTCGATTGATTTCAGTCATATAAGTGTATATAAGTTCCGTTTCTTCATTAAAAATCATAGGTATTCAATTTTGAACTTGCTTTGGATGTGCTACAACTTGTTGATACATGCTGATTCATAATTATCGCAGCCCTGAGCTGATCTCATTTGGTCCTTGATATTGATGTCATTCCACTCAAGTAAGCATGTGTAGTGAATTTCATGTTCCCCTGAAAGGAATTTATGTCATGAATGAATTAAATTCTACCGGAAATCGATCCTTGTATGTTGACTGTGTCTTAAAATCCCTGATTTAGTGTGCATTTGATTCCAATTTGAGGCTAGTTTGGTTGTTGGATTGTATATGCTCATACTAGGAAAGCATTATGGTGAATCTCATGCCAATTTGCGAGAATTGGGGTCATCACCAAATTCGAATATGTTAGAATTGAAGTATTGCATGCTGACCGTGATTTCTTTGTGTAAATTCAGTATTAATTTGCCCATGGATTGATGCCATTTTGATCAAGTAGACTTATATGTGCTTGTAGGAAGATATGGCTTCATTTTCATGTTGATTAATCATCAACGGATCACAATTTGCTGCATCATATGCTCTGTTACAATTATGAATGTCTGCTGGAAGTAGTAAAATGAGCATAATTAGATGGATAAGAGATATGGTGTGTGCGAGTTCCTTGTCAATTTCACATGTTTGGAGGGCAATTGCATGATTAAATTGATGTCTGTATGGTTGATATTGCCATGAGAGTCTTGGCCTGATTATTGAATTAGAGAACTCTGATGTTAATTGAACTTTAATTCCAAGATTCTTGCAATTTCGAAGCTCAGGGCATCTATTTTTTGTAATATTAAATAATTTGAAGAATACTGACTTCGTTTAAAGGTGATATGGTAGACTAGACTGAATTGAGCAAATCTCTCAACAAAACTAGTCATCGAGGCCCCATCAAAATATTGCATGGACGAAACTTGCCAACAGAATCCAAATATTCTCTCCCTCTCCTTTGACGCTCACCATTTAAGGCTTATTTATAAGAGCTATTGCTTATACCTGATTGATCCTTCAAGTTCGTGCACTTGTGCCAATATACTGTGCACAACACCAATTGTGACCTATTGATGCTACTGGAAATATCTTCGGGGAAGCTAGAACTCACATTTGGTTGTGAATTCCAATGCGGCAGATGAAGGGATATATCTCTCTATCCTTTCCTTCCTTAGAGTTCGCTGGCCAGTGCTGTTCAGAATGATGTTTCAAAGATATGTTTCTCATTTCATTGGAATGTTCATGATAGACTGATAGTCATCTGCGTCAACAGCACTAAAAGAGCACGACAGAAGATTATCGCCGGTAGGGGGAGGGAAGCTTAGTCACCAGCGATAATTTAGTCACCTATCCAATTGCCAACAGTTCCAAGGACTGAAATGCCACGGTACTCAAACTTTGGTCATAATTGCCTGCTTCGACGATTCCATTCCTTGACATTGCTTTTGTTATCTCATTACTCATATCCGAGGTCAATCGCTAGAACTAATCATTCTTCATTCAACCAAACTGCATATGCTCTGTTTTCCGTTGCTTTATGAACAAAGCAGAGGCTGGAAGCTGTTGCCACCATCTATGTGAAAATGGACTGTGATTGAGGCTGTATTAATGATTGAACTTGCTGCATTTCCTTTGCAATGATTTGGATGTGAACCGTTGCTTTACTTTTGCATCTAAGCTCCCTAGCTGAAATGTATACCACATGTTTGATGAAATTCCTGAACTAAATAAGTGCGTATTTGATTCAGGTCTTGACCAAGAATTTCGTTCATGACTAGGTTTTTGATTAATTTTGGTCATATCAGCCTAGTTGTGTTCTGTTTGTTCATCGAAAATCATAGGCATTCCATTTTGAACTTGCTTTGGATTAGCTGGAGCCTTGTCAATACATGCTGATTAGCAATTGTCGTGGCCCTAAGCTAATGTCCGTTGATCCTTCAATTGATGCTATTCCACTCAAGTAAGCATGTGCAGTGACATAAGATTGTGTTTTGGTGAATTTAATGTTCGCTTGGAAAGATATTATGTCATGGATGAATTAAATTCTACTAGAAATCGATCCTTGGATGTTGACCATGTCTCGATATCCCATGATTTGGTGTGCATTTGATTCCAACTTGAGGCTAGTTTGGATATGGGATCATATATGTTCATGCTAGGAAAGTAATATGGTGAATCTCATGCCAATTTTGCGAGAATTATAGTTGTGATTGCTTTGTTTGAATTTGGCATTACTTTAGTCTTGGATTGATGCCATTTTGATCAAGTAGACTCATATGCGCTTGTAGGAAGATGTGGCTTCAGTTCATGTCAATTAGTCATCAAAGGATCACGATTTGTGGTCTTGTATGCTCTATTACAATTCTGATTGCATGCTAGAAGTCATGGATTGAGCACGAATTAGTTGGATTTTGTCTTAGCTTGGTTGTCTTTTTTATTGCCCGTGGGCAAGTGATAACACATGTTCAAGTTCCTTGTCAACTTCACATGTGCAGATGGCGCTAGTTGGCTGTAAGTCCCACTAGAATGAAATCAAGGACTGCATGTCAAAACAGATACATATTAACAGAGGGTCTCAACTCCTAGGAGTCAACACTCACTTGTGAATATTCACATTGGCTTAATTCCTTAAAAAAGCACAAACTTTACGTCGACCCCATATTTTGACTTAATTTTTTTTTTTGTCTAGAAAAAATCAACTTCCAATTAAGTCCCAAATTTGACCCCCGTTTAATCGCCGTCCAAAATCACTGTTGAAGGTCTGATGTGGCAGTTAGTTGTAAATCCATGTCAGCTAACTACTCTCCAAAACAATGCTTTGTTGTTCTTAAAATCTGGGAAAAATCGAAGCAATTAGAGCTGGATTCTTCAATTCTGCAGACAAAAGTCTTCAAATTCTGCGTTCGGGAACCTTCAATTCATCAAACAGACTCACGCTCGAGAGAGTTGGTTTGTTGAGCTTCTAATAAACCAATTCTGAACACTGCTGGTCTCATGATCCCAAGCACCGGTGCTTGACCAAAGACAGCATCTTCTGCAGGATCATTCTCAGTGAATCACCCGCATTCAAGGTATTTGATTGATTTTGATTCTGGTTCTTCTGAATTGTGGATGGATAGCTATCTTCTTCAATGTCAAAGCTCATTTCAATTCATGGTTTTGCATCTCATGCGTTATTCTTGCTGAAAGATGCAAGCTTGATGTCCTGTTCAGGTTGGCAAATGTGTGCGGAAGAATTACATCCACATACTGTTCTCATATTTTGCCTATTGGAAAACTTAATGGAATGTTGATTCTTCCACATTGCATTGTTTGTTGTGCATAATTAAGCATTGCTGATGCGGCTATGTGTTCGACAAACATTTTCGGAATGTATGACAGATGACAGGTAGAATGATCAGATCCTTCTTCATTCATTTGATCTATTCATTTTGTACTTTCAGCTCTGTGAAGATGAAAAGTGCCTATGAATAATGATTCTAGTCTTCTGAGCCATGGGTAAGGTGTTACTCATCCATCATTCTGCAATAGATGACCCCTTGAAATTATTGTTCTTAAACAAGGATAAACTGATGGGGCAAAGTGTCTTTTTTGCTTTCATGATTGACTTCTCCGTTGTTTAGCCAGGACTTCTTAGTCTCATCTATTGTGTAACCTTGCTTCATAAACAATCAATTGAGATGAATTAATGTGTCTATACGTGAAGTTAAGATTTGCACATGAAACTACGTTGCAGTTAGAAGCAGAAGCAGATGCTGCCAAAAGCTTGGTTATAGCATCCAAGATGATTGAGTCTTGTTTTGTAACTCATGTTCCTTACGATGACAACTTTCTTGGATCCTAGCAGTTGTTCTCATGGCCTAAAGAACCCACATCTTAGTTAAAAAAATTCTATTTGCGGATCAGCATTGATCCTGGCAATTGAATGTAGAGACTAAAAAGGGAGCATTGAAGAGAAAGAGAGCTTTTGACTGTTATTAATGGAGAATGTCTACTCAAGAAATTTCGCACTATTGTTTTTTCACAAACCAACTTCTATTCTTTGAAAAATCTTTTTGCGATGTAAGACTATGTATGAACTCACTCACCTCAATTGTAACCTGGGACGCAGTGCTTCGTCCACGATCTCCTGCGAATCTGTGGCTTTCATACCGGGCGGGCCTTATTGTTCAACAACCAACTCGACTACATTAATGCCACGCGGGACATGCCGTGGTCCCTCGCCTGGAAGCTGGATCGTTGGCATAGGAGGAGCGGGGTTTATAGCCGATGGCAAGCTAAGTAGCAGGGGACAATCGGGGGTTCCTCAGTGCCAGATAGGCAAGTTACTTTTTGTCCAGCGTGGATGCGCTTTCATGGAGAAAAAGATTGCGAGATGGCTGGATAGTTCTAGCATTTTGGAGGCGGTAGGGCCCAAAAGGCAATATTAGTATAAAGAAATGGTGGAGGGGGTCCACTTATTTTCAATCGAAAATTGTATGGCCAGTTGCGGGCCGGGGATTTTGCTCTTCCGTCCAACAGCACCTTGACCATCTCTTCAACAGCTACTTTGAAAATTGCAATTCTGTAAAAAAAGATTCAAAGCTTGCTGAAGGATTCGGTTTCCGACTTCTTGATATTTTACAAGCGTGGTCATAAACTACCAATACTCTGAAGAATTTTGCCAACATACGAATGGATTAATAAATTACCAACTTCTTATCAACATTGTAAGGGATTTAGTAATATCCAAATAAATTAGATTTATCAATGTCAAAATAAATTAGAAAATTATGCATTATTTTTAAAAAAAATTTAGACATGGTTCATAAGTTTTTAATGATGTTATTAATTTACTTATGTCAGATTAATTTGTAAGTAACCTCTTAGCCTAGTTGGTCCGGATCTCACCCTGAGATCCGGGAGGTAAAGGGCTTAATGCCCCTAATATTTATCTTGTCATTTATCTTGTCCCTCGAATTGAGGCGTGCGTTCGCTACTGCTTTGATTCCACCTTCAAATGCGTGTACTCAATTCGGGCTTACTCAACGTCAAGAATGGCTTTCCTCCTAGCGCCCCATGAGGATCTGTTAATTTCTTTTTTTGATCAATATACTTCAATTTTTGTCCTAAATAATCTATTTTTCAGTATAGAATTTGCATATCACGGATATACATGTAATTTATACCTTTTTAACTAGAATTTTTATTATCCACGATCAATACAAAACAACCTCTATTGTGACACTACAATATTTATACATATATGCTGACTATCCGATTATGTCAGGTTATTTAAATTTCGGAGTACATGTGTAAGTATATTTTATATACCATTGATTAAAATTATTTTTGTTTTGGGTGACTAACCGAATTAGGAGGGTTGCTTTTTTAAGAATATTGGCTGCTATTAGTCGTAAAACAATTTGTACAAATTTGGGACTAAATATATAATTGCGTATGGTCATGCACACATTAACATGACACTTTCAAGCTTTTTCGGCAATTCCTTTTTAATTTCTATTTTACTAGGTATCATATACTTGAATAAAAAGATACTCTTTACTTGAATAATATTAGCATTCACATACATGAAGTTGCCCTACCAATTCAATTATATATGTAATTCAAAACCTATGCATTGCCACAAGAATAATAGATAGATGTCTATTTAATATCAATAAGGTGTTTAGAACTCTCTAAGCATCCAACTAATCTCCATTTGGCGTGATGGTCCCTCCATCTCACACACATTGGGTAATCACCGGAGACTCACAAATGTGTGCTCATGGGAGTGGCCACAAGAGAATGTCCAAGTGTCGTGATTTGATCACAAGCTTTGACAAGAAAGATAAACACACTTGCCACTTGAACAACCTCTTGGGGTTAAAACATAATTATCGCTTAGTTTTCTTGGAATAAAACTAAACAGATCTAATATAAAGTGAAATCTCTTGATCTTTTCCTTATAAGAGAGTTCTTCATTTCCCAAATGATAACCGTCATTGTGACCATGGTTTTACACTATCTACTTTTGAAATTTTTTAAGTTGCCACACTTGATTTACGTGTGGGCTGAGCCCTTCTTATTCTTTATAACTCCGGGAAGGGTTGGAGAATATTTCCTCTACACTAGAAAATATTACTTATTTAAATTCTAACGGTAGTCTCACATTATACATTGGTTTTACCATGTAAAAGAAAGAATTAAGATGTAACCCATGCATCGTTACGGGAGTGAAAAACTAGTTTCCTTAAAGTTTAGATTCAAATGATGAGGCATTATTACTGAAAATCTTATTTGTGTTGTTGCTTCGTCCTCCAAATTGACTTACACACTAGTTTATATTCAGCAGTCACTCCAGATTGACTTACACACTAGTTTATATTCAGCAGTCACTAGAGTTTGATCCATCTTTTTGTTGAAGCTGGTCCAGTCGAGCTTTGGTTCTCTTCTTACAGCAACAAATGAACTCGTCACCTAGGAGTTTCAGAAAATTCCTCTAGTACATTAAGAGAAGATGCATTGATGTTCTCTTTATATCATAATGCTTATTGAGAGGAAGATGGAACTTCATGGAGTTCACTAGTTAAATAGCGATCATGTGGCAATTTTTAACGGAAAGTCTCGTAAAAATTTACAATTCTAGAAAATACATATGCACTAGACTTTTTCCACAGGATTTCAATGTTAAAAATCTCCAATTGAATTCCTTAATTGTGTAAAGCAAAGTGAGTCAAGTTAGGAAAGATTAGGAAAAACACAAAGTTTTGTCCTTCCACCACTGCAAAAGATCAACATTGTTTTTCTCGAATTTTTCAAATGTGGTTCCTGTCATCCTTGTTGAGATATCCATCCGCCTCACCAGCAATCGACACCAAAGTGCTTGAGGCTTGCCCTTTTCTTTGGGGGCACATGTGGCCCGAGAGCATGGGTCTGAATTGTCACGGCCCATTAGCCATCCTAACTAAAATCTATCTATTTGGGCTCATGTACACTAGGAAGAACTTAGAATATTTTCAGATGGCCGAGGATCCTTTGCTCAAGGGTTGTCAGCACCTTCTTAGATATTTTTGGAGCTTCAATTAAGAATACTAGAAATAAGGTAGAAAAGGATCAGATGAGCGCATGCATTATTAGACAAGGACAAGCCAGATAGCTTGTCCCCTTTCTTGAGATAGGCTCACATGTGACATTTGTCAGTCGGTGTAGCTTGGCTTTGCCCTTCCAACTCTTACTTAGATTTTTCTGGACTGAACAACGTGTGAAAAGAGAGAAAAAATGGTATGCTAGAGTTGGGTCCTCATACGTGAGGCCTGACACAGTAACAACTTTAAATTGCCATGTGACGATGTATCAAGTCGTACTCTCATTATGCAAAAAGGGTTGACGTAGCACAAAGCTTCAATAATTGCTAAGGTGCGTTTGTTTATGTTTCTGTTCAAAAAGTGTTCCAGGGAACTTTATTTCTGTTCCGGGGAACAATTTTTTTACCATAAAAACGTGTTTGGTAAATTTGTTTTGAGAATAAAAAAAGAATAGAAACATGTTTGGTAAATTTGTGTTCTTTTTTTGTTTCTTTTAATTTTTTAATATTTTTATTTTATTTTTCCTTTTTTTCTTTCTTTTTTCTTTTTTCTTTTTTTCTTCTTTTGGCCGGTTGCCAGCCTCGACCATGGCCAACGACCGGCCAACGAGGGCCAACAGCCTCGCCTTGGCTGCGTGAGCTCGGGCTCGCCTAGATTTGGCGAGGCCGGGCTTGCCCAGATTCGGCGAGGTCGAGCTCGCCCAGCCACCGATCGCCTGGCGATGGCCCGGCGAGGCCGAGCCTCGCCGATGGCTGGGCGAGCTCAGCCTTGCCCAGATCCGAGGCGAGGTTGAGCTTGCCCAGAGGTCGAGCCTCGCCGATGGCTAGGTGAGCTCGATCTCGTCGGATCTGGGCGAGGCCGAGCCTCGCCAGGGGCCGGCGACGCTCTGGCGAGGTCGCCGGCCCTCAACGGCCGGTCGCCGATCATGGCCGAGGCCGGCCAAAGAAAAAAGAAGAAGAAAAGAAGAAAAAAAAAAGAGAAGAAAAGAAAAGAGAGAGAAAATTTGTTCTTAAAAATTGTTTCAGAAACAAGAAACAAGTTTTTTTTTGTTTCTTATTTCTGTTTCAATTTTGTTCCCGGGAACAAGAAAAATAGATTTGGAACAAAAATGTAAACAAACACATTTCTATTTTTTTTTTTTTGTTCCAAGAAACAAAAAAATAGAATTTTTGTTCATAAAAAAAAAAAGAACATAAACAAACACGCCCTAAGTGACTAACAATGGCCAAAGAATACTTAACTCTACCCCGGTTAAACTCCTACCCTCCCTTTGTCCTGTCTTCCACCTCCACTTCTGCGTTTTAGAGAGAGAGAGAAGCAGCATCGGAGCATAATCAAGTCGTGGCATTTTATTTTATTTTTTGGCGATTTCGTAGATGTTGTAGATAATTAGATGACACACTATACAGCCTGCGCACATTGACGATGGGCCAAGAGATGCAAGCGATAGTCATTTCCATATTTTGGTAACTTAACATTTGCTTATGATCTCTAATAATCCGTTCGCTAGTATTAAAAGTGGACTGTAATGCTAATAATGATGCCAATGGAGTGAGCACGCCACCATCAGCCATGGAAAGAAGAATAGGAAAAACACAGCAGTTTGGCCTTGCACCATACCAAAAGGTCATAATTGTCCTTCTCGACTTTTTCAATGTAGTTGCTGCCATCTTTGCCGGGATATTCATTCACCTCACTAGCAACCGACACCAAAGTGCCCGAGGGCTACCCCTTTTCGGCCTAGGAGCACGAGTCCGGATTGGCTCGGCGCGCCAGCCATCCTAATTGAGATCGATTTCGGTTCATGCACATTCGGAGGAACCTTACAATTCTTTTCAAAGTAGGGGGTCCTTTGCTAAAAGCGTTGCCGACACCATGGTAGATATTTTTGGAGCTTCAATTCATCTCATTTAAACATCTGTCACATGTCCCACCTCGTAATGACAGAGAGTCTAGAAAATGCAATATATATTATGGGCCCCGCTGAACTTGTGGATTCAAGGGAAGAAGGCACTCAATTTTGTGTTTTGCTCTATTTCCTCCCTTTTTTTTGGAGGAAAATGTCTTGCGGATTCACTGGAAAAATCTTGCTCTAGCGTTCCTTTCAATTCCTTGGATCTTTATTGCCTCCCCTCTTTTCACCCAATTCGTAAAACTCACTTCATTCCATGGAATAGCTCGATTAGGTTTGTTATGGAACTTGCTCTCAAAAGCAAAATTGGTAAAATTGAATGTCATGGCTAATATATTAAAAAAATTTACTACGTCCACAGTCAATGGAATAGTAGAATACAATAACTATTATATTCCAAGGAATAACTTTTGATAAAAAATGCTTCTTTTTTATTTTGTTATCGAGAATAATTTCTAAGCATTTAAAAGCGTTTGATAACTATCTAAAAAAATTTTCACAAAATAAAATTACATTTGGTACCATCCTCAAAATTTCTAATCTAAATAATTTTCTTTTAATTTTCAAATAATTTTATTACTTTTCTTTCTCTTCTTCTTCAAGCTTTGGTTGGTCGTCGAGCTAGATGAGGGCCAATGATCTCGTTGAAGTGTTGCCAGCCCTCAGCAAGGTTGCGCCTCGTCAGTCGAGCCTCACCAACAACTGGGTGAGGCTTGGATCTGGCGAGGCTGAGTTTGCCTAGCCGCCAGCGAGGCTTGAACTCATCAAGCCAGTGCAAGGTTTGCCTCGCCTTGGTTGGGCGACAATGACCTCACGGTGGCCCAACTAGATCGAGCCCCATCAATGACTGGGCAAGTTCAACCTCGTTCAGCCAAGGCTCATCAGTGGCCAAGAAAGGTTAGGGCGAGGCTTATTTGGCCACTGGCGAGGCTCATCGGACCTCACCTAATTGGTCATATGCGACTGACGACAGTGGACAGTGATGGCGGCAGTGGAAGAAGATGAAGAGAGGAGGAAGAATAGCAAGAAAAAAGAAGAAAAGAAAAGAGGAAAAAAAAATTTGGGTTGACTTGATTATGAAATTGTTCTTAGGAATAAAGAAGCAAATTTTTTCATTCCTTAATTCTTTTTTCAAATTTATTCTTGGGAATAAAAAATTTATCAAATAAATTTATATTTTAAATTTATTCCCAAAAATAAGTTAGTTCATATTTCATATTGTGACACTACAATTATTATACGTGCACGATGACTATTCGATTTTATTAGGTTATTTAAAATTTAAAATTATATTTATAAATATGTTTTCTCATTGATTAAAACTATTTTAGTTTTGGGTGGTCGACCGATTGCTTTTTTGTAGAATATTTATTGCTGTTTTTCGTAAAGCAATTTGTACGAAGGACACGTTAACTTGAAGTTGGTAAGGACGATGTGCAGAAAGAGAGGACAGTACGGTAGAGTGGGGCCCCTCAGGCGTGAGGTTGACATAACAAGCAGCTTAAACAATTGCAACGTGACCCACGATGTACCAAGCCGTACTCTTCATCTGCAGCATGAATGAGTTCGACATGACATGAGGCTTTAACAATGAGAAGCGTGTCAGGGAGGGAGAGACACATAAAGATTTGGGAGTTTGCAATGAGAAGCGTCGGCTTCGTGATGAAATGTCCATGTTCCATTTTCTTTTTTTTTTGGCAGAGAATTGATCAGAAATAGGTTCATCACGTGGAGGTTATTATCAAAGAGAGGTGAGAGGGAGAGAGAGGGTAGTCCGGCTCAACCATGGAATAGCGACGAATCCATATAACCCATGATATGGGGTTAATGATCCCCCTAACGTACGTATAGTTACGTACAAGTACGTATGACTATTACAAGTACACTTCATATTCCCTACATCTGTTGCCGAGGTGTAATGGATCAATAAAATTGGGTTTTTTTAGAACTTTAAAGGTGAGTTTTTGAAAAATAAATGATGATTATAATTAGTAATTTCTATACAAAAAAATGAAAAGGCTATATTCCATGAACATCTCCATTCTCAAAATGGAGTTGTGTATGTAGCTCAAAACCTATATGTATTCACAAGATTAATAGATAGGTGTTCATATTAATGGAGTATCTAAGATTTTTTGAATATCCGACGAATCTCCACTCGGTGTGGCAGTCCCTCCATTTCATACACACTGGATAATTATTGGAGATGCATAATTTTTTATATTACATTATTTGTAAAATCTGTTATTTGCCTTCATCTTCTTTTTTTATTATTATTCAATTTCTATTCAAAGTCCCAACTTATCATCCTAAATTTGGAAGCTGAGCTCCCCTTCCTTTTTTTTTTTCTTTTTTTTTCTTTTTTTTTTAACTCTTTGGAAAATGCCAACGGTTAAGAAAGCATGGAAGAGTATATAAGGAAGACGCTTAAATTATTCGAGTGTATTGCGTGAAAGAAAAATTCTAAAGTCTGAAGTTCCTAGATCTTTGTTGTTTTAATTGTTAAGCTCAATTTGTACTCAAAAGAGAAATTAGATACTTGTGAGACCTTGAGGAAGTGTAGCAGAATCTCTATATTGTCGAATCAAGGACATGAGACTGTAAAATCTCTTTTAGTTCTTAGTGAATTTTAGCTAGTGGGCTGTCAGTGCGGGAGAGTATACGTATGCTTGGTCTAAGCCGAACCACTATAAACCTTGTGTTTTGATTCTCTATCTCTAATCTCTTTACTTTAATTCGTGGCTTTATATAACCATTTATAGTCTTTTACATCTTCAGTCCATTATTCTTAAAAGTTGATTTATTTTGTTAAGTTTTGCAAAAACTTATTTAATCATCTATTCACCCCTCCTCTGGGTGCTCTTAGGGCACGTTTGGTAACATTTTTGTTTAAAAATTATTCCAAGAAACAGAAATAGAAAAAAGTGTTTCTGTTCCGGGGAACAATTTTTGAACAAAAAAACGTATTTTGTAAACTTGTTCCGGGAATAAAAAAAATTAACAGAAACACGTTTGGTAAATTTGTATAATTTTTTTTTATTTTTTTTATTTTTTAATATTTTTATTTTATTTTTTCTATTTTCTTATTTCTTATTTCTTTTTCCTTTTTTTCTTTTTTCTTCTTTTGGCCGATCGCCGGCCTTGGCCATGGCCGGCAACTAGCCGACAAGGGCCGACGGCCTCACCCAGCCACGGCGAGGCTTGGCGTCACCGGGCAACCGCCAGGCGACGCCGACCTGGCGGTGGCTCAGCGAGGCTGAGCTTCGCCAGGGGATGGCGACGCTCGGTCTCGCCGGGGGCCGGTGACGCTCCAGCGAGGTTGCCGGCCCTGGCCGAGGCCAGCGACCGGCCAAAGAAAAAAGAAAGAAAAAATAAGAAGAAAAAAGAGAGAAGAAAATGAAAAGTGTTTTTGAATTTTGTTTCAGAAACAAGAAACAACTTTTTTTTTTGTTTTTTATTTCTGTTCCAGATGTGTTTTTAAAAGCAAAAAAATAATTTTGGAACAAAAACGCAAACAAACGCATTTCTGTTCCTTTTTTGTTCCTAGGAACAAAAAAACAAAAAAAGTGTTTTAGAAACAGAATAAAAAGAATAAAAACAAACGCAGCCTTACAAGCCTATCAAAAATAAATACAGTTTTTTTCCTTGGCCTAATATAAACAAAAAACAAATTGAAGAGAGAGGTAGAGATAGCAACTACTCCAAACAACTTCATAAATAATGGTGGTAACACACATAAAAATGTTGGACTTACTCTATTCAAGAGGTAGAGATTATATTCAAGACAGGAATTTTTACATCACTATGTTAGAATATATTTCAACTATGAGCCTATAATTCGCACTCGAGATTTCTTATTCGGGATGCTTTTATCCGATGGACATCTGGATTTATTTTGTTAATATCGATTATTCATATAATTTATCAACCAAAGTACGTCACCAGGACTTTGTACTCGTATCTAATCAAGGTAGAGATGACTTGGCAAGCGCGGCTCCGCTTGAGCTACTAATGGTTTGGCGAGGAATAGGTCATCCCTCGACTCGGCGAGGTTGATGCTCGACAAATTGGAGGGTTTACTCCAATTAAACCCTTGGATTAGCCTGGCGAGGAGCATCACGGTCATTGTCGTACCAAGCGTGGCGGCAACGCACCCACGTCGGCCAGTGCTGAAAGATATGAAGCGCAGGTCAGGTTCTGTGAGTACGACCTCCGCTTGGTCCCTCGTAATGTGTCGGTCCGGCTTGAACTTGAGGGGTTCGTCCCAAATCTCGGGGTTTCTACCGAGGCCGACGCGGCTCAAAAGGACGTGGCTGCCTTTGGGGATGCGATAGCCAGCCACAGCGGTGTCCGACATGGCTACGTGGGGAACATTGAAGGGGGCCACTGGGTGGAGCCTAAAAGCTTCCCTAGCACATGCTTTGATGTAGTTAAGATCTCCGATATCGGATTCTTGGACTAATCTCTCCTTTCCCACAACTCTATCGATTTCTTCTGTGGCTTTGTGAATGAGCTCGGGCTGATTTATCATCTCCGCCATTGCCCATTCGACAGCGTTTGACGGATTGTCCACCGCGGCCATCATAATCTCCTGCATATTAGGTCGTGCATCTTTATGTTAAAATTTAAACTATTTAGACCAAAACACTGCAAATGAATGGGCAAATACACTAGAATTATCAATATCCTACTGATTCCAAAAATGCTACCATAGTTTCTTACGATATCTAATAGCTGCCGAAGCAATCGAGTTTACAAAGTGATCCCGCTTTGTGCGGATGGTATAAATATATGGAGACATCGATTCATATGGACAAGTTTTTAAAGTTTATATTCAATCGAATCCTCTATGAAGAAGGATATAATTTTACCGTGGTCAACGCTCGAACTTCTTGTGGCGCCAGCACTGGCATCCCTTTTGAGTCTTTAAGCATAATTAGAACGTCCAATAAGTCTTGAGGCTCTTTTTCATTACTCTCGGAGCTCAAATCGTCCCTCCATCGTTTGATCCTCTCGCTTATTATGGGTTCATGCAATGTCCTAAGAGTCCTCGCACTCTCTTCTACTTCCTTCTCATGCCCATCAAGATCAAGCCCCTTCAAGAATGGAAAGTAATCGGAAACACAAAATGCATAGACATAGTTTAGTGCATTGAATAGTGCGTCCACATGTTGTTCTTCATCAACGGTTGGTCCTCCATCTTGCCTTCCCTGGCCAAAGTATCTCTTGTTGAACATCAACCTTCTTATCATATTCCCAGAATAGTGCCTCGTAGTGGTTCTCAAGTTCACTTGATGACCTGAGGTTTTGCATAGGTTAAAGACATACTTCACTAGGTTATCGGCTTCCCCCACTCTCTTGTCATGGAGCCACTTGTGCCGAGACGGGCATACTACCTCCGACACCAAGACCCGCCTCATCTTCTTCCATTGCTCCCCATAGGGTGAGAGGACTGCTGTCAAGTAGCCGCTGCTGAATGTGCTGGACGCCATCGTAACTGGCCTTGAGGCGAATGATGAGTCCTGTTTCCTGAGGAATTCTTGGGCGATTGTTGGACTGGTCACAGGAATGACGTGCGTGCTCCCTAGACGGATGCACGCTATGTCGGTGTTCATTTCCTTCATCAGGCGATGGATCCACCGGAACACGGGCTTGTTACGAAGCATACTCGGGGCACAACCAACCACGGGCCATGGGGTGGGGCCTGGAGGGAGTGGGAGAGGATTATTTTCTTTTCCGATGTTTTTCCGACAAAGCTGCTGTTTCACGATTCTATATAAAGCGACGAGTGCCAAGAGAAGTAGGGTGTAAATGGTGGCCGGGGTGGCGGAGCTCATTGTGGCGGTGGCAGTTGGAGCTTTTGTCGATGGCTATTGCTATATATATCTTTGCCTGTGGAGGTTTTCGACCACTAGGCTTTTGCTATGAAGAAGGAAAAGGGAGAGTTCATGGTGAAGTGAATATGAACGTATGACGCCTATATATAGAGTTGGAGGCCAACTGATGCGCTGTATGTTCCCAACAAGCGTTCGGATTCGTTCTAATGACAATGTGTGCAACATTGTGTGTTTCGAGACAAAGGCGCGTGGTGCTCGCTATGTGAGTACCCATGTCCACGGATGAAGATAGAGATGATAGCGATAGTGTGCTACCAGTCTCCTGGCTTCTCAAAACGAGAAGTGAAAAGTTGATATTCGGAGGCCAAAGACTTTGCGGTCGACTTTGCTATCGGAGCCAAATAGCATGCGTCTCTTGAGGTCAACTTTGTTGTTGGAATAATAACTAAATAAAAGTGGCTGATACGGACGGCGTGGCTGCAGCAATTGGAATATGCCAAGCTTTGCCAAGAGAAAGTTACTGTGCAAAGACGTGTTTTTATGGTGTCGAAAAATGCCTCCGTGAAAAAGATAAGCTCCATAACCTGACCATTGTGGCGGTTATTTAAATAGGAATGATGCACTTAGAATAACACTGTTGAGCGGTGAGGATAGATTTATTTTGGTACGGGTGCATGGGATGTACAAGGTGCAAAGTGCACTTGGTATACTAGGGTTGCTTCAAGAAACGAGGCAATGATACCAAGTTAGAAAGCCTAATCCAAGAGTTTCAACTAATAGGTGGAAGGAGACCAAATGAAATAAAAAAAGCATTTAGGATCCATTGTCAAGTGATGTGTGACAATACTTCAATAGCCCCTCTCACATGCAAATTGGATTTCAAGCGGCATGTGAAATTTTGACTATGCACATTCATGTGGAATTTTGACCATGCATATTCGCAAAAGGGATAGCAATGACTTTGATACCATATGAGATTTCGTGGAATGAAGGCCTAGTTCAATATTTATATATTCTAATACTGCCCATCATGCATAGACTAGTCATTGGCCTAAGTCTAAAACGTGAAATTATGTAATTGGAGAGATAGATACGGGTCTCAAAAGATTTGAACTCATTGGAGAGATAAATATGGGCCTAAAAAGATTTGAATTTAAGATCTCTTACTCTGATACCAATGTTAAGAATTGAGAATTTTTATATATTCCGATGTATATTAATGAAGAATACATTAACCTATTTATATGCTTTATTACATAGCTACTATAAGGTAACATCTTAATCAATACATGCACAATCAATGAAGATATATGCACAATCTTGAAAGATATAGAAAAACAAATGAGAGTTTTACTTAAAGCTTAAACCAATAGGCGTAGGAAATTAACATAAAATAAATAGCATTTGTCAAGCTATATGAGACAATATTTCAACACCTCCTCTCACGTAGAATTTTGACTATGAGTAAAAGAATAAGTTCTGGCTTTGATACCAAGTTCAAAATAATGTCGAAAATATCATAATTTCTCTAATTGAGGAAAATATTTTATAGATTAAACTCAAACTCAAACTTGCATTTTGAATATACATATAATTGAAGAGTATGGGCGCACATATATAATTCTAATATACAATTGTTTGTTCGGCTGGTTACTCAGGTTAAGTATTCAAGCTTGAGCTTGTGTCCACTGTTTTTGGGTTCTGAATCCCGTGGAGCTTGAATGCTGATATAATTAGGCTTACTTGAACACAAAATTGATTGTTGGGGCTATGCCCGTTGTGCTCGAGGCATTGCCAGTTGTTGGGAAAAAAAGTTCCGAATCGGGAAGAAATGGAATCGGATTTTGATATATGATAATACTCTCTTTAAAGAGTTATTTGCCTCGTAACATTACTAATGGCTATTGATGAAAATTCTTTAAGATACAATAAAGTTTTAAATGAGAATTTCACGTAGCAATTATGTTAGATCTAAATAAACTTTTAAATAGAAATACTTGGAAATGGCTGTATTTTTTGAGAGAAAATTCAACGAGACTTGATGATCATTGAGACCAAGTACCGATGTATTTATCTTGGTCTTGTAATTAGGAGCAACCTTTCGCGAAAAAAAGTTGCAAAGTAAACAATTACATTCCCAAACCATTGGAATTCGCCCTAATGGCCACCCTTTCAATATGGAAGGGGGGGTGATGGATTCAAATCCCCAATTTCTTAAGGGGGATAGGGTGAGGACGCGTAAGTTTTAGGAGTGGGTTTCGACTCCCATGCTCTGTAAGAGGCAGGACAAAAGTCTGAAAGTAAGTGTAGAGTAAGAATATAGTAGGACTAACAAAAAAAAAAAGAACAATTACATTCCCAAAAGACATGTTGAAAAGACATACTGAAAATTCATAATAAAATAATTTTTTTTTTACTTCTGAAAAATATCGGTTGAACAAATATAGCATTTCAAAGGTTGCGAGATGCCTAATAAAGATTGGCAAAATAACTGCAAACAAATAAATGAACAACAGGATTGTTTTGCTTCGATCATTGTACAGTCAAGGCGTCAGTACAGAGAGAGGGAACTTCTCAATCTCTTACTCTGCGACCATAAGATTCACGTGTGACGGACACGTCGTCTCGACAGAGCTCCATACGATGAAGAGATACCAGCGTCGGGGACCCCAACGTGGGTGGTAGATACAGAAACATGCAAATGAGCTAGGGACTTCGATTCATCAAAGAGCGGATAGAGACGGTATGTTTTTGGCCCTGGTCCATGTAGAATTTGGTTTTTTGCATTCGATTCAACGTTTTTGTCCTATGATCTCGTCTCTCGAATTGGTTAACGTGGAAAACGATTCTTTTTCATCTTCAGATCGTTGGCACATAAGTGCATTTTCGACCCTCTCAGATCTTGTCCAATTTCACCTCTCAAACGTTTATTTTATGCCCTTCAAACCCTTTCAACTCATGCTCCTCTGAGTGGTCGAATTCTTCCCTGACCCAACATTAGCAACTTCTTTGGTGTGATCACGTGGCAAACATTGTCACGTGATGCTGACAAGGCACTGCATGTCGGAATGAGAGAGAGGTGCGACTAGGATTATTTTGTATATTGATGTGAGATTTTGTGCAACAAATTGTTAGAATTTAAATTCTAAATTACTCATTCATATAATAATTTAAGCTTTTTAAATAGTTAGTATTGACTTTACAAAATATCTCAAATGATACGAGAGCAGAAGATCCCGAATTCAAATCTATTAAGGCATCTATCTGCCTCCCTAATTATATATTTCTATACTTTAACGATATGCCAAAGTCCAGCCTAGGCGTGATTGGCAGTATTAAAATATTTAGATATCAAACCATACATTCATTTGTCGTGACTTTCCTAAAGGTGAACTACTAAAAGAAAAGTTAATGGATTATTAAACTCAAAGACTTAGCGCAAGTTCTCTCAAGCACATGTCAACCACAACTTTCAGGTTTGATTCAATCAACTTAACGAACAATTTAATTAATTTAGGAGTCCCCGCTAATTTATTACCACTAATTTACTTTTGGTCGATTCAGAACTAGGTAAAGTGTGGGAAAACACTTTTTTTCTACGAATTAGAGTTGTCATAATTTTGGAAACTTAGTTAAGTTAGATAATCTAATGCCTTTTCGATATCTTTTTCTTTTTATTTCAAAAATATTTTACAAGCAATTCCGGTGAATTTTAATCTCAAACCGCTAACATGCGATGGGTGATCATGTGAATGTTAAAGGAATCATTTAACATTCAATAACCAAGGCGATAAATAGATTGTTAGAAAAGGGGAAAAACCTTAATGCATTAAGCAAAGAAAAAGCGAAACTTGATCATCATCTAATGAGACAAAGGTTCTGCAAGTTATTAACTTGGAAGCTAACAATAATGCAATGTTAACTAATACTTTTTGGGTTTTTCTTTTTACTGATTGCAATTTTAATCTAAATAATGTTTATGTGAATTCTAACTTAACATGGATGAACCGTTAGACTAATGACATGAGGTTGAACTATTTAATGTTATAGTATGACCTAAAATATGCAACATGCATGAATATCCGATAAAAGCGTAGAATTTGACGAAAGCACAAACTATCTAATAAAACTGTAGTATCAAATAATAAATAATCTATGCATCAATGCTTATGGAAATTATGCAATATCATTCAATAGTCATCAAAATCTATCAAAGATATTCAATTATCAAATTATGGTGTAGATATAATATTCTTGATTAATACTAGATTCAAATTACTATATTAATCCTCATATATCTTAGATACACGCCATTTTTAAATTACGAAACATGCACGAATGGTATCCATGTAAGAATTATTGTGGCACATATTATGTGATTTATTATATGGTTTAATAATTATTTAAATGCTATAAATAATTATTGGTTACGAGAAGGTACGACTCTAATAAAATGAAAGGGTATATCGCTTTGATGGAAGGCACCCTTTCAACGAACGTATATATTGAGTCCGGTCCTCTCTCCACCCACATACGAACAACAAAACAGAAATAACGTATTCTCTCCTCCATCAATTGAATACATTAAGATTTAGTGGGTTAAGGGAGAGAAATCGGATTTCTTCTTTTGAATCAAGTTCAAGCACAGCGTTATGGATAAAGGTATGTCTTCATCTATTTGTGAGAATCATGAAGATCAAAGATCCTTGATTTGTTATGAATTTCCGCATCAGATTTTATATGAATTATCTTACAGTTGGTATCAGAGCAATTGGTTTATGATCTCATGATTTTTCCGTTTAAAGAAATATTATGATTTATGCATGATGATTTGTTGAATGATCCTGTTCGTAGCATTTGTTGTTGTTGAAATGTTTTGGAATGTTCTGTTAAAGAAAATCCGAATGATGGAACGTTTTTCATTGACTAAAATGGTGAAGAAAAGTTACTGTGCGTGTGCGAGTAGAAAAGGACAGAAATGGACGAAAATGAAAAAATTCGGAATTTTAAGGGCAAGATAAAAACTCTTCGATTCCGGGCAAAATCCAGCGACCCACCACTTGATTTCGGACCCACACCGTCGCAAGACCATGAGGAACATTAGCCATGATTTTTTCCGGCATATCGGTGTTCGCCGGAGGCTAATCGAGCGGCGGAAGCGGCGGTGGTGAAGTTTTTTTGCGTTCTGAGAAACTTTGGTTTGATTTGGGGCCAATTTTTTGTCATTTTCTCTGAAACTTGGACCCATGTGGTCGTGCCGGCATGCTCTTCAAAACCCATTAATTATTTGTGTCTGGGATGGGCTGTCGGAGAAGAAACGGGCGGCGAAACGGCGGTGGAACGGCGAAAAACCGGCGAAAAATCGCGTCTGTGCGCGAGGAAGAAGGCGTGTGGGATCCACGCGCGCGCCGCGGTTGCAGGCGCGTGGAACCCACGCGCCATGTGCCCATACGCGCGCGCGCAAGCACTACGCGCATGGGATCCACACGAACGGGCTTCCCGCGCAGTTGCAGGCGCGTGCAACGCACGCGCCTGCGCGTTGGACGTGCGCGTGCGGGGCACGCGCCCGTGGCGGATGAAGGCGCGTGCTCGGCACGCGCCTGACGTCCCCGCGCACCCTTTTTTTTTACGTTTTTGCCCCTTTGTCATTTTTAAAATTCCCATTTTGTCCTTCTCGCAATTTATTTACTGTTCTGCCCTTGTTTAATTAATAATTACAGTTCTGCCATTGCTGATTATTTACCATTTTGCCCCTGGATTTTAAATTTATGATTCTGACCTTATGGAATTATGATTTTACACTTTTGCCCTTATGCTTTGATTGCATTTTATGTCCTTGTGTGCAATTTGGTAAATATTTGTATTTTACAATATTAAAAATTCATATTATGAAGGGTTTGTTAGTCACCAAAGTGGCCGAACCTTGAAGTCTTTTGAATTTTTAAAATTGTAAATTATTTTATTCAATTACCCATGATTAATTGATGCTATGTATGAAATTGATATGTTTTGGAGTTATGGGTATATTGAAGTTCATTTATTATAAGAACTTAGGGATTAACCCAAAGGTTAATTATTTTCTTATAATTCATGAACATGATGGTTGATAATTAATATGACTTGTTAAATTTATTTGTATATCCAAAGATAACAAATAAATTTTAATAAGATATATTTACAATTATCAAATAAAAGTTATTAGCATCATTATGGTTTATATATTTTTGTATATCATAGGATCGCCCAAAGGAGAACTATGATGTGCATGTGTAGTTTAGTTTGAATATGATTAGGTGATATTCTTAAAGCATTAATGTATGAGTATTTTCTTACACATTTGCAAGATTCAGTACACGTTTCACTCCATTCGCATGCCTCATCCGTTCCCCTATTCAATGGGATAAATTTTCCCGATTGGAGTGAGCAAGTCCGCTTTCACTTAGGTGTCCCGGATCTTGATTTATCGCTTCAAGCCGAGAAACCAGCGCTATTACGATGAAAGTAGCAATGATGAAAAATCTTTCCATAAAGCTTGGGAAAGATCGAACAGACCGAGTTTAATGTTCATGCGGATGACAGCTTGCAAACAACTTAAAGACTTCTCTTCCCAAGACTAACAATGCTAAGGAATTTATGAAATTTGTGGAAGAGCGTTCTCAAACTACCGATAAGTCACTTGCTAGTACACCGATGAACACACTGACCACCATGCAATATGATGGTTCGCGTACTATGCATGAGCATATACTTGAGATGACCAATTTAGCAGCAAAGTTAAGGACTTTGGGAATGAATGTGGATGAGTACTTTTTAGTACAATTTATACTTAATTCCTTACCTCATGAGCAATATGGGCCATTTCAAATGAATTACAATACTATAAAGGATAAGTTGAATGTAAACGAATTGGCCAATATGCTAGTTCAAGAGGAAACAAGGTTAAAGAATCAGAAGGCTCATTTTGTTCATCTCTCAAGTCATCAAGAAGTTTGAAAGAATTTTAAGAGGAAAAATGGAATGAGCAAAAGGAAAGGACTACACATCCTGAATGACTCTTCAAAGGCTTCTCAAATCCACAAGAAGGAACACAATCTTATTAAGTGTCATTTTTGCAACAAAATTGGACACTTGAAGAAAGATTGTCTGAAATGTAAGGCTTGGTTCGAAAAGAAAGGTAAGCCTTGTGCTTTAGTATGTTTTGAATCAAACTTTACTGAAGTTCCTTATAATACTTGGTGGATTGATTCTGGTGCCACCACTCATGTGTCAAATACGATGCAGGGATTTCTTACGATCCAAACTATAAAGCCAAATGAAAGTTATGTGATTACGGGGAACAGAGACAAAGCTCCAGTTGAAGGCATTGGCACTTATCGTTTGATCTTAGATACTGGGCATTATTTGGATTTGTTTCGAACCCTTTATGTACCTACATTTTCTCGCAATTTAGTTTCTTTGCCAAGACTTGATGTGGCGGGATTTTATTGTAAGTTTGGATCTGGATCTTTTAGTTTGTTTAAGAGTGATACTCTTATTGGAACTGGAACTTTATGTGATGGTCTTTACAAATTTAGACTTGATAATACTTTTGTTGAGACATTAATGACCTTGCATCATAATGTTGGCACTAAACGAAGTTTGGTGAATGAAAATTCTGCTTACTTGTGGCATAAACGGTTGGGTCATATATCCAAAGAAAGAATGGAAAGATTAGTGAAGAATGAAATTCTTCCAAATTTGGATTTTACTGATCTTGGAGTGTGTATTGATTGTATTAAAGGAAAACAAACAAAACACACTAAGAAAGGTGCCACAAGAAGCACAGAGCTTCTTGAGATTATACATACTGACATATGTGGTCCTTTTGATGTTCCATCTTTTGGTAAGGAAAGCTATTTCATAACCTTTATTGATGATTTTTCACGTTATGGTTATATTTATCTATTGCATGATAAGTCTCAATCAGTGAATGTACTTGAAGTGTATATTAAAGAGGTTGAGAGGCAATTAGATAGAAAAGTGAAAATAGTAAGATCTGATAGAGGCGGTGAATATTATGGAAAGTATGATGAATCGGGACAATGTCCAGGTCCATTTGCTAAATTCCTTGAAAGACATGGTATTTGTGCTCAATACACAATGCCAGGTACACCACAACAAAATGGTGTAGCAGAAAGGCGTAACCGTACTTTAATGGAAATGGTTAGGAGTATGATGAGTCATTCATCTTTACCCTTGTCTTTGTGGATGTATGCTTTAAAGACTTCTATGTACTTATTAAATAGGGTTCCTAGTAAGGCAGTTCCAAAGACTCCATTTGAACTGTGGACGGGAAGGAAACCTAGTTTACGACACCTGCATGTTTGGGGTTGTCAAGCAGAAGTAAGAATTTACAATCCACATGAAAGGAAACTGGATTCAAGAACGACCAGTGGTTACTTCATTGGTTATGCAGAGAAATCCAAAGGGTATAAATTTTATTGTCATAATCATAGTACAAGAATTGTTGAATCTGGAAATGCTAGGTTCATTGAGAATGGTGACATCAGTGGGAGTGAAAGAATGCGTGATGCTTGCATTCAAGAAGTAAGGGTAGAAGTTCCTATACCCAAAACTTCTAAAGATGTCAATAATGAACCTCCAATAGCCGAGTCACAAGAAATAGCATTAAGGAGATCTCAAAGAGAAAAGAGATCGGCTATTTCTGATGACTATATGGTTTATTTACAAGAGTCAGAAATTGACTTAGGAATTGGAAATGATCCAGATTCATTTTCTCAAGCCATGGAATGTGAAGATTCTAATGAATGGTTTAATGCCATAGAAGAAGAGTTAAAATCCATGCATCAAAATCAAGTTTGGGATATTGTTGAATTGCCTAAAGGATGTAAGAAGGTCGGGTGTAAATGGGTCTTTAAGACCAAGCGCGACTCAAAAGGCAATATTGAACGACATAAAGCCAGACTTGTTGCAAAGGGTTTTACTCAGAAAGAAGGCATTGACTATAAAGAGACATTTTCACCCGTCTCTAAGAAGGACTCACTTAGAATCATTATGGCTTTGGTGGCTCATTATGACTTGGAGTTACACCAAATGGATGTTAAAACCGCTTTTCTTAATGGGAATTTAGAGGAAGAAGTTTATATGGACCAACCCGAAGGCTTTTCAGTTAAAGGAAAGGAACACATGGTATGTAAATTAAAGAAGTCAATATATGGACTTAAACAAGCTTCCCGACAATGGTATCTTAAGTTTAACGATACCATAACTTCATTTGGATTTAAGGAAAACACCGTTGATCGGTGTATATATATGAAGATTAATGGGAGCAAGTTTATTGTTCTACTTCTGTATATTAATGATATTTTACTTGCTGCTAATGATCTTGGTTTGTTACATGAAACCAAGAAGTTTCTCTCTAAGAATTTTGAAATGAATGATATGGGAGAGGCAACATATGTGATAGGAATAGAAATATTCCGTGATAGATCACAAGGATTATTAGGATTGTCTCGTAAAGCCTACATTGAGAAAATTTTAGAGAGATTTAATATGAGTAAATGTTCAGCAGGAATAATTCCAATTCAGAAAGGTGATAAATTTAGCCTTATGCAATGTCCGAAAAGTGAATTGGAATGAGAACAAATGAAAAATATTCCTTATGCATCTGTTGTGGGGAGCTTAATGTATGCACAAACTTGCACCGGACCGTACATCGGTTTTTCATCGAATGTTTGAAGCGATATCAAAGTAATCCCGGAATGGATCATTGGAAAGCTGCAAAGAAGGTTCTTAGATACCTGCATGGAACGAAGAATCATATGTTCACTTATAAAAGATCTGATCATCTTGAGGTGATTGGATATTCAGATTCAGACTTAGCCGAATGTGTCGATACAAGAAAATCAACATTTGGTTACTTGTTTCTTTTAGCTGGAGGGGCAATTTCATGGAAGAGTGCGAAGCAATCGAGTATTGCTGCATCCACTATGGAAGCTGAATTTGTGGCATGCTTTGAAGCCACAATTCATGGATTATGGCTGCGGAATTTTATTTCAGGACTTGTGATCGTCGACAGTATTGCCAAGTCGCTGAAAATTTATTGTGATAACTCGCAGCAGCTTTTCTTCTCTAAGAACAACAAGTATTCTAAGGGTGCTAAGCATATGGAGATCAAATACTTGTCTGTCAAAGAAAAAGTTCAGAAACAAAGAGTGTCAATTGAGCACATTAGCACCAATCTTATGATAGCAGATCCCTTAACAAAAGGACTGCCGCCCAAAACATTTAATGAGCATGTTGAAAGGATGGGCGTTATTGGACGTCATTAATGTTTGTATTATGATTGTATTAAGTTTATGTATTTGACACTTTGAGCTCACTTACATGTTTATGATATTTCCTGTTTTCTATTTAGTATACATTATAGAAATAGATGAATGTTAAATAGGATAGTTTCTAAAGAAACATTATAGTTGGACTATTACTGTACTTCTCATTTATGGATCATGTTAAGTAAAGTGCTATAGTTGTAGTACATAGAAGGGATTATGTCAATTAATGACATACAACCGCTATGACTCGCATTAGTTTTCTTTACTTAATTGTGATTATTATGTGATTGCCAATTTAATGAAATTTTGAAATTTATAGCATAACCTTATTGTGCACATTATAGTCTTTATTAAACCATGAAAGGAGAATCATATGAGCCAAGTGGGAGAATGTAAGAATTATTGTGGCCCATATTATGTGATTTATTATATGGTTTAATAATTATTTAAATGCTATAAATAATTATTGGTTACGAGAAGGTACGACTCTAATAAAATGAAAGGGTATATCGCTTTGATGGAAGGCACCCTTTCAACGAACGTATATATTGAGTCCGGTCCTCTCTCCACCCACATACGAACAACAAAACAGAAATAACGTATTCTCTCCTCCATCAATTGAATACATTAAGATTTAGTGGGTTAAGGGAGAGAAATCGGATTTCTTCTTTTGAATCAAGTTCAAGCACAGCGTTATGGATAAAGGTATGTCTTCATCTATTTGTGAGAATCATGAAGATCAAAGATCCTTGATTTGTTATGAATTTCCGCATCAGATTTTATATGAATTATCTTACAATCCAAACTAAACGCAATGAATTTTTTTTTTTCATATTTTTCATAATAAGAAAATAAACTAAATTAGCAACATGCAAAATGATAGGCCCATATAATTCACAAATTGACCTTATCCCAGTATAGGAAACGAAGGTAATGGGGAATCCGATCTTAAGTTTTAAAAATTGAATTCCTGATTATATGCACCATTGGATAAGAAAATTTCCCATTCGAGATGTGCCTATAATCTCAAATCAAATCGTGTTGGAACCAACTAATCACAGTTTAGGCAATTGAATAATTAAATCAAACATAACTTAGGAAATTGCCTGCGTTGGATTGCCGACTCAAAGGACGACAGACAGCGAGAGGTCATGAGTAAGATTCACCGTCGGGGTAACCGGCAAGGAATGGCAAGAGGTGACAGACAACAATGTCAAGGACTACGAACATCACAAGGAAATCTTTAGATCTTTGATGCTCGATCCCTTTGGTAAAGTTGAAGAGCTAGGTGTCGTAGAGATCTCCTCAAAATTCTGTTTCATTCCAACTTAAAACGAACACATACCCATAGTTTTCGGGAGACCGCGCTTCTCTCCTTTAAAGATATACTTCTAGACAGTCTCTCATCAATCCCACTGGACAATTTCAAGATCAATATATTACCGTCCTCTCCACAAAATTTGAAGGTGGTCCGATGGTTAACGAATGTGTACCAATCGCGAAACCGCCCTGGAATTTTTCTGTGGGGCCACGAGAGAGAGTTCGTGTATATTATTTTATTTTTCCTTCAATGGCTAACCTTCTTTGTGAACCCTCAAAGCACATATTGATATAAGTCCAGGTTTTTTTTAAGATTAAAATGCCTCACTTTCCTATCTTGGACTCCAAGAGATATAACCTATCTTTAATAATAGGAAACTCTCGTATTATCTTTTATGATTCAAATTGTGATAATATCAAGTTTAATTGCTCTCCAAGTTTACTTTTAATAACTCAATTCCAACTTGGCAACCCTTATCCACAAATTTTTTGGCCACCAAGAAGATTTTTAACGTTATGGGCTTAGTTAAATTAATTTAATTAAGCTCAAAGCCTCATTCACTTAAGTCCCTTAGCTCTAGTCCAATGTGAATTTATATGGACTTAATTAAGCTACTCATATTTATATGCAATTTAACTATGTATTATTGTTTAGGGGTCAGGATTGACTCTTAGTGATTTATGCAACGAATGCATAAATCAATCATCAAAATTAATATGTTACTATCATTTAATAGCTGAAGTTTTTAACTGAACGAAAGGCTAAGATGGTGTAGCCAACCAAATCACTTTATTAGCGTGATAGGTATCCCAACTAACATTATTGTTAAATTTCGAAACTTCCACTTTGTAATGAATGATTTTTTCCTTTTATTTTTATTTTACCATTGCCGGTCACATAATATGACTATTATCCAAGAGTAGCACCATAGCCTCTCAGCAACGGGTGGACGGGCGAGGGCCAGCAATTTTTGTTGAGATTAGCCAAGACCACAAAATGCCGAACATGCATTGAGGCCGACTATGATGCCCCCATCCATCCTCTCCTTGTTTTTCAAAGTAATATGATCCATCAATATGGACAACGTACAACTACTCTCACGTTTTAGAAGTGCCATTTTCGACTACAAACTTCGCTTTTTTCTGGGACCGTTTCACTTCTGAATTATGAAGGCTAGAGTTGGACTTGGACCTGCTAATTATCTTTCCCAACCTCTCCTTTTCGTAGAGTTGACGTTTCAACCGATACTTAATGAGCTGAGAGTTCCAACACTCCAGGATGATCATTGCGCAAGTGCTTTATTTGCAGCATGGCATCGGAAAGTAGTTATCTCAGCAGAACGACCGGGTCTGAGTTCATTGCATTGTATGCAAAACTTTCCAAATTCGATATCGCACCACCATCTAAAACAATTGGGTTGTTTCACTTTGACCATTCTTTGCCATTCCTTGTTTTAGTATGCTTTGAATTAGAAAAGAAACAAGATGTGGAAATGCATAATGAGGGAACCCCTCCATGTCTTTGGTTGTTTTCACCCATCATCGTCCGGGCAAACCCTCTTCCCTTAATCAAGATTGGGGTGTGATCAGTGCATCACGAGAGGGCTCCGCGAGATGGAGGGATACTACTATCAGTTAAGTGTTGGAGAGCGACGGTATGTGGTCCTGAGTTTTCTTTGCCCAGGTTTTGGTTTTAAATGATTCTACATACGTGATGAGGACAAATGAGTTTGCAGCCCCACATTTTTCCTATGGGCCTAACTCTTGAGCTATGTACTAGGGGTAAGCAGTTCTAAATTTCATCTCAAATCTAGAACCTACCGTTGGAACAAGTCCTTCATTTTTTACTTACACTGCATACCTCAAAACCTAGCATCTAGGAACCTAGAACCCATCTTGTCATAGGTTCCAGAGTTGGTTCCTAGTTCCATCTATATTATTAATTGAACGATTGTAATGAATAATCACCTTTAATTGCCATCACTTGTTGCTACAATCCACTGACCACAACTCATATATAGACACACAAAGAATATGAAACATTAACAAAATAAAATTTTGAGTAACCGAGAGCTTCAAAAAGTTTTGTGCCAGGAGAACAAGATCATCCCTAAAGACATATGGAATTACGATGTACCCACTGTATGGGATCATTATAGCCTTGCACCAAAAGTCAAAAAAGCACTCGAAGAATTCAGACATGCAAAGGCAACCCCATCACATGAGCAAGAAATAACAAACACGGATGATCCTACACAATCATCACAAGACCCCTATACCCAATGGAGAGCCCTCTCTCAGGACTCATATAATCAAGGACCTCTATCATTATCCCTAGAGATGGACACATCTTATTATGCTCAACCATCATCAGCCTCAGCCAAACCTACCTGCCGACACTCCAGGATCCTCCAAGACTCATGAAGAAGCATCTTCATCAAATGATGCAAACATGTGGATTACTCGAAGCCCCTCTGACATTTGACTTGTAGAACTTGAACAGAAATACGAAGAACATCTTCTAGCAAAAATACATATTTCTGATGACTTAGACTATAACTACAATGCCCATGACGGAAGAGATCGCTGACTGTAGTAAATCACTGTAGCAAGTCACTGTAACAATAGGCTAGGGAAGTCACTATTCATTGTCACTGTTCATATCGCTGAGAATAATTCCTGATCGGATTTTCTAGAGCCCTTGTCTATTTTAGAACCATGAGTCTAGTTTTTGTTTGCTTGTGACATATTAATGCCTATAAAAGGCAAAGAGAATGTAATGTGCTGAGTAGAGTCCCTTGAAATAAAGTAAGTGTTTATGAAATAATTCTTTATGTCTTTCTAAACTTGGTAGGATCCTCTGACAAATGCAGCTCAGATAGTTAGAAATGTTACCATCCTAGCATCTCTGAATGTCTCTAGGCTATGAACTAAAAGTCTAAATAATTTTCTGTTAAAAGGCTATCCTTGAAAGGCTTGAACAAGAGATTTGCCTATCGAGAAGGCATACTTGTAGGAAACAGACTCTGTCTTCTTTGGTTCTAAGCCTAGATCCATGGGTGATAGACCCAAAAAGGTCCAAATGAGGTTAGGGACTTCAACACATCGGAGATCAACGGTATGTGATGCTGGGTTTTCTTTGTCCTAGGTTTCACAAGTTGGTGAGCGACAATATGTCTGTGGTCCTCGGTTTTTTTTGTCCTATCCTAGGTTTTGGTTTTAAATGATTGTGCGTACATGATGGGGACATGTTCGTTTGCAACCCCACTTCTTTCTTATGGTCTTGACTCTCGTGCTATTTATTAAAGGTAAGAAGTTCGAGATTTCATATAGATTCCACCTCAAACCTGAAACCTATTCGTCGAAACTGGTTATCCAAATTTTGGAACATAGAACTTACCCCGCATATTTTGGAATCTAGACATGATCAAGTTCCCACCAATTCGGTTACTCGGTACCAAGTTCTACTCTTGAACTATGCTCACACTATTTTCATATATGTCAGAAAAATATAAAGCTTGAAGTTTGGGAGAATTGTATACTGCTTTTCTATATTCCTTTCAGTATGTAATTACAATCTATCTATAATACAAAGTGTCTAAATGACAAAAGAATAAAAATATATACAATATCCCAAAGATGTACATAAAATATTCCTTATAATAAAAAAATCAATTAAGATCAATCGGCATCGGCAACAGTATCTTCAACACTCCCCCTCAAGCTCGGCGGTCTATACACATCGAAGACGCCTAGCTTGTTCAATAGATATGAATGTTGCATTTGACATAAGGCCTTGGTATAGATGTCTGTGGGTTACTCTGTTGTTCTTATCCCTCTTGTTCTAATCACCCCACTTTGGATCTTGTCTCGAATGAAGTGACAATCAACCTCTATATGCTTTGTCCTTTCATGGAATACGGGGTTCATTGCAAGCTTAAGTGCAACATCATTATCACAAAATAGGACAGTGGGCTATTTTATCTGTACACCAAGGTCTTGAAGAAGGCCTCTTATCCAGACTATCTCACAACTAGTCTTCGCCATTGCTCGGTATTTTGCCTCAGCGGATGATAAAGATATGGTTGACTATTTCTTTGTCTTCCATGAAATTAGAGAATCCCCTAATTTTATACAGAATCCTGTGACTGATCTTCTACTCATGGGGCAAGTAGCGTAATCTGTGTCACAATATATTGTCGTCTCCATATTGTTGTCTCGAGACAGCAATATTCCCAATCCAGGACACCCTTTCAAGTATTTTATGACTTTCAGTGCCGCATTCATGTGAGACTATTTCGGAGCATGCATAAACTGACTAAGAATCTGAATTGCATAAGAAATGTTTGGCCTGGGGATGGTCAAATAAATAAGCTTTCCAACAAGTCTTTGATGAACAGAAGGGTCTTTAAGCAAAGGATCCTTGTTTATAGGTGACAACCCTTTGTCAAATTCAACTGTCGTTAACTTGATATTCTGATCGATTAGAATAATAGCTGGCCTAGATCCCGATAAACCTGCTTCTAACACAATTTCTAAGACAAATTTCGGTTGGCTAAGGCAGATGCCTTTTTTTGACTGTGTAATTTCTATCCCAAGAAAGTATTTAGGAGATCTCAAATCCTTAATATGAAACGTAGAATGCAGATACTCCTTGAATCTCTCAATGGCAGGCGCATCATTTCCCATAATGAGTATATCGTCAACATATATAAGTAAATAGATTGACGACATACCTTGTTTCCATGTGAATAAAGCATAGTCATGCTTAGATTGCTGGAATTTTGCAATTGTAAGTGCACTGGTAAACTTGGCATACCATTGGCAAGAAGCCTATTTGAGCCCATATAGGGATTTTCGAAAACGGCACACACTCCCCTCCCCCTGTCTGCGAAATCTCGGTGGAATATCCATATAAATCTCTTCTTCAATATCTCCATGTAAAAAGGTATTGTGAACGTCTATTTGATGAAGAGGCTAGTCACGAATGGCGGCAATGGAAAGAAAGGACCGTACGGTGACTTCTTTGGCAACTGGAGAGAAAGTTTCCGTATAATCAAAGCCTTCCTTCTGTGTGAATCCCTTCGCTACTAATCTGGCCTTGTAATGTTCAATGGATCCGTCTGCTTTGTATTTGATCTTGTATACCCATTTGCATCCTATGGGTCAACGATGGGGAGGTAGGCGAACAATATCCCAAGTCTCATTCTCGATGAGAGCTTGTAACTCATCTTTCATAGCTTGTTGCCAACGAGGATCTTTGGCGGCCTCATCATAAGAGGAAGGTTCCTGCTGTGCAAAAATTCTACTAACACAGCATCTATGTTCAGGAGAGAGATTAGCAAAATTGACATAGGAGGAAATAGGATATTGTGTACCACACTTTTTTGACGACGAACAAACGTAATCCGTTGTCCATGTCGGTGGTCGAACTGTGCGTCTTGATCGCCGAAGATTAGTTGGTTCAAATGGAACATCAACTTGTGAGTTTGCAGAGGTATTGTCCACCAGAATATTAGCTTGTGAAGATTTAGGTTCTTCGGATATACTTGATGAAGGAAGGCTGGATATTTCATTGTCCCCATCCGAGGCAACATGTGCATTGACATTTGAAGATGCTATGTGAGATTATTTGTGGAAGCATCATCATTGATCCTGGAGGATCGTCTTCATGCAAAAAGGGACGAGAAGACATCAGGGGATCTTCATGCTGTTGTGATGGTAGCCTATCCTTGAATGGGAAAATATCTTCATGAAAGATGACATCTCTGCTGACGAAAAATGTTCTAGCAGATGGATCAAGAACCAAATATCATTTTTGAAGGGTAGGATATCCCATAAATATGCAAAAGAGGGCACGGGGACCCAATTTGTCCCGAGGGCCCGTGGTAGATACATAGCATAAACATCCAAAAACACGAAGATGACGAATGTTGGGATGTTTTCCAAACAATGACACGAATGGAGTTTTCCACTCAAAACTCGAGATGGCATTCTATTGATCAGGTATGCCGCTATGACCACGCAGTCTCCCTAAAAAATTTCAAGAATTGAAGCTTGATACTTAAGAGCTCGAGCAACTTCGAACAAATGACGGTGTTTCCTTTCTACAATCCAATTTTGTTGAGAAGTATAAACACAGGAGCTTTCATGAAGAATGCCATTGGAAATAAACAATGAAGAACATTCATGATTAAAGAATTCTCGTGCATTGTTAGTACAAACCCATTGTATGGATTTGTTAAACTGATTTTTGATTAGGACAATAAAATTTTTGAGATGTGAAAGGACTTGGGCTTTAGATTACATGATAAACCCAAGTTGCTCGAGTATGATCATCTACGATAGTGAGAAAGAAGCGTGATCCATCACGATGAGGGGTGTGATATGGGCCCCAAATGTCCATGTGTAATAGAGAGAAGTCTCTAGCAGCATGTGATGTACTTTGTGGAAAAAACAATTCTAGACTGTTTAGCCAATGGGCATATAGGACATTTGGGATGAGGAAAAGCGGCACTATGGCCTAGACGCTGATGGGATAAAGAGACATTTTTATTATGATTGGCATTACATAAGATGCTCTTATTGAAGGAAAAATTCTTTGGAAATGTCGTCTAGAAATAAAGTCCTTCGAAATTCCTACCCGAGCCCATCAATATCCCAGTCAAAGGGGCCTGAAAGAGACAAATGTCATAATAAAAAATGACCTAATAGAGATTGTCTTGACAGATCTTAGATACAGAAATGAGGTTGAATTGAAAATTTGGAATGAAGAGGACATTTTTTAGTGTGATGGAAGGACTCAGCTCAACATCCCCAATTTTATCTGTTGAAATATCACTAAGATTTGGGAGGCGAACAAAAGTATGATTCGAGGCTTTTTTTAATTCAGAAAAGAATCGTTCATCACAGACTATATGGTCACTGGCACCTGAATCAATAATCCATACATTGCTCGAAATATTGCTCATGAAACAATAAGAAATACCTGCATAACTAGGCATCTTTTCCTGAATTCCTATCTAACTTAGGGTCCTCATGATTTGTTGGAGTTGGTCATTGCTGATGGGTTGATTCACCTTAGCATTTGCTGCTATAGAAAATTCTCATTCCTTCTTCTCCCCTGGTCTTCCATGCAATTTCCAACAATTTTCTTTGGTATGATAACGTTTTTTGCAATAATCACAAAATTTACCTTTCCATTTGTTTGAATTATTTCTGTTCAAGGATGTGGCCAAATTTTGGCCGTTGGATCACCTTAAAACAGATGCTGATGGACTTTCAGATCGCGGCGTTGCAAAGGCGAAAGGTGAGCCGTCAGATCGCGCGAAGGAGCCGTTTGATTGCACGAAGGAACCTCCACCGTCAGATCCGAAGATTGAATCTCAACCGTTCTTTCCTTGCGAGCTACCCAAACCATCCGATCTTGCGAAATAATCCCGGCCGTCCATTTGAGATGGATAAAAGGCCTCTTCTTCTTCCTCCCGTAACCCTAGCGTCCCTGTTTTCTTCGAGAAACCTCCATGGCTGGACCTTCCGAAGCTGAGTCGCTGCTCCGACGAGGCCTTGACCACGAGAACAACGCAGTCGCCAGTCTTCACATACTCGGATGACGCTAGCCTCTGGGATTCTTCTTGAATCGCAAGCTGATATATGCGACCGAGCGGGGGAATTGGATCCATGGCCAAGATCTAGCTATGAAACGGTAAGTAGCTCTCATTCAACACGAGCAGGAAGTGTGTAACCTTCTCCCGATCTCTCATGGCCCAATATTGGGCCAAAGTCGCCTCGAGTCCCTCTAATTTCTCCTTTGTCATTTCGATTTCGTTCCATGGGCAGAGAGTTTATTGTAGATTGCCGAGATCAATAAATTTCCCTGCTTGAGATCTGATAAAGTTTGTGTTAGCGTGAAAATTTTCGCTCTATCTAGCTTACCATACATTTCTCGTAAATTCTCCCAAATTTTTTTGCATCTTCGATCGGTGGTACCCTGGCGGCGACCTTCGCCATGAGGCAATTTCCTATCCAGGTCCAAACAAGTTGGTTGCACTTGCACCATTGTTGTGCAAGCCGCTCGTCAAACGGTATCGGGATGGTGCCGTCCAAAAATCCATCTTTGTCTTTGGTCACGAGCGCTCGCCGGAGTTCGCGAGACCACAAGGAGTAATTCTTCGATCTCGACAGCTGCTGGGAGATCAAACGCAGCTCCGGTCCATTGATGGTCGCGGTGTACAGCGGGTCTCTAGGTTCTGGCCGGCCGCCAACTCCGACGAGACCTGCAAACGGAAAGAATCCAGGTCCATAGGCCGGGTAGGGATTGCTTGCCCTGTATCCAGAACCCGAACCACTCTAACCCGAGAAGGTCCAGTTCGCCCCTATCCAGGACCTGCTCTAGGTATGTGTGATGGACTTTCCTCCATCCCACCAATCCTTCCAGGCTCGATTTGAGGTAAATTCTAAGTTGAACCTCCTTGATTTGGTTGAATTGATACAAGTACCCACTGAATGTATGGTCCTGTGAAGGGATTTACAGGACTAAATCCTATGTTGGGCTGCACAAGCTGCACGAGACCTGTTTGACTTTCTAATGGATTCGTCTATTGTTTTGCAGGGATGACGTCTCCTCTCTGATTGTTGAGGGACTGTGGATTTCCCTCAGAAACACCGGAAGTTGAATCCTCAATCTTCGACATGATTCTTCCCTAAAGAAAAAAAAAGCATTGCGGAAGCTAGGCCAAGGTGGGAGGCTCTGATACCATGTCAGAAAAATAGAAAGCTTGAAGTTTGGGAGAATTGTATACTGCTTTTCTATATTTCTTTCAGTATGTAATTACAATATATTTATAATGCAAAGTGTCTAAATAACAAAGAAATAAAAATATACACAATATCCCAAAGATGTACATAAAATATTTTCTATAATAAAAAAATCAATTAAGATCAATCAGCATCGGCAACAGTATCTTCAACAATATAGACCCAAAGAAAAAATAGAAAACGAGTGAAATGATTATTTTTCCCCTTTCAAAGCAATGACATATAAGTGCACTATCGTCCCTCTCGGTTGTTTTCACTGCCCATATTCATCTCTTAAATGGTTTTATTTTTGTGCCATTAAAACTTGGGAAAGTTATTCAAAAAGTGCAAAATCTATTGTACTTTTACTAATTCAATCATAAACATTTTAATTATACCAATTGAATCATAAATGTTTTCACATTTTATCAATTGACTCTATCCAATCAATTTTGACCAGAAAGCACTAACATGAATGTCAGCCGTCTCAGGTGGCATGGACGGCATTAACATAGATAATTTTTAATAATCTTTTAATATTTTTTTCGAACTATTTATACAGAGCTAGTTCCAATAGACTTATAGGGAATTATCGATAAAATTATTATAAGCTGCAAGCTGAGCAAATTTACGAGAGAATGCTCATTCTTTACTAGTAAAATTTTTTTAGTTGTATACCAAAACACGTTGCATTATATTTTGAGAAATGTGGTTTATATTTGGGCGACCTCCACACTATAAAATGAATTGAACTTAATTATCAAAATTAGAATTAAGATGAGAAAAAAGAAAATGCGTGATTTCTTCAACTAATGAAGCAAGTGAACGATGCCAAATAAAGTGGTTGCATTGCTCTGTTTCAGTTCAAGAACCTAAACCCCAGATGGAGATCAAGTACCCTAATACCCCTCCCCCCCTTCCTCTTCTCTCGTCAATCTGATTTCATGAAGCCCTAGCTGGAGCAACATGTTTTTTATTAAATGACGGGCACAGCATTGTTTAACTTAAGTTAGTCTAAGCTAAGTTGATGTTATGACAGTCATCACGCCATATAAGTAAAGTCTAAACCATAAATTTATTGTTGACCAGATATGTCCGATCAGAGAAAGTATGAAGCTTTTTACAAAGATATTTGAAAGTTGGAAACAAATTTCTAAAAAAGCCATGGTACTTTTGGTAAGCCGCTAGAAGGTTAATTGTCTACCCAAGAGTTAACAAAAGTTCCGAAGAAGTAGGACAAAGGATGCAGGCCGATCACCATTACTATACCAGTTTGTTTCGTGCAGAAACTGCGCGCATGCTTATTGACGGGGAAATCACTGTTTTTCGACCTAAATGAGTTCCATTCATTTTTAAGAAGTGTGCAGTGTCGTCGACATATTCCCTCAAGTTAGTTTTAATTTTGAAGGCGGGGCCTCGATGATCTTAAGCCCTCAGGAGTATCTTGTGCAGCAAAATTCTTTTTGTAAGTGGATAAAAATGATCTGAAGTCGTGGTTCTATCTATTTAGACTCCTCACAACATTCATGATTTATTTTCAGTTGCTGAAAAACTGCAAATTAAGTTTGCTGGCATTTGGCCAATAACTGGATTGTCATTTGCAATTACTCAGATTATGCGGCTTTATGTTGAGGACTGTAATTCTGGATTGTTGTTGCGTCAATAGATTTCTTGTTCTTGGCTTGCTGCTGCTCCACTATAAGATTCTTTTGTCTAGTTGAGAATCGATATCATAGTAGATTTCTTTGAAAGGAACTGTTTGATGCTGGTAACTCAAATTTCATGTCTGTACATTTGCTTCTCTATTTTCTTCCCGCGAGGCTGCATCTGATAAAGTCATGGGAGCTTACTTAATTTTGCTCGGCGACATGGGCAGTTAGGTGGCTATCTTAGTATGCACTTTGACAGATTGGTCATGAATATTGTTCTCACAAGATGGTTCTACGGTCTGGTGTACGGGCTTTTCAAAGGCTCAGGGCTATCCTAGAACAGTAATAGGAGGTGAGGCCCTCTTGTATATGTCTTATCCCTATCCCCCCCTCTTTCTGGCTTGATCCCTCTTGTATCAGTGGAATTTTAACTTCTTATTGCTTTTTGTTTTGTTTCTCCTTGCATGAATTAAAGGTGATCCAATCAAATGGATGAACTCATTTGATATTTTCTATAAATATAGCCCAGGAAAAAAAGTTCATGAAGCATGACCCTTTTAGTTTAATATTTGTTTAGGCTTAGTGAATCGCGAGAATTGAAAGACGCTATAGAGGAGTCTTTATATTTCAGGGCCAAAGCTAGTTCTCATTCTTTGTTTCTTGGGGACCTCAAGAAAAGACACTCTCACATGCTTCACATCATGCTTAAAACATAGTGGATACGGATTGATATGGATGTGCGTACTTTTTTTTTTTTTTTTTTTTAGATGTGCGTACTTGGACTCTCTACCTCTGAAGCAATCAAGATCATTGCTTTTTTTTTTTTAATAAATCTTGTTCGAAAAAACAAAATCATCCTATATGACCTAGCTGGTCTGCAGCTTGGATGGACTGACTAAAACTGGAAGTTGCTTTCTCTTTGTCGCAAAATAAGACTGAGGAAGAATCTAATTAGGATGAGGCTGTCCATCATTTTCCTACTCGCTAGTAGGGTTTTCACAAATTGAACAAGTGATTCCATCTTTTCATCAAATCTTAATAGATTAATCGACAATATCTATTACATTCCCTAATTAGAGGGACAGCTTAATAGAGTTTTAACATCTTCCCTCACCACCCTCAGCCCCCATAATGCTAATGACAACTAACTTGAAATGCAAATTGATGGCAAATCTTTCAATCATAAAGTGAGGATACTAGAAAGCATATCCAAAGAACGAAATTTGTCATCAGCTCCACATACCACGAAGCCAAAAAGAACGATTCATATTTTGATTTTCACTTAGGAACATCACTAACTGCATATGTAAACTTTATTGCACATGCAGCTTTCTTCTGCACAATCAAAGTATATCATCGGACACGTGTGAGCCACTTTCAGTATCAACATCAGCACCAATGAAGGATGACTAAACATCAAGAGGTGCCAGACACAAAACCAGACAATTGCCTAGATGTTCCACCAGTTCATAACTGAGTCTAGTGTTTTCACATGAACCAAAAACCCAAAATGTACGTCACGTGAAGAGTGCAAGTGCCGAGTATATTTCCAATAAAATAGTAAAGTCCCATCAGTGCCCAACGCATCAGCAATAAAACGTCACATCTTTGACGTTGTCTTTGATTGAAGGAAGTGCCCGGCTCTCAACAGCAGTCCCCTCCGTGGTGCCCCTTCCTCCTCCCGACGACCCAGTATCCGAACCGTCCCCCTCAATGTAATACCTCGCTCGAAAGGCCGCGGCATAATAAGCAGGAGGTACTACAGGATGCACAAAATATCAGTGAAGAGTAAAAAATTCAACTGGAGCTTTAAAGGAAAAAAAAGGTCATCAGTGAAAAATAACATATCTTGGCCTAACCTATTGAGACGGAGCGCGTGCATCAAGCATATCTACAGAGTTCAAATATAACAATAAGATTTGATCTGCTACAGACTTCTCTCTAGGCAATGAGTGAAATCAATTAGAAAGGTAGTAGAATACTTATGTGTAACACAAATTGTTTGTGAGGGTTTGGAGAGCCAGTGAAGTTGTTCTCATCGAGTAATACATGGTAGTGCGATGGCTTACTAGTACCCTACATCATATGAACACATGTTACTAGACATAGTATTTACATTAGAAAAAAAGAGTTCCATGATAAGGTCAGTGCGTTTCGCCTAACATAAAGGAGATGGGTGTCACCTAAATCCCAGCATGGCTATTGAGGTAAAAATCAAATTCAGTGGGATGGCAGATGCGAGTATCAACAATGGTACCTAATAAAACATACTAAAATTTAAGTACTTGGAAAATCGACTAAGTTCAGTAAATTAATAAGAAAATTGTAGAGGTATCATACCAGGTAGTATATTGCCACTCCTGTCCATTGTATCACGTCTGTCATAATCTCCAGGAAAGAGGCGCGTGCGGTGCCTCTTTTGCACCACAATGAAGGTTACCGGTGGCAAATAACCCTCTTCAAGTGAGGCACAAGCCTATGGTAACACTGACTCAAGTTATAGCTGGTAAAATGATTCTAAGATCTATTTAATAGAAAGATGATGAGCGCATTTTCTATGGACTTATTTTCCACTAAAGTACCTGGCGAATCGCATCCATTTCATAGAGAAGAACTTGAGAGAATTGACCTTCACTAACCCCATCCCTACATTGAGAACCAAACCTCAATGGCAATGACAAAGAAAGCTATCTAGTCCTGCTGAGACAACGGGCTCCACATATCTCGGTGGAAGTGTTTCTCAACAAACTCAGTAACAAGAATTGACTCATAGAAAGCTAGACACGTCTAAAGCTCAAGAAAATAACATAGAGTGAATCAGTACTATTCAGACTAACATGCAAGATTGGTTGATGTACACCAGCAAAGATAATTAAGTGCTCAAGCGAAGTACCTATATTTAAACCCTAAATCAGTTGAGAAAAATGATCGACCGATAAATGTATAACTATTATGATGAATTTAGCAAGTAAACATGTGGATTAATAGAGGAAGCAAAAGGACACAGTGTGCACAAGTTATACTAAAGAAGATGATGTATATGAACCACATGCACAATTACTTCTCAGATGGAGAGGCTCTAAGGACCACATCAAGTAGTTGTATGATCTCTTGTGGGCAATCCAATTGTCTACCCTGAAGAAATTGCTGGAGAGCATAAAGATCAGTCCTAGCGACCAGCGATATCGTCACCTCGAAATCACGTTCTCCTGCATGATGCTTCCAAATTAAACACTAAACAGTATTGCAATGCTTATTTAGTACCAAAGCGATAACAAAAAAGTTTCACCTTCTCGCTTGAGCAGCTTCGTCATTTTCTACCAATTTAACTGAAAACACCTTGTTGTTGAAGGGCAGCGGCCCTGCTGTGTAGAGACTCTTTCTACCATCATAGGCCGGCCACCTTCCACCTAAATGAGTCTCCCGATACTGTTTGACAAGAACGCCTAATATCTCCCTATTGGTTTTCTTGTTAGAAACCACAGGATCAATAGATACCTAAACGTTACCGATGCCAAAAATGATGTCAGAAAATTCAAGTCAGTCCGACTACAATAAAAATTGAATATGGCACAACAAATTGAAACTGCCAAGCAACGACTCATAATCAAAACAATGTCAAGATGCAGTAATAGTAGTAAGCTAAAAAATATGACTTGAGAGAAATGAATTAATATATAAACCAATGAACTATTTCATCATTTAGACCAAAAAAAAACATGACGGTAAGCTGCATGAAACACCACCATCCTATCTAAATTAGACACTGAAAGAGTGCAAAGCTGAGGGGGGAAAATACATTGCCATGAGGAACCAAAGTGCTAACCAGGAACATTTTATACAACAAAAAGGTCATAGATATTAACGAGGCGAAGGGAAGGACAATAGGACTTCTTCCATTAGAACGCATGAAGAAATAAGAAATAATATCAAAGAGAGAGAGAGAGAGAGAGAGAGAGAGGGGTAAAGGCAAAAAATCCCAAATATTACATAAAATCAAAAAACAATTACGACAAAACAAGGGAAATGAAAATAAAGGAAAAAAACAGAGAGAGGAGAAAACAAAAACAAAGGGAGATGCTGAAATGGTTCATGATCCGACATAGTGGGGCTGGACTTGAGCTTGAAGGACGAGCAAAAAGGCCTCTCAACTTTCTGGAGATGGCTAACAAAGACCACAAACCATACCCAACCGCAAAGCCAGGACAGAGCACGAAGAGGAAAAACGTAAGACAGGAACACACGATTAAGAGGAAAAAATATCGTGGCAAGAACAAAACAATGAAACAAAACGATAGCGAGCGAACTCGAGAACAAGACAAACATTCAGTAAAACCCACACACACGCGAAACAGTAACACAAAAATTTACCGGCAAAACTTTTACGTCATTCGCCAAATAAAATGGAGGAGGAGATGAATTACGTCGTAGTGGTAAAAATCTTTGTCTGCTACTTGAACTAGAAAATGGTTCGCTCGGACCAAACACTTCTTGCCGACCGTTCCAAAGCCAGGCCTCAGCGGAAATCTGACCCCCTTCGACGAAAGGGGCGGCGGCGAAGGAGACTCCAGTGTAAGCCGCTGCTCGACCTCGCTGCTCAGAGAAACGTCCAAAGCCGACGGGGAAGCCGCCACCGCCGAAGTAGATGCTCCTGGAGAAGCAGCGACGACAGCGGTAGATGCTCTGGGAGACGCAGCAACAGTAGTAGACGCTCTGGGAGCCGGAACCGGAACCGGAGCCGGAGCCGGGCCGGGTAACCAGGACTGCCTACAGCAGCGGCGTAGCCTCTGCCTCTGCCTCTTCCTCTTCCTCTGCCTCTGGCGTCACCTCCACCACCTCCTCCTCCTCCGCCGCGCTGGAACGACGGGGCCGGCTGATCGCCGCGAGAGCCCGGTCACCTGCCTCCTGTGCGAAAATTGAAGAGCGAAGCGAATGTGCGAGGCGGAGACCGAGGGAGTGTAAGAGAGAGAGATACAATTGGAAAAAAGAGCGCCTGACTCGAGATATATAAAGGTAAAGAAATTGAGAGAGAAGGAAACCGGGGAAAGTAACGTGGTGCTGAAGTCACTTATGCCAGGGGTTTTGAAAGACAAATTTTTGCCCTCCCGGACTTTCATTTTTCATCTTATATATATTCTCCTCTTACACTCGATCTTAAGTCAAAAGGACGAGAAAAGCCTCTTGAAGACCTCACATCTTATGTGTTATAATAAGAAAGGTCCCGAGTTTTTAGCCGAATCTCACTTCAATCATGTTTGTTTTTAATATCCAATCTCACCCATCGAATCAAATAATAAATTTGGAATTTAGGATTGCTCAACCAAAGTAAACAATGATTAGCCCACATTGAATTTCCCGATTAATACCACGTGTACGAGCGATAAAAAAAAACATATTTATTGTTGAAATCTAGCTACAAAGAATAATTTTGTTTTGATATATCGTTGATTTCATGCTCTTTTGGGGCTCTAAAGTGCCTAAACCAATTCTTGTAATCCACGCTTATTCTCCGATGCTATGTTCTCTTTACGAACTTGTCATGCAAGACCCCACTTGGTGGACATTAAAGACTCCTTGTCCGACGGCCATGAGAGCTTTGTCAAAAAGTAATTTGCTTTACGTATCAAATGCTATATGTCAAATATATTTGTAAAAATAGGTCGCAATAACTTTATCTCGCGAAGGATTAGGATGCGCAAAAATTAATAAATCAATGCCCACGTAAAAACGATTCAATTAGCAATGAATAAGCATCTCCAATCGTTAGATCAAAACAAAATCCCCAGCGCTATTTAATGCTAATGAAGCACGAGTTAAATATAAATGTAATTATCGGGAAAAAAAAAGCTTAAAAGATAGGCATAATGTGTGAGTGAAAATGCAAGGACAAATTACTAAAAAAAAAAAATTAACAAACTTATTACATTTGTATTAATTCAGTTTCGAACTTTTTAGTTGTATAAATTTAATTATAAATCTTTTGATAATTTGTTAATTTAGTAATTCTAGCCCATTTAGTTGGAAATCGCTAAGGCACATAATTTTTTTAGATTTTTTCTTTTTTTTTTCCTTATATATATATATATATATTCTAGCGCAAGGCCGGCAAGGGCCATGACGTCCTTGTCCTACCTAGACCTGGGCATGGAGGCCCTAAGCTTGATGAGGCGCTGCGCTACGGTTAGGGAAAAATAAAATTAAAATTTGCTCATGATGATGATTTTTTCACAATTGAAATATTTATTGTTAAATTGGTATAAGTGCAATAAATATATATATATATATATATATATATATATATATATATATATATATATATGCATTTTTTTGGTAATTTTTCCCAAAAAAATCGAATGTTATTTGTTATGGATGCAATTGGCACCTGGGGGGCTGGGGTAGAAAAGTCGCTGAACAGCGAGAGACTGACGTGAGTCGACTGTCGCCGGCGAGGGTATTATGGGGAATCCAGTTCAGCGAAAACGGGGTGGACCCACTCGGTCAAACCCAACTCCCTCCGCTAAGTCGCCTGGGCCCGACGCTTGAATCTTTTTGATCTTTTCTTTTTTCTTTTTTTTTTGGGGGGGGGGGCGAGAAAGCTTCCGTCTATGGAGGGATGGGGGAAGAGGAGTGGGGGCCTCCCGATGTGGACACGTGTAGCTTCCAACGCAGGCCGAGGATCATGCGGGGCCCCACTGTTTCTCCCACGACCGCTTGTTCATTTCGCTCGCAGCTCCCTATGACGCCTCTGGTCGTGGTCGTGGTCGTGGCGGCGGGACCGATCGCGGGAATTCAAAAAACCTACCCTTTTTGTCCACCGAAAGAAAAAATTGAATTGTGTTATTTAAATTTCGAAAAAAAGAAAACAAGAGGAGTAGGTTATGGCTAATGAACCGAGCCTTTTTAAAGTGATTAAGATGAGATTAAAGATGGCTCTTTCCTTTTTAAAGTGATTAAGATGAGATTAAAGATGGCTCTTTTGAAGAGATATTTGTCCGTGCAATGTCCTCCCTCCGGTGGAATTCATGGATTACTCTGTGATTTTTCTTGGTTATTGTTTCCCAGTATTTGGAAAATAAAACAAAAATGCTTCAGGTTTCAAGGAGCTTTTTTTTTTTTTTTTATGTTGCTTATAATTTGTACTTTAAATAAGTTGTATTTTCCTTAGCTATGATTAACGAGTGCTTAACTCTTAAGCTAGTAGCAATTAGTGTCGATGAATGCAATGAGCTCATGCATGACTGCACAGGAGCGACGCGGGAAAGAAGGAATCGGATTTTGAAGGAATTGAGTGGATACACCGTAAGTGGCCATAAAAGATGCGTGAATGTGGTGGTTACTTCTTCAAGAGATTGTACCGGGTAATTTTAAGTTTTGGTGCAATGGTAGTTTTGGATAGCAAAAGCTAATACTTACGGCAGGAGATTATTTTCCTCTTTTAAATCGAGGTGCATGTCGTCCCAGGGGACCGTAACCTTGCTGAGGAGAAGATGACCATATTGAGGGCTCTCTTGTCTATTTGCCATTTTTGCTGAGGAGAAGATACCATATTGAGGGCTCCCTTGTCTATTTGCTATTTGACCTCCTTGCCCATCACATCTAGGTTGGTCATAGTTTCTATTGCAACCACGCATTCTGCCCACCCAGCCTCCCATACTGAACTGGAGGTGGTCTGAGTAATTACTCCATTTTCATACTTGTGACCTAATGACTTAGTAAGCTCAACAAAACAAGAAGCGTTGCAGGGTCACAAATCATAGACGCATTGGAAAGTTGAGGTTATGGAATTAGAGGATGAATGGATTAAATGACTGAGAAAATGTGGCAGAGATGTATAGTAGATGCATTTCTATGGAGTAAAGATACTCGCCTCTGAATTGCTCTGACTCATCTTCAGTCATCACAGCCTGAAACCCCTGATAGGTGGTCCTGCTGCATTTCTATGGAGTCAAGTTAATTCAGGAAATTTTGTGGCACAAAAATAACTGAATAGAGAAAAGCGAGCATAACAGCACTGTCATCTGCAATCAAATGACGGGTTGTCTTCCACCGCACGATTTAAATCGAGTAAGCCACAAACTTGACTAGCCGGTCTTTCCACTTTTTTTTTCTTTGGGGGTCGGATCCGGTTTTTCCACTTCACGGGTCTATTTAGAGAGAAGGCTGAAGCTTTCTAAAAAGGACAGAAAAAAAAAAATTCTTCAGCTAAAGTTCTAACGTAATTTTCAGAAATGCAAATGGTTTTTTAATTGCTGGAAATGACAGGAATTTGCTAAACATTCTCTTTATATTTCAAGAGCCATAATTCTCTAGAAATCTATATGAAAGAAAAAGTGTTAAGGTAGGTCTTAAGGGCGAGTGAAAGGTGGAGTAAATTAAATATGTTTGAGCATTATGTGACATGCCACTTCATCAAATATGAAACATAAAGTGCTATAAAAGTTCCGTAAAAGAACAAATAAGTTAATAGCATAAGCCACTTATCCAAGGGAGGCTGATGGGCCATTATCTCCTAATTGTTTGTTGCCTATTGTAATTTTAGAAATTTTATCAAAGTTTAAAAATTTCGGAGTTAGGACCTACTTCACACACCATAGCCTTAATAATTTTTCAATTGAAAATATGCTACTTTGATAAGTATTTCACTATGTATTTATTTTTCTATTATTCATATTGCAATTATAGCCTTGTCAACCTTCAACCTTTGTAATTCTAATGAATGACATTTACAAATCCAATCATACATTACTGAGGCGAGGGACTTACGGTAATCCCCTAAGAAGGCACGTGTGTTAGTCCCATTCCAATCCATGCTTGGTAATTTTTTAGTCAGATTGGGATGGAAAAAAATCTATTTTTATTGTACTAATTTTCCTGTCAATATGTCATTTAAGCTATGACTATAAAACCGTTTCAACAAACGCCTATTTAAATGCAAATTCAATTATGCACTAATATTTGATTAGCTTCTTTTCCCCCGAGGATCTATATCCGCACTGAGGAATTATACGTTTTTTTTTGTATTTCATTAAATCATAAAAGGGTTGAAGTAATATTGGTGAATTTTAATTGCTAATGAGTGCACAATCAGTTCCAGTTGCCTACAGCAAGGTTGAAAAACAAGCGGTGGAACATCCTCCGTCATTCCCTCATAATAACGGCGCTGTTAGCTTAGCGGGACACATCTGAATACGCCCACATGCTAACTAATAACTAGCATTTCAACTGGAAATGAGTTCCCTCCCCGACATGGAAAGTAATTATAACGATGGTCAGTAGATATTATTCAAAGAAACACTAGTGACCACGGTAAATTTATATGATTATATGTTTTCGAGGATAGAAAAGTTCTATTTCCGTACTGTAAATCTCCATTATCACGGTAAATTATATTCTTGAAATTAGAACGGGTTGACGGATGCTCAAACATAGTTTGTATTTCCAAGCCTGATGACGATATACTAGCTTCCCACTAAGGTAGCTTAGGTTGGAATATCGTCCTCCATATAAAGTAAGATCTCAAATGTACTGGTAAATTTTCCATTGTTGATGGTAGATTATGACTTTTGGAAGTTACAAAATTTGGTCAATTCTCCAGTGCCTCCTAATTGCATTTATGCATTAGCATATATTAATACTATTTAGAATACCTTTGTAGTTATCTTAATTAGTCGGAATAATTTGGTAGCTGAAATTATTAATCGCGTTGTTTTTCGTGAGAAGTGGACGTTGATAATTTCAAATCAACGTTATTATATTGTTGATAGAGTACCGATTATATATATATATATATATATATATATATATATATATATATATATATATATATATATGTGCTTGGGAGGTTTTGAAATTAGTGTTTGTCATTAGACGATTCAATTTTCTTCTTATTAGTACCATATATTTTATTATTATTATTATTATTACTAGTACTACGAATGTAAAGGTGGGTGTCGTGCATTAATGATGTGGGAGGTTCTGTACTTGTGGAAAAGGAGAGAAAACAGCATGTGGGAAGAGCGTCGTAATGGTTCGCGTTGCGTGCTCTTTATCGTTGGGTGTGAGATGGGCATGGTTTATCTTGATTCAACTCTTGTGCAACTTGAAGAGCGTAGTCGGCCATTGAAGAGTACATTTCTTGATTCAAACACTTTCTAATTCTTATATAACTAGCTAATGATAACACCGGCAAAGTCATCTTACCACCGCCACCAAACCTGTATATTTAAAAAAAAAAAAAGAAAAAAGAAAAAAAGAGTGCTCTCGGCATCTAATAGTATTCACTATGCCTTCTTCTTGATCATTCAATACGACCCCATGCTCGGTAACGAACCTATGTTTGACCCTTCAGCTTAACCCGAGGCTCTCGAACGATCAATTTGATGAATTCCCCCTTGTCCATCGAGAAGAATTGCCAAAACAAGTCCAATGGAGAACTAAAAAAATAACATTTTTACATGACTTTCAAAAAAATATAGTATTTGAACTTGACTTGAACTGTGGAAAGTCAAAGTGCAATAATATCTTCTGTACACGCAGTACAGTGCAATTTTCCACGATGCTTTGAGTATTGGGGTCGGGTATATTAAGCTCTACCCATCCTTAGAAGAATCTGATTTTCTTCATCGTGTAAAAGTTTTCTTTATAAATATTTTCAGTTTTAGAACACAAATTTGTCATAGCTCCTACACAAATTGTCATACTATACAAATGCTTATTACTGAAAATTTGTAAGTATTTATACGACAAGACACTTTGTGCAAAAATTACAGCATGGCATTTGGGGTTGACAAGATATGACACGAGATCGGTTCCTCGAGTAATCATACAAAGCTGGATAGAAACATGTAATAAATTTTTTGGTCATGAACTTATTATTGTACCTAAAAATAACTTCCTCATCTTCATTGCCGATTTTGTGGCTCCTTTTATCCCTATTTGCTCCAAGACAAGATGCATGGCTTTTCATGTCCATACTTTTCCAGTTTTTCATATATTTTATTGGGGTTCCTCAGATGTTCCATCATTTGTGAATTGCATCTGCCCCGCCTCTCTCTCTCTCCCTCTCTCCCTCCCTTTAAACCCTGTTCCTCCTCTCTGGGCTGAACATTGCCCGATTTCTGGATTGCGGTTATAGGATAAATCCATATATCAACCTTAATTGGTATGAGTATTTATTGGCTTGTGGGAACTTGACAGCTCGCTTGTCTCAAGTGATTGATTTCTGAATTCACCATATTCTATTTTGCGGATTATATTTATTAGCAATGCGTGTTTTCTTCAAGTAATTGCAATGGATACTTCCTCTGATTAGTTTCTTTCTTTTTCCCCACTAATTTTTCACGCACCTGGTTACAGGTTCAAAAGTGGTTCTTCCCATATGATTATCAGATAATACAGGAAATGCACATGCCCGAGCCCGATGATTACACCGAGGCAACGGACTCGGAAAATAGGAACCGGCTCACGTCGGATCAAAAGTGGATTATTTACTATAAGCTCTCCCCGTGGACGTAGGTATCGATCCTTGGATCGAATCACATAAATTTCTGGTGTCCTTATTTTTCTCGTTTATTTTCTCTGGTGATTTCACGTTGACGTAAATTGCAAGATTTTGTTGTTTGTGTGTATTATATCCTGACAGTGTACTTCAATGAATTCCTGTCCGGACTTCATCCTTTGCTTGATCTTGCGTGTAATTGGTTTTGTATGCTTGGATGATTATGCCTTGCATTTCTTGATCCGTTCATTGATACCTCAATACCTTCTCACTGTTAATGATATTCAGTTCATTTTTTTTGGTGAATGGATAGGCCTCTACCTGTTTGATTTTCTTCATTTACTGAAGATTCTGAAGTTCATTCCTCGATGTCATTTGCTTGTAACTTTTCTGTAAATGGCGTGCGAGTCCCTGTCATACTGACATTCGATGGCTGAGTGCATAATGAGCTGTTTATGCCATGACCGAATGCTTTTGCGCAATTCATTGTCCACATTGCCGATTTGTATGCATGTTTAGTTGTTGCTGAACGAGTCTCGTCCATGAGAATTGACTGTAGAATGTGGCTCAATGTTGTTTTCCTGTTTTTACGTTGCTATGCGTATCAATATTGGCAGCATGATGTTCTTTAAAAATGTCTTCGCTGGAGCCACCTGTGGGTAATTAGAATGTGGTCTTTAGTATTTGGTCCCGAGAGTTCCTATTGTGTAAAATCAAAGTTGTTTCCAAGTTATTCGAGTCACATTAGCAATATATGTTGGATTCATGTTGACTCCATGTTGATTTCTTAGAGTTCAATGTGTTTTTTGCATCATATTGGATTTGATAGATCTTGGTTTCATATGAGGGTTAATTTGGTAGCACATGATGGTACATAGATGTGCAGATGATTTCTCATCATTTTTTAGTTACTAGTCTCCATCTATCTAAATCATGCTCATGCATCGTTATTCTACTACTCGTATTTCTCAATTTTCAGTAGTTGAAATTACCTCAATACCATGAGCCACATTGCTTTAGAATTGAATGTGATTAATTTACATATTTGATCATGTTGTGATCGTATCGGGAATAGTTGTGGGCGATTTGAGGATTTTGCCGCCCACCTGAGGATATGTTTTGAAACCGGCCAAAGGACCAACTTTACAGTCTTTGCTCAAATGGATCGGATATTGCATCAGGTGGCCTTTTATTTCCGTGGGATTATGTTGGTCCTCATCCGCATAACCCTCCAATTCCGTTTGGCTATTTTGTTCAGCCTCTTATTGCATTCAGTGCCTTGCGGCTCCCTGAAGCTGTCCTCTAAATCTCCCAAGTGCTTCACCCAAAGCGACATCCTATAACCATAAGCCTGCACAGCATCATTAAAACATTATTAGTCACAGGCTTAAGTTTTTGATAAATGTCGATGCACTTGCTGGGTGTTCAGCTAGTACCTGCTATTAAATAGCTGTAACCACATGGAAATATGACATACTTGAACTTCATACACAATTCCATTGTTGTGCCCTTTGAATCCAAAATCAGTGGCTAATGCGCAATTCTCAGTGGGACCCACATGCACTCTACATCACGCGGCCCTCCGCAGAATTCTCTGCCTCTCTTCCTGTCTCTCTACATCTAATGAACTGAGTCGCTTTCCTTTTCAGCTCAGGCTTGGCGCGCTCTGCAGCAGGGGGGCAGAACAGAAACAGAGCACCTTCCAACACGGAAAAGGAGCTCAGCAAATTCTCTCTAGCCCTCGGTTATTCCTTTGATCTTCATTCCCTCTTCATTGTCCTCTCTGTCACCCTCCATCCACCAACAGCCGCTGCCACACCTCCATCGCTGGCCACCACAGGACATGTCACGCTGAGAAGGGGCAAGAACAAACAGCGTTGATTAAAGGAACTCGGGTGATTTTTGAGCATTTATAAGGCTGAGAAGAATAGAGGGCGAGCTTTAATTGACACCGTAGACTGATGCTTCAACAAGGATTATCACCGTAGACAAATGATGTGGACAAACATGAAGAGATTGTTCAGATGGAGCTGACTGAATAGTGATGGCTATGTTCTTTTTACTGAAGGCAACGGGAAAGATACAGTTGGAGTTTTGATTTGGATCCCTCTTCCTTGGTGGCTCTTATACCATGGAAATATTTCTATGATTTGCAAGCGAGAGGGAGAGAGAGAATCAACAAATACTACACCTTTACTCAATAGCCGAATAAAAGAGTATATAGTAGCTCCACTTATAAAGCATGAGAGACATTAACAAAGCTTCGATTACCTTATTTGTGACCACCTGCTAACTGTCGACTAATATTCATAAATATACTCCAACACAGATCACAATTGGAGCAAATACTTGACAGTGTTTTTGCATGTTTTTCCAGTATGTTAGTGCGTCATTTTCAAAGAAGTATCCACAACTGTACAAGGAGGGAATACGGAATTCATACTTCAACTGTAGAGTTGTGGCAGCCTGGTCTTTTTCTGCAGTCTACCAGTCTCTCGTCATTTATCACTTTGCGACAGCTTCTAGTTCTACTGGCCTAAATTCATCGGGAAAAATGTTCGGCCTCTGGGACGTCAGCACAATGGCATTTACCTTTATTGTTGTTACTGTCAACTTACGCCTTCTTTTGATGTGGAATTCAATAACGAGATGCCTTCATATCGCTGTCAGTGGAAGCATCCTTGGGATGTTTGTTTTTATTTTCATATGTTCACTTATGAGGGTGAGTCTTCTCCCTTTCTGGGGGTTCTTTTCTTCCCTTCACCTCATCTAGTCCTCTTTTGGATAGCAATTATTCTGATATTCGTCTTATTACATGTATGCGCAAGAAAGTCTCTACCATGTCATCCACGTATTAATGAGTACAGTCTACTTCTACCTAACATTTCTTCTGGTTCCAATTGTCGCACTGCTTGGTGACTTCTTATGCCAAGGGTAAGGTTTCAGACTCATATCTGGCCCCAAAAAAAAGACAGTCGGGCTTTTTTGTTCTTAGACATATTTCTCGTTTAGAAACAGAGAGAAACACTGTAACATAGTTCTCAAGTAAATTTGCTCATGAATACTGATTGCGAATCTGCAATTTCGCTTTTCTAAAAGTAACAAATGTCGTTTGTCATGGAAAATATAATGGAGGACCTCCTTTTTCGTTCAAATAGCCTTCATCATCTTCATTGTCGATTTCATGGGTCCTTTTTTTCCCTATTTGCTCCGAGACAAGATACAGGGCTCGTCGTGTCCGTACTTTTCCAGTTTCTCATATGGTCCATCATTTGGGAATTGCATCTGCGCTGCTTCTCTCTCTCTCTCTCTCTCTCTCTCTCTCTCTCTCTCTCTCTCTCTCTCTAACCCCTCTTCCTCCTCTCTGGGCTGAAGATGGCCTTATGTCTGGAATGCGGTTACAGGATAAATCCATATATCAACCTTAATTGGTATAAGTATTTATTGGCTTGTGGGAACTTGACAGCTCGCTTATCTCAAGCGATTGATTTCTGGATTCACCATATTCTATTTTGCGGATTCTGTTTATTAGCAACGAGTGTTCTCTTCAAGCAATTGCAATGGATACTTCCTCTGATTAGTTTCTCTCTTTTTTTTTTTTTTTTTACGCACTGATTTTTCATGCACTTGGTTATAGGGTTCAAAGGTGGTTCTTCCCATATGATTATCAGATATTACGGGAATTTCTAAGGGCACAAGCCACGGGATGAGGACGAAGCCAAAGACATTGCCCAGGAGCTCCGATTTATAGATATGTTTCTTAATACTGTAAAATGAAATTTTTAGACTGTTCGAGTTTCTCTATTATTGTCAGAATCACAAGCATACGATCTTTAGGATTCTCCCTTCCAAAATTCGTACCCATCCCTAAACGGAAGGAAAGGGAGGGATGTGATGATAACAGACTTCTGGACTCCTTCCGGACGCCAAGAGTATCGCACGTTTCAGAGCAGTAGGAAAGCAGCTTACGTTAATTCTGTTCGTGCATTTATGGGCTAGTTCTAGCCCAACCGCAAAGTCCTAAATGCTTTTCTGGAAACGTTTTTTTTTTATATCTTCCTGTTCATTGTTTCTTGACAAAGCTTGCTTCACAAAGGAGGCTCACCTTTTATTCCCAGCCACGCTGCTCATTTCTTGCATTGCGACTGCTTATATGGCAGCAATAAGGAGTTCCTTTGCCTGTTCATTAATTCTCTGGTCGCTTTTTCTCTGGTTGAGTGGGAGATGTGTTAACTGTTAGGTTATTTTAGGTGCTACTCTGGGAGCCATCGCTAGCTGCATCCCGAAGTTGTTTGAGGATGACAAACTGACCGTGCCTCTGTCGAAAAAGTCGGGTGGTTTATTAGGAATTGCTAAAAGTGTGATCGTTGAAAGCACCTCATTAGTTGAAGAAGGAACATTTTCTCAGATTTTTATAACTGATTCCAACCGTGTCCTATGATCCCCTTCCAACACAGAAGTAATTATGGACTCGGCTCGGTCCTTGCATAATTACCAGCGGCTCTGTACTCGATCATTCCATCTTATGCAGGGGAAAGGCAGAGGATATCTGTTGGAGCAGTATCCTATTCTATTCTGTAAGCAAAAGCCGTTGCAAGAATCGCATATAATCACCTTAACGATGGACCAAATATCTCACGAGGAGCTGATGAACTTGGCCAAGTTTCTGAGACGCTTTGACTGCTGGGATTCGTCCAACCGTTCTTCATTACCATCGTCATCATCATCATTCTTGAAAACCAGCTATATCCCGCGCTTTTTCAGCGAGAGCCCAGGAAAGTATGGTGGGTCTCGCAGGACTATATCTATTCCTGTCTCCTTTGAACATCCGAACCATTGGCTTGAATTCTGGATATCTAATCTGGTAAAGCTGGTCTTCGCTTGTGTCATTTAATGTCTGACGTGTATCGGATCTTCAAGCCTGAGAAGCCTTCCTTTAATGTCCTCGATTGCTGGTAGCGGAATGTTTGCCCGATTTACACTGTCCACAGAGACAACAACAGCAAAAATCATTCCCTCTAACCTCGCGGTTCTTCTTCGGAGCAGCAAAATGAGGAACTTCCTGACAAAACCATCCAGGAATCTCACTCCCAAGGACACTCAAAGTTGTGCAAATGCTTTAGGGCAACCTGAAATTTCTTTTGAAAGAACACATTTAAGGTCAAACTTTGTGCACTCGTGATTGAAGATGCTAAACAAAGGGGGAGAAACTGAACTGATGATCTTCATCCATCTTTTTGCTACAGTTCAAGTAGTTTTCCGAAAATGGGAGTTATGAGTGATCTTTTTCACCTTTTCAATTCTTCTCTCCCAAGAGTAAAAGCCTCAGAGATTTCAATACCCGGAGACCAGTGATGTCAACTAGATTGCTGCAATCAGTAAAGTTTAGCTCCTTCAAATCAGTAGAATTCAGATGAAAGGCGTAAATTTGAAATTGATTAACCTCAACGCGGGATAGTTCTCGGGGATGATGGCCACAATGGCGCCGAGTCGTCGATCGCCTCCAGAAGGCCCGGCGCTATCTCCTCCCCTCACTCAAGGCCTTCTTCGTCGAGCCGGAGCCACGGCACGCTGCTGAGCATGTGCTCGCTGTAGAGGTGATCCACGATGCCGTGGCGGGGGGTGTCGGCGCCGTGGGAGCTGAGGAAGACATCGCAGAGGAAGCGAGATGAGAACATAGCGTTGTCCTCTTCGGGATCGTCTGTCAGCATCGTCATCTTCGGCTTCTTGGTCGGCCTCACTTAGGAGTCGCCGGTCTTTTGACAGAGGTGGTCGATGCAGAGATTGGGGCGCCACTTAACGATGAGCAATGAGCAACGAGCACCTTGCTGACGGATTCGTGTTCCCTTTGAAAAGAGCGATTTCCACAGCATGGGAAATGTGCTGTCTTAATTTTTAATTGACAAATCATGGCACTCACATTAGTTAAAGGGAAAAATTATCCAAAAAATTTTAAACTTATTGTACGATGGTTAATTCAATCCTAAATTTTTGTACTAATTTAATTCTAAAAATTTCAATTGTGATAATTTAATCTTAAATCTTTTAAAAATTATAAATGTAGTTCTTCCCACTATTTTTGCCATAAATCGCTAATGCGACGTTCCAATCAGTGCTGACTGTCCTACGTGGAAAGTTGACATTATTGTGGTCAATTGGGTTTAATTTAAAAAAAGAAATTCCAATTTTGTTTTATTTTATTTTATTGTTTTCTTCACAAGGCCAGCAAGTGTTGCCAACCATTTTGAGAAAATGGCGTTCAACTTGTTACCGCCGAGAGCGTAGCAACAGGCCTTCAAATTTGTTCCCATTGAGGTTGAGGTGAAGACTTCTCAGGACGGCTCTTTTGTCGAATGTGAGTGAGATTGTGCCAGAAAGTCCATTTTCTTGCAGGTCCAGCACTAAGAGGCCGTCACTGATCTTCCCCAGAAATTGAGGTATCGTTCCAATGAGATTGTTACAAGAGAGGTCCAAAATTTGTAGGTCCTTCATTTCACAAAGAGAGCCATGGATTTTGCCAGTCAATTGATTGGTAGCCAGAGAGAAGATGAGAACCATATTTAGGAGCGATGGAGGTTAAAGGCCCTTGGATCTAGTTCATATTCAACTGGAGAACTTTCAGATTTTTCTGTGGAACTTGTTTCCAGCTAGTGAGGAAGCTGTGAGAGATATTGAAATAAGACTGACTCAGCTCAGACATGTCACATCCATGACGGGATATCGCCGTGGATTATGTTGCCCGGCAGGATCCATTCCATGCTGGTTGAATATCTAAAAAATTCAGGATTCAGTAACTTTGCACCCAGAAAGACCGACCTTTTGGAGTTTTGGCAAGACATGCTCGACATTTTTGCTATTGGTCAGAGATGAGATCTTTTAGAATTTTGAGTCTAGATAACAAGCGTAGGTCTCAATAACTAGTTAGGTTATTGGCTAAGATGATCAGGTGAGGTTTGTAAGCTGAAAAACCGAGGTCGGCATGACGCCATGCAACTGATTACTACTCAAGTCAACATGGTCTAAAGGGGGTGCAGCAAGGAACTTGTCCATGTGACCGCTGGCCCATTGTTACTCAAGTCTACTCTCATCACGGATGGAAGAGAGAATGAGGTTATTGGAAATGTCAAGTTGGGCAAGATTGGAAAGATTCTTTATGCTTGGACTCCAAGCGGCTTGGAGGAATAGGAACTGTGAAGAGATTATGCTAGAAACCTTGTTGAAGAAGTCATTTCTTGTTGTTGAAGATATTGGGTATTGGACCTATGAAATTGTTGGAGAGAAGATCGAGCAAAGTGAGCCAATCTAGGTTTGACTGAGTTGGAGGAACATGCCTCCTAAGCTCATTGAATGAGAGTTCCAAACTATTGGGTTGTGTTACGCTACCGAGTGACGATGGAGTAGAGCCAGTGAAATTACACTGGTTAAGCCAAAGTATCTCCAGAGAATGCAAGTCACCCATGGACTCTGTTAATGCTCCAGAGAACCCTATGGAGGACAAGTCTAAAACCTTCAAAGAGCTGTAAAGTAACCTGAAAGCTCATCTTTGCTTGATAGATTGAGACATGTCAGCTTTAGCAAAAGGAAAATGTTCGCTGCTTATGTGCCACATGATTGATTGGAACTGAGGCAGAGGACTTCTAGAGATGGAAATAGATTTATTATTAGAGTCACATCAATGCTAGACACCGTTAGCCCATCAAGGGAACTCTTTATTATTCATTGATGCTCCTCTTCATTCACATTATCATTTATGGTCTCAAGAATATTTGTCCTTATATAGGACCATAACTATATCCAAGAATATTTGTCTCATATGTCAGTGTGTTCCCTAAATTGGTCGTATTGAAATTTTTCCCTATAATGTATGTTGTTAATTGAGTGGGTACTTTTTTAAACTCTTCTGACAATGAGGCAATTTACTGTCTCAACAAAAAGTACTCAATTAAAACCTTTTTAAGTTTGAACTATTTTTTGAGAGAGATATTTTTTGATATAATTAGTCAATAAAAATTAGTCGCACGAAATATAATTATATGACCTTAATACATGTTGTGGTGACTAGAGGAGAACTTAATGAACTCCAGTTTTGGGCACAATTAAAGACAAATGATATCGTCAATCAAATCATTTGTTCACAAACTCCAGAGCAAAATGGGTCGCCAACAATATACTTTTAAAAATTTGGATGCCCATACTGATTCATTTGGGCATGCTTGTGCTATTTTTATGTATTTATTTTTCTTTAACTTTACAAATCCTTTTTTAAAAAAAAAAGATCCACATTCTTATTGTCATAATGAAAAATTCTATTGATTATATATTTTCAACTTTTCTTCTCTTATTTGGACGCATGTAACTCCTTAAAAAATAGCACTCAACTCCACAATAGTCAGGTGAGCCAACAATTTTAGTACTAGGGCAGACATTAATATTCTCAACCATTCCTTGTAGGCTAGTCACCAGTTCAGCCATGTTTACCTTCAATCTTTTTTTATTAATATTAATATTCTCAACAATTTTTGGTACCAAAAATTTTGTCATACGCAGCACCAAGTACGATGGAATTTTTGATTCCCTGGGGCCCATCACCGATTTTCCCTTCTCCATGGCAATCGGTTATGAGAGCAATAACCAGAAGGACATTTTCGTCATCGGGGCAATTTCGTCATTTGACGAGAGAAATATAAAATGGAATTTTTGGTCTTCGTCATTTGACGAGGAAGTTCTGGATTCTGACTGATTCTGCTTCGCGTCCGTAACCTCTCCCTCCCGTCCTCCCTAGCTTCACCGCCGGCCGCCAGCTCCACCGGAAGCCACCGCCGGCCGGCCTTCCATCTCCGACCACGGCAGGCGCACGAAGGAAGGCACACACTACACGCACAGGAGAAACAAAGCTCGATCCTGGAATCGGAACTTCAATTTCGTCGATTCGAGCTTCACCAGAGGTGAATCAACGTCGATTCCAGTGTTCATGACTTCGATTGCGGTGTTCCAGTGATCGTCTGGTTGCAGTTCCGATCGTGTGCTGTCCTGACCGCGAGGCGCTCCTTCGGCTCGTTCTTTCGCTTCAGGGATCGGTGGAAGGTTGCGGTAAGTTCGAATCGCATGGAAAAGGACGCCCCGGCTCAGTTGACTCCCAACCATCACTTTCGAATCTTCTCTCCACCGATTGAGCTCTTCCACTTCTTGCTCTAAATCAAGCCCAGGAGTCGTCCTCGCGTCTAATGAATGTACGGATACTGCTCAGGAAGTGTTCGATGAAATGACCGAAAGACTCTATCCGTTATTCTGTCCCGTTGCTGGCCATTAGAATCAATGCTATAGCGAGGCTGTGCTCGCTGTCTGGAAGTCACTGAGCCGCCACCAAATCATCAGGTCGTCTCTTCTCCAATTAAACTTTGTTATTGTTGTCGGTTTGTTATAGATTCGCCTCTCTTGATCTCCGTTCAGTTTTTATTGTTTTCGCCTTTCATTTGACTGCTCCGTCCGACCTTTGTTTGGTCGTCGTGCCAAGACACTTCTCGTCACCAAAAGCCAGAAGCGGGAACGCAACGGTAGAAGCCAAGGAGGTGCGGTCGCAATCGCTTTCGATAATACCGGTTGCCTTCTTCGGACCTTCCTCTGTGTATACATTCGAGATGGCCGGAACGGTATTTACTCGGGAGGTTATATGTGCTCGCTGAGGCCATAGCTTTTCGTGTCGGCCGAAGCTTATTCTAGGATTCCATTTATAGAAAGGTTCTGTCGATATTTGGTCCTAAAGTGGTGGTGCGATCAATTGTCTTTCGCATTGCAAGTTGAATCATGAAATTCCACGAACTGGACCCCTGATTTTTTGCTGGAATGTGTTGGAATTTGCCGAATTTTTGTCGAGGTGTTGCGAGAAGATTATTGTTGTAGCTTTGCTAGAATTCACTAAAAGTTTACTTAAAGTTGCCATAATTTGTTCAGAATTGTTGAAACTCGCTTCAATATGCCAAAGTCTTGCTGAAATAAAATTTCGTCAAAACATGCCCCGAGTCTTTAAAGATACTTTTCTAGTTCACCAACATGCAAGACGACATTTTAATGCCATGACTCTCCTCAAGGGCGTCCCATATGTTAGACCTCAAGGATTTTCTTGGGAAAATCTATTGATGCTGGCGAGAAGAGGACAGAGAGAGAGAGAGAGAAGAAAAGGTGGCGAAGCTGCTGGTAATTTTTGTTTCATGTACTCAGTAAAATCTTTAAATAGAATAGTAACTTTAAATAAATAAATAAAGTAACTTCCTTGGCATCCGTAAGCTTCAGTGTTGGCGTTTAGGTTTTTTATTTTTCCTAAATAAATTGTTTGATTTCAATTAAAAGTCTTGTTTCCCTATTTGATTTTTCACCTGTTGCTGTTGGTGAAAAATTTCACGTAATTCTGGAAAAAGTTGATTGCACGGCTGATATCTTTATCGTGTTGATTCTCCCAATTATTTTCGACAAATTTGTATAAAAATTGAATCAGAAATGTCATCTTCTTACTCCCTTTATTTGGAGAAATCCCTTCGCACTCTTCCGTCAGGTGACATGTTGCTTAGATTGCTTCCTTCATTGTTCCTCTTAGAGCATCATAATCAAACCGAGCAAAAAATGGTGCACAGACTATATAGAATTACAGAAGAATCCATCTCTATTTCCTACGACTCCATATCACACAATATCTAGTGCTTCGGCGACATCCCAATTCTAACAATACCCAGAAACCATTGCATCCCAGGAGCCGTATCATCAAACACCTGATGAGCATTATCTAAGTAATCAATTTGAGCATACGTGTGAGGCTGAAGCTTGTGGATCTGGGCCGGGTTTGAAATGGGCATAATTTAATGGGTCGTATCGAACCGAAATGCTTGGGCTCTTTTATTCATTATCATTTTGTTCAGTGGTACTTTCCACTCCAATTTCGGCTTTGATGCTCTCAGAACCCAATTTTTCATCACGTCAATCACTCGTCTTCTCTTCGAAACTGTCTCTTTCTTTGTCTACCACAATCTACTGCGGACCTGGATTGCAGAAGAAGTTTTACTTTTCAAAATAGTGATTATTAATGAATTCACAGCCGTAATATTTCATTTGTTCATAGTTTTTGCTCATTTGCAAGCTTCAAAAAATTTGAGTGATGAATATTTATTTTATTATAATTGTTGCATATTACTTCTCCTCCAAGTCGACACATATATATAAAATAATAAAACAATTATTGTTTTAGAGCCGTGTGTGGGACCTTTCTTTATGAATTGCTTATTCCAAAGGCCGTCCCAATATGGGCACTTAGTTAGGGCGAAATATTTAGTGGTTTCCTATCGCCGCACCTAGACCTAAGATGGGTGATGGGACCTGCCATGGCTGCACATAAAAGTTTCGTGAAGTGGAATTAAGGAAGGAAAAGCAAAGAACGACGGCTAGAAACCTCACATGCGGCCTGGAACCGGCTATCTAAGAGAGCGCTGAAAATTAACATAGGCAGGTCCTCTGCGGTCAGAGATTCAATGGGAAGCATGGTTGGAGTGAGTCGTGGTGAGACTGAAAGGTTAATTGATAAATTTGTGAAGGAAGTGAGTGATAAGCGCAACCATAGATTGCAATTTGCCATTCTGAGAAGTGCAGCCACTTATCACTGAGTGGAAGGTCCTAAAGGCACATTATAAGCACATTCCGATAGAAAATCAAGTGACGGATTGGATTACCAAGGCTCATTGTTGCAAAATCCCTCCTTGCAAATGGGTCCCTAATCTCCCGTAAGTTTTGCTTGGAGGCTAACAAGTAATGAAAGCAGTTGGTTTCCGAGAAAAAAAAAAAAAAACCGATTACCAAAATAATATAAATATTTTGTCATTCTGACAAACGTAGCTCATGCATGATCTAATCATTGTCTAACGGCTAAATCACAAAGCTAATAACAAGGTTATACATAAATATAAAATTATTTCCTAAATATCTCACCAATCTTAAATTTTATATTTAAATCATTCTCATCCCAAATCATATAGATTTGACTCTAAAAATGATTCAAATTTTCCAATTTTTTTTTCTCTATGCATTTACAATTTTTTTTTTAACTTGTTCTCTATAATCTCTCAACAAAACTGGCCTCAAAAGATTGCATCCACAACACTTGCCAACAAAATACTGATTTTCTCTCCCTCTCCTTGGACGCTCACCAATTTCCAGGCTTTGTTTATAAGAGCTATAGCTTAGACCTAACTAATCCTTCAAGTGTGTGCGTTTGTGCAAACATACCGTGCACAACACAATTGCGAGCCACTCAATCATGATGCCTTTCCTTCCTCCAAGCGTCCACTGGTCGCTACTATTTAGAATGATGTTTGAAAGACATGTTTCCTGTTTCATTAGAATGTTCATGATAAACAGATAGTCAATTCCCGTTACTAGTTATTTTCGTTCATTTGTTTTTAGTATGTTCTACAATTGTTTCTTGGAGTTGTAACAACTTGACATAGAGGATAATACTTACCCTAGGCAATTGAATTGGTGACAATTGTTGACTACGCTTGACCCTGAATTCCCATTTTCTGAAATAAATATATTTTTCATTGTAACGTCCAAATGCGGACTTCATTGTTGGCATGACAGGGTATATGGCGCACGAGATGGATGAAACGTTGATAGATTGACGAGTTCTAGGTGCAATTCATTCCAGCCCTTATTTGTCTCTTATTGGATGTTTATTTCTGTCAAAGAATAGACGATGCCGATCCATGTTCTGTTGACAATCTGTCCATCATTTTATCGCTTCTTTCCATGGAATATGATATATCTTTTTTAATTATTTTATGGGGGGAAGATCAAGCGGTTTAATAATGAACATTTATGATTAAAGACAATAAGTGGACGGAAGGATTAGATGAGATGAGGAGAGAATTTTTATCCATTTACCTCTCTGTCATGCGTCACGGATTCACCCCCTCCCTCTCATATTTTCCTGGTCTCCGTCACTATGTTATGTCTATTTGTTCATGGAATTTCATTCTTGAATCGCATTATTGTCCTTGCCTGAAATGGAAATATACAAAAGGATCGAGAAACATGTCGTGTGAAGATGCGAGAATATATGGAGAAATGATGAAGTGATAGGAGTTGCCGTTATTGGCATTTTGGTGCGAATGAACGTACGGAAGATGTACAAGAGCGGTTCAAAAGAAGCTTTGGAGAATCGATCTAGATTATGGACAGTTTATTTTATTTCTTAAATTATTGCTGCAAGTGGGAATCGCATTGGGATAACTCAAGATTGATTGCACTATAAATTCGTTTTGTCGCCGTTATCGGCATTTTGGTACGTATGAAAATCCTTTTTTTACTATTTTAGCGTTTTGTTTTCTATCGCTTAAATATTTTCAACCTTTCATCTCTCATTTAGACGTGTGTAACTTGTGAAAAAAAAAAGCATGTAACTTCACAATTGTCATGCGAGCCATCGACTTTAGTTTTAGAGCTGAAGTTGAAACTAATATTACGAAGCGCAAAAGGATGCCTTGAGAATTAAATTAAAATTGTGATCGACACTCTAGACTGAAATTGATTGTGGCTTGAAATGAGAAGTACAATCGGCAACAATCTCGTGGAGAGGTTAATGAGAGAGAGGAGTCGGTAAATCCTCAATGCTCTGTTTTTTGTCTTTCTTCTGTACAAAGTACAGGCTAAGAATTCCGGTTGAGATTTCTTCGATGTATCCTTCAATTTAGGATTTTTAATTATCATTACTCATTTTGATGCTCTTGTGATAAACTTGGGTTGTAATAATTGCTTTCATGTTGTGATTTGAACTCTTGTTTGAACTGATCACCATAAGTTCGTTAAAATGCCGAAATGAATTGCGAGTGCAAATTCGAGAAGTGTTCTTATGCCTTAGTGTCTAAAATGATGTTTGTATAATATACATGTTCGATTCATTTGCTGCGTCTCTGCGTCCAGTGATTTAAACCTACGGCTGAGACCTCGACATGCCATGACTACTCGATTGTTGTTCAAATCCATCCTTATGTGTTGTCTCTGATCCTGATATGTCCTTGTTAATGAATTCTCAGGATGAGCAAAGCATGTCAACTTCTGCCATAAGTAGCATAGTAGAATCTGGTGGTCATGAACTCGTTGGCATCTGACGAGTTATGTTCGCGGGATTGGAATGTTGTTTTACTCCTGAATTTGTCGGTAGGCTGAAAGGTCTTACGTTTGATTTGCTTGAATAAATAAAGGCACGTGCCATTGTCCGAACCATAGACTACAAATATCGGACTCGTTCTTAGTTAAATAACATGTCCAGGGTTAGTTTCTATAAGTGGCCATGACCCCGGGCCAGATTATTTAGTTTACCGGATCATTTTGTGCTTATTTGTTATACGTTTCTCCTTGGAATTTCATCATTGGTCGTCATTTGGGGGATATTTATTTGATAGCTTAGAAATAAAATAAATCTTGGATTTGGCTCACAAGGTTCTTGTCTCGGGACTCAATAATGAGGCCATGTATATTCATTACCTAACATCATATCAGGTTTATTCAGTCACACTTTACCTTTACTGCATTGATTATGATCGGTGACTTATTGATTGTGCACCCTTGCAAGTACATCATTTAGTGGTGTATGATAATACATTAGGCAAAGATCGCATGAACAATTTATTCAAAAGACTGAAAAACGGTACTGAAAGGGTGATCATTAGATAATTAGCGTAATTAAGCCCCCAATCTTAGACCAATAGTTTGCAAGAGTGAAGCGTACTACTGCGCTTCACTTGGCTCTTAATTGATTCCAATTAAATAAAAAAAATTGATTAATCAATTGAAACTCAAACATCACGATAGTTAGGATTTAAGAGAACTCACGTTGAACAAGAGCAAGCACCTCGAACAATGGCATGACTCAATAGTTATACCCGCCCCCTCAAAGATTCTTTAGAGAGGGTCGCAACAATTTATGAGAGGGAGCTTTCGAAAATAGTTATGGTAATACGTGTTATGGTGACTGGAGGAGGCGGATTTAAGGGGCTTCATTTTTTGGCACGTTTTAAGACAGATGATGTCGTCAATTAAATCTCTTGTCCATGTGCTCCGAAACCAAGTGGGGTCGCCGACAATTTGCTTTAGAAAATTTGGATGCCCATGCCACTTCATTTTGGCATTCCTGTGCTATCTTTTTTCATTATTTATTTTTACTTATCATTACAGATCTTTTTTTTTTTTTTTTTTTTTAACAAAAGATCTCCATCCCCATTGCTTTAATGTTTTGTTTTCTATCGCTTAAATATCTTCAACCTTTCCTTGCAGGATAGCCACCTGTTCAGCATGTTTGCCTTCGTTCTTGTGATAATGTACTTAATGTTGTCAATCGGCGACACGCATATTATATGTACCTTCATCTATGTGAATGGTAAGCTTGAGTTGGAACCTTATGACACCTATATTCCAATGGTCTCTCTAAATCCTTCTTATTGAACCTTCATTCTTATCGTGTTTATTCTTCAGAGATAAACTACAAACGAGAGAGAGAGAGAGAGAGAGAGTCCATGGTAAATGAAGGCATATAAATGAGGAACTAATGGAGAGGAAGTAAATGGAGCTGATAATAAAAAAGGTGATAATTTTTTTATCAGAGTGAACTTCACCTCTAAGATAATATATAAATAATGGAACTCATGAACTTGCCGAATTTTTGTTGAGGTGTTGCCGCAAGATTATTGTAGCTTTGCTAGAATTCACTAAAAGTTTACTTGGAATTGCCGTAATTTGTTCGGAATTGTTTAAACTCGCTTGAATGTACCGGAGTCTGGCTGAAATAAGTTGAATTTTGTCAAAACATGCCCGGAATATTTAAAGATACTTTTCTAGTTCACCACATGCAACACGACATTTTTATGCCATGACTGTCCTCAAAGGCGTCCCATCTGTTAGACCTCAAGGATTTTCTCGGGAAAATCTGTAAATGCTGGTGAGGAGGAAAAATGGGTGCCATGGCAAGTGAAAACGAAAAAAGAAAAAAAGAAAAAAGAGATGGCGAAGCTGTTGGTAATATTTTTTTTTCTAACTTTAAATAAATAAAGTAAGTAACTTCTATTCGGCATCCGTAAATTTCAGTGCTTGCATTTAGTTTTTTCTAAATAAATTGTTGATTCCAATTAAAATTCGTGTTTTCCTATTTGATTTTTCACCTGTTGGTGTTGGTATTTCACGTAATTCTAGAAAAAGTCGATCACGTGGCTCATATCTTTATCATGTTGATTTTCCCAATTATTTTCGATGAATTTTTATAAAAATCGAATTAGAAATTCCATCTTCTTACTCCCTTTATTTGGAGAAATCCCTTCGCATTCTTCCATAAGATGATATGCTTCAATTACTTCCTTATATTGTTCCACTCGATGCATCATCAAACTGAGCGAAAAATGGTGAGTAGATTATATAGAATTACTGAATAAATGGTGAGTAGATTATATAGAATTACTGAATAATCCATCTCTATACTTTGTGATTTCATAGCAGACAAATTATATCCAGTGCTTAAGCGACATCCCCATTTTAACGAATACCCATAAACCATAACATTCCACGAGCTTGTATCTCAAAACGGCATATCATCAGGCACCCGACGAGCACTATCTAAGTAATCATGTTAAGCATGCATATGTGCCGAGGAAAAGGTAATGGATACTTAGATTCATAACTTAGCTTTAGAATTGAGAAACTGAACCTTTCTCCCTCCACTACATTTTCTACAAATTTAATGGTGGAAGACCGGATCGGAAGATCAAAATCCCTTTCTTAGTTCCTAACTCCGATGAAATCTAATTCGATTTGGAGAGCACTGGTGGAAAAGGTGAGGAAATAGCATGTTGGAAGAGCGTCGTCATGGTTCGCCTGCAGGCTCTGTATCGCACGGTGTGAGATGGGCATGGTTTAATGGGTCAGGCCAGACCGAAAGGCTTGGGTGATGGGGGCCAAACTAGGCCCAATTGGACTCTCTCTTCTTATTTTTATTTACTTTTATTTATTATTGTTTTTGTATCTTTTTACTATTATTTATTTCTTATTTTTTTCAGAAATATATGCTTAATGTGTCGATAAAAATTAAGGTGTCAATAATGGATTTTGTGGAATGAAGGGAGAGAGGGAGAGAGAGAAGAGAGAGAGATTATGTAATGCGCTTTACAAATAGAGAAATATAATAAAATTACCCATTATCTTAGATAGGAGGAAGAAAAAGGTAAAAGCTCAGGAGAAAATCCATTATGAGATTGAATTCCAACACTAATCATAACAAATATTATATATTTTGATCACACTTATGATTGAAAAAAAGAGTATAGATACCCATCAAAACAAGTTGTTTTGTCGTACCCTTTAATATTGAAAAGGTTATATGGTTTCAAATATTTTGACGATAAATGTTTACAAAATATATATATATAGATCATATTGAGGATTATGACGAGGCTTGCAAGATATAATATCTCATATATGACTTCTATTTGACAAATAGTAATACCAAATGGTGTTTATCACTGCGGCAATCTCCACCGATTCCAGAGACTTCAACTTTTTATTACCAACACGCAAGAGTCTTTTTTGTCATCCAACGGTTCAAGACTCTTCATGATAATCGAATTGTTGTGAGGCATGATGCACTGAAAAGGGCAATTATTGCAAGCGTAATTTCCGCAACTTTATGTAGAAGTTCTTCTTGACTTGACTTGCCTTTTTTATTAATTAAAACAAAGAATTAGAAAAAAGAATCAGCAAGCAAAAAGATGTTTCTTAGTTGGTAAACCGTGCTCTCCACCAACTAATTTTATAATTTTTTTCGCTAATAAAGTTTAGATTGCGATCCAAAAAGAACCAGTGAGCGACAATGATGCGAGGCATGATGCACGGAAGTGGGCAATTTTTGCAAGCGTAATTTCCCCCAACTTTATGTAGAAGTGCTTCTTGACTTGACTTGCCTTTTTTTATTAATTAAAACAAAGAATTAGAAAAAAGAATCAGCGAGCAATAAGATGTTTCTTTGTTGGTAAACCGTACTCTCCACTAACTAATTTTATAATTTTTTTCGCTAATAAAGTTTGGATTGCGATCAAAAAAGAACCAGCGAGCAATAATGATGTGAGGCATGATGCACAGAAAAGGGCAATTTTTGCAAGCCTAATTTCCGCAACTTTATGTAGATGTGCTTATTGACTTGACTTGCCTTTTTTTATTAATTAAAATAAAGAATTAGAAAAAAGAATCAGTGAGCAATAAGATGTTTCTTAGTTGGTAAACCGTACTCTCCACTAACTAATTTTGTAATTTTTTTCGCCAACAAAGTTTAGATTGTGATCAAAAAAGAACCAGCGAGTAATAATGATGCTCCTTTGTTGGTAATCATACTCTCCACTAAGTAATTTAATATTTTTTCCGCTAATAAAATTTAGATTGTGATAGCGCCTAGTCTCTTTTCAAAAGATGGATGCGCAGCTTCAATGTCTTATCCAATTTGAAGGCCCTTACTCACGCATTTTTATTGTCTAATGACGATGATACATGGAGAAATTGTCAATCAATTCTAATTTTTTTTTATATGAATGACAATAATATTTTAACTTTTTCAATTTTCTCAATTTAGTCCTAAATCTTTGTACGAAATCACAATATAGTTATTTTGACTAATTTTCATCAGAAATCGCTGATGTTGCAAGCCACGTAGGATGGTTGACAATAATTGAATCGTACGTTAGTAATTTCTTATAAAAATTGACAAGATGGACAATATTGAATTTTGTGCAAATGTGTAAGACTAAATTATCAAAATTGAAAAGTCTTTGATTGAATTGACATCGATACAATACATCTAAGACTTGTTGGGTAATTTTTTCTTATTATGTGTATTAGCATGTAGTTGTGGAGAAGAAACTTATTTCATCATAAAATTAGAAGACAACTACTAAATTCGTGCATAGAGTCACCTCATTACAACTTTAAGGTTGATCGAAGATTATATTCAACTGCTTGAGTAAATAATATCTCGAGTGAGTCAATTTAGGGATATGATCCTCGAGTTGGGCCTAATAGATGAACCATTGATTAAACGACAACTTATAGTGGCAGCATACAAATATTTTATGTTATTACGAGTAATGATGATGGAATATTAAACGAACAAAATGATATTAAAAAGGAACAAAGAAAGATGAGATACAGAACATAGGATTAAGACACGACATGGGGTCCAGGAAAAAGTAATAAGAACAAAAGCAGGAGAATATGATTGGTTTTTCTCGAGCCAAAAAATGAAACCATAATATTTTTTGTTTCATGTGATAAAGGTCTCGTACATGTCAAAGAATCAGAGAAAATTCCTCGAGTACATCAAGAGAAGATGCATTCATATGTCATCATGCACATCAAGGTGAGGACGGAACTTGCGTCCATTAAAGTGAATAGGTGAAATGGAGATGTAAGATTATCTTAACAGAAGGTCCTGTAAGATTTACAATTCTAGAAAATAAAATTCACATCATTTTCTAATAGGTCATACATATGCACTCAATTTTTTTCACAACATTTGAATGGTAAAAATCTCCAATCGAATTCCTTGATTGTATAAACCAAAGCAAGTCAAGTTCAAAATCCATTTTTAACCATTCGACTTAACTCAATCTCCATTAATTAAGGAGACATTCTCTGTTATATAATATCGCAATCCTTGATCCTGAATATTTTGAGTTATACTTTACTTCGGCGGCCCTAATATAAATCTAGGAAAAGCCACACAACTTACAGAAGCATGAGAGGAAAAATCAAAATTGGGTCTTGGAGGCAAAAGAAAAGCCCCAAAAAACAGAGTTTTCTTTTTTCCGACAATGAATGGTGCGTTCACTTCAAGAAAAAACGTCCACCGTGTTGTCTATGTGCTTATTGCTATTTCCTAATAGACTAGCTTTTCCACATGACTTGCGGTCAAATAATATGACAAAATTCCAAAGATGCTTTTACAAGGAAAATAATACAAACTTTTGATGAGAAAAACATTTTGGCCAAAACCGGTGGTGGCACGTCGGACAACAGGAGAATGCATTAATTATTGCACTAAGTGGACTCTATTATTGTCCAATTTTAGTTAAGCTAATGCTCAAAGAGCTCGTCAAGTCACTGGGATTGGAGTGCCTTGATCTGCATCAGAATCTGGACTCCGGCCGCTGCGGATTGCTGGAGCCAAGCGCGACTCTCGTAATTTTTAGTGGGTAGGGTCTGAAGTCGATTTCAGTACAAAAGAAATGGCGGAGTGGGCCCTTTTGTTTTCAATTAATCGTGTAATCAGAAGGAGGCATTTGCATTTTTTGGAGATTCCGTAGATATCGTGTAAAGATCATTAAATGAAGCCTTGCACTACACATGTAAGCGCGGGCACCTTGCATGCATCGATTAAAGTACGAAATGGAGCCAAGATTTTGCAGAGTCCATGCAAAAAAATACAGGTACGTCCAGCTTTTGACGAAAATAACATCATATTGGTAAAAGATTGCGGGATCCTCGATATAAGTACTAGGATTTTCTCAATTGTGAGAGGGAAGTTGGAAGTTTTATATATGATGATTGATGGCCTGCCTTCATTTTATTTTGCAAAGATGGCCCTCTCTTCAATCCATGCCTTCATGTAATAATTTAAGCATTTAGAACTGTTGCAATAATTTTATAAAATATTTCAGATCTCCTAACTCCGATACCATGTGAGATTTTAATAGACATACTATCAATTATTCTGAAAACTTAAGCTGTTATATAAATACATTGTTTATTATTTAAATATTTTAACAAACAATATACTTAAGGCAACATAATACAAAACATTTCATGACATTTTCTATTGTGGCAAAATTCTTGACAACATAAACCTCTTCAGATACGGTAAATCCTCCACCCCCTTAGCACCGTCATTCCGTCCATCCACATCTACCTCTTCTCCTGTTCACTCATATCTCTCAAAGATCCCCTCCACAACGATCTGGTGGGCCAACCCAATTTGAGACAATGAGATTATTAGTCCTCCCTTAATTCTGGTTTTTGCGCAATATCGTTTAGACATTTTTAGTTCGTGAGAAAAATATTTTAGAGAACTCTAGGTACAATAATAAGTCCATGACCAAACAACTTATTACACTTTTCTATTAAGCCTTCCATGGTGACTCGAGGAACCAATCTCGTGCCATACCATGTCAAGCCCAAATGCCGTGCTGTAATTTTTGCACGAAGTGTCGTGGCATAAAAACACTCAGGAATTTTCAGTAATAATCATTTGTATGGTATGACAATTTGTGTAGGAGCAATGGCAAATTTGTGTTCTAAAACCGAAAATACTTATTGTTGGAAGATCTTAGAGTTGATTCTGATCTTAATTGATACTAATAGATATTGGATTAGAACAGTAAATAGGAAGCTAGAGAATTCTGATTCTTGTATCTTTATTCTTTCCTTTTTTACTCTTTCACTCTTACATTATAAATGTACATGTAATGCTATACAGAAGATATACAGAAATAGCATTTTACCAAAACTCCATTACTTTCTGTCATGGTATCAGAGCGTAATTCCGGCCCGTCCGCTGGTGAAGTGTAAAGTGGATCGCCAATTTCAGGCCGGCCGCCGTTGAACGGAAAAAGGTAAGGTGCTCCGTGTGGAAACGGGTAGGGCTCCATTCCCTGTCTCGGATGCGCAGGGCTCGGGATGAATCCGGGTCTGTGTCCCGGAGCAGTTTGTCCCGACTCATCAGTCGGGTCAGTCCCATATGGGTACTGTCCAGATCCAGTCGTCCAAGGAGGATGATACCACTGGGGTGGAGGCCAGTAAGTTGATAATGGAATGTGCACTGGAGCAGGGGCAGGGGCCGAGACATTGTTGGTAACCTGCCCTTCTTCAGTCAATCCAATTTGATCAGAAGATGAATTTGTTTGATCCTGAGGTGATGAGTCTTCTTCGGAGGGACTCATAGTGTTTTTATCCTTTGCCATGGTATATAGATTGAATTCCTAATTGCTTTGCTGGTTTGTTCTGCAGGAAAATCGCAACAACAGACCAGAGAAAAACAACGGCAATTCAGAAGGTTGCGGAAGCAAGGCCAGGAAGCGATAGCTCTGATACATTCCAGATTTTGAGTTTAATCTTATCTCTGTAGCAAAAGTATGTATGGACAATTCCTGCAAAGCCATATTCAATTCCAAAAATTGTATCTTTCAGGACCCTTCGATTGGCAGAGTGATGGGCTTGGGTAAAGAGGCACAAGGGCTTTATTTTTGGGTCAATTCTCCAGGAGATTTAGAATTCTTGAATAAAGGCATTTATTGTAATGCAATCAGTTATAATAAAAATCTCCTTTTGCATCAACGACTGGGTCATAGTGCTCGATTTCCCCATCCAAAATGTCCCATATGTCCTTTGGCTAAGCAAACTCGAGCATCTTTTCCTATTAGCACATCTCGAGCCCAAAATCCATTTTCCTTGATTCACATGGACATCTGGGGTCCCTATCATACTCCTCATCGTGATGGCTCTCGCTATTTTCTTACAATCGTTGATGACTATAGTCGTGCCACTTGGCTTTATCTTATGCAGTCAAAAGGTCAGACATTTACTCATTTATCAAATTTTCTTTCCCTAATTAAGAATCAATTTGATAAATCTGTGCATCGAATTCGTACAGATAATGGGAGAGAATTTTTCACTTCGATTGCACAACTTTATTATCTACTCATGGGATAGTTCATGAAAGTTCTTGTACTTATACTCCACAGCAAAATGGAGTGGTAGAAAGAAAACATAGACATCTCTTAGAAGTAACCCGTGCAATTAAATATCAAGCTTCAGTCCCTGAAGATTTTTGGGGAGACTGTGTGGTCACAACTGCCTATTTGATTAATCGCATGCCAAGTCGAATTCTTCATGGTAAAACTCCATTTGAGATGCTTTACAAGAAACAACCAGATAATAGCCATCTTAGAGTATTTGGTTGTTTATGTTATGCAACAACAGTCGGTCCTCGAGATAAAATGAGCCCCCGTGCAACACAGTGTGTTTTTATGGGATACCCTTCTTTTCAGAAGGGTTATCATGTCATGGAATTTTCTACAGGACGATTCTTCATCAGTAGAGATGTAGTTTTTCATGAAGACACATTCCCTTTCAAAGAGAAGTTGGCTTCGTCACAAGATAATTTATCCAACAACAATCGGTTTCTTCTATCTGATGAAGATTTATCATTAGCGCCTGGCTTTCTTATGACTCCTACATCTTCTATGACACCGGCACCAGTGGAATTCTCCAACCTGGAGACGGGATTATCAGCTTCATCTGAGGAAGTTCCTCCATTTACTTCAGCAGTAGACACACCAGATATGGCTACTGAATCATCTGGGACTTCCGAGGATATGGTTGAGATACCTCGTCGTTCTGGAAGACAGACTCGTCCACCCACTTGGACTAAAGATTATATATGTTCTGCTGCAAACTCTTCAGGTACACAATATCCTGTTTCATCCTATGTTTCATTCAATCAGTTATCGGCAGAACATATGTGCTGTATTAGTCGAATTTCAGAAGCACACGAGCCATCTTCATTCACTGAGGCAGCAAAGGATCCCAAATGGCGAAAGGCAATGGATTCGGAACTTACTGGACTCATGAAAAATCATACTTGGGATGTTGTTCCCTTACCACCGCATCGCAAACCGATCGGATGTAAATGGGTTTACAAGATCAAGTTCAAATCAGATGGTTCCATAGAACGCTACAAGGCTAGGTTAGTAGCCAAAGGCTTCACCCAAAGAGAAGGCTTCGACTATCATGAGACATTCTCCCCAGTTGCAAAGGAAGTGACCGTTCGGTCTTTTTTATCTGTTGCGGCAATACGCAATTGGTCCTTACATCAGATGGATGTCCACAACGCCTTCCTTCATGGAGATTTAGATGAAGAAATCTACATGGATCTTCCTCAAGGATTACGCAGACAGGGGGAGTATCGGGTATGTCGTCTTCGCAAATCCTTGTATGGGTTAAAACAGGCATCTAGACAGTGGTATGCCAAATTCACTGCTGCATTAACCAATGCAGGTTTCCAGCATTCCAAACATGATCATGCTTTATTTACACGAAATGAGGGAAGTTCATCAATTTATTTACTGATATATGTTGATGACATATTGGTTATGGGAAACAATGATTCTCATGTTGCAAAATTCAAGGAATATCTGCATTCCAACTTTCATATCAAGGATTTGGGGCCTCCCAAATACTTTCTTGGCATTGAAATTGCCAGGTCTGATAAAGGAATTTCCCTCAGTCAAAGGAAATTTGTCTTAGAAATAATTTCTGAAGCAAGATTATCGGGTTGCAAGCCAGCAGTAATTCCCATTGAACAGAATATCAAGCTAACAACACATGAGTATGATCTCAATTCTTCTTCATCAAACAAGGACTCTTTACTTAGGGATCCGTCAGGGTATCAGCGACTTGTTGGAAAATTGATATATCTTACCATGACAAGACCGATATATGTTACGCAGTACAAATACTCAGCCAATTCATGCATATGCCAAAAGAGTCACACATGAATGCAGCCTTGAAAGTAGTAAGATACTTAAAGGGATGCCCAGGGCTCGGTATATTTCTATCTCGTGAGTGTGATATGGAGATGACAGCTTTTTGTGACACTGATTATGCTACCTGCCCAATGACTAGAAGATCAATCACCGGTTTTTGTGTTAAATTGGGAAAGTCGTTGATTTCATGGAAGACAAAGAAGCAGTCCACCGTATCATTGTCATCAGCTGAATCAGAATATCGAGCCATGGCAAAAACTACCTGCGAAATAGTCCGGATACGAGGACTTCTTTCGACTTAGGAATACGAGTCGATGGACCAAGTGAATTGTTCTGTGATAATGATGCTGCACTTAAGCTAGTAGCAAATCCAGTTTTTCACGAAAGAACAAAACACATAGAAGTTGATTGTCACTTCACTCGCGACAAAATCAAAGAAGGACTTCTTGTGACAAAGGGCATTGGAACAGCGAATCAACCTGCAGATATCTTCACTAAGCCGTTATGCCAAAGACAACACAAGTTTCTATTGAACAAGCTAGGTGTCCTCGACATATATAGGCCACCAGCTTGAGGGGGAGTGTTGGAAGATCTTAGAGTTGATTCTGATCTTAAATGATACTAATAGATATTGTATTATAACATAAAAAAGGAAGCTAGAAAATACTTATAGTTGTATCTTTATACTTTCCTTTTTTACTCTTTCACTCTTACATTATAAATGTACATGTAATGCTATACAGAAGATATACAGAAATAGCATTTTACCAAAACTCCATTACTTTCTGTCACTTATAAGAAAACTTTTACACGACCAAGAAAATCAGATTCTCCTAAGGATGGGCAGAGCTTAGGATACCCGACCCCAATACTTGAAGCATCATGGAAAATTGCACCGCACTGCACTGCTTGTGCAGAAGATATTGTTGCACTTTGACTTTCCACGATTCAAGTTTAGTTCAAATACTATATTTTCTTGAACGCCCTATTAAAATGTTATTCTTTTTCAGTTCTCCATTGGACTTGTTTTGGCAATTCTTCTCGACGGACATGGGGAACTCATCAAATTGATCGTTCAAGAGCTTCGGGTTAAGCTGCAGGGTCAAATGTAGGTTCATTACCGAGCATGGGGTCATATTGAATGATTAAGAAGAAGGCATAGTGAAAACTATTAGATGTCGAATATGAAGGAGCACGTTTTGTTGTAATTTACAGGTTTGGTGGTAGCGGTAAAATGTCTTTGCCAGTGTTATTTTTAGCCAGTGATTTGCTAGCTTCAACTCTTATGCAACTTGAGGAGTTTAGTTGGCCACTAAAGAGTGCATATCTTGATTCAAACACTTTCCAATTCTTATGTAACTTCTGATAAAAGTTAGTTGAGACGAAAATATGACAAGTGATATAATTTTTATATGGCAATTATTTGAGTGTCATGATTTTTTTTTATTAATTGAGTATCATTACTTTCAAAAAAGATATGTTCACTTGAATAACTGAACTTTTGAAAAAATTTCATTTAAGTATCATAACTTTCAATTGACCATTTAAATTCTACAGTTGTCATCACAAGTGCCATGAGATGTAGCGTTTGGGGGGAAAAATCGCCCCGAACTCGTATTTTCATTTCGGTTGAAAAGAAGGAACTCATTTTGCATTTCCCTCCATTTCCTCCCCCTTTTTGGATGAAAATATCTTTGCAACGGGACCACGATGCATCAAAAGTCGTACTCCCATCGGCAGCATGGATGAGATTGACATAACAAGAAGCTAATAGGGTGTCATTACGTGGAGGGTGCTAGCAAAGAGAGATTAGACAGAGAGAGATCCATATAATCCATGAAATAGGCTGACATTATCGAGTGCATGCAACACTGATGTGGAGTTAATGATCCCCTTAACATAAACACATAATTACACAAGAATACACGTCATATTTACTGGATTGGTTGACGAAGTGTAATCAATCAAATAAAATTGGGTTTTTTAAACGATTAAAGTGAGGTTTTGAGAAGTAAATGATGATTATAATTTTTAACTTCTACACAAAAAATGAAAATGTCATCTTCCATGAACCTTCAATATTTCTCGATGGAGTTGTGCATATAGGTCAAAACCTATGCATATTCCATTAATTAAATCAGATTAAGAAATAAAAAAGAGGAACTTGTGATGATATTTTTCCTAAGTTAGCCTTAGGCCATTGCAGACTTATTGCATGCACGATGCTTTTTACAAGGAAAATAAGACAATCCCTTCATAAGAAAAGCATCTTGGCCAATGCTGGTGGTGGCCACATAGTACAACAGAAGAAAGCATAAGTGGACTCTGTTATTGTCCGACTTTATTAAAGCTGATGCTTATAGAGCTCGTGAAGTGACTGAGATTGGAGTGCATTTTTCTGAATCGAAATTTGGACTTTGGCTGCCGCTGATTTGCTAGAGCCAAGCATTGCTCTCGTAATTTTTAGCTGGCAGGGCCTGAAGTCATTTTCAGTACAAAAGAAATGGCGGAGCGGGCCCTATTGTTTTCAATGAAGCGTGATCACATGGAGGCATTTGCTCTTTTGGAAATTCTGTAAATGTTGCGTAAAGATGATAGGACGATATGCTGAAATACGAATATGAATACATCAGAGAAATACAACTTAAAAAAGATATAACTAGAATCAAGTTATTCATTTATTAGGATATTCAAGCAATTGATATGTACATGGTTCTTGGTTTATTTATTTGTTTATTTACAAATACACAAGTATATTATCCTTTACAGTTGTATTAGTGGTTAACGATCACATGTCTAGATATGATGAAGCCTTACGCAATACATGTAAGTGCAGGCAGCTTGCATCCATCAACAAAAGTACGAAATGAACCCAAGGTTCGTAGGGTCCATGCAAAAAAATACCGGTAAGGTAAGAGTTGCCAAGCTTCTGATGAAAGATAACATCACATTGACCAAATAACAGTGTTGGGATTTTCACAAATGTGAGAGGGAAGTTACGACCAAACATAATATCATATATGGCTATGCACATGTTAAGTCGAAGTTAGACAGGACAATGTTTAGATAGAGAGAGAGAGGATGGTACGGTGGAGTTGGGTTGAAAAAAGCAAGAAGCTTCGATAATTGCGACATGATCCACAGTCCGTAAAGTCATACAGCCCGTATGCATCATGAGGTTGGAATAACACGAAGCTTCAATAATTGCAACGTGATCCATGATGTCGAAAAAGCAAAATCCTGGTTAAACTCTTACCCTCACTTTGTTTTGTCTCCTCCTCCTCCTCCTCCTCCTCATCATCATCATCATTTTAGAGAGAGAGAGAGAGAGAGAGAGAGAGAGAGAGAGCAGTAGCATAAGAGGAACGATTGTGGACATGTGTGGTCGGCACTTATCGGGGAAGGAGAGAGACGCAAGTATTTGGAGTTTGTAGATAATCAAAAAGAGGGTCATTAAATTGTTAACTAGGCGTAGTCAAGAGAGCAGCAGTAGCATAAGAGGAACGATTGTGGACATGTGTGGTCGGCACTTATCGGGGAAGGAGAGAGACGCAAGTATTTGGAGTTTGTAGATAATCAAAAAGAGGGTCATTAAATTGTTAACTAGGCGTAGTCAATCACTGCAATCATTCAATTTTCTTTAAAACTATTAAAGTGAGGTTTTCAGAAATAAGAGATGAGTATAATTAGTAATTTCTATTAAAAAACAATGAAAATGCGTCTTTTTTGGACCTTCAATTTATCTCCATGGAGTTGCATATGCAGCTCAAAGCCTATTCATTTTCACAGGATTAAGAAATTGGTGTCTCTTAGGTATTAATGGAGTGCCTACAACTCTTTGAGCATCCAACGAATCTCTATCAAATGTGGCAGTCCCTCCATTTCATACATATCGGATAATTATTGAAGACAAACAAGTTTTATTAAAACACCTATGATAAATTTACCGTTTATATTGCATTCTTTTGAAAATGGGCAAGTTGCCACACTTGATTTTTTTTTTTTTATCTCAATTTCTATTTGAAGTTGATTTTGGTAGCTTAACGGTCTAAACTTGGGAGCTGAGCCCCCCTTCCCTTTTTTTCCCCTTTAATTTTGGGGAAGGTTTGGTGAGCATTTCTTCTATACAAGAAATTATTACTTATTTAAATTCTAACCTTAATCTCACATTATATATGTTTTTCCATGTGAGAAAAGAATTAAGAAGTTGGGAATGAGAAACTACTTCTATTAAAGTTTATATATTACAATGATGAGCCATGATTAATTGTAATCCAACGATAAAAATTTTGGGTCACTTGCTTAGAATTTGTGGTCGATAGTCGAGGTACGATCAGCTTAAATATTAAGATTGATGGGAAACCGAGCGTGACTCTCGTGGATCTTATCTTCATTACGTTTTGTCAAATAAATTGGGCGCTATTAGAGACGCAATCTATCTTCGGACAATTGTAGGGGGCTCAACATTTTCCTGTACTTTTCACATGTCAATTGTTGTACAGAGCATCTAAATAAAATAAGGGAAAATTCGATGGAGTTGGGTCCCCCAGTGATTGATTGATAGCCTTCACGCGCATCGTACTGCCCATGCGCACCATTAGATTGACAAAACACGAAGCTTTAATAATTGCCAAGCGATCGATGAAGACCAACCAGCAACGTAATCTTCACGGTGGTTAACTCTTTACATCGCTATGTCCAATCTTCCTCCTCTGCGTTTTAGAGAGAGAGAGAGAGTGTGTGTGTGGGTGTGGGAGAGCACGGGTCCGAACTGGCACGGCCCATTGGCCATCCTAAATAGAAAAAAGTGTTGCCGACAGCTTCATGGATATTCAACCCATCTCATTCCAACATCAAATCACATTTCCCATCTCGCATTCACCTTATGTCCATCCTTCATTTTTTTTTTTTTTTGGTGAAATATGTCCATCCTTCATTATCTTCTGTCTTTCACCGAAAGTGTCGCCGACAGCTTCGCAGATAATTTCGGAACCTCAGCCCATCAATTCGGACATCTGTAAAATTTCCCATCTCGCAATCACTCTGTGTCCTTTCATCCTTCACCGAAAATTGTTGGGGACAGCTTCGTTGACGTTTTAGTAGCCTCGACTAATCTTTATTCAGACATCAATCCACAATTCCCATCCCCCGATTCAATCTGTGTCCTCACTGTCTTCTATCCTCCACCATAATTCAGACATCTGTCCCCTGTCGCATCTCCAAATGCCCAAGACTTCAGAAAATGCAACATGTAATGGGCCCACTGAGCTCGTCATTTGAGGAAAAGAAAGAGCTCCACTTTGCGTTTCCCGTTATTTTCTCCCCACTTTCCGAAGGAAAATATCTTGCGGGCCCCCACAGGAAAATCTTTCTCCACCATTCTCTTCGTATTCCTTGAATCTTCTATTTTCCTCACTTTCTTTTCACCCAATTCCTGAGACCCGCGGTTCCAGTCATGACCTTAAACTGACTCGTCTGTCGGAACCGACCCAAAGGCGTTAAAACGGATAATGGCAAACTTCAGGGGGACTCCTAGGGTTTGAACCGCCTATCCCTCGGGCTTGAGCAAGTTTTACTTCCCCAGGATTGCTTGGGCGCGCATCTTGCAATAATGGCAGTCGGTTTCTTCTATTTTCCTCACTTTCTTTTCACCCAATTCCTGAGACCCGCTTCATTCTACGGAATGGCTTCATGCGATTCTTTATATACGGGTCTTACTCTCAAAAGAAAAACCAAGGTAACAAACTTTTGGAGTGGCTCCTCCTCCGTAAACATCTTTTGTTTGATGGGAAATTCAAAATGTAAGACTTCTCCCACAAGTGTCGATATCCTCATTAATGATAATAATATGTATTGCATTAGTAGATGTTACTCAACAAAATGTCAATTATATCATCAAGCTTCTCAACTCAGATTATGTTTTGCACCCTACAAAAAAAAAAAAAATGAAGTAAAGACGAGATGTAGGTGGTTTACACAAAGAAAAAGAGTGGATGAACAAGGCGACGTATTTATCCTCAGCACTGGTGCATGCAGATGTTTTACATAGGAGATGGAGGTTCTTTTCATTTCTTTCATTGATCAACATCTTGTAATTTTTTATCTTATATAATCTGTTTTTTCTATATAGAAATTGAATATCATGGCTACACATGAAATATATACATTTTTAACTAGAAATTTACTTAGGTCCATAGAATAACAAATCCTACTATGAGACTAAAATAACTTTACATGCATGATGATTATTTAATTATATCGGGTTATTTAAATTTTTTTGTCATATTTATAAATATGTTTTCCTATTGTTTAAAGCAATTTTTGTCGTATAAAGCAGTTTTTGTTTTGGGTGATCGATCGGATGTGTTTTTTTTCTTTTTTTTTTTTGGTGAGGATGATTGACCCAAGTAAGAGGTTGGTTTCTTTAGAATATTTGTCGCTCTTATCCATCAAACGATTTGTACGAATTTGGGACCAAACGTTTAATCATATATGGCTTTGCACAAATTATTAAGTCGAAGCTAGTGGGACAACGTTTAAATTGATAGAGAGAGAGGATAGTACGGTGGAGTGGGGTCCCTCGGCGTGGGGTTCAAAAAGCATGAAGCTTTAATAATTGCAACACGATTCACAATGTATAAGGTCATACTGTCCATCTGCATCACGAGGTTGACATGACACCCCGGTTAAATTCTTAACATCACTTTGCTTTGGCCCCGTTTGGTTCAATTTTGGGGAAATGACTTTGCATTTCCCCAAGTACCTTTGAGAGAATGAGCATTTTGGGAAGGGAGTTGTGTTTGGAAACCTATTTTTTGTGCATGTTTTGCAAAGCTATTTTAAAGTAAAAAGGAAAATGAAAAAAAGAAAAGAAAAGGGAGGAGAGATCGCGTGGTGAGGGGAAAATTGTGGGTGAGCAGCTAGTGGTGGTGAGGAGGTGGCTGGCGGCGGCGACGGCGGCGGCGGCGACGGTGGCGATGGCGGGAGGGAGGGAGGCGTCGACCTTAACCCAGCCGCTTGAGGCCACGCAACCTCAGGCGGCGACCCTGGCCTCAGGCGACAACCCAGGCGACGCCGCCTGAGGTCGCGCGGCCTTAGGCCGCCTAAGTCGCACCTGAGGTCAAGCGACCTAGGGTGTTGCCTGAGATCGTGAGGCCTCAAGCGCGCGGCCTCAGGCAGCGTCCCCTGGGTCGCTCGACTCAGGCGACGCCTAAGGTCGCCTGACCTCAGGCCACCTCGCCTAAGGTTGCGTGACCTTAGGCGAGGCTTTCCGGCGGCCAGATCTGGCCGCTCGCGGCTGAGCGCCGCCCACCGCGAAGCTTGGCCGAGCAGCAAGTCCACGGAAGTCCAAGGAAGAGCGTCGCCCACCACCGCGAAGCTTGACCGAGCAGAAGTCCATGGAAGTCCAAGGAAGAAGATGAACAGTGTTTTGGAGGGCAAAATGGAATAAAACAATTATCGATAAGGGCAATATTGAAAAGAAAAAAATTCATTAAAACCCTAAACTAGCATCCCGAAAATGCTGAAAGCCCAAAGCAGGTCCGGACCTGCTTTGGGCTTTCAGCATTCCGAATGCTGGCATTTGGGAAATGCAAGCTCAAAAGTGTAAACCAAACACCAAATATTTTCCCCAAGGGGCTTTCGGGACTGAAAGCCCCTTGGGAAAGCTGAACCAAACACCCCATTTGTCCTCCTCCGTTTTAGAGAGAGAGAGAGAGAGAGAGAGAGAGAGAGAGAGCGCGCGCGCGCAAGGAGCAATGATCGTGGAGGTGTGTACCGTGTGGTCAGTACATATTAGGGAAGGAGAGAGACTCCCAAGGATTTGGATTTTACAGAGAACCGGAAAGAGGGTCATTAAATTGCTAACGAGGTATGATAAATCAATGGAATCAGGTTTTCTTTAGAACTATTAAAGTGAGGTTTTGAGAAATAAATGATGAGCATAATTAGCAATTTCTATACAAAAGAAAAATGAAAAGGCCACTTTCATGGACCTTCAATTTCTCTCAATGGAGTTGTGTATGTACCTCAAAGCCTATGCACATTCACAAGATTAATAGATTGGTGTTTCTTAGATATTAATGGAGTGCCTAGGTCTCTTTGAGCATCTCGTGAATCTCCATCAAATGCGGCGGTCCCTCGATTTTATAACATCGGATAATTACCGAAGACAAACAGTTTTTATTAATATATTGGTGATAAATTTATCTTTTATGTTACATTTTTTTGAAAAGGGCTAGTTGCCACATTTGATAATATCATCTCAATTTCTATTTGAATGTTGGTTTTGGCAACTTAACGGTCTTAATTTGGGAGTTGAGCCCCGTTCCTTTTATAGGACGGTTACTTAAGTATCATAAATTTTTTGTCAATTAAGTGGGTGTCATGACTTAAATAAATTTCATTCAAGTGTCATGGCCTTCAGTTGCTCATTTAAAGACTACAACTCCCATCATCACAAGTGTCATGATGCTAGCACTATTGGGCAACGTTTTTGAAAAGGTTATAATGCTCAAATGAATATTTTTTAGAGGTTTTAAAATATTTAAATGATCAGAAAAAATAAATTTATGATACTTAAATAAGCGTCATATGTGGTGACCTTTTTTCAAAATTAACCTTGTATAGCTAGGGCATTGCAAACTTCTACATGCTATGACAATACAATTGCACAAGCACTGTAAGATGCTTTTGTATGAAAATGATACAAACTTTTATGAAGAAGAAGGAATGAGAAAAGCATTTTGGTCAAAATTGGTGGTCTCCACGTAATACAACATTAGAAAGCCTTATTGCACTCAGCGGGCTCTATTGTCGTGCAACTTTATTAAAGCTGATACTTAAAAGAGCTCATGAAGCGACTGAAATTGGAGTGCAGCATCTGAATCGGATTCTGGACTCATAGAGATTGGGGCCTCGCCGCTGTTGATAGCTGGAGCTGAGCACGTATGAAATGATTGATAGACAATGATAGTCATAGACAGCTGGATAATTCTCGCATTCTTAGAGCGATGGGGTCCGAAGGCAATTTTTAGTCCAAAAAGAAATGGTGGACTGGATTTTTTTCGAACCGTTAAATTGAGGTTCTCCATTGAGGTGCATCATCTGAATCGGAATCTGGACCATAGCTCGGTCCCAAGTGGAGATTGGTGCATCGCTGCTGCAGTGCTGCTGATTTCTGGAGCTGAGGTCAGATGTGTTAAACGACTAAGCATAATCAAATGGGAGAAAATATTTGGGGGTCCCGACTGCCAAGCCAGCGTGTACTCCTACCAATGAGGAAATGACGCGTGGCTCCACGATGCGCTAGTGGTTCCACTGGTTTTTCTGCACAAAATATATTATTTTCCCTTTTCTGCTTAAAAATTTACAGTCATTAATAAATCTGCTGCTGCTTTTTTCTCTCTCCTCTCTAATGGAGTAGGCCTGCATGCATTAAAGGAGCTTTGTCTCTCGTCATTTCTTTCCTTCTCACTTCAAAATTTTGGGTGAGAATTCGCTCTCTGGCCCAAAGCACGTTGCTCCTCCGCCTTGCTCCGGCGCCGGGTCATCTTCGCTCTCTGCCCCAAAGCTCGTTGCTTCTTCGGCCTGCGTCGTTGTGTTCCTTCTCCGCCCTCTGCTCCGGTGTGGTTTCCCTGCGCAAGACGGCGAGGAATGCTCTTGCTGTAAGTCGCAGACTCCAAGCGACAAGAAGTTCCAGCTCTCTCCGATTCGGCTTCGGATCTGCTACGTTCGCGGCTCATACCAGTGAGTTGATTCTTTCCCTGATTTTTGTACTCTTCTTTTCTTTTCTTTTTCTTTGCTGTTTTTGCCTCTCTCTCTCTCTCTCTCTCTCTCTCTCTCTCTCTCTCTCTCTCTCTTTAGTTTAAGTTTCTTTTGTTGGTGGGTGATTGCACGAGCTTGGCTATCGAGTCGGCAATTTTGCCCGTGAGTGTCCGGTGTTGTGATTTTTGGGAGGTTGGTTTGTCTAGGCTAGCACTGAGTTTCAGTCCGAGGCGAAATAAATGGTTGGAAGTTTCCGCGAAACCGGGGAGATTAGCAGAAAAACGAATGGTTAGTAATATTGGAGATGATGGGGAAGCATTTCGTAGAAAAGAATGTAGAAAATTTATTCACATATACAATTAATCAATCAAGAACAAACGGATCCATATATTATTGTAAAACACCGAGATCAATAAATACATCGGAATTAAAGTGTACCTATTTGAGCCATTGCTTCATTTGCAGAAAAGTAGATCACTCTGATAATTAGGGATCTATCGGAATACCATATCTTCCTCTCTATGACCTATTTTGACATAGCAGCTTTCAATGGGATTAAAGCAACTGATAGGTATAACCTACCATTTTATAGGCTAGAGAGGGGACCTAGCAAACCCTAATCAATAGCGTGTCAACTGGGCCCTTCTCATTACGGGCTTCAGTTAAACACAATTGCCTACACTTTTGCTGCTCAACTAGGCCCGTTATCAATAGATGCCAATACACAATTCAATTAGATCACTGTAGGTTCAACAAATATTGGAATATCCATTAACCCGATTATTTAAAATAGAAAATCAATTAATTAGTGTAAGCCCATATTATAGGAAATTTCTAACATTCTCCCACTTGGGCATAATTAATTAACGTATTTTATTTTGAAAAGATTTTATATTGAAAATGACACTATCGGGTTAATAACTGAAAACTTTGTTTTATGTGGCCACAACTTTTTAAAAAAATATTCCAATAATGACATCTCAATACCAATCCAATCCTATATAATCTTAGTATAGGACTATGGAGATCAATGTGTTAAGAAAATACCACAACACGAGACCTTCCATAATCACATATAATAAGTAATATATTTTCATGGATCATGGGCCTAGTAGTGTAGTAAGAAATAATGTCAACATGTGATCAAGATATACACTATTTCTTATCGGTCCTCAATGCAATTTCTCAATGACATGAAACTGCATTAGCGCAATTTCTAAACAACATGAAATTGCCTTAGTGCGATTTCTAAACAACATGAAATTGCACAATTATGTCACAATCCAACATGAGATCTCATAATCAGTGACATCCAATCATCTTTAAACTAAAATTTGTTTAAAAATACTGTTTTATACTTCCATTTCTCAGTCAATAGGAGAAAGGATAACAATATGAATCATCATTAAAAATAAATGCTTTAATAGATATCATGAAAGCATTATCAGTTTGCATATAATTATAATATCCAAAAATACAAATTATATAACTCCCACTAACAAAATAAATCGAAAGATTCTAAAACACCCATATTCTTTACATGTTCTTTAAACAAAATGGGTCATAAGCCTTTTGTTAGAGTATTAGCAAACATGGACTCAATTATGATATTTTCAATAAAAATATCTCCCTTTTTAACCAAGTCCTTAACAGTATAATATTTGTTCAAGTTAATAGTTCAACTGTGGCATTATTGTTATTTATAGCAAAAGTAATTGTTTATCACACATAATGCAATAAGATCAAGTATGGGCAATGAGCCATTCAACAAAATAATTAGTACATTATAAACTTCCCTTTGGGCAGAGTGTATAATGCACAATTATTTTTCACAGCATGAAGTTTATAAAGCAATAATAAGGAGAATTACATATAATTGTTAATGATCCATCCCCTTTGGGCAGACAAATCATTTAAATTATACATTTCCATAATGTCAATATATAGAGACGTCAAAAGAGAATTACATATAATCTTCAAGGATCAATCCCCTTTGGGCAGATAAATCCTTTAAATTATACATCTCCATTATCTCAACATAGAAGGGGAATTACACATAACTCTAAAAAATTTAGCCCCTTTAGGCAAATAAACCTTTTGAGTCACACATCCCCATCATTCATCTCTAATATATCAATATAGAGGGGAATTACATATAACTTTCAAAAATTTATCCCCTTTGGGCAGATAAATCTTTTTTGAGTCATACATCCCCATCTTTCAACTTTGGAATTAATCTTCATGCAATTTTCAAATTAATATACACAATAACCCCCTTTGGGTAGGTAATTGTATATACTAATTTTTATCAATAGGAAACTACAACAAATATATGCCCAAAATTCATCTAACAATATGAAGCACTTTACGACATGTGCTTCCCAAGATCATATTGTATTTATCAAGCAACAATTTTTGCCACAATTTTTTTAATTATTATTTTAATATTTCTGACTCATGGCAAAACAAGAATGGATATGAATGGTTACTAGAATTAAAGGGAGCCAAAAAAATTTCGTAGCTATCATTAATCATTACATCAAAAAATCATGAGGATAATTTTTATCTCACACTTCCTCACTGTCAACCCTTGGTTGGCATATTTAAATTTGGCATCTTTTAAATTTGGGAAATTTCATAGTCATTCAATAACTCAATCTCCACCTATTTGACACAATCATATTATCTGAATTGAGAAGTATCCTTCATGCATGTTAGCATAAAACCCATAAGAGATCAAGCAAAATCTCTATGAAAAGAACTTTTAAACCTCAATCATGTTAAACCAGTCCACTCCGATGATTCGTGGTAAAACCACATAAGAAGACATGAAAGGTCCGTTTGGTTCACTAGAATTTTCAATAATATTGATTAATTCGTACTTTTAATGCTATAGTCTTCCATCAGTCACCAGTTCAAAGATTACAATAAAAATAAAAGAAGCTACAAATGAATAGATTTAAAACATAATTCCTATGTTAAAAAAAAAAAAAACCATTTATGTGCTTCTCATCATGCACCATCTATGATTTTTCCCTTTTGAACCTGGGGTTTCCACAAAGCACTACATAGTAGACTATGGACTTTTCTTTCACTGCTGAAACCTTCAACTTTTACATCTCTCTAGCCTAATCCTAATTTTTTGATAAATAACATCCTCTTGTTTGTATCTATATACATTTGGATCTCGATTCACAAATCTCTTGGTTTCATTGTATCGTCTTCAATGGAATTTTAAACCTTAGTCAATAAAACACCAATGCACCACAGGAGCCGTGCGAGCAATTTGCAAAAAGATTAGAATTTGCAAGTTTGGAATTTGCTGGTCATGCCACGTTACTTAGCAAACCAACTATGAACCCAACAAATCCAGACAAATAACTTATCATAAAACCACTCGTACAAACAAAAATCACAATTTGGTCTTTTGCTCACCCCACAATCAAAATATTTATGGCGAAATCACAATAAATCCTTAAAGCAGCGGTTTCATTTAGAATCTAGCAACAAGATGCATGCATTGCACATGAAAAGCAAAAACCGACTATTTCCATCATTAAATTTTGATATCCTGACAACTTGAGAAATCTTAACCATTGGTTCTAGGGAGCACCATAGCCCCAAAGCTTCAGCGACTCACTAACTTCTTAATATAGAAATAACCCAAATCAACGAAAAATAGGGCACAAATCTCAACTTTATAACAAAGCACCCCATAAGCGTCACACATTGCGTACGTGGATCAATTGATGCGTAATCTCGGTCCACCGAGTAAAACAACAAAGTGGCAATCAAGGAAAAGGAAAGAGGTGCAAGAACCTAATGTGAACGCACAGAAACCCCGTACACACAATCGCACCAAAGCACGAGACGGGAGGAAAAGAAGGCAGAAACCCTAACCACTCATCCAGAGCGGAATAAACAATCAGCTACAATAATCTCTAAACCAACCGTTGCTATCGTCGAATAAAAATCGAAGGTAACACTAGAATCTAACTTAAAATTCTAGAACTTTTTCTATATATATATACACGAGACAATCACTCCAATTGCACCATACATAGCAACCCAAAACCCAAAAATCTCGAGTAGCCAGTTAAAAATAAATAAAAAAGTCTCTCTTCTGAACAAAACGATCACTGCACAAGCTGCATCTAAGGAGTTCTACCACAAGATTTCGGATCTCTAAAGAAAACAAGAAAATGGTGATCAAACACGGGCACTTACTCATCATTGACCCCTTTGAACACCGAAAAAAAGAAACAATCTTTGCCATGGGAGATGGAGCCCAAGGAACTTTCTTTATTGCAATCGAAAGATGCTAAAACATATATATAACAATGCTCATGCAATGATTTACAATGAACATCAACCAATTGCAAGTAATTTGAAATTCTAGAACTTTTCTTGTATAAACCCTAGAATTTCAAATTTAAAATTCTCTCTCAATTCTCAACAAAATTATACAAATTATATATGGTTGAAAAGATCTTGACATGTAGAACAAAAGCCCCATGGTTTCAGGATCAATCAAGCAACAAATCAACATGAAAAAATAATGTCCATATTCGGCTCAAAGAGGAGGATTTCGAATTTGTTAAAAAAAAAAATATTTGGGTTTTACAATCATATATGATCAGCTCTGATACCACATGTAGAAAATTTATTCACATATACAACTAATCAATCAAGAACAAACGGATTCATATATGATTATTAAACACCGAGATCAATAAATACAGCGGAATTAAAGTGTACATGTTTGAGCCATTGCTTCACTTGCAGAAAAGTAGATCACTCTGATAATCAGGGATCTATCGGAATACCAGATCTTCCTCTCTATTACCTATTTCGATATAGCAGCTTTCAATGGGATTAAAACAACTAATAGGTATAACCTACCCTTTTATAGGCTAGAGATGAGACCTAGCAAACCCTTATCAATACGTGTCAACTGGGCCCTTCCCATTACGGGCTTTAGTTAAACACAATTACCTACACTTTTGCTGCTCAACTAGGTCCGTTATCAATAGATGTCAATACACAATTCAATCAGATCACTGTAGGGTTCAACAAATATTGGAATATCCATTAACCCGATTATTTAAAATAGAAAATCAATTAATTAATATAAGCCCATATTATAGGAAATTTTCAACAAAGAATAGTCGGCACTCGTCTGATTTTTCTGTTGTTGGCTTTTGTCTTCAAGTATTTCGGTGGAAGTAATTCGATTGGGGAGAATGGCGGATATTGTTCCGCCTCCCTCGGCATATATACATTCTTAACTCTCGTTTCTCCGCAGAGAAGCGAAGAAAACCAGAAAGAATTCGAAAAGGGGGAAAATGGCGGATGCCGGTCTGTGTGCAGCTTCCACAGTGGCAGGGTGCCTGGTGGCTCCGGTCAATCGTCTTTGCGGCTATGTGATATCCTACGACAGCCACGTTCGCGAACTTGAGGACAAAGTTGCGGAGTTGGGCCACGCGAGGGAAAGGGTGCAGGATTCCATCAATGATGCTAAAAGAAACACGAAATGTATCAAAGACTCTGTCAATAAATGGGTGGAAGATGTGGAGAACCACACCGAGGAGGTGCGCCGTGTTCTCGATGACAAAGCTAAGAAAACTTGCTTCTACGGGTGGCTTCCCAACCCGAAGGCGCGATATTGTCTTGGCAGGGAGGCGAGGAGGAAAGCCGAAGACATCCAGAAACTCATTGATCTTACTCCACCAGAGAAGGTCTACGATGATCCTCCTCCAGGGCGCGTTGATGACGCTCCCGACGTGATTTCCTTGGCCGGTGATCAAGTTGACACTATCACCGATTCGCGAGCTTCCATCTTTCAGGGCATAATGAAAGCTCTGAATGATGAGAAGGTGAAAGTGGTTGGGGTCTACGGGCCTGGCGGCGTGGGGAAGACTACTCTATTGGAGATAGTCGAGGAGAAACTCAATAAAGAGGGGACACCGTTCCACATGATCGTCAAATCGAAAGTCTCGCAGACTCCAGACTTGACGAAAATCCAATTCGATATCGCTTACGCCTTGGGTCTAAAAGATCTGAAGGATGAGCCGAGTGAAGAGGGAAGGAGAGATCTTCTGTTCAAGAGATTACAGATGGATCCGAGTGAGAAGGTTCTCATAATATTGGACGATCTGTGGAAAGATCTTGATCTGGGGGCGGTCGGAATTCCTTCGAAAGATGAGAGCAAGGGATGCAAGTTGCTGCTAACATCGAGATTTAAAGATGTTCTGGAGCAAATGGAGTGTCACAATTCTATATTTCATCTTCAAGGTTTAAAGGACGACGAAGCATTCAGGCTATTTGAAAAGAAGGTCGGCGACAGGCTCAAAGACGATGAGGAATTGAAAACAATAGCGGATCAAGTGGTCAAGAAGCTTGCAGGTTTGCCTCTTTTGATTATCTCTGTTGCAAACTTTTTGAAAGATAAGGATAAGTACGCATGGAGAACCGCACGGATAGAAATAGATGAGTCAAATAAAGAAACAAAAGAAACGATAGTGAAGTTGAGTTACAACCATTTGAAGAGCGAGGATGCCAAGACTTTATTCTTGCTCTGTGGTCTTATTGGCGGGACCATTCAAGTCGAAACTCTTTTGGTTCTAGGCATGGGCTTGGGCTTGTTTGGGGAATTTAGAAGGACGATGCAAAAATCGAGGGATAGATTGAATACTATACTCGATGAACTACGTTCCGCTTGTTTGTTGCTGGATGGTGGTGATGACAAGAACAATGTGACCATACATGATCTTTATAGCGAGGTGGTTGTCTCAACTCCATTTAGAGGTCAGAATTCTTTAATGATGAACTACGATTATGGCTCATGGTCAAAGGAAAATCTTGAAAAATGTTGGGCAATATGCCTAGCTAAACTTGGCAGAGATAAGCTTGCTGAACTAATGACGTGTCAGTTTCCTAACATGAAGATACTCATGTTGTCTCAACCGAAAGGCTGGCGTTGGAAACAAGAACACGAATGTGAAGTGGGAGATTGCTCGGGACTATTTGATTTCACATACATGAAAGAGCTCCGTGTCCTATATTTTGAATTCATGCATATCACCAGTTTACCTTCCTCGATGGAATCCTGGGGAACCTCCACTCTTTATACTTACGAAGTTGCAAAGTGGAGGATGTGGCAATTCTTGGCAAGCTCAAAGCATTGCGGATTCTTAGCTTCGTAGGGCGTAGTATTTATAAGTTGCCTAAAGAAATCGGGGAACTAACGAATTTGAGATCGTTGAATCTAAGCCACTGCAACTCGCTTGAGATAATCGAGCCCGGAGCCCTAAAGGGCTTAATCAACTTGGAAGAGTTACATATGAAGAAAAGTTTTGATCGGTGGATGGGCAAGCATGAAAAGTCGTCGGAATCCTGTGTTGCTGAGCTTGCCGAGTTGAAGAGCTTGACAAAGCTAGCATCTCTGGAAATATCGATTCATCATTCCATCATACTCTTGGAGGATGGTGACTTGCCATTTGGATCAACATAGGACTGGAAGAAATTTTTGACAACCATGATCAACATAGGATGCGATAGTGTTCTTTCAAGAAAATGGGTAGGACATGGTAAGAAGATGGAATATGAAGGTTTGACAACCATGAAGCTCAATTTGGAAGGGTGCAATAGTATTCTTTCAAGAAAATGGGTTCAGAAAACTCTACAGAAGACTCAATACTTACATTTATGCAAGTTAAGTGAGTTCAAAGAGAGCGCTCACGAATTGTGCACCCACGGATTTCAATAAGTGAAGTATCTCGACATTGACAACAGCCCGTCAATCAAGTACATTGCAAATTCAACCGACGGCCTCCCTCTCACTACTTTTAGGAAGTTAGAGTCTTTGTCCCTTGCAAATCTTATTAAATTGGAGAAGATATGCCATGGCCTTATCGCACCAGAGTGCTTCAGCAAATTGAAAGTCGTGAGAGTCAAATCGTGCCACCGATTGAAATACTTGTGGTGTCTTTCAGATATGCAGAGACTTGTACAGCTAGAAGAGATTGAAGTGTGGAGTTGTGGCTCAATGCAATCCATTGTCACACATGATGCGGGAGAAGAAATAGTTTCTACTAATAACAGAGTTGAGTTGCCTAATGTACGTCATTTGGTATTGCATGAGTTACCAAATATGACAAGCTTTTGCACGAAAGCTGATTTGACATCAGAGAATACTCTAATTCAGGTATTTTTTTTCCCATTTTTTCCCTATGTCAATTTGTCTTATTAGGAGAGATGATGTTGGTTTTCACTCAATGTTAGTACTATTGCATTCAACTTTGTTTATTTGTATAGTTTGATTCACATTTTGATTTACAAATAAAAAATCCTCTCAAATGGAACACGTCATATTATAATGAGAGGGAAGCTGCTTTCCACGACTTATTTATTTTTATTTTTATTTTTTAAAATTTTTCAACGGTAGATAATTGGACTGATAACTGGGGTTTCTACTGTGACTAATTTATTATTTATTTAACATTTTTAATGAGTTGAAAAAATAGTAGTGTGCTGAATGAATGAAAGCAAGAATAAATCTTGAATGAATAAATAAAATTCAATAATTTCAAAATGAAGAAAGCGACGTCCAGAGATTCAATAAATGGATGGTGTGCGAGAAGCCACGTAACAAAGAAAGTCCCCATAATTCATGTCCCGCCTAACATGCAATTTTGTAACTAATTCCAACATGTCATGCCAAGTTGCCAACGTCACCGTGACAACATGACTGTGCAGTTGTGCGGCACTAGCAGCATGATAGTGGTGAAGATATCATCATGAAAATGATTTTGCTTTTTACAGAAGAGAAATTCATTTTTTTTTGTATTTTAGCCCAAGAGTTTCACTTATTTTCTCGTGAAAATAGCTTGAGTTGTAACAAACTCACCTTTAATGAGTCTCATTGTGGCGCTTTGTTAGGTTTCATTGCCTCACTTGGAATCCCTGGTAATGGTTGGATTCCTTGCCCTAGAAAAGATACTCTACGGTGAACCCTCAATAAAATACAGCGATGTGAAATCTCTAAGGATAGAAGAGTCTAAATCCACGTCGAGTATTCCAAAAGATCGGATACTCAAGCTGCCAAATTTGGAGTCAATGAATATCCGTTGTCATTATTCATTAAATAATTGGTACGAGTGAACAAAATTCAATAATCTTGAAATGAAGAAAGTGAGATTAAATAAATGGAAGGCGAACCAAGAGCCACGTAACAAAGAAAGTCCACCTAATTGATGTTTCACCTACATGCAAGTTGCTATTGATCCCAACATGTCATTCCAAGCTCACCGTGTCAACGTTGTTTTGCTTCCGTCATCCCTTTCTTCAGATACTAAGGGGATATTTCCTTCTCCATTCTTTCAGGCACGACAAAAAATCTACACATTCCGCCCTCTGATCAATTGATTTTTGAATATTTAATTTTGATCAATTAAGTTTTTGACATTCTTAAGAGACATCAAGCCCATTCATGTATTCAATGTCCATTTGTTTCATTGAAAACTCATTATTGTTGAAAAATGTTTTCTTGGTAAATCGTTTTTCTAGAAAATGAATTGTTTCCCTGTATTTGGTTCTACTGAAAACGCAATTTGAAAAGATGTTTTATGATGTTTATTAATGAAGCGCAAAAATTTACAAAGTGAAGACAAAAACTGTTATGGATCCTTAATAGAAACAAGCCCGAATAAGTCATATTTACTTGTTCTTAATGAAAACCAATAAGTTAACAAAAAATTTATGAAAAATTGAACTTTGATATGATTTTGTTGTCAATTTTGAAGTTCAAAATAGAAAAACAAAAGAAAAGATAATCAAATTATGGTAATTGTTTTGAAGATCGGTAAATGATTTCAAAAGAAAAGATAAAAAATTATGGTCATAGTTTTGAAGATTAGCTAAAGAAAAGATAAAAAATATGATGACAGTTGAGAGAGAGAGAGAGAGAGAGAGAGAGAGAGAGAGAGAGAGAGAGAGAGAGAGAGAGAGAGAGAGAGAGAGAGAGAGAGTTGTGCCGTAGTGCTGCATTTGCGGTATGATAGTGGTGAGGATATCCTCATGAAAATGATCCCTTTTCACAGAAGAGAAATTCATTTTTTCTGTATTTTAGTCCAAGAGTTTCAGTTATTTTCTTGTATCCATGAAAAGTCTCAAAGCAATTTCCTGAAAATAGCTTTTTACTTGTAAGAACTCACCTTTAACGAGTTTCATTGTGGTGCTTTGTTAGGTTTCATTGCCTCGCTTGGAATCCTTGGTAATGGTTGGACTCCTTGGCCTAGAAAAGATACTCCATAGTGAACCTTCATTTAAATACAACAATCTAAAATCACTAAAGATAGAGGAGTCTAAATCCACATCGATTATTTTGAAGGATTGGATATTGAAGTTGCCGAATTTGGAGTCAATGGTAATTGCGGACACTCCATTTGTAGAAGTAGTTTTTGACCTAGAGAAGCTAAAAGTTATCGAAGAAGTCGAGATTCTCTCTCGGTTAAGTACATTGGCATTATCTAAGTTGCCGAACCTGCGGTGCATATGGAAACAAGATGTACAACTACAAGGAATATCGATACTTCAGAACTTGAAGAAGCTGTCTATCAACAATACAGGGCTGTCATTTCTCTTTCCGTATTCTGTGGCTAAATGTCTTAGAGAAATTAGAGAGATTAAAGTTAAGGATTGTCCGAATATGAAGGCATTGATTGTGGATGAAGAGGGAAGAGATGAAGGGACAGATGATATTATAGAGTTCCCATGATTGGAGCAACTATCTATATGCTGCTGTCCCACAGAGAAATTCTTCTCATATCCTCATGGAAAAAAAGAGTCAATAACCACTACTTTAGATTCACAAGATACTTATTCCGATTCCTTCTTTGATAAGAAGGTACGAATCCCTTCTTTTGAGGTTATGCCCCTAGTAGTCATAGGCACGCGACTTGTGGGGCAAGTAATAATATTTCTTTGAAGATTTTTTATTTGATTTTATTAGTTAAAATGTCCTTATAATTTATAACTACACTTGTTAGAGTAAGGACATTAGTGAAAATTCCTTCCTCCATCGCATTAGATATATAGGTATAAGATTAGGCCAAATTGTCAAATTTTTCATAGCTATGATTTGATGCATGACTCTTATGAGCAAGTGAGTTTACCAAGTTTGCAGGAGTTATTACTCGAGTCAGTAGGATCCTTCAAAAGGATATGGCGCGGTGTACTTCCCAAAAGTTCATTCGACAAATTAGCCAACCTCACATTTTCTAAGTGCTCCGACCGACTTGATGTCTTCCCTTCAACTATCATAGGGAGATTGCACAACCTCAAAAGTGTTGAAGTTTTAGAGTGTCCCTCCCTAAAATCATTGTTTGATTTTGGATCCCTTGATTCATATACGGAAAAAACAATTGTATTGCTCCCCAAATTGAAAGAAGTCGAGGTTGAAAGTTGTCCCTCCCTGGAATCTTTGTTCAGTTGCGGGTCCCTTGATTCAAATATGGAACACAAAATTGTATTGCTCCCCAAATTGAAAATAGTTGCTGTGAATGAAGCAGGAAGGCTAAGACACGTAGTGTTGAGTGACTCGCACACGGTTTTTGGTTTCCTTAGTCTACAAAAAGTTGTCTTTGACAATTGCTCCGAGTTAAGATATCTCTTCCCCTATTACACGGCCACAACTCTAGGTAAACTCAAGCTCTTGGCAATTAGCAGTTGCAAACAAATGAAGGAAGTGGTTCCCAAGGAAGAAGGTGGTCAATCAAAGGCAAAAGTGATGAGTTTCCCTTCCTTAATTACTTTAATTATTTGGTGTTGTCCTAACCTTGGAGCATTTATCCGGAGTCCTACAAGTGCCAAGAGGCAATTAGGCGAGATTATCGAAGAAAATGATGAATCGGCCCAACCGTTGTTCAATGATATGGTTTGCTCTATACCTTATTGTGAACATTTATAATCTCGCATTATCATGTTTTAGAATGAACAATGTAATAATTTGTCCTACTTATCCTCTTTTCTCACATTATCCTCGTACAGGTTACATTTCCCAATATGACAGGGCTTGGAATCAAAGGCGTCCAGTGCAAAGAGCTATGGAACGATCAAATTCCTGATGATTCCTTTTGCAATTTGAAATTTCTTAAATTGAAGGGCTGTGACAATCTCCAACGCATTGCCCCATCCCATATGTGGAAGAGGCTGCACCATTGTCTCAAAGCCCTAGAAGTGAAGTCATGCCATTCGATCGAGATCATATACGAAAGTGATGGGACGGTGGCAGAGAGTGGTAATTTGATGAGGCTGGTTTTGTGTGCTCTAGACAACTTGAGGCACATTTGGCGGTATGATAGCGTCCCAAATATCCCGTTCCCAAGCTTGAGATATGTAGGGGTTAAAAGGTGCCCCCGTTTGGAAATGCTTTTCGCAACCTCCACAGTGAAATTTCTCGAGCAAATCAAAGAGCTAATGGTAGGGTCATGTGAAGATATGGAACTAATTGCTGGCCATAAAGAATGTGAAGAAGCAACCGGAACGACAATCACCTTCTCCAAGTTAAATACTCTTAGACTTTGGAATTTGCCGAAATTCAGGAGCTTCTTACCTAAGAACTACTCTATGAAATTCCCATCCTTGGATAAGTTCGACCAAAGCTCCGAAAGCGAGGACGAAAGTGATGGGGAAAGCGAGGACGAAAGTGATGGGGAAAGCGAGGGCGAAAGTGATGGGGAAATTGAGTTAAGCAACTTAGATGAGTCGTCAGAATCCATGAGTGAGGAGGAAAGCGAGGACGAAGAAGTGATGGGGAAATTGAGGACAAAAGTGATTGGGGAAAGCGAGTCAAGCGAGTTAGAAGACTCCGTTGAGTCGGAAGAAATCATGAGTGAGGGGGAAAGTGAGGGGAATATTGAGTTCTATGAAGGGTGACCACAAAGTTCGTGAATGTTGCAATGAATGCGTTTGGCTATACAAAATGCACAATGTCCCTCAACAAGGAGTACAAGGCCAATAAGCCTGTATGTGTCTAGTAATATGAAAACTTTTTTTTCCTTGGATTCTCTTCTACACTTCCCGTGGAGTTTGTGACTGTGATTTTCTTGACTATTCATTTCTTTGGTTTGTCTCCTGGTCTATAATGATGAGGGACCAGTCATTGGACCATACATTGTAAGGTGTTGTATAAAGTTTAATCAAGTGCATTACCGTGTTCATAAACTTTCCCATGATATTAGAAAATGTATGTGCTATTATATTAAGCATGTTCAAGAAAACCACGAAAATTCTTAATATTTGACAGAGCTTAATATCTACTTAATTTTCGTGAAGAATCAAATTTTCATAACGCTCATTGGCCACTCATGCATGCCCCAACCGTCGAGTTCTCCTTTGTGAATTTGCATTTTAGAGGGAAAGAAACTTCTGTTTTAGAACTTCTTCAGAGTCCTTAATTTGGCCCTCCAACACCGCCACCACCGGCGGCACCACCGCGCAGCCACCGTTGGCCCCGGAACCGGTGCTCAGGGCACACCTTGAGGCCGCACGCCTTGCACGTGCTGGTGTGGGAGAATCTCGGCAACTCTCTGCACCGACGATTGGGGCACGCCGACGTCTTCTTCTCCCTCTCTTGCCTCTGCAAGATCGTCCCTTCCTCAGTGGTCTCGATCGCAGTCGAGCAGGCTTCGCAAACAACGAGCCGCTGGTTCAGGTGGTCCGAATTCGGGCACTTGTGGGACATCTGGATCTCCGCCCGAGACACAAAAAAAAACTGCACATGATTTGTTCGTTTGCATGTAAAGATGTGTGATTCAGGATCGAAAAATTATTGAAGAAATCTTTCTTTCCGTATAAATTTATAAGGAATTGGCCACCAAAATCACAAACTCGATTGCTTCATGATCCGACGTAAGCAATCGATGTCGTGATGAATCACCTCACGACAACCGTCGCAGGTGGAAGAAGGAGATCAAGGAGATTGCAATCTGGGTTCCTCCTCCCATCTCTCCCTCTCTCTCTCTCTCTCTCTCTGACAATTGATTGAGGCTGAAACCGTTTGAGGGACAGTATTATGATTTCGAGTTTGAGGAAGATTGAATGTGAGTTGGAATCGGTGATAACGAGGATTTCTTTGAGTGGATTGAGTATTTAAATAATCATGATTCTCATCAAGGTAAACTTCGCATGCTCTGTTTCTGCTGGCGTGAAATCCGGTTGAGTCCGAGACTGTCCTGATGAACTCATACATGTTTTGATGATTCGATGATTGTTTGGATACGAACCTCTTCCTTATCTTTGCATTCAGGTGCCCTTTACTGAAACGCCTACCACATGTTTGATTGAATTCCTGAACGGCACTAGCATGCGTTTTTCACAAGTATTCTTGCATCGTGATGATTATCTGGTAATGGCGTGCTTAAACTGAGAGTTCTCCAGGGTATATGACAAATTATCTTCGTTAATGTTGGTTGAACTTCTAAGGTTGTGCTCAATGCTCCCACGACTGAGAATTTAAACATGCTGTGTTGGCTTCATTTACTCAGATTTATGTTATTTATGTCAATCGACGATGTTTGCATATGGCTATTCTAACATTTGAGACAATTACTGTCTTTGAATTGGAAATAGTGAGATCCTTCTTCGAAATGTGCATCATGTACTGTGTACTTTAGTGAATTCCTGTCCAGACTTCATCCTTTGCTTGATCTCGTGAGTAATTGGTTTCATTCGCTTGGATGATTATGCCTTGCATTTCTCAATCCATTCATTGATACCTCAATACCTTCTCACTGTCAATGGTATTTGGTTCTTTTTTTTTTGGCGAATGCATAGGCCTTTAACTGTTTGATTTTCTTCGTTTACTGAAGATTCTGAAGTTCATTCCTTGATGTCATTTGCTTGTATCTTTTCTGTAAATGGCATGCGAGTCCCTGACAAAACTGACATTCGATGGCTGAGTGCATAATGAGCTTTTTATGCCATGGCTGAATGCTTTGCTCAATTCATTGTCCACATTGCTGATTTGGATGCATGTTCAGTTGTTGCTGAACGAGTCTCATCCGTGGGAATTGATTGTAGAATGTGGCTCAATGCTGTTTTCCTGTGTTTATGTTGCTATGCGTTTCGGTTTTTGCAGCATGATGTTCTTTGAAAATGTCTCAGCTGGAGCCACCTGTGGGCAATTAGAATGTGGTCTTTAGTATTTGGTCCCTAGAGTTCCTGTTGTGTAAAATCAAAGTTGTTTCCAAGTTATTCAGGTCACATTAGCAATATATGTTGGATTCATGTCGGCTCCATGTTGATTTCTTATAGGGTTCAATGTGTTTTTTGCATCATATGTGGGCTAGGAGTGGATTTGATAGATCTTGGTTTCATATGAGGGTTAATTTGGTAGCACATGATGGTACATCGACATGCAGATGATTTCTCGTCATTTTTTAGTTACTAGAGTCTCTATCCATCCAAATCACACCACTTACTTGGTCATGCTCATGCATTGTCATTCTACTCCTCGTATTTCTCAATTTTAAGTAGCTGAAATAACCTCGATACCTTGAGCCATATTGCTTTAGAATTGACTGCAACTAATTTACATATTTGATCATGTCCTAATCGTATCGGGAAAAGTGGTGGGCGATCCAAGAATTTTGCTGCCCACTTGAGGAAATGTTTGGAAACCGGCCAAAGGACCGACTTTTCCATCCCTCTTCACATTGATCGGATATTGCATCAGGTGTCCTCTCATTTCCTTGGGATATTGCTATTTTGTTCACCCACTTCATGCATTCAAGTTGGATTGTAAAATTCTACGAAAGACCTTTGATTGTATGCAACGACATGATACTCTCCGACGGCTATGTTCGCAAACCTTCAGGGGGAAGCTGTGCAGTTAACTAACGCGAGACAAAGGATGCAGCATTCTGTCGATGAAGCTCAATACAACGCGAAGCCAATCGAAGCCGACGTCTAGAGATGGGAGGCAGGCACAGAAATCCTCGCTTATGAGGTGCGCAGCGTGCTGGAAAACGAGAAGAAAAACTTGCTTCCGCGGGTGGCTTCCCAACCTCAAGGCGCGATATCGTCTCAGCAGAGAGGCGAGGAGGACAGCCGAGGCCATCCGGGCACTTGAATCGCAGAGTGAATTCCGAAAGGTCTACTAGGAGAATCCTCGGCCATATATCAATATATAAGGACTTAAAAGATGGTTTTAATCATCATGATGTACTTAGGGATTTTTAATTGACCATATTAAACTAATAACCCGTTTCTTTTAGAGATAGTTGTTTAGTTCACCACCTATGAGACGATATTTTAAAGCTTTGACTATCAAGGACGTCTGATTTGTTAGACCTCAATGAGTTTCTTGGAAAAGTCTATCTCTATTGGTAATTTTTTGCATGTACATAGTAAAATCTTAAATAAAAGGAACTTTTATTAGGCATCTGTAAGCTTCATTGTTCGCTTTAAGTTTTCTCTACATAAGTTGTGGATTTCATGACAAGACTAGATTCCATATCCAATTTTTCACCTATACTTTCGATTTACTTGCGATTTCAGTTTCCCAATTATAAGTCTCTTTAAACGATGGAGGTTGCAATTCTTATTTGTCTGTTCGATTTTTTACCCGCATTGCTTGAGCTAGTTCAATTAAGGAGGATCGCTTTTGGGGTATGGACTAACAGATGGCACTATTGATTAGTAATTCAGACAGTAGCTAGTTTACTGGTCAATACTGAAGAATGCTGAGGGTCGTGTCATTTTGCGAGTTAACACATTGAAGCCTTCTTTTGTTGCATAACTGAGCTCCTTGGCTCCTCACTTCTGCCTTTTGTTGTCCTTGGCAGATTCCTGAAAATGCCGGTTGCATTGCAAGGACATGTGCTGCGTCGGCCATCGGCTTGCATCTTGTTGGGGTGCTTAGTTGTTCCAACCACTCGAGCTTATCTTTAGGGTACTTTGAAGACATTCCTCAGTGAAACATATGTTGACGAGTCACTGATGATTTGTGATCGTTGCATCACCATCCAGTTTCTTTTGATGCCTTCAGAGTTTAAACTAGTGAGCCATGTTTTAGTAATATATTACTACTTGAATTCTTAATCATGCTAGATAAAAGTACCATATTACTACTTAAAATCTAGATCTTATCGAAATGGTGATGAAACTATCCAAACTTTGTATGGAGTACTGTCAGGCCACACGCTATATTGGATAAGTGCTGGCATTTAGTATATATAAACCACTGCTATAAGAACAGTAATCATAGATGCATCACACGTAACAATAATCATGGTCACGCCATTTCGATATAAGCAAGATCATCTAGAAGCAGTTTTGCCTGGATAACAAAAGGACCGTATGAGAAGAAGCAAGGGCAGGACATCAATTGGAGCTTGAATCCACGGAAACAAGCGGCGGTGGCAACGATCTGCATCTGGCGCACCTAAAAGTCTTCCAGACAGAGACATTGCTAGCCATAGACAACGAACGTGACTTGGAATCTCTGTCTACACCAAGCTCAACGTCAAGGCAGAGCGAGCGGCTCCTTTCTTTGGTCAGGTCGATTGTGACATCCTCGCAAGGCGGAGGAGAAGGGGAGAAAGGCCAGGCCAGGGGAAAAAGCTGAAATGTTGGGGTGATGGGCGGGTCCGGGCCGGGGATAAAACCAATGGGTTTGCTCTCGTGGGCTGCGCCAGTTGGACCAAATTGTCCTTTTCTATTTGTTATTTATTTATATTTTTTATTATTCTTTTCATTTTGTTCTTTTTACTACCATTCATTGTTTTTATGTTCCTTTTTTTTTATTACAAAAGCGCATGCTTAATTTTTTGACTAAATTTCAGGCATCGACAATTATGAATATATTTACCTTAATATATGGAGAAAAATATCATTCCATCCAAACAAAGTACAAACTACAAGATATTTGTATGCTGTATTGCGTCAAATATTTAATTACCAAAGGCCATATTTGTTTCTTGATCAATGGGAGAAGTGGGCTAAGAATATGGCACAATCCAATTGCGTAGAACATATATGCGTTGATGAAATATTGACCCATTTAAAATAACTTGATTTATGAACCGGATTCATATTAAGCCTAGAACCTATCTTGTCCATATGTGGGGTCAAAGTCCCAGCGTGTGCAAGATTAAACAAAAAGCAATACAAGTGAAGAGAGAGATTAAGAGAAACAGAGATGGCAAAGATTCTTTAGTGAAAGATGATTCTTTCATCTTTTTTCTTTCCCTCTTTCAAGGATTCTTTTTTACTTTACTTAGAAGGTTCCGAATTGAAAAACTGATGAAAATGTCGAGAATTTGAATCTTATTTGGAAAAATATATGACTGTTTTTGGGTGCGTTTTTTTTTTTTTGTTCTTTTGTTCCCGAAACAAAAAAGAAACGAAAATAAGAAACACAAAATTTGTGTTTCTTATTTCTGAAACACATCTGAGGAACAAAAAAGGAACAAAATTGTATTCCTTTTCTATTTCTTGCTCCCTTCGAACACCGCCTCTCTCCCCTTGCGACGAGCTTCTCCTCCTGCGACGAGTGATGAGCGATGAGCGTCTCCTGCGACGAACGACGAGCGACGAGCGACGAGCGTCTCCTGCGACGAGCGACGAGCGTCTCCTGCGACGAGCGACGAGCGACGAGCGTCTCCTCCTGTGAGCAGAGAAGTCCATCGTCTTCTCTCGGCGCCGACGGCGGCCTCTCGTCTCGACAGCCGCTGCTCCTTCACCAGGTAAATGTGGTCACTGCTCCTCCTTCACCGATTGTCTTCACTTCGGCGAGAGCCACCCCTCGCAGATCTGGGCGATGGCTGGTCGGAGCTCGAGTGTGAGGGCTCGCTCAAGCCAGCGCTTGCCCAGATCTGCGAGCCGCTTGCTCGAGCGAGTCTCGCAGATCTGGGCGAGCGTTGCTCGCCCAGATCTGCGGCAGCAGCTCGTCTGCGAGCTCGAGATCTATACCAGTAGGCTTACGCTCGCCCAGATGAGTAGCTCGCTCGCTGCTACTCAGGCTCGAGCGAGTAGACTCGCTGCTGCTCAGGCTAGAGCGAGCAGAGCAGCGACGCTCGCTGCTGCTCACGCTCGAGCGAGCAGAGCATTGAGCGTCTGCTTGCTCGCTGCTGCTCACGCTCGAGCGAGCAGAGCAGCGAGCATCTGCTCGCTTGCTTCTCTGCTCAAGCCAGCAGAGCAGCGAGCCTTGCTTTGCTCGCTCGAGTGCTCGCAACAGCGAGCAGAGAAGTTATTGTTGCCAAGCGAGCGTCTGCTCGCTGCTGCTACACTTTTCATTATGTGTGGACTGTCAATTGACAACATCAGGCATGACAAAATAGCCTTTTATCACTCTCAGAGTTCTATACATTATTGTTTCTTTAATCTCAATCTCTATGACATCATGTAGATCTATGGATTTGTGGCTGAATATATCAAAGTGATGTGAATCAATGTCGAAGTTATTGTTATTTATTTTTCTGCCTTTGTGTTAAAGCTTCTCAATTCGCGTTTTGTCCTGTATTGCTTGGATTTGGTCTAATATTAGTATTTTACGTGTGTCTCTATGAACCCTTGCGGCTCAACCACATTTTGATCCAATCGGAAGTCGAGGAAGAAAAAGAAAAAAATGGGTGTTAAAAGTGAAAAAGACAAAAGGAAGAAGATGACGCCCGAAGAAGAGAACATGTAGAGGGTAGACTAAAGGGGAGGAGAAAAATAAAAGTAAAAGAAAAGAAAAGAACAGAAAAAAAGAAGAAGAGGAGAGTGGCTCGATTCTCTCCCTCGCTCTGTTTTGTGCTGGTGTTTTCTGTGTTTCTTCTCCTCCCCTCCCCCCTTTGGGTAGGTCGCGACAACTGCCTAGTGAAAACTTTGTGCCCTACCATGTCATTTTTCATATGCGACCGCATAGCTGTCGACTTGTTCATTTAGTGCATTCTTTGTGAATCTATCAGAACAACGTTGTTCGACTTTTTTTGGTAGGAATGTTGGGGATTATACATTATGCGAGATCCTTGGTATCTTATCGCTATAATGCTTTGATTTTTTCTCTTTAAGTTATGGATTTGCAGAGAATGGAGGGTGCTGTTTCGTTGTTGCCTTATTGCTTATTGTCTTGAATTTTTCTTTACTTAAGGTACATCCTCAATTGGTTGACTCATTCTCAGGTGAACGATACTAGCGTTGGTGGATCCATTATCGACGCTGATGCTTTGAGAACTTCGGTGGATCCATCCAAAGTTCCGCCTTGCCGATGCCAATCCACGAAGACATATTCTTTTTCCCTTGCTCTGTCCGGAATTTGCCAATCCCTGCCACATAAATCGCAATTTGCTGAATTTGGAAACAATCATCCGCATGCTAAGGTTGGCCTCTCGGCTTTTTTTTTTCATTGTCTTAATCTTAGAGATCTTATAATTTAGTTGGACCATTCACAAAATAGGACAATCATCCGCACACTAAGGTTATGCAGCACTTCCAGGATTTTTAATTCCATTTAGAGGCGATCGGTATCATCTAAGCGAGTATAGAGGGAATGGGGGACGACCAAGGACAGTAAGAGAATTGTTCAACAAAAAGCACTTTTCACTGAGAAATGTAATTAAGAGGTCATTTGGGGCATTAAAGAATCGATTCACCATTTTGAGACAGATGCATCCATTTACAATTCGGAAGCAAGCACTTGTTGTAATTGCTTGTTGTGCTCTCCACAATTATATTCGTGATCAAGATGCGATGGATAGAAACTTTTCCCTATATGGAGATCCGGAATATCCATGCGGACCTACAGAATTGGAGGTTGCAGATGATACATTGCATGATGCACCTGGAATAAACATGCTTAGGACAAGGATTGCAAATAAAATGGCGAGGGATCATAATATGCCTGAAATTTCATGACTTTGTGTTTCCGACTTTCGTAATTTTGTTTTTAAGTATTCACTTATCAAATCCAATGTGATGAAGTTGAACAATGAACTATATTACTTCATTATTGTGATGTTATGTATGAAAGGGTCTACGTAGAGATCTATGAAGTATTCTTCTTTTAGGTAGCTCTTATTGTGGGATTTTTACTTACGAAATTTTGTTCCAAGTATGCACATGACCATGTTCAAAATGTTTGTCTTCACCAACCATGAACAAAATTAAATTGATGAGCATTTCATTAGAGTGATAATGCAATACCAAGTTTACACTTTATTGAAAAAAAAGGCACGTGAGAAAAATTTGGTACAAAGTTTATTTATAAAATTTTCTTCAAAGTATACACTTATAACCATGTTCAGAATGTTTGACTTTACTCACCATGAACAAAATTAAATTGATGAGCATTTTATGATAATGAGAATTCAAAGTCAATCACCCTCAAGTAAGTTGTCATTATTATCAGGATCTTGTCAATGTCTAAACTAAATAGTAAATTATATCTTCTTCTGAAATTTCACGAGCGTCTTTTTCTTTGTTTATATATTAGTTATGATAAAATTACCTATATTTCACTACTACGGTGATTGATCAATTTCTTTGAAATTTTAAAACTTTTTTTTGTTAAAATACCAACTCAATAAGGAATCTACCAACCTCTCAATAAATCAGCGAATTATCAAGTTTTTTCAAGCTGCTAATTATTAAACTAACAAGATAATATATAAAAACAAAAAAGGAACAAATAAAGATGAGATAACATAGGATAAAGACATGGAAAAGAGTCCAGGAAAAAGCAAATATGTAGTGGGCCCATAGAGTCGTGTAAGGGAAGAAGGAACTCATTTTGCATTTCCCGTTCTTTTTTCCCACTTTTACGAGGAATATATTTTGTGGGCCCCACAGGAACAGTTTTGTCTACCACTCTTTCCACTCCCCGCGCTCTTGTTCTAGCCCTACAAGGCAAGCATTATTTCCTTGTTTCTTTATTTACTCCCCTTTTAACCCAAGTCCTAAAACCCGCTTTACTCTAGGAAATTACCCGATTCGATTCTATAAGGGTCATGTCATCAAACAACGGGGGACAATTGCCTGTTGAATAGAATCGAATATGTGTTAGATAAAATATCAACCATTTTAAAATGACTTGATTTATGACCCAAATTCATATTAAATTTAGATTCGATCTGAGCTATTTGGTGAGTTGAAGTTTAAGATATCACGATGGAAGATTAGACTTAGAACAATACAAGGAGGGGGGGGGGGGAGATATGGGAGGTGAAAGATGATTCTTTCGTATTTTTCTTTTTCCAATTTGAGGATTCTTTTTCACTTTTTCAAAGTTTTCCAAGGTGAAGAAGTGATGAGATGCTTGAGAATTACAATCTCGTTTGTAAATGGATTGAGAAAACTATCCAAAAAATTCTAAACTTATTATATTTTATCAATTCAATTCTTAATTTTTTTTTTAATTTTACTAACAAATTCATTAACATTTTGGCAATTTGCCAATTGAGTCTATCCAAGCGACCGGAAATTGCTAACATGAACACTAGGCATCTTGCTTCACACATAGTCATTAGAGTGGACATTTTTAATAACATTTTTGAACATTTTTTCCCATTTCTTTACTTTCTTTTTTATTTTTGGAGTGATGGCCGGCCAAAGCAAGGGTGTGTGAGCCCTTGCCTATGCAAGGGCTGCCAAACCCTCGCCTAGCCTAGATCTAACGAAAGTGTCATGGCATTCATTAGATCTAGGTAAGGGCTCGTGAGCTCTCGCTTAGTGTCGGGGACCTGGCCTAGGCTTTCAACAGCCATGGTGAGGGCCCATATGGCCATTGAGGATTGCAATGCCCTCACCCAAAACTAGTGAGGATCGCCAGCCATCACTCCAAAAACCCAAAAAAAAAAAAATAAAGAAAATGAAAAAAAAAAGAGGAAAAAAATTATTAAAAAAAAAAAAAAGAAGAAGCTATTTGTCATCGTTGATAGCAATGTGTGTTAACTTGACTATAGATGCTACGATAAGAACGGAGAAATAGAGATGAGCTGTTAATGGTATGCGTAAAGAAACAAGGTGGATGAACGCGATGACTTCTTCATCTTTTGCAATGGCGCTGGAGATATTTTATATAGGAGCGAGAGGTTGTTTTGATTTCTTTCGTTGATCAATATCTTGTAATTGTTTATCTTACATTACCTGTTTTTCAATATAGAACTTGAATATCACGGCTACAGATGGAAAATAAACCTTTTTAACTAGAATTTTTTACTAGGTTCACAGTTGGAGAAAAATCTTCTGTTGCAGCATTACAACAATTATGCGTATATGATGTCTATTTGATTATATCGGGTGATGTAAATTTATGGATTATATGTAAGTATTTTTTCCCATCGATTAAAACTATTTTTGTTTTGGATAATTGACCGAATTAAATGGTTGTGCACACATTAACGTGATGCTTTCTAGCTTTTTCCAGCAATTCCTTTTGAATTTCTATTTTACCGGGAGTACAGGTCGATACATGTACGTTTTTTTCTTTTATGTAGTTGGATTGAAGATATCTTTACTCTTATTTTCCGATGACTGAGTTTTGACTTCTTTCGATGCAATTGACTATATGCTTGGAGATGTAGGGGCTAAATAATTTCATAAACTTTTTTCTTTTTTAATTTCATAAACTTTTCATATGTCATTATCTTAAATTCGCATCTAAGTAAAAGAAAGAACGATATTCAAAGTCCTTAGTAATTGTCATTCAAATGACGAGGTATGATCAATTAAAATCTAACGATAAAACTTTTGGATCACTGGCTTGGAAGAACTTGTGATTGAGGGTAGTAGCATAATTAGCTTAAATATTAAGCTTGATAGGAAAACTGAGCGCAACTCTCGTGGACCATATCTTCATTACGTTTCATCAAATAAATTGGGTGTAATCAGCTGTGAAATTGATGTAGCCGCGTACCCCCGTCGGCAGCTTGAGGTTGACATAACACAAAGCTTTAATAATTCCCAAGGGACGGACGACGGTGAAAAAGCAACTTAACTCCACCCTGGTTAACTTTTAGCCTCACTTTGCGCTGTCTCCTCCACCACCTCCTCCTGGTCTGTGTTTTAGAGAGAGAGAGAGAGAGAGAGAGAGAGAGAGAGAGAGAGAGTGGTTGGTACGTGTTATCAACGTGTGGCTTTGTGAATTGTTACATCGCTTTGCCTTGAACGAATCGGAAAGAGGGTCATTCTACGGAGGTTAATAGCGAAGGGAGGTCAGAGAGAGAGAGAGAGAGAGAGAGAGAGAGAGAGAGAGAGAGAGAGAGAGGATCCCATATAATCCATAAAATAGGATGACATTATCGAGTGCAAGCAGCACCGATATGGAGTCCATGATCCCCTCAAACATACATATAATTACATAAAAAATACTTCATATTAACTAGATCCATGGTGTGATCAATCAATGAGATTGGGTTCTTTAGAACTATTAAATCGAGGTTTCAAGAAGTAAATGATGATTATAACAAAGGCATCTTCCATGAACTTTCAATTTCTCTCAATCAGATGGAGGCATTTGCTCTTTTGGAGATTCCGTAGATGTTGTGTAAAGATGATCATATGAAGCATTATACTATCCATGTAAGTGCGGCCACCGTGCATGCATTAACAAAAGTATGAAATGGAGCCCAGGTTCGCAAAGTCCATGTAAAAGAAATACAGGTAAGTTCACTGTTACCAAGCTTTTGATGAAAGAGAGCATCATATTGATAAAAGATCAAAAAAACCTCAATACAAGTAGCCAGATTTTCTAAATGTGAGAGGGAAGTTCGAAGTTTTATATATGATATTTGTTGGCTGGCCTTTATTTAGTTTGCGAAAATGGTGGTCTTTTCAATTCATGCTTTTATCTAAGAACGATTAGAGATTCTTCTATAAAATTTCATATGGTATTTTATCCAACAGTTTATACTTTTAGAACAGTTCATATTATATTTTATCCAACAGCTTAAACTTTTAAAACACTTAACATAATGCACTAAAACTTTGATAATTCCCAAATGACCACTAATGGTCAAAAGGCAACTTTACTCCACCTTGTTAACGTGTTATGTAGGGAGAGATAGAACAATTCATATTATATTTTATCTGACAGCTTAAACTTTTAAAACACTTAACATAATGCACGAGAGAGAGAGAGAGAGAGAGAGAGAGAGAGAGAGAGAGAGAGAGAGAGAGAGAGAGAGCATGTGGTTGGAACGTGTTATGTAGGGAGGGACACAGAAGCATTTGGAAGTCTGTAGTGAGAAGTTTCAGCTTTGTGAACTGTTTCGTTGCTTTTGCTTAGAATGAATCGGAAAGAGGATCATTCCGTGGCGGTTAATAGCAAAGAGGTCATAGAGAGAGAGAGAGAGAGAGAGAGAGAGAGAGAGAGAGAGAGAGAGAGAGAGAGAGGGTCATAGAGAGAGAGAGAGAGAGTCCCATATAATCCATGAAATAGGCTGATATTGAGTTAATGATCCCCTTTAACATACATATAATTACATACAAATGCACTTCGCATTTATTGGACCTATGGTGTAATCAATCAATGAAATATTACCTAGAATTATTAAAGTGAGGTTTAGAGAAATAAATGATGATTATAATAAAGGCATCTTCCATGAACCTTCAGTTTCTCTCAACAAAGTTGTGTATGTTGCTCTAAACCTATGCATATTCACAAGATTAATAAATAGGTGTCTTTTAGTTAACAATGGAGTATCTATGACCTCTTTAGTTGCGTTTGGCAATCAAGATCAGATTCAAGATATGATAAAATATATCATATCTTGTGTTTAATGCATGCTTAAGACAGGATAAAGTCGAATATAAAGAGATATAAATCAAATTAAATTATCTCATGGGGGAGGTAAGATAAAGGTGGATAAGATTTCTAATATCCATAATAGGAAAGTTATTTTTTATGAATAACAAACTTCTTAAATTAAGAAATTAAAATTATATTTAATATAGTTAATATTTGAATTCTAATATGAGAAGTTCAAAATAACAAAAAAATAATAATTTAGTTATTTTATTTTAATCTTATTTTTATTTATATATTCGAATTTAATTATATTTTATAATATAAATTCAATATATAAATATAGATATACATTTATGTTTATTACATATTTCAGGTATATTTGTACAGTTTACTATTTAATAAAAATTTATTATAAAATGATGGAAGGGTAAGAAAGAAAAAAAGGAATTAATTAAAAAAGAGAGGAAAATAAAAAATAAAAAAAGTAAAAAAGAGTGTTCCGAAATATTTTTAACATATTCATTTGTAAAATTTTTAGTTCATTTATACTAATATGCCATTTTTACTAAACAATATATATGATATAATATGAATATATTTGACTTTATCAGTACAAATACCAAACAATGGATAAGATATATAAAAAACCTTGGATTTCATATCCTATCCTAATTAAAAATTCGAACAACCAAATATAATCTTTGAGCATTCAATTGATTTTCATCAGGTGTGCAGGTGTGACGGTCACTACATTTCACACCTACCAAATAATTACTAGAGACATGGTTTTTATATTACATTCTTTTGAAAAACTATTAGTTGCCACACTTGATTTTTTTTATCTCAATTTCTATATGAAGTTGGTTTTGGCAGCTTGACGTTCTAAACTTGGGAGCTAAGTGCCTTGTCCTTTTTTGTTACTCCTGGGAAGATTTTGTGAATATTTTGCCTATACTAGGAACAATTACTTATCTAATTTCTAACCTTAATATCGCATTACATATATCCTTTTTTTCATGTGAAAAAATACGATATAATTTGTGCATACTTATAGGGACCAAAAATCTACGGATAAGTACATTGGAAACCCTAAGACTTATCATAAAAGTGTAATTGAGTTCTAAAATTTATCAAAAGTGCAATCAAGCTCCAAAAATTGTCAATTTGATACAATCAAATCATTCCAATAACTCCATCCATAGACTAAGGTAACTTTTTTAATATTTTCTCTTCTACGTGGCATTATCTTATTAAAACATGAAAGACAGGACTAAAACGAAGTTGTTTTGATATAAATCCTACTTTTTTAATTGAAAAATCAATTAAATGAGATCAAGAAATAAAAGAGGTACTTGGCAGACTTATTACATACAAGATGCTTTTATAAAGAAAATAATACAAACTTTCAATGAGAAAAGCATTTTGGTCAAGACTAGTGGTGAAGTGATTGGAATTAGAGTGTATTATCTGAATCGAAATCTGGCCTTCGGCTGCTGTTGATTTGCTGGAGTCAAGCACGGCTCTCGTAATTTTGAGCTGGCGGGGCCTGAAGTCAACTTCAATACAAAAGAAGTTGGGGAGTGAGCCCTTTTGTTTTCAATCAAACGTAATCAGATGAAGGCATTTGCTCTTTGGGAGATTTCATAGACGTTGTGTAAAGATAATCAAACGAAGCCTTGCACTATACATGTAAGCTCGGGCACCTTGCATGCATCGACAAAAGCACAAAATGGAGCGAAGGTTCGCAGAGTCCCTGCAAAAAAATAAAAAAAATACTGGTGAGTTAAGAGTTACCGAGCTTCTGACCAAAAATAACATCATATTGATAAATGATCAAGGGATCCTCAATCAATACCAAATGTTGCATGCATCGACAAAAGCACAAAATTGAGCGAAGGTTCGCAGAGTCCCTGCAAAAATAAAAATAAAATAAAATAAATAAAATACTGGTGAGTTAAGAGTTACCAAGCTTCTGACCAAAAATAACATCATATTGATAAATGATCAAGGGATCCTCAATCAATACACGTATCGGGATTTTCTCAAATGTGAGGGAAGTTGGAAGTTTTATATACGATGATGGCCGACGGCCTTTGTTTTATTTTGTGAAAATGGTGGTCTCTTCAATCTACGTCTTCATCTAATAATTTAAAACTTTTAAAATAGTCGGTATCAAATTTCACATGGTATTTCATTCAACAGTTCAAGCTTTTACAAAATTACACATAGTATTTTATCTCGGAGTTTAGGCTTTTTTAACAATTGACAATGGTTCTATAAATTCTCATATGGTATCAAAGCTAGGAGGTCTTGAGTTCAAATCTTCTGTGCTCCTAATTACCTCTCCTTAATTAATCTTTTTTGGAAGTCATGACATTAGAAAGTCTTAATTGTATCTCCAGTATGACCAGAAAGCATCAATTGCACATGTACCGTATGGTTAATATGTATGCAGCTCAGTGGAAGATATTCAGCTATTTTCATATCTATGTGCTCTTGAGATTATTATTTCATAACATGCTTGTCCTTTAATCAAAATTAGTGATGGGCGGTAAGAAACATAGTACTAAAGCCCATGGTGATTAATGTTGAGTCTATCAAAAGATGACCTTCAGAAATTAATGTTTACTTTACCTCCAGATCTGACAAATGGAACATAGTTCAGCTATAGTGATGAAGAAGAGATGCCATAGGATGCCAAGGAATAACCGATGATAAAGCCTTTTTCTAAATTCTAATAGAATACTAATCGAGGGGCTCCATTTGATTCCTCACATGAAGTACTTTCTTTCAAAAAGTTTTAGGGGTCACGTGATATCCATTATAGCTTTGTAACAAATACAGTAGCTACTCTGATGACAAAATACTGTGATAAGTAATATGTTCGTGGTAGCCGTGCTATATATTAAGTATTCTTTAGGTGTCATTGTGTACGGCAGATTTATGCATCTAAAACTCAATTGGCTCTTCATTAACTCGACCGGTTTGGATTTATGACTGATACTGCTCCAGTATGGAATGATGAATCGGGAAATTTTGATCTCAAGAAAAGGCTAATCTCTAGGGAAATGCTCATCTCGTTTCATCGGAGTCCAGCTATCCCGAAATAGAACGAAATTGTGGACTGCCTGAATCAAAACAGATGCACATCTACAAGAGTGTCTCAAGACTCTCAACCACCAGAGGTCACGTCAATTTCAATACTTGAAAATCTTTCTACGGTGTAAGACGGTGTATGAAATTGCTCACCTCAAGCTATGGTGATGGGAGGGTATCCTCGGGAAAATAAAAATTTATGTAAGTGGACATGGGCCTAGGGGTGGGTTTATGTGTAACTTGGTAGCGCTCGCTCTATTAAAGCCAGATGCTCCTCTTTCTGAGCGTTGCAACTCTCAATGATCTCTTCCTCCCTCTAGATTTCCATCTCCATTTACGCCTATTGCTGGAAGCTGTCTCTTTTCTCCTAATTTTTCGTGGTTGTGGATTCATCCTGCTGAATCTTTCCAATTCAGTCATTTCGTTTCGTTTCCGGGTTCCATCAGTTCATATATCGAGCTGGCGGATATCGTTCTGTCTGTAGCTTCCAAAGTGGCAGGGTACCTGGTGGCTCCGGTCGGTCGTCAATGCGGCTACGTGATATTCGCCAGCAGCTATGTTGACCAACTTGAGGAAGAACTTGACAAGCTGAAAGACGCGAGTCAAAGAGTGCAGGATGAGGTCGATGTATTTGAAAACAACATGAAGCCGATTCAATCCGATGTCAAGAAATGGGTGGAAAAAGCGAAGACCGTCATCAACAAGGCTACCGTGCTGAAAAACGATGGAAGAGCCGAAAAAACTTGCTTCTGCGGCAGGCTTCCCAACCTGAAGGCGCGTTATTGTCTTAGCAAAGAGGCGAGGAGGACGGCCAAGGAGATCCAGGCACTGATCCTGCAGTGTCATTTTGCCAAGGTTGCGTACGAGAATCCTCCACCGGGGCGTGTTGGCGGTGCGCACGAGGTGAATTCGTTGGCCGGTGATGGGAGTGACACTGTCTCTGATTCGCGAACTTCCATCTTTCAGGGCATAATGAAAGCTCTAGATGATGAGAAGCACAAAGTGATTGGGGTCTACGGGCCTGGCGGCGTGGGAAAGACTACGCTGTTGGAGGAAATCGAGAAGAAACTCAAGAAAGAGGGGAGACCGTTCCAAATGATTGTCAAAGCGACAGTCTCGCGGACTCCAGACTTGACGAAAATCACATACGACATCGCTTATGGCTTGAGTCTAAATCTGAAGGACGTGCCGAGCGAAGACGGAAGAAAAGATCTTCTGTCCAAGAGACTAAAGGACTTGAATGAGAAGGTTCTCATAATATTGGATGACCTGTGGGGAGCACTTGATTTGAAGGCGGTTGGAATTCCTTCGGGAGACGAGAGCGTGAAATGCAAATTGTTGCTCACTTCGAGAGATAAAAGTGTGCTAGAGCAAAGGATGCACGCCGATAGAACATTTCATCTTAAAGGTTTAAGCGACGAAGAAGCTTTCAGCCTATTTGAAAGGATGGTCGGCGACAAGCTCAAAGACGATGAGGAACTGAAAGCAAAGGCGGCTCAAGTGGTAAGGAAGCTTGCAGGTTTGCCCCTTTTGATTACCTCCGTTGCAAGCACCTTAAAATGTAGCAATGTGTCCACGTGGGAAAGCATGTTAATAAAAGTAGAAGACCCAAATAACGAGAGAATAGTGAAGTGGAGTTACGACCATTTGCAGTATGAGGACGCCAAGTGCTTATTCTTGCTTTGTGGTCTTATTGGTGGGACCATTGACGTCGAACTTTTGCTGGGGCTAGGCATGGGTTTGGGCTTGTTTGAGGGATATAACGAAAGAGTACAATAATCAAGGAATAGGTTGAATGAGATGCTCGATAGCCTCCATTCCTTTTGTTTGTTACAAGATGGTGGCGATGGCAAGAAAAATGTGACCATACATGATCTTTACAGCGAGGTGGCTGTTTCACGTGCATTTGGAGGTCAGAATTCTTTAATGATGAACAGCAATCATGGCCCATGGTCAAAGGAAAAGCTTGAGAAATGTTGGGCTATACGCCTAGCTTGTGTTGACAAAGATAGGCTCGATAAACTAATGACGTGTCAATTTCCTAACTTGAAGATACTCATGTTGTCTCAACCAAAAGGCTGGAGTTGGATGCAAGAACATGAATATGAAGTGGGAGATTGCTCCGGACTACCAGATTTCACATACATGAAGGAGCTTCGTGTCCTATATTTTTGCTCTATGCTTATCGCCAGTTTACCTCTCTCAATTGGAATCCTCGAGAACCTCCACTCTTTATATTTACAGCATTGCAGTGTGGAGGATGTGGCAATTTTTGGCAAGCTCAAAGCATTGCAGATTCTCAGCTTCATGTGGTCCACAATTTCTAGGCTATCTAAAGAAATGGGGGAACTTACAAATTTGAGATCGTTGAATCTAAACAATTGCAAAAAGCTTCAAAGAATCGAGCCTGTTGTCCTAGAACGCTTAATCAAACTAGAAGAGTTACATATGAAGGGAAGCTTTAATTGATGGATGGGCAAAAATGAAAAACCATCGGAATTGTGTAATGCTGGGCTTGCCGAGTTGGGGAGCATGACAAAGCTAAATTCTTTGGAAATATCGATTCGTGATCCCATCATACTCTTGGAGGTTGATGACCTGCCATTTGAGAACTTGACTAGATTTTGGTTCAACATAGGAAATGCTGAGGGAAGGGAATTTAAAGGGTTGAGAACCACGAAGATCAAATTGGAAGGGTATGATGGTATTCTTTCAAAAAAATGGGTCCTGAAAACTCTCCAGAAGACTCAATACTTGCTTTTGGACGGATTGGGAGAGTTCGAGAACACTCACAAGTTGTGCATTCGAGGATTCCACAACTGAAGCATCTCGACATTCGGGATAGCCCATCGATAAAGTATATTGCCAGTTCATCCAATAGTGCTTTTACGATTTTAGAGTTTTTGTTCCTCAACAATCTTATCAATCTGGAGAAGATATACCACGGCCACATCGCCGCAGAGTGCTTCAGCAAACTAAAAGCTTTGAGAGTCAAAGTGTGCAACCAATTGAAATACTTGTGGTGTCTTTCACAAATGCAAAATCTTGTATAGTTAGAAGAGATTAAAGTATGGAAATGTGACTCAATGCGAGCCATTGCAAGAAAATATATAGTCCCTGCTGATTACAAAGTTGAGTTGCCTTACCTCCGTCGTCTGGATTTGGCTAAGCTACCAAATATGATGAGTTTTTGCACAAGAGCTGAGATGACTTCGGAAGGTTCTCCAATTCAGGTAACTTCTTCATTTTCTCCACGTGTCAGTTTGTCTTATTGAGAGGGTATAAGTTTCATTCACATACTACACATTTTCATTCACATTCAACTATAGGTAGAGGGAAGCCTCTTTCTATAACTGCTTTTTTTTTTTTCTATTTTAGATAATTGCACTAATTAATTGGGTTCAAGGGTTTCTACTATGACTAATTTATTACTCATGTCACATTTTTAATGAGTAGAAGAAACAGTGTATTGAACGAATGAACCTTCGATGAATAAACGAAATTGAATATTTTCAAAATGAATAAAGCAACCTCCAGAGATTAAATAAACCGAAGGCGAACAAAGAGTCACATTGTTGACACCTAAATTTTGACGACCCGTTTAGTCATTTATCGCATTAAAAAATTAGGGATTAATTTTTAACCCCTAAACAAAAATATTAGAACTTAGTTGCATAGCATATAGTTTTAGGAGCATTTATCATCATTGCATTAGACCGGCGATGGATAAACTCAAGTGAATGGTCTCGAACTTAATGGAGCCCACAAAAGCGCAAGCACAAAATTCAGTCAAGCCCATCAAGTCTGCATAGCTGAAAATCAGTGATTTAAATTGGAAAGAATTCTGAAATTAAGAGAGCATATTCTTTATAATTCTAGGCCTTAAGAGGAAGGGTGCAGCAAATATAAGCTGAATATATGATGGGTTTACGCAAAATCCAAGCTTTGGACCAATATCTTTGCTGATGGAAGAGAAGAATTAAAATCTTGAAAATCGAGCATATATGCTCTTCATATGTAACCGTAGCATTATATGTGCAAGTATGGGCAAATAAAACAAGAAAGATACAATCGTGCGGACAAAGCAAGTGGAAAGGGAGGAAAGGAGATTTTGACGTTCTTCACATATGAGATTTCTTTCCTCGAACAATTCATCCACCGCTTGGGAAAGAGTTCTTTTGCTGATATCAACGCACGCAATAGAATAAAATATTCGCATGGAATCAGCCAACCGGGGAAAGATTGAGGACAAGAATATATAAGGAGGTCAGCAGTATAAATAAGACCATCGCACAGGACTATGGAAAAAGACCACACACATATTGAATACACGGCTACATTGAGAGAGAAAAAGAAGAGAAAAAGGGTAGCAGTTGAGACCCTCCTCGCATACGCAGCCCTTTGTCGATAAAAGATCCCACACGGCGAATCCTGCTGCTGTCCTTGCATCATCTACAACCACTCTCGGTGTCTCCTTGCGCCAGTTTTCTTCACAGCCACTGCTGCAGTCCGGACGAAACTCCTCATCCCAGCCACATCCAGGCGAATTTCCTAGCGAGCCACATAGTTCACAGATTTACGGCAACAAATCGAAGAATTCTTGGGAAAGGCTTTCTGGATCAGAAGAATACGTGGACTTGGTCAAAAGCACGACCTTGAGGAGGGTACACGTAGCAAGGGAATCTCCACTAAGTCATCATCCTCCACCATAGATCTTGGTGCATATATATAAAAAGAAAACAAAGGTTTACACCAGCTCCTAATCGTCTTCGCAAGTTTCTAGTGTTGCAGGCATCCCGAGAAGTCTCTGCCGAAAGGCTGGGAGTTAGCCATGCACCTCCCCACCGCCTCGTGAGCCGTCACCTGTCTCAAATCATTGAGGCATCACTGTGAGTCCACCATCTCGGCTGCTGTCCAAGCCGAACCACCGTCTGCAGCGGATCGCCACCACGATCCACCGCTAGTCACCATCCACCACCCTGTTGCCCGCCGATTGTGATCCCGGTCCGATTGTGCAAAGTCCAAATTTGGAAATCAATATTCGGATTAGGTAAAAATTTCTTTTTACTTGATTTCCAAATATTTCGTTTCCTATTTGAAATATCCGTTGATTCACATGATGGAAATTCCCGACACGCTACGATATCCGTAACTCGAGTAGCCTTCTAAATTAGGAAATCTTCCTAATTTTGCAACGTGCATATGATTGATGGTCCGATTTCATGCTCGAAATGCGACCCGCAATTACATGGAAAAATCACCAATCTGATCTCACGCTCGAGATACGATTTGTGATTTTATTTAAAAATTGGCCGATCCGATCTCATGCGCGAGATACGATTCGTCAATTTATTTCCAAAATTAAATGGACACGGATGATATCTTGCTTGATTTGTTGCTATGCTATTCTCGATGCCTTTATTTGATTGCTCCCGTAAAGGAAAAACCCAAAAAAAATATTTGAGTTAGGTTAAATGCATGTTAGGATATTACTGGTTTTAAGGTTATGTTGCATGTTTAGGATAGGAAATTTATTTCGAATTTCTTAAATAAAAAGACCAAAAACATTAATTTAGAAGTTTCTCCTCATTAATTTAAACTGCACATTTAATTATGTGTCAACTTTAATTTCGAATTTTAAATAAAACAAAAAACAAAAAATATCATCATGCATATGTCATATAGAATCGCACGTCATTTCATGTTAGGATTGCACGTTTATTAGTTATAGATTTAGATAATTTCTCATAGATAGATTGCATGCTTATTAAGAAAAATAAAAATCATGTGCACGTCATATAAAATTAGGTTCATGAAAATGCACATCATTTAGCGATTGTTGATAGGTTCATTTAATTAGAAATTGCCCGTCATTATAATTAGGTCATTTGGTTAATTTATATTGCACATTTAACTATTGCATCACTTTACTCATGTCATATAGTTTAGGTCATGTTGCCATGTCATATCATTTCATGTTAAATTAGTGGCATGCATTGCATAAAGCATGATTCTCATTAATTAAGTGAAAACAAAAAAAGAAATTGCGTGTTAATTAGAAATCATATTTAGGACTGTTGGTGTGAATTCTGAACTAATAACGCAGATGCTTTCGTTGCTATGAGGTAAGTCGTGCATCTTTCTATTATTTGCTTTCTTGGGTGTTAAATTGGTGGATTACGCACCCGTATGATCACCTCATATGTTAGGGAAATAGCTTAAAATTAATTCAAGCTGCTTGCCAAACATTTTTCAAAATAAAAGAGAAAGGTACCGAAAAGGCGTTAGAGAAATCTAACGTAATCAAGTCCCCGAACTCATAATCTCTGGTTCGTAGGAGTAAAGTAAATCTCCCGTTACTTTACTTGGGTTTCTAATTGACCCACCAAAAATAGATTAGTGGCGACTCCTAATTAAAAATCAATTGCATGTTAAGAAATTTGAACTTAAGTCGCAATTTGGTATGGGCTTGGGAGAGCCCAAGTTAAGTTTAGGCTTAACAATCCATTAGCCAAACCCTAGGTGATGCACACCCGAAAATTTTTGGTCGCGACACACATAACAAAGAAAGTCCACGTGGTTCATGTCCCAACTTCATGCAAGTTGGAACTGATTCCCACATATCATGCCATCATAACTGTGTCAACATCAACTAGTTTGGGGATTTTTCCTTCTTCATTTTCTCAGGCTCGATGGAAGATCTTAAGCTTTCGCTCTCCATCCAATTGAGTTTTAAATATTTTATACTGATCGATTAAGTTTTCGACGTTTTTAAAAGCAATAATAAGCCCATTCATACACTTTGGGTCCATTCATATTCTTTCAGGCGAGGGTTGTGGATGGAGGAGAAGGAGGAGATGAAGGGACAGAGTTAGTCACCGCTAATTCAGATTTACAAAATACCTATTCAGATTCCTTCTTTGATAGAAAGGTAAATAACCCTTCTCTTGAGATTTTACCCATAATAGCCATAGATACTCAGTTTGCTAGGGCAGGTAACAATATCTTTTTGAAGAATCTTATTTGGTTTTATTTGTTAAAATGTGTTAACAATTTATAAGTACATTTATCAGTGAATATTAATTCTTCCACCACATTAGATTGGTGATTAGGATTTGCCTAAATTGTCAAATTTTTCACAATTGTAATCCAACGCATGACTCTTATGAGCAGGTTAGTTTACCAAACTTGGAAGACTTAGAGCTTGACTCGGTGGGATCCTTCAAAAGGATATGGCACGATGAACTTTCCAGAAGTTTCTTTTGCAAATTAGCCACCATCAGTGTCAAGAATTGCTCCGACCTACTCCACATCTTTCCTTCGACAATCATAAGGAAATTGCACCACCTGAAAAGTGTCGAGGTTAAAAACTGTCAATCCTTGGAATCATTGTTTGATTGTAGATCCCTGGATTCAAATACGAAACAAGCTATGGTGTTGCTCCCCGAATTGTTTAGCATCAACGTTGAAAGCTGTCCCTCCCTAGAATCGTTGTTTAATTGTGGGTTGCTTGATTCAAATGCGGAACACAAAATTATATTGCTCCCCAAATTGGAAGAACTGAGAGTGAGTGGAGCAAAAAAGTTGAGAAATGTGGTCATGAGCCACTCCCAAATAGTTTTGGGTTTTCCTAGTCTTGAAATTGTTAGTGTTGAGAATTGCTCTGACCTGAGATATCTCTTTTCTAATTATATGGCCACAACTTTGGTGAAACTTGAGAGACTAGAAATTATTAAATGCGAACGGATGAAGGAAGTGATTCTCAAGAAAGAAGTTGGTCGATCAGAGGCAGAAGTGATGAGTTTCCCTTGCTTAAAATATCTAAGAATTGTGGGGTGCTGTAACTTTGGAGCGTTCATATCGAGTCCCACAAGTGTCAAGAGGCAGCTAGGTGAGATAGCCGAAGAAAATGATGAATTGCCAACCGCTGTTCAATGAGATGGTTCGTTCTATTATTTATTATGATCATTTGGATCCTAGCATTATCATGTTTTATAATGAAGAATATAATAAATTTGTCTTACTTATCCTCCTTTCTCACATTATCCTAGTGCAGGTCACATTTCCCAATATAAGAAGTCTAGATATTGAAGGCATTCCATGCAAAGAGCTATGGAACAACCATGTTCTCATCGATTATGTTGTTTGTTCTCATCGATTCCTTTTGGAAAGTGTCGAGGTTAAAAACTGTCCATCCTTGAAATCATTGTTTGATTGTGGTCCCTTGGATTCAAATACGGAACAAACAACGGTATTGCTTCCCGAATTGGTAAGCATCGACGTTGAAAGCTGTCCCTCCCTGGAATCGTTGTTTAATTGTGGGTTCCTTGATTCAAATGCGGAACACAAAATTATATTGCTCCCCAAATTGGAAGAAGTGAGAGTGAGTGAAGCAAAAAAGTTGAGAAACATGGTCGTGAGCCACTCCAATTTAGTTTTGGGTTTTCCTAGTCTTGAAACTGTCAGTGTTGAGAATTGCTCTAATCTGAGATATCTCTTCCCTAATTATACGGCCACAACTTTGGTGAAACTTGAGAGTCTAGAAATTAGTAAATGCGAACGGATGAAGGAAGTGATTCATGAGAAAGAAGTTGGTCGATCGAAGGCAAAAGTGATGAGTTTCCCTTGCTTAAAATATCTAAGAATTGTGGGGTGCCGTAACTTTGGAGCATTCATCCTGAGTCTCACAAGTGTCAAGAGGCAGCTAGGTGAGACAGCCGAAGAAAATGATGAATCGCCACAACCGTTGTTCAATGAGATGGTTCGTTCTATTCTTTATTACGATAATTTGTATCCTCGTATTATCATGTTTTATAATGAAGAACATAATAAATGTGTCCTACTTATCCTCATTTCTCACATTATCCTCATGTAGGTCACATTTCCAAATATAAGAAGTCTAGATATTGAAGGAATTCCATGTAAAGAGCTATGGAACAACCATGTTCCCACAAATTCTGTTATTTGTTCCTATCGATTCCTTTTGGAAAGTGTCAAGGTTAAAAATTGTCCATCCTTGAAATCATTGTTTGATTGTGGGCCCTTGGATTCAAATACGGAACAAACAATGGTATTGCTTCTCGAATTGGCAACCATCAACGTTGAAAGCTGTCCCTCCCTGGAATCGTTGTTTAATTGTGGGTCCCCTGATCCAAATGTAGAACACAAAATTATATTGCTCCCCAAATTGGAAAAAGTGAGAGTGAGTAAAGCAAAAAAGCTGAGACACGTGGTCATGAGTCACTCCCAAATAGTTTTGGGTTTTCCTAGTCTTGAAACTGTCGGTGTTGAGAATTGCTTTGACTTGAGATATCTCTTCCCCAATTATATAGCCACAACTTTGGTGAAACTTGAGACGCTAAAAATTGCTAAATGCGAACAGATGAAGGAAGTGATTCTGGAGAAAGAAGTTGGTCGATCAGAGGTAGAAGTGATGAGTTTCCCTTGCTTAAGTGAATTAATACTTAAGGAGCTTGATAACCTGATTAGTTTCGGTTTGGGAAGTTGTTCGTATTATTTTTCCTCCTTAAGAAATCTAAGAATTTTGGGTTGCTGTAACTTTGGAGCATTCATCCCAAGTCCCACAAGTGTCAAGAGGCAGCTAGGCAAGACAGCCGAAGAATTTGATGAATCGCTACAACCGTTTTTCAATGAGATGGTTCGTTCTATCATTTATTGTGATCATTTGTATTCTCGCATTATCATGTTTTATAATGAAGAATGTATTGAATTTGTTCTACTTATCTTCCTTTCTCACGTTATCCACATGCAAGTTACATTTCCTAATATAACAAGTCTGGAAATTGATGGCCTTCAATGCAAAGAGCTATGGAACAATCAAATTCCCACTGATTCCTTTCAGAAGTTGAAATTTCTCAAATTGAATAACTGTGACAATCTTCAACATATTACCTCTTCTTATATGTGGAAGAAGCTGCAGCATTGTCTCAAGGAACTTGAAGTGGTTTCATGCTATTTGATCGAGATCATAGACGATGGTGATGGGACGGATACTGAGAGTGGTGAATTAAGGAGGCTGGTTTTGCATGGTCTCGAAAACTTGAGATGCGTTTGGCAGTCCGACAGTCTCCCAACCATCTCGTTCCCAAATTTGAGAGATGTAAAGGTCGTGAGGTGCCACCATTTGGAAATGCTTTTCCCTATCTTCACGGCGAAATTTCTCGGGCAAATCGAAGAGCTGATGGTGGAGTCATGTGAAGATACGGAAATAATTATTGGTCATGAAAAATGGGAAGAAGCGATCGGCACAACAATCACCTTCTCCGAGTTAATTGTTCTTAGACTTCTTAAGTTGCCAAAATTCAGGGGGTTCTTACCTGAGAAATACTCTCTAAAATTCTCGTGCTCCGAGGACTTCCCATCCTTGTGAGTCTTGAGTATAGAAAGCTGTGGAGCAAAGCCGAACCAAGTCCTTGGTGACTGGCTAGACCAAATGCAACGAGAATTGTGCATGCTCAAAAGAATTGAGGTATTCCTTCAATATTTCATTTCTAAGTGAACCCACACGTACTCTACATCATGTGGCCCTCTCTCTTCCTTTCTCTCTCTAGCTCTCTTCCTTACTCTCTTCAACTAACGATTTGTTGATTCCCTTTTATGCTCAGGAATAGTGCCCTTTGGAGTCCCCTTGATCTTCATTCCTTGTTCATTCTCCCTTTCTGTCGCCTTCCATCAACCAACAGCCACCATCAAGAGTCCATCGCTGGCCACCACACGACGTGGCACGCTGAGAAGGGATGAGGGACACAGAGCATTGCTCGAAGGCACTTGGTGATTTCAATTGAATCCTTTCCTCTCACTTTGATGCTGGCATCACCGCTTCCCGATCACCAACTATTTCGCTGCCACGAGGAAATTCTGTAATGCCGAAGTGCTCGAACTTCGATCATGGCAGCCTGCTTCCACGACTCCATTCCTTGATGTTGCTTCTGTTATCTCCTTGCTCATGTCTGATGTCAATTGCTATAGCTAATAGTTCTTCGTTCAATTAAACCATGTATGCTCTGTTTTCCATTGCTATTGCTACTATATGTGTGCAAATCGACTGTGATTGAGGCTATATTAATGATTTGAACTAGTGCTCCTCCGCCAAAATGTGTATCATCTGTTTGATGAAATTGTTGAACTATATTTGTGTGTATTTTTATTCAGTTCTTGACTAGATTCTTGATCTATTCTAGTCATACAAGTGTATTTGAGTTTTGTTGCTTCATAAGAAAAACCACAGGTATTTAATTTTGTTTTGAATATGCTAGAACCTTTTCAATGCATGCTGATTCGTGACCGTTGTGTTGTGGCCCTGAATTGATGCGATTCTGCTCAAGCAAGCATGTGTAGTGATATAAGATTGTGTTCTGGTGACTTTCATGTTCACTTAGGAAAGAAATTATGGCATGAATGAATGAAATTCTACTGGAAATCAATCTGTAGATGCTAATTTTGTCTTGATATACCTGATTTGGTGGGCTGTTGATTCCATCTTGAGACTAGTTTGGTTATGGCATCATATATTTTCATGCTAGGAAAGTAATATGGTGAATCTTATGCCAATTTTGTGAGAATTATAGTCATATGGCTTGTAGGAAGATATGGCTTCAATTTCATGTCTATTAGTCATCAAACAATCACGATTTGCAGTTATGTATGCTCTGTTACAATTCTGAACGTGTGCTGGAATTTTTAGATTGAACATGAATCACATGGATTTTGTCTTTGCTTTGGTTGCCTTTTTGATTGCCTTTGATTGCCTATGGATAAATGATATGGCGTGTGCATGATTAAATTGATGAGATGTGTGCTTGATATTGCCATGAGAGTCTTGGCCTTATAACTGATTTAGCGGACTCTGGTGTTAATTGAAGTTTAATTGCATGATTCTTGCAATTCCTCTACTAGTACACATATTCTAAAGGCGATTTGGTAGACTAAGCCAGATCTGAGGAAATCTCTCAACAAAGCTAGTCATTGAGGCCCCTCGAAATATCACATGTATGATACTTGCCAACAAAGTATATGTTTTCTCTCCTCTCCTTTAACGCTCACTATTCAAGGCTTACTATAAGAGCTATTGCTTAAATCTAATTGATTATTCAAGTGTGTGTTTGTGCCAACATACTGTACACAACACCAATTGCGACCTACTCGTTCATGATGTCCTTTCCTTCCTTGAAGTGTTCACTAGCCATTGATGTTCAAAATATTGTTTCAAAAATATGACTTTCGTTTTCCTCCCTCCCTCATAGAACTCGCAAAAGCAACCCTCACCAACACTACCAATACCCTGCCCTTGAAATCCATCAAAACCTGCCCACATGTTCCCCAGGAGTAGGTGCATAGTTTAGATTGTCTCCCCTATAAACCATTCTGCAACGGAGCTGCAGAGCTCCATCTATCTCCTTGCAGTAGGTTTACCCGTTGATTGTTGGTCCCCTGATATGAAAAAATAGAATCTTTTCCCTCTAAGAAGTTTATGCTATAAATCTCGAATGGAAAACACTTAGCCAAGAACTTGATGAACCATATGAATTTATCTTGATGTCCACACGATAACATCAAATCATCCGAAGCGTTTTACACAACAATGGCATTGCGTGTCCTTTCCACAACTTGCTTTAATTAGTAGAGTGTCTATCTGAATCACAACTTACTTTGTCTTACTCATGAGTGCTCATTGCACTCATATTTCTTAATTTCAGCTACTCAAAATACTGTGATTTAACCCAAAATCACTAGAAAATTTTGTTATATATTATTGCATTTACACACTGTCATAATTGGATGCTACTAATTTGACATGATTGATCATGTCGTGAGAGCATCGAGAAGAGTGGTGGGAGATCCGAGGATTTTGCTGCCCACATTGGGAAACATTTCGAAATTGGCCAAAGGACCAACTTTACCGTCTTTGCTCACATGGATGGGATACTGCATCAAGAGCCCTCTCCTTTCCTTGGGATCATGTTGGTCCTCATCCACATAGGCTTTCCAATACCATTTGGCTATTTTGTTCACCCTCTTTACACATTCAATGCTTTGAGGTTCCCTGAAGCTGTCCTTTAAATCTCCTAAGTGCTCCGCCCAAAGCGATATCCTATAACCATAAACCTGCATAGCGTAGGTCAACATAATTAACACAAGCTTAAGTTTTTGAATGAATGTTGTTGCACTCGCTTGGGCATACGCTTTGTATATGCTATTCAGATGAGAGACTAACCCGATGTAACTAGCCTGGCCACGCAGATGCCTCTTTTTCCCGGCCCAAGTGCGACGTGGCTGATAAGCCCCCATTGCAATTTCAGTGTCTCTTGAACCATCCAGAGATCTTTGGTTGATATTTGCCGATCCCTTGATCACATACTCATCGTCTACTATCATTCCTTTGGCATGCACATATATCATGAATCTGCGAAAACTTTGGAACCAATGCTTGCATGGATAGAAACAACAGCATGCTTCAACCAAAAGTCTTTTTACCACTCATGCTCTTAATGACTTTCTCCACTTTGTTTTTTTAACGGATAAGTCAAAGGAAGAATCCCTGAAAAGAGTATAGACATATACCACGGCATTATTTTCGGATTGTTGATTCATTGCTTGGGATGAAGACTATGAAGAGGACAAGGGCTCCCGCTTGCCTAGTCAGTAGAAGTTCAAGTAATCCAGGGGATGGTACTTGTGTGACAACCCGGCTTTTTCGAGAGCCTGAGCAATAAATTTGTACATCATCGTCATGGTTTGTCCCTGTCCACATTATCAATACACATATGAGAATAGTGAATGGTAATCTTTTTACATCATCATATCTCCTGGAGAAAAAAATACTAAAATGACTGAAACGGGGTCGGGTCCCAAATTTCCCCTTTAGGTAGCTCGGCTTGGTCTGCTTGGATCACTTTGTTTTTTGCTTAATTCCGTTCGTCATGTTATGTAGTTTCGATTTGCTTGGACATCATCAATTTACATGTGTCATCACTATTTATTTACAAGATAAAAGAGTTTGTCCTTGATCTGACCTGCCAGAAGAGAATTTCCTACACTGCAGCACTAGTAGGGACATCCTCCGGCCATGTCAGTATCACTATATACACACAGAAGCGCTCATCTGCACTGATCTTGCTTGCGATCTTCAACGCCAGCTCCATCAGCACTAAATTATTTGCAGCTGCATGTCAAAACCAAATCAAGCATTGGTTGCCATCAAAAATTGAACTCAAGAAATTAGATAGGCCGAAACAAAACTAGAAAAAAGGAGGAAAAAATATGCATTTAAAAAGTTCGGAGAGTCGGTCTCAGAAATATAACATATTGAATCAGAATGCACTCTTAATGTCTTATACAGTGAGTTCTAGCAATTATTAGCTGATACACAATCCGCAGAGGGACCCAAATCCATACACTCTTACTGGAGGCATTGTTGCTCGCTCAACTCAGTCAGTCAAAATGAATAGAAACGGGCATCTTATACCTGCATTTTTGTATGGTGGCCAACGATAGCAAGAGCCAAGCAAATATTGGTTTTCAATGTAAATGAAGTGTTGTGCCGATCTAATTGCTTTCACGTATGCCGCGTGAATACTCTTGTCTACTTTCAAGTTCTTTCCACAGATAAGATTCTGCAACCATGAAGAGATTGAAAGAAGCAACATTATCAATGTGGAATTCAATCTCTACTCAAAAACACTAAAGACTCTGCATAAAAAAGAAGAGTGACTTTCTAATGTAAGAACACTTTTCAAGTTATACACATATAAGAGCCAATTGCAAATCTACCAGCATGGTATTAGCAGCTAAAACTTACTCTTTTTTTTTTGGTTGGAAAAACAAAAACTATATTGAGGAACTAAAGTACAACCCGCAGCAATGGCATCAGCACAAACAAGATCAAGAAGGTAAGAAGGTGGAAAAATGGCCCAGTTTTGGTTCCACGAAGCCTGTCCGTGGGCCTTTGCAGCCCAATCAGCGACTAAATTTGCTTCACGACGACAGAAGCCCAAGGTGAGATTAGGGAAAAGAGAAAGCAGAAAGGCAGCTTTGGAGAACAAACTCCTCTCCTCGCATGGCAGCTGCCACTGTCGATTCAATGTCTCGAGAAGGAGCATATTGTCCGATTCAACGAGCACAGTGGCGTGAGAGAAGCCTTGACCAAGCAAATGCTGGAGAGCAAGCAAAAATGCCTGGATCTCCACCTGCAGTGCCGAGGTTGCAGCAAAGCTTTTGGAAAAACCACCGGTAAGTCTTCCCTTATGATCTCGACAAACGCAAGCCATGGCCCCTTCATTACTTCCTGGTTGATGAGAACCATCAATATTCATCTTTAAGACCCCCCAATCTAGTGGTCGCCATCGGGATCCCTTGTTTTGAAGCGATTTGCTCTTGCAGGTCAGTGATCGAGTAGAGGCCCGAGCTATATGGATTGAGCAAGTGCTTCCTTGGCCACGTGAGTTGGATCGGGAGTCGTACGGCTGAAAATGAAGGCATTCGAGCATGCCAGATTTGCCAAAGAATATTGGTGATAGTTGCCAAACCAGGTATGAGGTCTTGTTTGCTGACTTTCTCCATGATCCAGTCGTCAATATGTTGAAGGCCCTGATGTGAAATATGAATATTGATTTGGGGATGAAGCCACACATGCTTAGTCCATGGACAGAACAGGGACAAATGTTCTAGGGTTTCTGGGGTCTTCTAATTGCATAATGTACAGCATGGATTGTCAATGATATGTCGATTGTGCAAATTCGCTCTTGTTGCTAAAGCATTATGACAAAGTAACCACAAGAAATTACGAACCCTAGAGGCAGTTTGCATTTTCCATAATTTTCGCCATAGCCAGGTTGGGTGCTGATAAGAGGTTGAAGCTTCTCTATTGATGTGATTACTTGTTGTTTGTCTGATTGCATGATATGCAATTTTAACCGTATAATCTCCATGATTAGTAGCAGTCCATGTTAGTTTATCCTTGGCAAAATTAGGTCTTACCGGAATAGTTGCAATTTGGTTAAACACCTGTGAGTTGAAAAATCTGTGAAGCAGATTGTACTTCCAGGTGTTGGTGGTGTGATCTATAAGGTCAGCCACCAATTGTGGTTCTTCTCGGAGAGGAGGTCCACCTAGTCTTCCAATAGGTAGCCACCGATCTTCCCTTATTCTAATCGATCACCCAGAGGGTAAAATGGCATCCCTTCCACTCAAAATACTCTGCTAGCCCCAAGATGGGCGAGAGTCTTTTTCTGCAATATTGAAATTCGATGAATGAAAGTATAATCCTTTAAAAACTTTACCCCATAAAGATGAAGGCTAATGAAGAAGACGCCATGCTTGTTTACCAAGCATGGCCATATTAAAACTGATAAGATCCCAAAAGCCTAAACCACCAACATCCTTTCTTTGCTTTAGTACTTCCCAATTTCGCTAATGGATTCCTGCTTTGTTTCTGTCGGTTTGCCACCAGAATCGTGCAATTCACTGTTCGATAGATTTGCAAAGAGAGATAGGTAATTTAAATATAGATGTCACGCCCCGATCCTCGGGCACGCACACATCCTTCTCTCTTGGTCGATTTTATAATGCGATATCCCAGGATAATGTATCGCCGACCCTTTCATTTATTAAGCACATGCGGAAGCAGTTAAAATCCCCAGACAATAAAATAATGGGATAGAAAAGCAGGGCCATATTTTTCATATTGGAATTTATAACCAAAATTTTATACAAAACACAAACCAATTCATAACTATTCACTTCAAAAGAAATTCTCAAAATAAGATAGACTCTCAGCCCATCCAGGCCATACTTAAGGCCCCTCTCGGGATTATCTTCTTCTTCCAAAAATCATTCTCTTTAAGTTTCACCTCCGAGTTCTCCTTCTTAGACTCCTCCTTAGCTCCTCATCGGGGTCCTGCAATGTTTTTCCCCAAACTGGGATGAGACTACGTCTCAACGAGTTCTACCCCACTAAGCCCAATTAGTAAACCATTACACTATAGGCTGCCTATACACGCATAGGGCAGAAGACTTACCTTGGCCTCAGATCCCACCTGCAAGTCAGTACAATTCACAATAGGCACCCAAGTAATCATATCACAGATCGAAGCATCGATCATATCGACCTAGTCGATTATATACCAACAAGACCACTCACGGTCATTTACAATCAGTCAATCAATTCACAACATCAAATCAAAGAAATGATCAATCGACCTAGTCGATTACATGACATCACGACCCATGCTTGATCGGCATATTCAATACTATCTATGAAGTCCTATCAAATCAGGACTGCTCACCCAAAGCTGATAAATAGATAGTATAGCTCACCCAAAGCTGATAATAAGGTATACTGCTCACCCAAAGCTGGCATATCGCCCGAAGGCCGATATAGTATACTGGTATATTGCTCACCCAAAGCTAACATATCGCCCGAAGGCCCATATAGTATACCATATGCTCACCCAAAGCTGATAATAAAGTATACTACTCACCCAAAGCTGACATATCGCCCGTAGGTCGATATAGTATATTGGTATACTGCTCACCCAAAGCTGACATATCGCCCGAAGGCCGATATAGTATACCATATGCTCACCCAAAGCTGATAATAAAGTATACTGCTCACCCAAAGCTGACATATCGCCCGTAGGTCGATATAGTATACTGGTATATTGCTCACCCAAAGCTGACATATCGCCCGAAGGCCGATATAATATACAATCTCCACTGTCCAATATTTCCATTATTTTTATCAGGCCCGATAAAATAGTCGTGTAGATACACGATCGGCCTTAGCCAAAATATTATAATTTCCTTTTTCATAATTCCCACCATTCTCTATAGCCCACCAAAACACTTTTGGTGCCTTTCAACCGACAACCGGTTATTATCCAATTAATAATCAAACATTATTCCATTAAAGGACAATTCTCAATTTCACAAATAATTCAATTCAGCACAAAATAAAGCTCAATTAAATAAACGAACTGCGCCATGACAATCAGCACGAAATTTCAGTCGTTGGCTATCTCAGCCTTAATTTCCGAAAATAAATAAATAATTAATTAATTTCGAAAATTAATTATTAACTATTAAAAATTCTTTTTAGCTCAAAATAAGGTCCAATTAAATAAACAGACTTCACCACGGTCATCAGCATAATTTTCCGGTCACGGGCCATCCCAGTTGAATTTTCGGGAAATAAATAAATAATTAATTAATTTCGAAAATTAAATAATTAATATTAAAAATTCAATTTAGCTCAAAATAAAGCCCGATTAAATAAACGGACTTCACCACAGTCATCCGCATAATATTCTGGTTTCGGACAATCTCCCTTGAATTTTCGGAAAATAAATAATTAGTTAATTTAATTCCGAAAATTAATATTTAAATGCCCAAAAATCTCACTTAGGCCCGAATCGCCAAATTGAAGCCCGATTAGGGGTCGGAAAATTCCCGAGATGCTTCCAATAAATAGTAGACCACGTCTACTTGTTAATTACGCAATCAATTTATTTAAATCACATCACAATTGACTAATAATTGCTAATTTATTCTAATCTAACAACCTAAACACAATTAAATAAAACTAAACCAACATTAAGCATAATTAGCCAACTAATCCAGAATTAGTGAGATTACTCACCAAATCGCGCGCAAATCGGATCAATCCGACGGCGGCGACGCGAGGAACGAAACTCCCCAAAGCGACTCACGGATCCGGGGCCCGGAAACGGCCCAAAAGCGGGCCCGAAGTGCTGGAAACCCACTTCGTGGGTCTGCTGGACGTAGTTGATCGGGGCCGCTCCGGCGGCTAGGGCGGTGAGGGGAGGCGGGTGGAGGGCGAAGGGGTCGCGGGGGAGGTTCGACGGGGCTAGGCGGTGGCCGGAGGTGGCCGGATGGGGCTGGAACAGGGTGAACAGCGGCTGGGTCGCGGCTGGATCGCGCGGCCTGGGCGTGCGCGGACGGCGGGACGGCGGCGAGCGCGCGGGCGGGCAGCTGTCGCGGCCGTGCGAGCGGCGGTGCGGCGGCGGGACGGTGGCGACGACGAGCTGCTGCTCGCTCGCTCGGCTTGCTGGTTCGCACGCGAAAAAAGAGAAGGAGAAGAAGAGCTGGTTCGGTCGTGTACGAGAAGGAAGAAGAGAGAGGAGAGAGAGAGGATGAGGACTGACCGGTCAAAGTGAGGAGAGAGGAGAGAGAAGTCGGTTGGGGGGGTGTGGATTCGCACGAAGGGGGGAAAGGGGAGAGGAGAGAAAAGAAAGAAAAAAGAAAGAAAAGAGAAGAGAGGGAGGGAGAGGAAAAAGAGAGAAAAAGAAAAATAAAATGCATACTTCCTTTATGCAAATTTTCCTTTTCTTTTTCTATTTTAATTTGGTCTTCAATTTTCTTCCGATAATTTCTTTATTTAAATTTCGGACCCGTCAATAAATTGACGAACGATGAGACAAGGTCCTAAAAAGGAATTATGACGCGCTTAAAATTCGAATCCCGAAATCGAGTTCAATTTCGTGGTTAAAAATCGATCAGACGTGATTTTAGCCCAATCAAACTAATTAGGTAGCTTTTAGGGATTTTACTGCAGATACATCCCTTAACGTCTTTACCCAATAGGTTAGTTAATTCGTGAGTGATCAGCTCAGAGAAAAAGGACCGTAAACACATCGACAAAATGCCCATTTCACTTTATCGAAAACGGGGTCGAATTTCAGGATGTCACAACTCTTCCCCTCTTATAAAAATTTCGTCCTCGAAATTTAAACCATTACACTTTGTTCAAAAAGGCGGGGGTACAATTGTCCCATCGATTCTTCAGTTTCCCAAGTCGCTCCTTCAATGCCGTGGTGTTGCCAAACCACTTTGACCAAAGAGATCATCTTGGTACACAAACTCTGCTCTTTCTGAACCAAGGACTGAACTGAGCTTCTCACATAAGACACCCCGTCATCCACATCTGATCTCTTTTTCTCGACTCCCTAATAACCTTCGAACCTCAACGATTCAAAATTTCTGACAATTCTGAGCAATCTTTACTCTGACACTAATCTGACAACTGCAAATACTGATTACTGAGCTGACTCTGGCCTGTAATCTTTCTTCACTTTCTTTTCGCCACTTAAATTCTGTACCCTCTGCTATACACTGCTTAAGAAAAAAAACCCTCTGAAAACTTTGCCAAATTTATAATCTCTGATCTAGATTCGAAATATAATTCATTCTCGGCACTCCATGCCGGCGAATTATCTGATGCACACACACTTCGATATATCCACTCTGTGACAAGATAGAATATTCAATTTCTGAAATCAAACTTAGATTGACGGTTAATTTCACTCCGACACGTTTTTAGTATGACCTAGGCTACTGGGTAGTGTTCAGAGCTTTTTAGGACAAATGACCCGTGGTCGATTTTCTTCGAGCCACAATGAACCCACTCGACCCATTGTTGACTCTCGATTGTTGTGAAAATCTCAAGGATTCAAATACGGACACATGGTACCAAAATGATATAAACATCAAATTAGTACCGGTCGATGAGAATTTTCCAATTTAGTGGAGTCACCCACGATCGATCATTGATCTCAGTCAAACCGATCTATCTCTGATTTTAAATCGATTTTATACTGTGCCGCAATGATCTCTAAAGATGAGCACGGTCGAGAAGTCAATCCCTGGTCGAATTCTCAAGTCTATTTGCCTTAAGGTCCTTAATAACTCACCCAGTTAGTCTAGTTATCTCATGAGTGGCCAACTCAAAGAAAAACACTGTAACCGCGTCGATGAAATGCCCAATTTATCTAATCGAATTCAGAGCCCGAAATCTGGATGTTACACACTCAAAACAAGATCTATTCGTACTGTACCCAAGTGGACCAACTCCATCTATCGATCAACCACTATTCTCAAATGGTATCAGTAATCCCCTGAATCCTTAGTAAGCCATTTATTTCCATCTCCACTTGGGACTCTCAAGTGATGGTAAAAATTCTCCCGGTTCGCATTACCGAACTTCCACTTATTGACACTTCTGACACTTGCAACCTGCTCAGCGGTATCTATCTTCATATCAGCTTACTAATCTAGCTGATGCTGATTTTGATTTACTTGCACCATCTAGTCAAACTGCAATACTATAGTGAACTTCCGACAAGATCTTTTCCCTGAGTGCTACACTGTCAAGTGTATTCAATCACTCATGAAACCTGAACTTTCCATTCTCATAAATCTTAAAGTCAGATTCTTTCTTGCCAATATCCTCTTATAAGATCTTCTGAACATCTTTGCTTGTCAACTAGGCACCAATTCTAACTGGAACATTTGGTTCAATCTTGAGGGTGGCTATAAAATTCAAAAGGTAGCCTACCTCAATTTTGAAAACCAAATTTCGAACCATTTTCAAGTAAGGTCTACACTTTAGTCAGTCTATGCACAATTGAAGACTCTCGGCTCAACACATTAATGACTCATTTCGTTCCTCCAAGGTGATACCCGATATCACTATTATAGTTCTGCCAAAATTCTGGTTCACGACACCGCTTCGTGTTCCACTTATTGGGTCTCAACTGGTGGAATGGTTATGCAACAATCTTCTCATGTTGCATCAATACGTACCCCATACTTTAAGCTCTAGAAATTATCCTCATACCTGTCAATGCCGATGAATTTCTCTTCTTTCTCAAGAGGTTAATCCTGCGATGATACTGATATTGAAAATCCTTTCACAAACCTTCTGTAGTAATCTGTCCAATCCCCACAGCTTCTGATCTCTGACACTATTGTCAATCTCGATCCGCTAACAACTGATTTGATCTTGGCTTGGTTCATGAAGATTCTCTTACTTGTAACCACACAACCATTCTTAGGGGCTTTCCTAATCCTCAGCACTTAATGAATACCCTAGAATGTCACTACACCACACGATCACGATCGATCTAGATATTCCTTGAACATTCTGTTTGTCAAATCCATGACAGCAATTGGAGTGTTCACCAGGCCAATCGATCTTACAATACTCTCGTAAAGACCATATCAAGTACGAACAGCTGTCTTTCGTACAGCCTCCTTCCTCGTTCGTAACTAATGACTTCATAATCTCAAGTCGACCTTTAAAACATCGATTCTCTTTATAACTAGTCACACCATTCATCGATCTTTAGCAAAGAACACTTGTCCTTGATCTTCACCTAATTGAGTTGACGATGGTCGACGCACACTCGCAACAAACCATTTTTCTTCTTCTCACAAACACAACTGGTGTTTCCCCCCCAAAGTGATGCACTGATATGCAAGAATTCCTCATTCATCAATCTTCACATCTACATCTTCAATTTTACCAATTCAAACAACAACAACTGGTAAGAAGCCTTCGAGAATGGCTCTATCCCGGTGCTAGTTCGATCGTGATTTCTATCTCTTTCTCTGACGACAGTCTGACAGTTCTTGTGACAACACATCTAGAAATTCTTAGACCATTGAGATGTCCTTCACCTGGTAGCCATGCTGGTCATCATCACAACATGTTCTAGTCATACTCAGACATTGGATTCATCCATGCTTCCTTCTACAATTCTGACACCTATCAGGTGAGTCTTCTATCTCCTGCCAAGTGACAGCACACACTCTTTCTAGTTGCCCCATCAGTTTGCTAGGATCACTCCTGACTAGATATCCCTGATGGTTATACTCGAAACAATTTCGTGTCCTAGGAAGGACATAAGACCAATCTCCATTATCACGTTCGAAACAACCTGATCTATTAGACTCAATGCTGACTTGACTACCCCACCCTTCCTCGTGAGTGGAATAGAATACTTTTCTCTCGATCTCAGTCTTTTCTCTGACCAATTCCCATTTCTGCCTGAATTGGATCTATATCTTGGCTCGAATGCAATGACTCACTCCTGGATCGTATCTCCACTCTGATCTCAGCAGGTGAAGCGACAACGGCGGTTGCAACACTGACGGCAGTTCAATCCTAAGCCTCCTGGCTCACCCAATTCCCAAGGAACACTAGCATCAAAACGATCCTATTGAACTTAGGATCATTCGACGCTGCTACACTAGTACCAACCTGCGGTGGTACTCTTACACTCAAGCTGGCCAGAGTCAACACTCTGCCACAACTACCTCGGGTACCGACCTTTGTCAGTGCATTATCCCGAGTCACAGAGGACATTGTCCTCTTACTAGGAGTTCTTAGCTCCTACTCACTCATGGTTCAGTCTTTACACTGAAACCCGTCTTCCAAACCCACACTGGATTAGAAGGTGAGCGATCAACACACAACAAACAATTCTAGCATTCAGCTAGCACAGACATGCACCGGCACGAATTTAAAGGCCTTTCCTACTAACTATCCCATGGTCAACGCTCCTTATCACTTCAATCTTCAACTTCCCTCTGATACCACTTAAACTGGATGTCACACCCCGATCCTCGGGCACGCACACATCCTTCTCTCTTGGTCGATTTTATAATGCGATATCCCAGGACAATGTATCGTCGACCCTTTCATTTATTAAGCACATGCGTAAGCAGTTAAAATCCCCAGACAATAAAACAATGGAATAGAAAAGCAGGGCCATATTTTTCATATTGAAATTTATAACCAAACTTTTATACAAAACACAAACCAATTCATAACTATTCATTTCAAAAGAAATTCTCAAAAGAAGATAGACTCTCAACCCATCCAGGCCATACTTAAGGCCCATCTCGGGATTATCTTCTTCTTCCAAAAATCCTTCTCTTTAAGTTTCACCTCCGAGTTCTCCTTCTTAGACTCCTCCTTAGCTCCCCATCGGGGTCCTGAAATGTTTTTCCCCAAACTAGGATGAGACTACGTCTCAGCGAGTTCTACCCCACTAAGCCCAATTAGTAAACCATTATACTATAGGTTGCCTATACACGCACAGGGCAGAAGACATACCTTGGCCTCAAATCCCACCTGCAAGTCAGTACAATTCACAATAGGCACCCAAGTAATCATATCACAGATCGAAGCATCGATCAAATCGACCTAGTCGATTATATACCTACAAGACCACTCACGGTCATTTCCAATCAGTCAATCAATTCACGACATCAAATCAAAGAAATGATCAATCGACCTAGTCGATTACATGACATCACGACCCATGCTCGATCGGCATATTCAATACTATCTATGAAGTCCTATCAAATCAGGACTGCTCACCTAAAGCTGATAAATAGATAGTATAGCTCACCCAAAGCTGATAATAAGGTATACTACTCACCCAAAGCTAGCATATCGCCCGAAGGCCGATATAGTATACTGGTATACTGCTCACCCAAAGCTGACATATCGCCCGAAGGTCGATATAGTATACCATATGCTCACCTAAAGCTGACATATCGCCTGTAGGTCGATATAGTATACTGGTATACTGCTCACCCAAAGCTGACATATCGCCCGAAGGCCGATATAGTATACCATATGCTCACCCAAAATTGATAATAAAGTATACTGCTCACCCAAAGCTGACATATCGCCCGTAGGTCGATATAGTATACTGGTATATTGCTCACCCAAGGCAGACATATCGCCCGAAGGCCGATATAATATACAATCTCCACTGTCCAATATTTCCATTATTTTTATCAGGCCCGATAAAATAGTCGTGTAGATACACGATCGGCCTTAGCCAAAATATTATAATTTCCTTTTTCATAATTCCCGCCATTCTCTATAGCCCACCAAACACTTTTGGTGCCTTTCAACCGACAACCGGTTATTTTCCAATTAATAATAAAAGTTATTCCATTAAAGGACAATTCTCAATTTCACAAATAATTCAATTCAACACAAAATAAAGCTCAATTAAATAAATGAACTGTGCCATGACAATTAGCATGAAATTTCGGTCGTTGGCTATCTCAGCCTTAATTTCCGAAATATAAATAAATAAATAATTAATTTCGAAAATTAATTATTAAATATTAAAAATTCCGTTTAGCTCAAAATAAGGTTCAATTAAATAAACGAACTTCACCACGGTCATCAGCATAATTTTCCGGTAATGGGCCATCCCAGTTGAATTTTCAGGAAATAAATAATTAATTAATTAATTTCGAAAATTAAATAATTAATATTAAAAATTCAATTTAGCTCAAAATAAAGCCTGATTAAATAAACGGACTTCACCACAGTCATCCGCATAATATTTCGGTTCCGGACAATCTCCCTTGAATTTTCGGAAAATAAATAATTATTTAATTTAATTCCGAAAATTAATATTTAAATGCCCAAAAATCTCACTTAGGCCCCAATCGCCAAATTGAAGCCCGATTAGGGGTCGGAAAATTCCCGAGATGCTTCTAATAAGTAGTAGACCACGTCTACTTGTTAATTGCACAATCAATTTATCTAAATCACATCACAATTGACTAATAATTGCTAATTTATTCTAATCTAACAACCTAAACACAATTAATTAAAACTAAACCAACCTTAAGTATAATTAGCCAACTAATCCAGAATTAGTGAGATTACTCACCAAATCGCGCGCAAATTGGATCAATCCGACGGCGGCGACGCGAGGAACGAAACTCCCCAAAGCGACTCACTGATTCGAAGCCCGGAAACGGCCCAAAAGCGGGCCCGAAGTGCTGGAAACCCACTTCGTGGGTCTGCTGGACGGAGCTGATCGGGGCCGCTCCGGCGGCTAGGGCGGCGAGGGGAGGCCGGCGGAGGGCGAGGGGGTCGCGGGGGAGGTCCGGCGGGGCTAGGCGGTGGCCGGAGGTGGCCGGACGGGGCTGGAACAGGGGTGAACAGCGGCTGGGTCGCGGCTGGATCGCATGGCCTGGGCGTGCGCGGACGGCGGGACGGCGGCGGGCGCGCGGTCGGGCGGCTGTCGCAGCCGTGCGAGCGGCAGTGCGGCGGCGGGACGGTGGCGACGACGAGCTGCTGCTTCTACTCCGGCTTGCTGGTTCGCACGCGAAAGAAGAGAAGGAGAAGAAGAGCTGGTTCGGTCGTGTACGAGAAGGAAGAAGAGAGAGGAGAGAGAGAGGATGAGGATTGACCGGTCAAAGTGAGGAGAGAGAGAGAGAGAGTCGGTTGGGGGGTGGATTCGCACGAAGGGGGGAAAGGGGAGAGGAGAGAAAAGAAAGAAAAAAGAAAGAAAAGAAAAGAGAGGGAGAGAGAGGAAAAAGAGAGAAAAAGAAAAGGGGAGAGAGAGAAAAAGAAAAATAAAATGCATACTTCCTTTATGCAAATTTTCCTTTTCTCTTTCTATTTTAATTTGGTCTTCAATTTTCTTCCGATAATTTCTTTATTGAAATTTCGGACCCGTCAATAAATTGACGAACGATGAGACAAGGTCCTAAAAAGGAATTATGACGCGCTTAAAATTCGATTCCCGAAATCGAGTTCAATTTCATGGTTAAAAATCGATCAGACGTGATTTTAGCCCAATCCAACTAATTAGGTAGCTTTTAAGGATTTTACTGCAGATACATCCCTTAACGGCTTTACCCAATAGGTTAGTTAACTTGTGAGCGATCAGCTCAGAGAAAAAGGACCGTAAACACGTCGACGAAATGCCCATTTCACTTTATCGAAAATGGGTCGAATTTCAAAATGTCACAATAGACATGGCATACTGTGGTATGGCTTGTACCACAGTCTTGAGAAGAATCTCTTTCCCAGCCTTTGAGAAGAGATTTTTGTTCCAACCTTCCAATTTTGCATGAATTCTAGCCAAGATCCACGAGAACATATCCTTTTTTGAGCACCCCCAATTAGATGGTATTCCTAAATATTTACCACATCTTTGCAGTACTAGTACTCTAAGCGCCCTGGCCATATTCTCCTGTAAAGTAGTAGGCAATTTTTGCTAAAATAAATTCCAAATTTGTTGCAATTAACCTCTTGGCCCGTTGCTAAGCAATACTGATTCAAAACATTCGATCAATTCTGAGATTCATGAATTGTTCCATCAAGAAAGAATATAGCGTCATCTGCAAAGAAGCAATGTGATAGAGTCGGACACCATCTGTTGAGTTTGATACCCATTGTGAATAAGATAAGATAATAGGTTTTCCATAAGGATAAAAAGATATGGGGATAGAGGATCTCCCTGGCGAAGGCCTTTGGTAAGATGGAAAGGCCGTAGATGCTCGCCATTCATGCTGATACATAAGGATGTTGTGGTGATACACTGCATGACCAACCTAATCCAATGTGAATGAAATCCTAGTTTGTGTAGAAAATCATGTAGAAAATCCCATTCGACTCTATTGTAGGCCTTTTGGATATCCATCTTAAGAATAGTTTGAAAATGTCGCTTCCTCTTCTTTGATTTAAATTGATGAAGAACCTCCTAAACTAGTAAGATGTAACTACTGGGATTCGCCCAAATGGTCACCCTTCCAACATGGAAGGGGGAGGTGAGGGGTTCAAATCCCCACCTTCTCAGTGGGGGATGGGGTGGGGACGCGTAAGTTTCAAGAGTGGGTTTTGACTCCCACACCCTACAAAAAGCAGGGCAAAAGTCTGAGAGTGAATGTAGAGTAGAAATAGAGTAGGACTGCCCAAAAAAAAAAAAAAAACTAGTAAGATGTTGTCCTGTATCTGTTGACCACTCATAAAGGTGCATTGTTCCTTAGAAATCAGAGTTGGTAACATAGGCTTTAGTCTATTAGCAAGCACCTAGAAGATTATGTTGTAGGCATAGTTACACAAGCTGATAGGGCGATACTGATCCAGGCATTCAGGGTGAGGGATTTTAGGAATCAAGGCAATAACAGTCTTATTTAAAGCTGAAGGTAACCAAGCTAAGATAAAGAAATTCTGAATCGTTTTGAAGAGATCATCTTTAATAATGTCCCAATGATTCTGATAAAATAAACCATTCAGCCCATCCGGATCAGGAGCTTTGCTGGCTCCTAACTGAAAAGTTGCTTGTTGCACATCTTCAAAAGTCTGCGTTGCTGTTAATACATTGTTCATTTCCGTCGTCACTACACTAGGGCACTGATCTAAGACAGGTCCATAGCTACGACTACCCATTGTGGTATATAACGTCGAAAAGAAGGTAGTTGTCATGTCTTTCAGCTTGCTGGGGTCCCTGACCCAAATGCCATTTTCATCCCTTAACATACTAATCCAATTCCTTTGCTTTCTCTGAATTGTAGTGGCGTGAAAAAATTTTGTGTTCCGATCGCCCCATTTCAACCAATTTATCCTAGATCTCATGGCCCAAAACTGTTTTTCGCGCTGCCATACCCTGTGTATTTCTTCCTTCAAAGCCATGATGATGGATTTATTATAAAATGTAGTCGTCTGGTTAGTGAGTTGCTATAACTGTTGCTGTAGTTCTGTGACTCTAATGTGATTGTTCTTGAATTTTGTTCGACTCCACTTGGTTAAAGCAGCAGCAACTAGCTTTAATTTGGCCAATATATCCGAATGCTCTGTTAAAACTAAATTCTAGGAAGTTTCAATGATTTGTTGACATTCACTATCCTCGTTCCAAAAAGCCTCAAATGTAAAACGCCGCTGTCTTGTACCCCTAGTAGCCGTAGTATATAATAAAAGAGGACTATGGTCTGAGGCTACTGCAGGTAGAGCAAACACTTCTGCATTAGGAAACTTTAAACGCCATTCCATTTTACAAAGTGTTGGAGAAATCTTCTTGAAGTGTTTTGAAGATGACAAAACGTTTCCATCAGTCTAGTCTGAAGGTTTGCAGACTCTGCTATTTAAAGTCTAAAGACCTCCGGACAGCCAGACTCAAGACTCAAAGTCTATCCTCATTGACAGTCTCTAATCCGTTGAAGAAAGGTTATCTAGAACTGGATGTTTCGTTAAGGGCTTGACCTTATCAACTGGAGAAGATCTCGTGGCTGGAAAAGACACAACGGAATTCTTTGATTGATCGAGATTGACTCGAAGATTAAGGAATCAATGATTGCCTAAATATTCTTGGAAGGTTCTACTTATGGAAACCGAGATCCTGATTGTATGGGCGAACATGATTGATGGGTTATCGACACGTTCCTTTAATAGCTTGAATGATCTTCCTAATTGATTCCGTCCAACGGGTAGATTGGAGGAATTCCTTTGGTAAGTGCCAATGGGTATGATGGCATAAAGGAGTATATAAGGAAGACGTTCTAAGTTGTTGAGGTGTGCGAGATAGAAGAATTCTAAAGTCTGAAGCTCCTTGTTGTTTAGACAACTCCTTTGAGCGAATACTTGTATACAAAAGAGAGTCTATATTAGTGAGAAACCTTGAGGAGGTGTGATAGAACATCTACACGTCTAAAAGCAGTGCTGTAACTTCTCTTTTATTTATAGTGAAATCCAGCTGGTGGGCTGTCAGTGCGGAAGAGTGAATGTAGGCTTGGATTAAGCCGAACCACTATAAACCCTGTGCTCAATTTTCTCTTACTTACTCTCTTTACTTTGATCGTATTTCATTTTGTCAATCAATAGTGAACTACATTTCTATCGTTTGCCAAAAATTGCTTCCGTATTTCGATAAATTGATTGTGCACCTATTCACCCCCCTCTAGGTGCTTATACTAGCCATCTCACAAAGGACCCTATCTAGACATTCCTTAACTACTTCATCCCCTTCTCGATTATTCTGCCAAGTAAAAGCGCATCCTTTAGACTCTAGGTCCATGAGAGAACAGTCAGTCAACACAGCTTGGAACGAAGACATATGAAAAAAATCGGTTGGTCGTTTTCCCACCTTCTCCTAGTGATAAAGGATATCGTTGAAGTCGCCTAAGCAAACCCATGGAAAGTGATTCTCATAGCTGATTTGGTGTAACTCCAGCCAAAGCTGTTGTCTTAAATGATATACTGTAGGGGCGTGTAGACAAGTGATATGCCATGTACTATCCTCCAAAACATCCTTGCATAACAAGTCAAAAAAATTCGAAGTAGATCTAATAGTTGTCAAGCAAAGGCTAGCATTCCAGAAGACAGCCAAATCCCTAGCTGATCCCACCGAACAGAACACCTGAAGGTTCCCAAAATGTAGGCTGCGATTTAGACGTTGAAGAAAATCCTCTCTATGTTTAGTTTCCATCAAAAAGAGAAGATCGGGCTTTTCCTTTGCCACCAGGGCTTTAAGCACTTGGACTGTCAAGGGATTGCCTAACCCCTGACAGTTCCAACTTAAGAGTTTCATCTATGACCCGGTGGCTGTTGAGAGCTAGCCACCTTCGCCCAACTTTCAACTTCATTTGCTTCCAAGATAGGTGTGTCTAAGAGCAGTGATTCATCTAAATCAGCTGGAGCTACACCTTGTAAGTCATAGGGATTATAACGTTTAGGCTTCTTGGCAGGTCCAATCTTAGGAGTAGGACAAGAACTCTTTGATTTCTTAGCCGGAATGAAAGTATTAGCTTGAACCCGAACCCCTTTCATTTTCTCTGTTGCAGGTATTAGAGTAGTGGTAAGAACGTTGCCTGGCAAGGCACCACCCTGAGGAGGCTGATCCTGTTTAGCTGGCGATGAAGTCCTTATGATTGCAGTGGACTGGAACATAGGAGCCTCTTGTGTGGTGGTTGGTGGCAGCAATAAAGGGAGGTGATGAGCAGTCGTGGGGGGCATTTCAGGTACACTTTCCTCCATTTCCTCCTCAATATTCAACTTTTCATAGTGAAGCTTCCAGTAAGGACTAGACTCCTTAACCTCTGCTCGGAGCCATTGACCGTAAGGCAACTTGTCCTTTCCATCCAACTTGGTTTCGTCAATGGGAACAACTGTACAAGATGTTGTGTAATGGCCTAATTTACCACACGAATAATAGAAGTAAGAAAGTAGCTCATACTTGAAATCCAACCATATAGTCCTGTTTTTGATTCTGATTAGTTCTCCTATTTTTAGTGGTTCAGATAGATTAAGTTCAACCATTGCTATGCCCGCTCTCAGTGTAGAGCCTGCTATACTATCAGCCTTTACTTGTAACACTCGGCCTACATTCCTAACTGCCTTAATGATCATATCTTCAGTGCAGTACTCCAAAGGCAAGCTGAAAATTTGTACCCAGAAGGTGCAAGTAGAAAAGTCGTAGCAATGCAATGGAGTATTTGGAATCCATGACTTGAAATTGACGAGGTGATCGGAAAAAAGCCAAGGTCCGCCCTCTAAAATTCTCTGTTTGTCCGCCTCAGGTTTAAATTTTGCTAAATATAGACCCGCCTACCTTTGCAAAATTTCCACCTGTTCCGTCCTCCATGCCCTCTTCAAAGTGCTTTGAAATACCGGAAAATTAATAGAGGGATTGGAATTGATTTTACCTATGAGAGTCAATTGACATTCCTCCAGTGTTGCAGGAGATGGCTTGACATCCCACACGTTAATGTTCTGTGCCGAGCATAATCGCCCCAGTCGTTGGCAGAGCACAGCAAGTTGAGAAGAGTTCTCGGCTTCATCGTGTTCCATGACCTAACTAAGGGTTACAACTGAGATGGGTATTACTTAAACAGGGCAGAAACCCGGCCATGCAAATAGCAAGAGACTAATCCTGAAGAAAGAAGGGGCAATGAAACAATGAGGCAGAAGAATTAACCCAAACCCAGGTCTGGCGAAGAGGAAGGATGGGCAAGAAAACTCGCATCAGTGGGGAAGAAAAAGGAACCAAAATGCGAGTGCCGAGTAGGGTAAAGAAGCGAAAGCAGACATCTGCAAAGCTGTCACCGAGAGAGAAGGTAGAAAGGGACGAGAATGGAAGAAATTGGCATGGTTGAGAGTTAGAAAGGGGAAGAAGAAGACAATTAGGGTTGATGTATTAAGCTACCATATTGGTAGGAGAAACTCTACACGACGAGAGAGGTTTTTTGCTCACGGGGTCTTCAGCTAAAACTTACTTACTTTGTAGCTTCTTCAACGCTCTTCAGGAATCCCTTTACAAAACCTGAATCAATTAATGTAAAGGCCTATGCCAACAAAAAATAAAAATGAAAGACAGTTGTCACACTTCATTTGTTTACAATTGAAGTCCCTCGAAAATGGTAATTAATTTGAAGTAAATTCTCCCGACCTGCACATGCCGATTTTCCGGGTCATCTTCGTCCCTGACTTGTACTCTTTTGTCGCCATTAGGGCTTGTTGAGGGACAAAGTATCCACGAAATCCTGTCGAGCCTTAAGAGAGCATTCTCATGCCAACGCCTAACATTTTTCGGCTTAAACTTGCGCCACTTTGCTGCCTTTCTCCATCTCTGTGCAAGATTCTTCAATGTGTATACGCAGCTTGTCCCTCAACTTTGCAATGTACATCATGCCACAGTTGCCTTGGGACATTGACAATGGACTATAATCATCACAAAAAGCAATTTCTTCTCATGATCAGAACATAACATATACATGTTATTACAATGCTAAAGGTAAACATTAGCATGCTACCATGAACGTGGGGTTGTGAATATTATTCTTAAAAATGGTATCAAGATCACTATAGAGTTTGTGCTCTGGATAGTCATATCAGCCATCACATGGGTCTAGCTTGCCAATGAATGCTGTTATTTTGTAATTGTTTCTCGAGGCTTGAGTGTCAAGAACCACGCACTTTTGGTGGTGCGAGTACAAGGTCCCCCCACTTGGACTACAAAAGATCCATACGCCAACAAATCAAACAAAACATTTTCGTAGATTTATCTCGGATTTCAATCGAATGGGTAGCCTTTGCAATATTGTAAAATTCCCTTTTAGAACTGTTCTAAATTCATGTCATTAGGTTAGAAAACACATGATATGATCTAGGACAACATGAGATAGATCAATGAACTTTCTAGATACCTGATTGGAATAATCAGGTAATATACAACAAAAGCGGTGCTTTTGATGCAATCTAACGATTAGATTTTGATTAAGAATTGACCTAAACATCTAAGGATACATACATGTTGCTCAAAAATGCTGAGTTTGGTACTTGCATAACAAGGAGCAAGCACACAACCAACGTCATAGTGTCGGACAAACTTCTTCATCTCTTCGTCATGAGTTGGCATCACGCCATCCTGCGCCACAACATAGCACGTGCCAAGTCTCAGTGACGAGAGATCTCAATAAAGAACTATCCTTTCCTAAGTCATGGATTTGAAATTTTTTGGCCAAACGGTGCGTTGCACCATAAATGAGGATACTTATTTAAGAAAGAGCCATTATATAACATATTCTCCAATTGCATCTTGTAAATGCAAGTCGAAAGAAAGAACTATTAGAGGTCAAGAATTTGTGTTAAAAAAAAAAAACGGAAAACTTCTTATATCGTAAACGTTCATTAAGCCAATAGTAAAAGTAGGAAAATCCTTCACTGATTGCGCACCATTGATAAAAGGATGATCCTTACTCTACTGCAATGGCCCAACAAATCAACAGTGATAGAAGCCATAGGCGGACAATCCGAACCTGGTAGTACTCCGATCATCCCAAAAACCATAAAGACATTTTGATGTTTTAGCAATGCTTAATTACATGTGAGTATGGTCTAGTATTACTGTCTTCAAATGGATGAGCTCAAGCCGAACGCATCGCGGTCCTTCACACAGAAGTGCTCTATCTTGCAAGGGGTCCTTATAGGTCGGGATTATTTTTATTTTTTTTTGGTAAAAGGTAATGATATATATTGAGCTTGAACCAACAAATATACAAGATCCGGCACCACAAAACTTGCACTCAACAAGACAAAAGCGTCTTATCGAGTGAAAGGGCGCCAGACTCAAAACACCGCAACACGGTTAACTCAAGCAAGGGCAAAACAGAGAGCCCAAGGAACAGCCACGCAGGGCTAAGACAACTAACTAAAAGACAAACTAACCAAAAAGCCACGCAGGGCCAAGAAAAAACAACCCGCAAATGTAGTGAAATGCGGTTTAGGCGGGCGGCATAGGAGAGTTGAAGATAGACGGGTCAAGGCCCCAATTCCTTTGTAATCTCTTATTTCTTGAGCAATCTTCCATGCTTTTGAAGGTTAAGGCTTTATCTTTGACAACTTTAATAAGATGTTTCTTGATAGCCGCAACCACAACTGGATGCTCTCTAAAGAGGATGTCGTTTCTATACTTCCAAATAAGATGGCACAGAGCTCCAAAAGAAAAACGACCAATGGCATGATAGAAATCCTTACCTGAGAGGAATCTCATCGCCCATTGAAGATTTTTTGTCCAAGTCCCATTTCTCCACGGGAGGTTGCACCTAGCCGCCCAAAAGTAAGCCATGGTAGCCGTGATGCAACAATCAAAGAAGAGGTGATTGATAGAGTCTGGAGTGAGCTTGCAAAAGGCACAAACTTCATTCCCAATTCTCCCATAAGACATAAGAAAAGCTTGTGTAGGAAGTCGATTTTTAGTAATCAACCAGAGATTAAATTGTTATCTCGGAGAGATGGCCTTGTTCCATATGAAGGATGACCATAGAACCCTGTCCTTCTTTCTTCTTAAGATATGCCAAGCTGAGGCAATCGAGAATACACCAGAAGGATTATCCTTCCACAGAAATTTATCCGGGACCTCTGAGAGAACCGGAAGGGGCTGGTTCCAGGAATCTATCAATGATTTGAAGGCCTGACCTGCCGGAGAAAATAGGTCTACAACCATTGCGTACCCAGGTAACCCTGAATTAGAGATAGTCTGCTCTGAACAAATAAGATCCAGCGGACCTCTCTGATGCCAATGGTCATACCAAAGGGATGTCCCCTGGCCATCTCCAATTTTCCAGAGGAAGTTGAGGCGGAATTCGGATCTCAGGTGGAGGATCCTCTTCCAAGCCCACGAGCAGCATCTTGGCGTCTTAGCCACCCAGAAGTTGGCCTTTTTCAGAAAAGTGGAGTGAATCCATTTGCACCAAAGAGACTCCTTGTCCGTGAAGAGGATCCAAATATGCTTTAGCATCGACGCGTTGTTGCACTCTCGCAAACTCCGAATCCCGAGACCCCCTTCTTCCTTTGGGAGACAAACATCCTCCCAGGAAACCTTAGCTCCTCCCCTACCAAGGCTGGGCCCCTTCCATAAGAATTGCCTAAGAATCTGCTCAATACGATCAAGGACTGCTATCGGAATAATGAAAACACTAGCCCAATAAGCTTGGATTGCATGGAGCACTGACCTTATGAGCTGAACTCTCCCTGCAAATGAGAGAAATCGATGGGTCCAGGATTGCACTCTAGCCAGTATGCGATCGACTAGAGCTACACAATCCGCTTTGCCAAGCCTTGAGGAAATAATAGGCGCTCCTAAATAGCGTACCGGCAGTTTTCCTTCCACAAAACCGAAGGTATCCTTGATCTGACTCCTCAATGCATCTGATCCACCTGAAAGGAATACCTCGCTTTTCCCGTTGTTCGGCTTGAGTCCGCTCCATTCCGAGAATGTATCTAAACCATCCTTCAAAAGGAGGATGGAGGCCATATCCGCACGGCAAAAGAGGAAAACATCATCCGCAAAGAAGAGATGGGATAAACGAGTGGCCCTGCACCTCCAAGAGAAGTTGAAACTCGGTTGCTCTGCACGAGACGTGATGATCCCTGAGAACACTTCCATAACCAAGGTGAAAAGATAAGGAGACATGGGGTCACCCTGTCGAAGGCCTCGGCTACTAGGGAAAAATCCATGGAGATCCCCATTCAAAGAGATAGAAAACATAGGAGTACGAACGCATATCATGATAAGACGAATAAAGTGGTCTGGGAACCGAAAGGTATGAAGAACCAATTCAAGGAAATCCCAATCCACCGTATCATACGCTTTCTGGAAGTCTACCTTTAGTGCACACTTGGGGAGATATGGCTGCAGGTGAAAACCGGCGAATAGTTCCTGGGCCAGGAGAATATTATCACTGATCCGTCGACCCTTAAGGAACGCATTTTGAGAAGGGCTTATGACATCCTGAAGCACTGCGGCGATGCGATTAGCCAGAACCTTGGTAATACATTTGTAGATCGTATTACAACAAGCAATGGGCCTATAATCATTTACCGAGGTGGCATTAGGAATCTTAGGGATCAATACAAGGATGGTGGAATTAATCTCCCTTAACAGTCTCCCCGTAACAAAAAAATCTTTAACTGCTTCAACTGTCAAAGGCCCAACAAGATTCCAGTTACTCTTGAAGAATTCGACACCAAACCCATCCGGCCCTGGGGCCTTTCCACGCGCTAGCGAGAAAATAGTGTCCTTAATTTCCGTCTCCAAAAAGGGGCGGCCAAGAGAAGCGATTTGATCCTCTGAGAGAGGACGCCGAATGGCTTGCTGGAGGTCTCCCATAGACGGTCCAATAGGAGGGGTTCGTGATGCAAACAACTCCTTAAAGTGAGTGACAAAAGTATCCTGAACAAGGCTCGGCTCGGAGACAAGGTTGCCATTCCTATCTAAAACCGATATAATCCTATTCCTCAATTGCCTTGTAGTCACAGAGTGATGGAAGTACTTAGTGTTTTTATCACCCTTCTCGAGCCATTGGATCCTGGATTTCTGCCTGAAGAAGGCCTCCTCCTGACTCCTCAACTCAACGAACGTCCTACGATGACCTCTCTCTAGCTCCGCCAAGAGGACATTGGTCTGGTTATGCTGAAGGTCCACTTGAGCTAGTCTAAGAGCTTCTCTGGATTGAGCAACCCTCTCAGACAGGTTAGAGAAAGAGTCTCTATTCAGTTGCTTCAAACGCCCCTTGAGCACTTTCAATTTGGTAACCAGTCTGAAGATAGGTACTCCATCACCTGGGGCCTCCCACACCTGAGTGAGAATATCCTGAAAAGAAGGGTGTTCCATCCAGAAGTCAAAGAATTTAAAGGGCTTTCTTCAAAGAACTGGCTGGATCACCTTAACCACCATAGGAGAGTGGTCAGAAATACCAGATGGTAAAAAGGAGGCTTCTGAGTAAGAGAAATGCAAGCTCCAAAGAGCGTTAACTAGGACCCGATCAATCTTCCTCACTTTACGATTAGCTCCTGAAGAGGTCGACCAAGTAACTCTAAGTCCAACATATCTCAAATCCTCAAGCTCTGCCTCACGGAGACATTAATTAAATTCATCAAAAGAGGGTGGCCAAGCATTAGTACCCCAAGCCTGTCAGACGGGTATCTTAGGGCGTTGAAGTCACCCGCCACCATCCATGGTAGGTCGAAAATACAAGAACTCATCCTGATCAAGTCCACCCATAGAGGCCTCCGAGAAACAAAATAATTCTTAGCATAGACGACCGAAATACAACAACAAGAACCGGTTGAAAATAGTCTGACTCTTCCATGAATAACCTGATCATTGGAGGATATCACCTCAAAGCTGACCAATGACGGGTCCCAACCGATCCACACCCTGCCCCCTGGAGAAGAATCATAGTTGGCAATCCACGTCCATCCCGGTAAAAGACTCGACGACAGAGGGCCAAAAAGATAATCCGGGACCTTAGTTTCCAATAACCCAACTAGGCACAAGCCACTAGAGAGAGCCCATCTACGGACCTCGGCTCTCCTCAACGGATCTAGTAGTCCTCTAATATTCCAATAGCCGAAATACATCTAAAGCTATGTACAATCTACTCTAAGCAACAAAGAGCGAAGGGCAGCAAGGCCTACCTCGGTTTCATGGAAGAGTCAGACTAGTAGTCCGTGAATTGTAGTCCTCTAATATTCCAATAGGTCGGGATTATTGACACTTGAATTGTACCAAAAATGAAACAATAAAACGAAGGAAAACAATAATCATAAAAATTTTGTCATACGCGACAGCCGATTTCCCCTCCTCTCTTGAATTTGGTTATGACAGCAACAACCAAAGGGACATTTTCGTTGTTTTAAATCAGGGCACTTTCGTCATTTGACGAGGAAGTTCTCCATTCTGCTTCGCGTCCGTAGCCTTCACCGTCCTCTCTAGCTTCACTGTTGGCTGCTGGGTCCACCGGAAGCCACCATCGGCCTACCGTCTCTGATCACGGTAGATGCATGAAGGAAGGCACACAACACACGCACAAGAAACAAAGCTCGATCCTGGAATCCAAAGTTCATTGTCGTTGATTCGAGGTTTGCCGGAGGTGAATCGACGTTGATTCCACTGTTCATGACTTCGATTGCGGTTCCGGTGTCGCCTGGTTGCAGTTCCGATCGCGTGCTGTGCTGACCACGAGGCGTTCCTGCGATTCGTTCTTTCGCTTCAGTGATCGGCGGAAGTTTTCGGTAGATTCGAATCGCATGGAAAAGGACGCCCCGTCTCAGTTGACTCCAACCATCGCTTACGAATCTTCTCTCCACCGATTGAGCTCTTCAACTTCTTGCTCTAGTCCAAGCCCAAGAGTCGTCCTCGCGTCGAATGAATGTACGGATGCTGCTCAGGAAGTGTTCGATGAAAGGACTGAAGGAATCCATCCGTTATTCTGTCCTGTTGGTGGCCGTTAGAATCAATGCTATAATAGCGAGGCTGTGCTCACATCGTCCTCGCCACCAAATCATCAGGTCATCTCTTCTCCAGTTAAGCTTTGTTGTTGGTGTCGATTTGTTCTAGACTGGCCTCTCTCGATCTCTGTTCTGTTCCTTTTTTCTTTTTCTTTTTTTTCCTCCCCTTTCGCTTGACTGCTTCATCGTCAGACATTTGCTGCGTCGTTGTGCCGAGACACTCCTCATCACCAAAAGCCAGAAGCGGGACTGCGACGGTAGAAGCCAAGGAGATGCGGTCGCGATTGCTTTCGATTATTCCGCTTGCGTAGCTCACTGCGTCAGAGGGGTCGAGTCGACTAAAACCTTCCACAAAGAACAATAATCATTGATGCGTCTCATGTAATGGTAATCATTGATGTGCCATTTTGATACTAGCAACATCATCTAAAAGCAGTTTCGCCTGGACAGCAAATCAACCGAATAAGAAGGAAGCAACTGGAATGACATCAGCTGGAGCTTGAATTCATGGAAACGAGCAGCGGCAGCAATGATCTGCATCCGACTGCCCCTAAAGGTCTTTTGGTAGAGACATTGCAAGCCGAAGACAACGAACGTGACTTGAAATTTCTGTCTTCTCTGGGCGGGGGGCGGAGGAGGGGAGAGAGAAGGCTAGGCCAGGCTAGGGAAAAAGATTGAAAGGTGGGAGTAATGGGGCTGGTGGGTCTAGGTCATGGATCACATCAATGGGTTGCTCTTGTGGGCCGTGCCAGTTGGACCAACTTGGCCTTTTCTATTTGTTATTTATTTTTATCTTTTTATTACTCTTTTTCTTTTGTTCTTTTTTACTTCAATTCATTGTTTTCATGATCATTTTTTTTAGAGAAATGTGTGCTTAATTTTTCGACTAAAATTCAAGTGTCGACAGTTTCGAATATGTTTACTATGATATTTGAAGAAGAACATCATGCCATCATGAACAAATTACAAGATGCTATGGCTGCATAAAATTTCTGTTTCTCAATTTCTCTACTTCTCTGTTCCCCGGAACAGGTTTGGAACAGAAATCCATTTGATAACGCAAATTGATTTCTCTATTTCTGAAACGGATTTCTATTTCAGAAATTGTTTTGGAGGAGAAATCAGAAGCTAAAAATTTTAGCTTCTCTATTTCTGAAGTAGAAATAGAAATTGTTTCTTATCCATCCCCCTTCTTCCTTCAGCAGACATTGACTCCTTCTCTCCTCACTACCGTTGCTTTCCCATTCCTTCTCCTCACCTCAACCAAAAACCCTAGCAACTCCGAAGCTATTCATCCTCGCCGTCGCCGCTCATCTCGCCGTCGCCATTGCCGCTCATCTCGATCGGCCAATTTGCTTCGGTCATCCCGTCAGACCCGCCTTGTCCGTCCGAGTCCCCAGTCGCGCTCCAGTCGCCATCGCCTAGTAGCCGTCGTCGTCGCCCAACTCCAGTAGCTGTCGCCATCACCCATCTCCAGTCGCCGTCGCCTAACTCCAGTAGCTGTCGCCATCACCCATCTCCAGTCGCCGTTGCCGTCGCCCATCTCCGTCACCCATCTTCGTCCGCGTCCCCTTCCACTCTCGATTCCGCAGATCTAGTCGCCCAACTCCAGTCGCCATCACCCATCTCTATCGCCCATCTTTGTCCGCGTCCCCTTCCACTCTCAATTCCGTGGATCCAGTCGCCATCGCCCCTTTCTGCTTTTGATTCCTCACAAGGTTCGATCGATCCTTCCCTTTTCGCCTCTTTCTTGGTTGTTCTGTGCTTGTGTTCTGCAATTTGTGCTGCGAGTCGGGGCTACTCTATTTCTATGCATAATCACTATGTTAATAAATGGTGCTCTTTTGTCTTCAAGACTCCTACTGCTAGTGCTTTTTCTATGGTACGTGGGTTCAAATTTTCAATTAACAGGGAAGAGTACCTTGGCACCGGTTGGTCTGACCTTCACTTGTATGGCAAAGCAGTACTTTCTTGCTTAGCTTTGTGTTGTTAATCGGCTTTGTGAATAAAGACTGGTAGGTCAGATGGACGCTTCATATTTTTAGCTTTAGAGTAGTCGTCTGATAATATAACAAAGATTGTTGTATACTCTTTCGATGTCCTTTGGGCCACTAATATAAAAGAAAGAATGTGCATGCACTTTGTCCAGGTCCGTTGGTATTTGGCTTTTCGAGTTGGATTAGGAAATTCGCCTCTATCTATACGTCATGTGAGATGAGCGTCGCACGAGTTTCTTGTTCAATTAGAATGATCATGAAGAAAGAGACCTTTTGCAGAAAATCAAAATTGCCTAGCATGCGAAACAAAGAAATTTTGGAAGATGAACTTTAAGGTTGTCTCGGTCTCGCTACTCGGCCTCTTGCCGACACGAACTTAAAACTCCACGCCACAAGCGTAAAAAATTTTAACCCTGGAACTTCTTACAAGATTCCATATGCTGTGATTGTAAGATGAGCTTTAGGGAGCCATAGACAGCAAACTGTTTCCCATCTTTTGGAAGAGATATCGTCAGAAACATGCGATTTTCGGGGAGATACAGACAGATAAAACTATATTTAAAAAAAAAAAAAAAAAGTAAAGGAGAGTGTAGATAGGTGACCTCTCTCACCAGCAGCTAAAGGTTGAGGCAGTAGTGGTGGTCTAGTCAGGAGACATGTAAAAGAGATCTGCTCATCAAATGATACTCTTTAACTTAGGATTTGTTAATGGACTCCACCTGTTTTGATGCTGTAGTGATGAGCTTGGATCATAACAATTGCTTCAATGTTGCATTTAGATCTCTTTTTCGAACTGATCCTTTGTGTGTGTTTGTTAAAATGCCAGAATTAAATGCGTGAACTAATATGAGAAGTATTCTTATGCTTATTGTTTGGATTGATTGTTGTTCAGTATAGTCATCCTCATCGGAACTCCGAATTGTGACACTACAATCGACTGTCAAGACCTTACTGGATTCACATTAAATTGCTTGTGTATGTGTTGCCTTTCATGCATATTATCTCATATAAAAAGCAAATAAAAATCTGCCATGAGAAATGTCGGGTGTTACATAAAGTCATTGAGATTTTTTTCGCTGACTGTGCTTGTTGGCTTTGGAAGGAACTTAGAGATTTCTCATTGAAATGTTGTTGGCTCTTGGTCGGTTCTTATTGCAAATATGGGATGGATTGAAGGGGTTTGCATTTCCATTTATTTGTTCCTCTCGAATCCCTGATTGACATTGCTTAGTAGAAGTCTTATGTTATTGTATCAATTTCTTGCTGGTGCAAACTCTAAAGCCGGGAGTGACTTGCTTTTGGATTCCATGCATTTTGTGCAATAAAGCATTCATTGTTGTATCATAAATTTCACCCTTTAGCTTCTATTAATCTTATGTAACTGTTTTTCTTGTTATTTGTTATTCTTTAACTTCTAATTTCAGCTTATCCTTCATGATGTGCTTGTTAATCACAAGCTTTTGTTCTTGAATTGGTGCATCATCTAATATATTTTATTGAATATTGATTCAGTTAAGGTTAAATGGCACCCCACAAAGAAGCATTTATAGCAAAGTGGATTGAGTCTTTGACCAATGTGCTTATAAGTTTGTTGGTGGAAGAGGTGAAAAAGGGAAATCGCCCCACCTGCACCTACAACAAAGTGGGGTGGAATAACATACATGCCGAGTTCAATAAACAAACAGAACTCCACTATAATGTAATTCAGTTGAAGAATAGGGTAAACAAACTAAAGAAGCAGTACAACAGTTTTAAGAAGCTTCTTTCACAATTTGGATTTGGATGGGACAATGTCAACAAAACAGTCACTATGGAGGATTCAAGTGTATGGGATTCTCACATCAAGGTATCACTTTACTTGGGTCCATTTTTCCTTATTGTGGGAGTAAGCTATAGTTATATTGCTGATGTATGTCATTTCTATGAAATTTGCAAGATAATATTGAATGGGCTAAATTCAAGAATTATGGGTTTCCTCAGTATCCAGACCTTTGTATTGTGTTTGGTGATACATATGCTACTGGGGAGTATGCAGCAGGAAATGCAGCAGAAAATGCAGAAGAGTATGTGGTGTCGGAGGGAGAAGACAATGGTATTAGTGGCAACAATGTTGGTGGTGCTACGATAGGTGATCCGGAGGAATTTAATGAAAACTGTATTGATGAGGGAGCCTTTACATCTGACGCGACTCCCACCCCAATTCGTGAGAAACACAAGTTGAATAGGACTCCAAATTCCAAGAGGAGAAGAAAGAGTAACAACTATGAACTCGGTGTCACCATGAAAGCCATTCAAGAAATGATCAAATTAAGGACCGCCCAATCAACAAGTGACTCCATAACCTCAGAGGCCCCACCTCCTGTAGACCCCTACTCCATAGCAGTTGTGGTCACCGTTCTAAATAGCATGCCTGACTTGGAGCAGAATCTTTACAATAAGGCTGTGAATCAGGCATGCCTTAATACCATTTGGAGAGAGGCTTTCATGATTGCTCTACCTGAAAGGAGGCATGGACTTATTGAATCTCTTTGAATAGTTGTTAAGAGACATGCTATAGATTTCTATTTTGTTTAATTTCATTCCATGACTTATGTATTTGAGACTTTGTTTGTTTATGTTTTTATGTTGCAATTATGATGACATTATTGCTATTGTTGATTACTATTGGAGTCCTTATCTAATGGGTTTATATTTTTATTTTGTGTGATGATATAGGTAATATGGATGAGGGTGAAAGTAGCATGTCTAATGGTCAAGTAGCATCAGTTGAATCAATTGGACAGGATTTTGATGATTTTGATCTTGATATACTGACAGCATGATTGGCCACTGTTGCGGTGGATATGTCCATGCACACAAGAGAACCTATTAGGGATAGCTCATTATCAGGAGCGCAATGGATAAGGGAGGTTTTTTTATGGGCATTCTGATAGAGTATATGAAGCTTTTAGAATGGAGAGACATGTCTTTTTCAACCTTTGTAGTTTAATGAAGGAAAAATGTTGGTTGGAAGATACCTCATATATTGGGGTAGATGAACAAATCGGGATTTTCTTATCTATGATTTCTCACAAGAACTCAAATAGAGATTTATGTGAGAGATTCCAACGTTTGGGACAAACTATAAGCAAATACTTCACTAAAGTATTGCAAGCAATTCTCAAATTAGCAAAAGAGGTTATCATACCACATTCCTTAATGTTGTCCCACAAGAGATTCTTATAGATTCTAAGCATAAACGTTACTTCCAAGTAAAATTCTCATATATTCCTTTACACCATTAATTTTATTTAGTTGATAATTTTGCATAATACTAGTCTTTGATAAAATGACAGGGCTATGTAGGCGTTATTGATGTCACCAACATTCATGCTTCTGTACTTGTGTCGAAGCAAATCCCATTTAGAGGTAATAAATGCACCACCACTCAGAATGTGCTGTGCATTTCTTCATTTGATATGAAATTTACCGTTGTATATGCTGATTAGGAAGGCTTTGCCAACGATTGTCGAGTGCTTGCAACAGTACTGGAGACTCCTCACTTGGAATTTCCTTGGCCGCCACCAAGTATTCGTTTGTCCTTTAAGGAATAATTTTATTTATGATCATATTTATAGTTATAAATTATGACCAATGTATGAATACATTGTTGTAGGCAAGACGGCCAACAACTACAAGAGAATTGTTCAACTATAGGCATTCTTCTTTAAGGAATGTCATTGAAAGATCATTTGGGGCATTGAAGAATCACTTTTTCATGTTGAGGCACATGCCCTCATTTGCACTTCAAAAGCAAGCACATATGGTAATTGCATGTTGTGCCATCCATAATTACATCTGTGATCAAGACAAGATGGATAGGAACTTTTCCCTATATGGAGATCCGATGTACTTGGTTGAACCTACGCAGGATAAGCTTGCAAACATTCAGTTGACCGAAGAGGGAAACCAAATAAATACGCTTAGGAAAACCATTGCCAATAAAATGGCAAGGGGTAATAATATGCCGAAAATTCCATGAAATTGTATTTTCAACTTTTGTAATGCATTAGTATTATTTCGACTATTATTTTGTATTTGAGGATTTCCTATGTTGTTATCTAATCAATTTATATTTCTAGCACAACTTCCATTTTATTAATTTCGAATCTCTCGCAAATTGCGCCTCCCTCCATGTCAACTAGTACCTACCATAAAATCACTTCGTGGTCTCAAAAGAATGCAAAAAAGTGTAGTGACTTAAACCCGAATCTTGAATGAGGAGAATAAATACAGTCACTATTTGCATGTTAGCATTTGAAAATACCAAAACTTTTATAGTTTACATATTAGCATTTTTTTTATACTAATTACTAGCTTTTATTTACATAAATTGCTAATGTTTTGAAGTTCCTAACTACTCTATCAAATTACCAATATAAATTAAAGTGATTTACCAACTTTTATCAAATTAAATTACCATCATAAACACCAAGAAGAGTGAGGTAAAAGGATGGGGACAGCATGATTCATAGAAATAGAAATTTTTTTTCTATTATCAAACGGATTTCTATTTCAAAAATAAAATTTTGAGTCGTTATCAAACGGGTTTCTTTGCTCAGAAACTTGTCCGAGAAATAGAAATTGAGAAATTGATTTCTAGCCAGAAATCAATTTCTATTTTAAAAATTTTATCATGCGCAGCCTATATGTTTTGTTGCGTCAATTTTTAGTAACCAAGGGCCAAAGTTGTTTTTAGATCAATGAGAAATGGGCCAAAAAAATGGGACAATCCAATTGAACAGAATCGGGTATGTGTTTATGAAATATCGATCCATTGAAAATGACTTAATTTATGAACTGTATTCATATTGACCCAAGTCCAATCTCACAAAGAACACTACAATGAGAGAGAGAGAGAAACGGCTGAGACTTCTTTAGTGAAAGATTATTCTTTGGTATTTTTCTTTTACTGTTTGTGGATTCTTTTTCATTTTATTTAAAGTTTCAAAAGTGAAGAAATGATGAGATGATTGAGGATTCCCATCTTCTTTGTAAAAAGATATGGCGACTAATTTATTTGTCAGATCACCCGTAAATGAGTAATCATCATTATTAGGATTTTACTAATGTATAAATAAATTGGTAAATTATCAGCTCTTTTATTATTTTACAAGTGTCTTTACCAATATATCAATAATATAATAAAGTCACCAATATTCCACTAATATAGAGACCGACCGACTTCGTTGAAATTTTACAAATGTTTTTAGTAAAATACCAACTCAATAAGGAATCTGCCAACCTCCTAATAAATCAACGAATCATCATTTTTTTTCCATGTTGGTAATTATTAGACTAACAAGATGAGGAAGAAAAAAAGAAGAAGGAACAAATAAAGATGAGATAGTGAAGATAGGATTTAAGACATGGCAAAGAGTCGAGGAAAAAGCAAATATGTTGTGGGCCCATGGAACTCATCGTGTAAGGGAAGAAGGAACTCATTTTGTGTTTGCCCTCTCTTTCCTCCCACGGACTAGTTGTGTTTTACCCTTCTGCCCCCACACTCTTCACTAGATAATCTCAAGCACCACTCACAAGTGTCACGAGTATGGGAGGATTCACGGACCATGACATTCTTCCCCACTCAATTCGCAACGCCCTCGTTGTGATCTGCTCTGTCGCTTCCTTGCGTTAATTAACCATTGATGTGCCACTTTTGGGAATTCACATCGAATGGTCACGCTCGCCCAACAAAATAGGTTTTGCTCCATCTGTAGCCTCTTTTGATCTCAGCTAGGGGTGAGCGGTTCCTGGTTCCGGTTCGGTTCCGTCTGGAACCTGGAACCTACCCTTGGGTACATGTTCCTCATTTTTTGGAACTTGGAACCTACCCGTCAGAACCAAGAACCTGGAACCTACCCTGTTACAGGTTCCAGGTTCCAACAAGTTCTTTTTGTTTTTTTTTCATCAAAGTTGGTCACAGCCAAAATAGAATAATTTTGTTAGTATCAGGGGCAAAAACTTCTAGAAACACAACACTAAATGAAAAAGAACTTACAGGCCAACAATTTCCAGATCAACTAGAGAGCAGCATACTGATAAAGCCATACAAAGTGATGCACTATCGATTCTTTCAATGTTGTACAAGTGCAATCTTCTCAATAATATCCTTGAGGAAAGAAGAAAGGCAAAAATTAGGGGTCAATTGCAACGTGAGCAACAGAAGGTCCAAGAAATCATAATTCGATATACCCTACAGCACTACCATCAGCACTCAAAGGATTTTGATGGTGTGGGACTTAATAATTTTGGCTATACACTATTTGTTCATGGAATCAACCCAAAATGCAATTCATAGTCACACCACACCATCAAAATCTTGCTACCTTAACTCTCATAGTCATATCAAATCAAAATGTAAAGCTGCAGAATGCTCGGTCCTTAAAAGCACCATGAGCACATGAAGCATTTTTTTTCTTTTTCCAGTGGAAGCAGAATAGAAAACAACTAGCAACACACTTAGGTTAAAATTCAGAGAGACAGAAAGTGGACATATGTTGTAAACACGTTGCTTGATTACCATTGATGGACTTTTCGGACTATCCTTCCCTTCGCTTCATCAGGAGCAGGATTCTGCTCGAGCTTATTTTCTTTCTCTTCAGCAGTACCTCCAAATGATTTTTCAACATCCTTGAGCACAGCCACCCATCTTCTAAGTAATTGAACTCTTTCAGGACCTCTATACGTAACAGGAGCATCTTCCAATCTTTTGACTGTATTCTTGACACTCTTAAAATTCCGAGGCCCCTAAATGTTCAATGCAATTTGAATAAGTTAAACTGCGAAGAGGCCCCTCCTAAGTTTCCCAAAAAAGAGATACCAAACTAGTTCAGGACATCAATTACCACTGCAAGCTTAAAGGGAAACAATCAGGATGCTATATAAATGACAGTAACAGTAATAGTAACAATATCTAATTAACCAGGACGGGCGAGCGAGCGGAGGCGGTGGCGGTTCGAAGCAATGATGGCCCGAATAGCCAAGCGAACGGTGGCAAGAGGTGGTGACGGTGGCTTGGGGACGGCGGCGGTGGCTCACGGCAGCGAGGAGTGGCGCGGACGGCGCGATAGCTTGTCGGGCTCAACGGCGAGACAGCTCATCAGACGAGCGGTGGGTGGTGGTGGTTCGGTGGCCAAGAGGTGGTGGTGAGTAAGGCGTGGGGCGGTGGTGTGGTGGTGGGTGAAGCAGCAGGCAGCAAGAGGAAGGAAGAAGAAGAAGAAGAAGGAGGAGGAGGAGGAGGAGGAGGAGGAGGAGGAGGGGTGGGGTTTCGGCCGAAAGAGGGGGAAAGAGGAGAGAGAGAGAAGAAAAGAAAAAAGTTGGGGGGCAGGAAGTGACGTGAAGAAAAAGGGGAGAAAACAAAGAGAGAGAGAAAAAGAACGTGGGTGCTTTAGGGTTTTTTTTATAAAAAATCTAACCGGTTTCGCCGGTTCCGTCGGTTCCGGTTATGCCGGTTCCGCAGGTTCCGATTCCCATAGGAACCGGAACCGGAACCGAGAATGCCGGTTCCCAAAAAAAGGGAACCGGGAACCGGAACCGGTCTCTTAAGAACCGGGAACCGGAACCAGTCTCTTAAGAATCGAGAACCGAACCGGACCCTCCGGTGCGATTCTCCGGTTCCCGGTTCTACCCGGGAACCGTGCTCACCCCTATCTGTGACACAAGCATGTAATAGTTACTAGTGAGTCCCAGTTACTTCCTCTAAATTTCTAAAGAGTCTTTCATGGACAGTAACGAGTGCATTGTTTCCAATTAGTAACTAACAACGAGTACATTATTAAGCAAATGACATATTCAAATATTTTTCATCAAAAATGACTATCAGGAACAATATAATTCTTTTTTTTATTCAAATTTATAAATGTGAATATTTTCTTATTTTCGCTAACTGTTTACTTTAAAATGTGATGTTCATGATTAGTAACTTAGAAAGTTACTCTTGGTATTTTCTCATTCATAGAGTCAATTTTACTTGTCATTAACAAGAAATTTTGCCCTAAACTCATTAATAGTGAAGACATTTGGTAAGCAAAAAGCACTTATAATATAATATATTACCAAGAGATTCTTTGCCTATACTTTTACTCTTCTCTTGACGAAGCTCTTCAAATTTTTTTTGGAAAAGAAAAAGGCCGTTTTATTAAATATGAATGCATCTAATGTGCAAAAATCAATTTTACTGTTTTACATATACCAGATTTTAGGCTCTTTCAAGAATTTCACAAAATAGATGAACTCCATACACACGAGTTTACCAACTTAAGTACACTTTTAATAATTTTGTCTCATCAGAAAGATCAAAACAGGTTTCTTCTCTCTCGATCGAATTCACTGGCTAACAAGGCCTCATTGGTCCAGCCTAAGGACCTTAAACAAAGGCCGTGATTATCGAAGCCCCCGTTCCACGTAAATAAAACAGAAGGGTTAACCGCGGGGGATTTGTAACCAATTTGGTAACACCCCCGGCCTGATCCTAACTCTGCTGCGCTGGCCTCTCGACGACTGCCAGTCCAGTATCTTGAAAATGATTTTGTCTCAAAACAGGTTTCTTCTCTCTCGATCGAATTCACTAGCTAACAAGGCCTCATCACGTGGCCCTCGACAGAATTCACTTGCTCTCTTCCTTTCTCTCTCTACATGTAACGATCTGAGTTGATTCCCTTTCGAGATCAGGCTCGGCGCGCTCTGTAGAGCGGGGCCAGAGCATAAACAGAGCCACCTTCACACACGCAAAAGGGACTCGCGTGATTTTTGAGCATTCATAAGTCTCTCTCTCTCTCGGAGATTTCTTTCGAATCCTTGCCTCTCGCTTCGTTGCTAATCGTCACCGCTTCCCGATCGCCAACAGTTCAGGCTGTAATGCCGAAGTTCTCAAACTTTGGTCACGACTACCTACTTCGACGATTCCACTCCTGGATGTTGCTTCTGTTATCTCCTCACTCATATCCAATGTCAATCACTATAGCTAATCATTCTTCTTTCAACTAAACCACATTTGCTCTGTTTTCCGTTGCTTCTTATACGAAGCAGAGGATGAGTGCTATTGTTACCATCTACGCGAAAGCGCTTCGATTGAGACTGTATTGATGATTGAACTTGCCGACTGCCTTTGTGTTGATTTGGATGCAAATCACCTGTTTGATGAAATTCCTTGGCCGAAATGCATACCACCTGTTTGATGAATTTCCTGAACTTAGTCAGTTTGTATTTTGATTCAAGTCTTGACCGAGAATTTCCTTCATTACTAGATTATTGATTGATTTCAGTCATATAAGCGTATATGAGGTCCGTTTCTTCATTAAAAATCATAGGTATTCAATTTTGAACTTGCTCTGGATCTGCTACAACCTGTCGATACATGCTGATTCATAACTGTTGCGGCCTTGAGATGATGTCATTTGGTCCTTGATATTGATGTCATTCCACTCAAGTAAGCATGTGTAGTGAATTTCACGTTCCCTTGAAAGGGATTTATGTCATGAATGAATTAAATTCTACCGGAAATCGATCCTTGTATGCTGACTGTGTCTTAAAATCCCTGATTTAGTGTGCATTTGATTCCAATTTGAGGCTAGTTTGGTTGTTGGATCGTATATGCTCATGCTAGGAAAGCATTATGGTGAATCTCATGCCAATTTGCGAGAATTGGGGTCATCACCAAATTTGAATATGTTAGAATCAAAGTATTGCATGCTGACCGTGATTGCTTTGTGTAAATTCGGTATTAATTTGCCCCTGGATTGATGCCATTTTGATCAAGTAGACTTATATGTACTTGTAGGAAGATATGGCTTCATTTTCATGTTGATTAATCATCAAAGGATCACAATTTGCTGCATCATATGCTCTGTTACAATTATGAATGTCTGCTGGAAGTAGTGGAATAAGCATAATTAGATGGATAAGAGATATGGTGTGTGCAAGTTCCTTGTTAATTTCACATGTTTGGATGGCAATTGCATGATTAAATTGATGAGATTGAAGCTTGATATTGCAATGAGAGTCTTGGCCTGGTTATTGACTTAGAGAAGTCCGATGTTAGTTGAAGTTTATTTCCATGATTCTTGTGATTTCAATGCTCGGGGCATCTATTTTTTGTCATATTGAACATTTTGAAGAATACCAACTTTGTCTAAAGGTGATCTAATAAATTAGCCAGATTTGAGGAAATCTCTCAACAAAACTGGTCACCAAGGCCCCATCCAAATATTGCATGGACGACACTTGCCAACAGAATTCCAATATTCTCTCTCTCTCTCTCTCTCTCTCTCTCTCTCTCTCTCTCTCTCTCTCTCTCTCTCTCTCTCTCTCTCTCTCTCTCCTTTGACACTCAAAAGGCTTATTTATAAGAGCTATTGCTTAAACCTGATTGATCCTTCAAGTGTGTGCGCTTGTGCCAATGTACTGTGCACAACACCAATTGCAACCTATTGACGCTAATGGAAATATCTTTCGGGGAAGCTAGAACTCACATTTGGTTGTGAATTCCAATGTGGCAGATGAAGGCATATACTCTCTGTTTTTTCCTTCCTTGAAGTTCCTTGGCCACTGCTGTTCAGAATGATGTTTCAAAGATATGTTTCTCATTTCATTGGAATGCTCATGATAGACTGATAGTCATCTGTGTCAACAGCACTAAAGAAGCACAACGGAAGATTATCGGACAGAAGATTATCACTGGTGGGGGGAGGGAAGCTTGGTCACCAGCAATAATTTAGTCACCTATCCGATTGCCAACAGTTCCGAGGACTGAAATGCCACAGTACTCAAACTTTGGTCATAATTGCCTGCTTCATCGATTCCATTCCTTAACGTTGTTTTCGTTATCTCCTTACTCATATCCAAGGTCAACCGCTATAGCTAATCATTCTTCATTCAACAACTACATATGCTCTGTTTTCCGTTGCTTTATGTATGAAGCAGAGGATGGGAGCTGTTGCTACTGTCTATGTGAAAATGGACTGCGATTGAGGTTGTCTTAATGATTTGAACGTGCTGCATTTCCTTTGCAATGATTTGGATGTGAATCGTTTCCTTACTTTTGCATCTAAGCTCCCTAGCCGAAATGTACACCAGCCGTTTGATGAAAATCCTGAACTTAAAAAGTGTGTATTTGACTCAGGTCTTGAATGAAGAGAATTTCATTCGTTACTAGGTTTTTCTTCAATTTTGGTCATATCAACCTAGTTGTGTTCCGCTTCTTTATTGAAAATCATAGGCATTCCATTTTGAACTTGCTTTGGATTTGCTAGAACCCTGTCAATACATGCTGATTCGCAGCTGTTGCGGCCCTGAGCTAAAGTCCATTGATCCTTCATTTTTGATGCTATTCCACTCAAGTAAGCATGTGCAGTGACATAAGATTGTGTTACGGTGAATTTCGTGTTCGCTTGGAAAAGATATTATGTCATGGATGAATTAAATTATACTGGAAATCGATCCTTGGATGCTGACCATGTCTTGACATCATTGGGTGTGCATTTGATTCCAAGTTGAGGCTAGTTTGGTTATGGGATCATATATGTTCATGCTAGGAAAGTAATATGGTGAATCTCATGCCAACTTGAGGCTAGTTTGGTCATGGATTGATGCCATTTTGATCAAGTAGACTCATATGCGCTTGTGGGAAGATATTGCTTCAATTTCATGTCAATTTGTCATCAAACAATCACGATTTGCAGTCTTGTATGCTCTGTTACAATTCTGATTGCTGCTGGAAGTCGTGGATTAAGCACAGATTAGATGGATTTTGTCTCAACTTGCTTGTCTTTTTTATTGCCCGTGGGCAAGTGATATCACGTGTTCAAGTTCCTTGTCAATTTCACGTGTTCAGATGGCGCTAGTTGGCTGTTAGTCCCACAAGAATGAAATCAAGGACTGCATATCAAAACAGATGTATTAACAAAGGGTTTCAATTCCCCAAAAAAGCACAAACTTTAGGTTGACTCTCTGTTCTGAGTAAAACTTTTTTTTGTCTAGAAAGAATCAACTTCCACTTAAGTCCCAAATTTGATCCCCATTCAATTGCCGTCCAAAATCACTGTTGAAGGTCTAACATGGCAGCTATGTAGCACAGACACGGCGACACGACACGTGACACGACACGACACGACACGCGACACGTCATTTTTCAAAAAATAGAGAATTTCGACACGTTCCGACACGTTAAATATTAAATAAATATTTTTAATTTTAATTAATTTGATTCAAATTTACAAATAAATAAATAAAGAGTTTACAATAAACTTATACTAATAATATTAATAAATCTAACACTTTTTTTTAATTTCATTATCTCAAATTTACATTTATTTTTCGAAATTCCCCCCTCCCCCAAATTTACTTTTATATTTCGAAACCACTCCGTGCGCCCAGACTTCCCTCATCTCATTCCCCCCAAATTTTTTTCACCTTTTTTTTTCCCTCCCCACCACCTGACAACCCATCACTTCCCCCTCCCTCCTGTCACTTTCCCCTCCCTCCAACACGCCAAGTCTTTTTTTATTCTTTTCAACACCCTAGCAGCGCGGAACGGCGCCTTCTTCTCCTCCTCCTCGCATCCTTTTTTATTTTTTTCCTTCTCAAAAGTTCAAAACCCTAGCAGCGCGGCCCCTTCTTCTCCTCCTCCTCGCCTCCTCCTCCTCGCCGCACGACGCCTATCTCCGAAAGCATCGAAGAGTCGATCAAGAAAAGCACCAGCATTCGCCGAAGGAGCGGAAAAGGGAGTAACCCAGACGCACGACGCCTCCCCCTTGCCGCTGCCGCTGCCGCCGCCGCTGCCGCCGCCGCCCCACTCGACGACACCGCCCTCCCCCACGCGCGCCTCCCTCCTAAAGTTTCTTCTCACGGCCCTCGCCCTCTTTCTCTGGCCGTCTCTCGCCGTCACGGGCTCGCCTTCGCTCACGGCCTCATCTCTACTTCCCTCTCCTCCGCCCTTCGACACGCGTGTCGAAGCGTGTCGACAAAAATTGACCACGTGTCGACAAATTCGACACGCGTTGACCGCGTGTCGGAGCGTGTCCGAGCGTGTGAGGTGTCCGACACGTGTCGGACACGACACGGAGGCATGTGGGACGTGTCCGTGTATCATAGCACGGCAGTCAGTCGTAAATCTATGTCAGCTAACTACTTACCAAAAAGATGCTTTGTTGTTCTTAAAATTTTGGAAAAATCAAAACAATTAGAGGTGGATTCTTCAATTCTGCAGACAAAAGTCTTCAAATTTTGCATTTGGGAATCTTCAATTCGTCGGATAGACTCACGCCCGAGATAGTTGGTTTGTTGAGCTTTTAATAAACCAATTCTGAACTCTGCTTGTCTCGTGATCCAAGGACAGGTGCTCGACCGAAGACAGCATCTTCTGCAGGATCATTCTCAGTGAATCGCCTGCATTCAAGGTATTTGATTGATTTTGGTTCTGGTTCTTCTGAATTGAGGATGGATAGCTATCTTCTTCAATGTCAAAGCTCATTTCAATTCATGGTTTTGCATCTCGTGTTATTCTTACTGAAAGATGCGAGCTTGATGTCCTGCTGGGGTTGGCGATCATGTGCAGAAGAATTACATCCACATATTGTGCCCATGTTTTACCTATCCGAAAACTCAACGGAATGGTGACTCTTCCACATTGCACTCTTTGCGGTGCGTCATTAAGCATTGCTGATGTGGCTATGTGTTTGACAAACATTTTCGGAATGTATGACAGATGACGGCTAGAATGATCAGATCCTTCTTCATTCATTTGATCTTATTCATTTTGTACTTTCAGCTCTGTGAGGATGAAAAGTGACTATGCATATTGATTCGAGTCTTCTAAGCCATGGGTAGGGTGTTACTCATCCATCATTCTGCAGTAGATGACCCCTTGAAATTATTGTCCTTAAAAAAGGATAAACTGATTAGGCAAAAATGTCATTTTTGCTCTGGTGATTAACTTCTCCGTTGTTTAGCCAGGACTTCTTATAGTCTCATCTAATCACTCTCTCCAGATTGTGTAACCTTGCTTCATAAACAATAAATTGAGATGAATTAATGTGTCTATACGTGAAGTTAAGATTTGCACATGAAACTATGTTGCAGTTAGAAGCAGATGCTGCCATGTTAGCTTGGATCCTAGCAGTTGTTCTCATGGCCTAAAGAACCCACATCTTAGTTAAAAAAATTCTACCTGCAGATCAGCTTAGATCCTGACAATTGAATGTAAATACTAAAAGAGAGCATTGAAGAGAAAGAGGGTTTTGATTGTTATTAATGCAAACTGTCCTCTCGAGGAATTTCGCACTTTTGTTTTTTCATAAACCAACTTCTGTTCTTGAAAAATCTTTTTGCGATGTAAGACTGTACGAACTCACTCACCTCAATTGTAACCTGGGACGCAGTGCTTCGTCCACGATCTCCTGCGAATCTGTGGCTTTCATACCGGGCGGGCCTTATTGTTCCAACCAACTCGACTACGTTAATGCCACGCGGGACATGCCGTGGTCCCTCGCCTGGAAGCTGGATCGTTGGCATAGGAGGAGCGGGCTTTATAGCCGATGGCAAGCTAAGTAGCAGGGGACAATCGGTGGTTCCTCGGTGTCAGATAAGCAGTTACTTTTTGTCCAGCGTGGATGCGCTTTCATGGAGAAAAAGATTGCGAGATGGCTGGATAGTTCTAGCATTTTGGAGGCGGTAGGGCCCAAAAGGCAATATTAGTATAAAGAAATGGTGGAGGGGGTCCACTTATTTTCAATCGAAAATTGTATGGCCAGTTGCGGGCCGGGGATTTTGCTCTTCCGTCCAACAGCACCTTGACCACCTCTTCAGCGGCTACTTTGAAAATTGCAATTCGATAAAAAAGATTCAAAGCTTGCCGAAGGATTCGGTTTCCAACTTCTTGATATTTTACAAGCGTGGTCATAAACTACTAATATTATGAAGAATTTTACCGACATACGAATGGATTAGTTAATTACCAACTTCTTATCAACATTGTAAGGGATTCAATAATATCCAAATAAATTAGATTTATCAATGTCAAATTAGAAAATTATGTATTTTTTTAATAAAAAAATTAGATGTGGTTCATAAGTTTTTAACGATGTTATAATTTACTTATGTTAGATTAATTTGTAAGTAACCTCTTAGCCTAGTTAATTAGGATCTCACCCTGAGATTCGAGATTCGAGAGGTAAGGAGCTCAAAGCCCCTAATATTTATCTTGTTCCTCAAATTGAGGCGTGCGTTCACTGCTGCTTTGATTCCACCTTCAAATGCATGTACTCAATTTGGGCTTACTTGACGTCAAGGGTGGCTTTCCTCCTGGCGCCCCATGAGGATCTGTTTATTTCTTTCATTGATCGATATACTTCAACTTTTGTCCATGAGGATCTATTAATTTCTTTCGTTGATCGATATACTTCAATTTTTGTCCTAAATAATCTATTTTTCAGTATAGAATTTGCATATCATGGATATACATGTAATTTATACCTTTTTAACTAGAATATTTATTATATCCACAATCAATACAAAATAGCCTCTATTGTGACACTACAATATTTATACATATATGCTGACTATCCGATTATGCCAGGTTATGTAAATTTTGGAGTACATGTGTAAGTATATTTCATATACCATCGATTAAAATTATTTTTGTTTTGGGTGACTAACCGAATTAGGAGGGTTGCTTTTTTAAGAATTTTGGCTGCTGTTAGTCGTAAAACAATTTGTACGAATTTGGGACTAAATATATAATTGTGTATGGTCATGCACACATTAACGTGACACTTTCAAGCTTTTTCAGCAATTCCTTTTTAATTTCTATTTTACTAGGTATCATATACTTGAATAAAAAGATATTCTTTACTTGAATAATATTAGCATTCACGTATATGAAGTCGCCCTACCAATTCAATTATATATGTAATTCAAAACCTATGCATTGTCACAAGATTAATAGATAGATGTTTATTTAATATCAATAAGGTGTCTAGAACTCTCTGAGCATCCAACTAATCTCCATTTGGTGTGATGGTCCCTCCATCTCACACACGTCAGGTAATCACCGGAGACTCACAAAAGTGTGCTCATGGGAGTGGCCACAAGAGAATGTTCAAGTATAGTGATTTGATCACAAGCTTTGACAAGAAAGATAAACACACTTGCCACCTATGAAGCACGGACACGTTGCCCGTGCTTCCATGTCGTGTTCAACACGTGTTGGAGCATGTCGGGCACGTCAACACGCTAGGACACGGTCGGACACGCGGTCAACGCGTGTCGGATATTCCGACATGTGGTCAACGTTTCTCGACACATTTTGACACGCATGTCTGGAAGACGATGGATGGTGGAGGCAAGGGAGGGCAAGGGAGCAGAGACGAGGCCGCGAGCGACGGCGAGAGACAGCAAGAGAAAGAGCCGAACAGAGAGAAAGAAGAGAGAGAAAACAAACTCCCTTAGATTCATAATCAAAACATCACAGCGTCATGGCCTAGTGCGCTTGCAAAGAAAACTGATCTCGGGCCTATTTGGCTCGCGGTTTACTGACCAAATCTACGAGAACCTTCATAGATATTTTGATGCGTATTCATAGATCATATTCATTCTCAGGTGTAATTCCACTCCGAGGGCTGGTATTTCTTTTAGGGAATGAGCTTGACTAAAGTAGGGGCAAATCTTTTTCATTAGGGGCCTTATTAGTGATTCCCTCTTTTTGGTCCCCGGCCGACTATTCTCTCCATCGGTGATAACATAATTCGACGTTGAGTTTTGTCATCTGCTGTCACGGTTGCACCTCATGGAGAACTTTACTAGTTTCTTCTTGCTATTCATAACGACTAATTGACATATCGATACGAGAGCATATTTATTTTTCTATATGTCATTTGTAGGTTAGGCTGGACGTTTGTCAATATGTACGTGTGAATTGTATTAAAAAAGTCTCACACCGGATAATTGATGTGGTGCGATTAGTTAATTTATCCGAGTTAATCTATAACTTATTGGCTTAGATTTTTTAGCTCCAAGTAGATATGTTGATAGGTTCAAATCTGGACTCTTTCTTGGCGACCACCCTGAACTCCCAATGTGTGGTGTTTGGTAAATATCTCAAGGAACTCAATGTGCATCAATATTTGGTGAATATCTCAAGAAAGAAATCTCGTGATCAATGGTTTCCGAGCAGCCTAGTGTTGTGGTGTAGCACTGCATTCTCGATGGCAATTCAAGATGAAGGTTGGCGTTGTTGTTGTTGTGACCTCACACGCAACAAAGTGGAGATTCACATGTGAATTAATGTAGAATATACCTAATATTGAACTCACACATGAGTGAGGGGGAGATTGTTGAGTTGCACATTTGCATTGTATTAAAAAAGTCCTACATCAGAGAATTATTGATATAGTAACTAATACATCCTAGTTAACCTAAAACTAGATATATTGAATGGCTCAAACTTAAACTCTCTTTCACAATCTCCCCAAGTGAAGTTATCGAGCGTCCAATAGTTTTTGAGGTCAATAGATTTTTCTAATGGCATGCTTGAAAGGCGATCAGAAGGTTTGAAGGCACAGGTGGGGCTACATTGTGCCTCTGAATAGTCTTTGTGAAGGTATTGAAGTACAATAGACAATCAAGGACAGTTGCCTTGTAGAAGGAAGGAAAAATAATACAAATAATTCATGAACTTTGGTCCAATATACAATGTCATCTTTGAGCTTTTAATTTGTTTAACTCGGTTCATGAACTATTGGTAAATGTTCAATGTTATCCTTGAACTTCTAATTTATTCAATGTGACCCTTAAACTATTGGTAAATATTTAATATAGTCATTCTGTTTGTTCAATCGACAATATGATGACATGGTTTATTATATTATATGCTGATTTGGATTTTTAAAATTAACGAGTCAATATATCCGTCTACTTTAAAAAAAGAAAAAAAAAACAAATTAGGGACTTCAAATATCCCACGTGCAAATTTCTTTTCCTAATTTGAGATAAATATTTTACATGGATAATCCATATATATATTGTCTACCATTCAATGGAATGGAAGTCACGTATTCCATTAACTTGAATTAACGAAAAGATGACATTAAATAATTTGATATAGTTAGGTAATTAGATTGAACATTTATTAGTAACTCAAAGTTCAGGACTACATTGAACATTTACAAAAGTTTAGACATTATATTTAACAAATTAAAAGTTCATAAGTAACATTGCATATTGAATCAAATTTTAAGGACCATTTTTGCTTCATTTTTCCTTATAAGGAAAGTGAAAGTAGGAACGTCCTCTTCGGTTTCTTTGCATCTTGCAAGGTGCTTCTCCTCCATGAACCACCACTTGCATGCACGACTGACGTACCACGCGTTTTCCAATTGTCTTGTAGATGTTTCAAACATATTTACCTTATTATTTGAAGAAGAATATTATGTCATCATGAACCTAGTACAAGACACTATATATTTCTTTTCATTAAATCTTTACTTATCAAAGGCCGGCGAGTTATTTCTCGATCGATGGGAGAAATGGGCCAAAAAATTGGGAAAATCCAGTTGAATAGAACCCGGTATGTGTTGATCAAATATTGATCCATTTGAAATGACATGGGGTCGAAGTCCCATAGAATGTGGTGGAAGACTAAACAAGGAGCCGTAAAGGGAAGGTGGTGGGGGGAAAGAGAGAGAGAGAGAGATTGAGAGATTTCTTTAGTGCAAGATGATTGTTTCATAATTTTTCTTTAGTGCAAGACGATTCTTTCATATTATTATTTTCCTTTATTTAAAGGTTCCAAAGTGAAGAAAGGATACGATGGTTGAAGGATTTTTTTTTTTCTTGTCTTTCAGTTCAGATACTTGGCTTCCATGATAGAGGATTCTTTTTCCCTTCGTTTAAAGGTTCCAAAGCGAAGAAATGATGAGATGGTTGAGGAATTTTTTTTCTCATCTTTCAGTTCAGATACTTGGCTTCCACAATAGAGGATTCTTTTCTTCGAGCCTAGGGATTCTTCCTCAAATTATTCGAATTATTATTTTCTTCTTCAAAGTCATCATCTCCTTCCAACGCTAAATCCAAACCCCATGTCTCCCACCACGCTGACATCTTAATGAGCCACAGATTAAACTAATTCCTGCCGATGAAGATCTCTAACTCAAATTTTCTAGAAGCCATAGCGATAATTGCATACAGACAAAATAACCCTAGGCTTTGATACTAGTTTTACGACTAATGCGCAAACAAGAACAAATGAAAATGACTTACGTACAAAATAAATTGCATAAATAAAACCTGAACGCAGCAGATTTACTTTGTCCAATGGTAAAACCTACTTTATGGGGAAAGTTAACAAGATGGTTTCATGATAATCGGCGAAAAATGGATTACAACCGCTCAATTACACTCACTCATAAGTGTTTCTCAATCATAGAGTATCACAAGAATCAGTCACAAGAAATGAGTTTTCTCACACTCTCAGCTCTCTCGGATGATGATTCTCAATAGTCTCTATGTCTCTCACAAGCTTTTATACGTATTAAGCACACTCAACATGCTCAAAGGACCAAACTCACCAATAAAATAGTTATATGCAAAGAAATTATCAGCCCGTATTTGATGACAACATTGATTTCATCATCAATAATGAAAAGAGTTCTTGTGAGAAATTAATGTCCCTTGTTGCATCACCCACACTCCGATTGGCAAGAGTCCAATTTGGACTTCCTAATATGGCCTGAATTGCTTTGCAATTAAATTATGGGTTGAATTTCAAATCAATCGGGATTCACTTTGATTCATAATCAACACATCACAACGTCATGGCCGAGTGCACTTGAGGAGGCAGTTGATCTCAAGCATACTCGGCTTGAGGTTTACCAACCCAATCTACAGGAATATTCATACATATTTTGATGCTTATTCATGAATCATATGTATTCTTAGGGGTAGTTCCTCTCTGAGGCAGGTATTTCTTTCAGTTAATGAGTTTGACTAAGATATAAGTAGGTGCGAATATTTTTCATTAGTGGCCTTGTTAGTAATTCCGGTTTTTTTGGTCCCTGGCCAACTATTTTGTCATCCGGTGACAACATGAGTCAATCTTGAGTTATGTTGTCTACCGTCGCGGTTCCACCTCTTGTAGAAATCTACTTGCAAGGTGCTTTCATTGGTCCCTTCTCTGAGAACCATCACTTGTGTGCTCGGCCAGGGTACTGTATGTTTTCCGTTAGTTCTTGTAGATGTTTTAAATACATTTATCCTAATTTTAGAAGAAGAATATCGTGTCATCGGGAACAAAGTATAAGACACTGTATGTTTCGTCACGTCAAATTTTTACTTACCAAAGGCCAGAGTTATTTCTCGAAGGGAGAAATGGCAAAAAACAAAAAAACAAAAAAACAAAAACAAAAGCGACAATCCAGTAGGATAGAACCTGCTTCATATTGACCCGAAATCCGATCTCGCCCATTTGGCGCGTCGGAGTCGTAGAAATCACGATGGAAGATTAAAAGAGCAGTACAAGTGAAGAGAGAGATTGAAAGAAAAAGAGAGGCGGCAGAGATTTCTTTCGTGAAAGATGATTCTTTCATATCTATATTTTCCTGTTTCGAGGATACTTTTTCGCTTTATTTAAAGGTTCCAGGGAGAAGAAATCATGAGACGGGAGGATTCTTTCATTTATTCCCTTCATGTTGAGGATTCTTCCTCACCTTTCAGTTCAGATACTTGTCTTCTATGACGGAGAATTCTTTTCCTCCAGCATGGGGGATCCTTCTTCAAATTATTCTTTCCTTGGCCGAGGAAAAATGAGATGGTCGTCACGACTTTTCTTGGCCAACACCTTCGTATATATTTTGGGAGTTTCACCCCATCTCATTCAGACGTCTGTCGCATTTCCTATCTCGAATTTTCACCGTCCTTCACTGTCTTCTTCCAGCCACTAGCGCTCTCTCTCTCTCTCTCTCTCTCTCTCTCTCTCTCTCTCTCTCTCTCTCTCTCTCTCTCTCTCTCGTGTTCATTGTATTCATCCTATTGAACCTTTCCTCTTCTTCAGTCGTTTCGTTTTCGGGTTCCATCACTTCAGCCTTCCTCAGCATATATAAATTCTTAACTTTCATTTCTCTCCAAAGAGGAAGGAAAAAAAATCTGAAAGATAGAAATAAAAAAGCGGGAAAATGGCGGATATTGTTCAGTCTATAGCTTCCAAAGTGGCGGAATACCTGGCGGCTCCAATTGGTCGTCGATGCGGCTACCTGATATTCTCCAACAGCTACGTTGGCCAACTGAAGGAAGAACTTGAGAAGCTGGATGACGCGAGGGTTGGGCTGCAGCGCTCGGTCGTTGATGCTGAAAACAACATGAGGGAGATAAAACGCGAAGTTAACAGATGGAAGAATGATGCAGAGACTGTCGCCAACAAGGCGCGCGGCATGCTGGATAACGAGGGAAGAGCCAAGAAAACTTGCTTCTGCGGGTGGCTTCCCAACCCAAAGGAGCGTTATTGTCTCGGCAGGGACGCGAGGAAGACAGCCCAGGCCATCCAGGCACTCATCCCACAAGGTAAATTCGAGAGCGTCTACTATGAGAGTGCTCCGCCGGGGCGTGTCACTGGCACTCCCGATGTGAATTCCTCAGCCGGTGATGGGGGCGACACTATCGCAGATTCGCGAGCTTCCGTCTTTCAGGGCATAATGAAAGCTCTGGATGATGAGAAGCTAAGAGTGATTGGGGTCTACGGGCCTGGCGGCGTGGGGAAGACTACGCTATTGGAGGAAGTCGAGAAGAAACTCAGGAAAGAGAAGGGACCGTTCCACATGATCGTCAAAGCAAAAGTGTCACAGATCCCTGTCTCGAAGAATATCCAAGATGAGATCGCTGACGCCTTGAAACTGGATCTGAAGGACGTGCAAAGCGAACGCGGCCGGGCAAATCGTCTGTTGGAGAGATTACAGCGGGATCCAAGTGAGAAGGTTCTCATAATATTGGATGACCTATGGGGGGAACTTGATTTGAAAGCGGTTGGAATTCCTTCAAGAGACATTAGCGGGAAATGCAAATTGTTGCTCGCATCAAGATTTGAAGATGTGCTGAAGCAAAAGATGTGTGCCGATGAAACATTTTTTCTTGGAGGCCTAAACAACGACGAAGCTTTCGGGCTATTTGCAAAGACGGTCGGCAACAGGCTCGAAGACGATGAGGATTTGAAAGCAATAGCGGCTCGAGTGGTCAAGAAGCTTGCAGGTTTGCCTCTTTTGATTATCTCCGTTGCAAAAACCTTGAAAGAAAGCCCTGTGTCCGCATGGAGAATCGCACAGATAGAAATAGATGAGTCAACTAAAGAAATACAAGAAACAATAGTGAAGTTGAGTTATGGCCATTTGAAGTGTGAGGACGCGAAGTGCTTATTCTTGCTCTGCGGTCTTATTGGCGGGACCATTCAGGTCGAACTTCTATGGGTATTAGGCATGGGGTTGTGCTTGCTTGAAAAAATTAATGAGACAATACAAAATTCAAGGGATAGATTGAAAAATATTCTGGATAGCCTCCATTCCATTCATTTGTTGCAGGATGGAGGCGATGATAAGAAACATGTGACCATACACGATCTTTACAGCGAGGTGGTCATCTCAGGTGCATATAGTGGGCAGGATTCCTTAATGATTAACAACAATTATGGCTCATGGCCAAAGGAAAAGCTTGAGAAATGTTGGGCATGCCTGGTTAATGTTGGCAGTGATAGGCTTGTTGAACTAATGCTGCGTCAGTTTCCCCACGTGAAGATACTTATGTTGTCAGAACAAAACGATATGGGAGATTGTAGTAGAATTGATTTCACATACATGGAGGAGCTTCGAGTCCTCTATCTTCGCTCCATGCGTATCACCAGTTTACCTTCCTCGATGGAAATCCTCGGGAACCTCCGGTCATTAAGCATAAATTGCTATGTGGGGGATGTGGCAAATCTTGGCAAGCTCAAAGCATTGCGGATTCTTAGCTTCAATGGGTCTATAATTTCTAGACTGCCTAAAGAAATCGGGAAACTAACAAATCTAAGATCGTTGAATCTGAACCACTGCTACTTGCTTAAGATAATCGAGCCTGGAGCCCTAAAAGGCTTAATCAACTTGGAAGAGTTACATATGAAGAATAGCTTTGATGGGTGGATGGGCAAGCATGAAATACCGTCGGAATCGTGTGTTGCTGGGCTTGCTGAGTTGAAGAGCCTGACAAAGCTGGCATCTTTGGAAATATCGATTCCGGATCCCATCATACTCTTAGAGGATGGTGACCTACCATTTGAGAACCTGCACAAATTTTGGATCAACATAGGATATTTGGGGTTTCGGATGGAGAGGGAATATGAAGGTTTGACAACCATGAGGCTCGATCTGAAAGGGGTGGAAGGGTGCAATAGTATTCTTTCAAGAAAATGGGTTAAGAAAAATCTGCAGAAGACTCAATGCTTATATTTAAGAGGGTTGAGTGAGTTCAAAGAGAGCGCTCGCGAATTGTGCACCCAAGGATTCCAAGAAGTGAAGTATCTCAGCATTACAAAAAGCCCCTTAATCAAGTACATTGCCGATTCATCCGATGCCGATCCATCCAATGGCCTTCCTCTCATTGCTTTTGGGAAGTTAGAGTCTTTTTACCTTCAAAATCTTGTTAATTTGGAGAAGATATGCCATGGACCCATTGCGCCAGAGTGCTTCAACAAATTGAAAGTCATGAGAGTAAATTGGTGCAAACGATTGAAATACTTGTGGCGTCTTTCAGATATGCAAAGACTTGTACAATTGGAAGAGATTTCATTGTGGGAATGTGAATCAATGCAATCCATTGTCACACATGATCCAGGAGAAGATATAGTTTATACCAATAACAAAGTTGAGTTGCCTAATGTACGTCATCTGGGATTGATTAACTTACCAAATATGACAAGCTTTTGTACCAAAGCTGAAATCACATCAGAGGATATTCCAATCCAGGTAATTTTTTTTTTTTCACTTTTTCCCTCTATCAATTTGCCCTATTAGGATGAGATGATATTGGTGTTCACTCAATGTTAGTACATATTGCATTTTAACTTTGATTATTCGTACAATTTTATTCGCCTTTTGATTTACAATTGAAAAATCATCTCAAATAGAAGACAGGTCCAATTATAATTAGAGGGAAGCTGCTTTCCACGACTTATTATTTAAAAATAATAATAATCAACGGTAGATTATTGGACCTATAACTGGGGTTTCTACTATGACTATTTATTATTTATTTAACATTTTTAATGAGTTGAAAAAATAGTAGTGTGCTGAATGAATATAAGCAAAAATGAATCTTGAATGAATAAATAAAATTCAATAATTTCAAAATGAAGAAAGCGACGTCCAGAAATTCAATAAATGGATGGCGAGCGAGAAGCCACATAACAAAGAAAGTCCCCAGAATTCATGTCCCACCTAACATGCAATTTTGTAACTTCCAACATGTCATGCCAAGTTTCCAATGTCGCCATGACAACATGACCGTGCAATTGTGCGGCACTAGCAGCATGATAGTGGTGAAGATATCATCATGAAAATGATTTTGCTTTTCACATAAGAGAAATGATTTTTTTTTTTTTTTTGCTTTTTAGCCTGAGAGTTTCACTCATTTTCTCGTGAAAATAGCTTGATTTGTAACAAACTCACCTTTAATGAGTCTCATTGTGGCGCTTTGTTAGGTTTCATTGCCTCACTTGGAATCCCTGGTAATGGTTGGATTCCTTGCCCCAGAAAAAATACTCTACAGTGAACCCTCAATAAAATACAGCGTTGTGAAATCGCTAAGGATAGAAGAGTCTAAATCCACGTCGAGTATTCCAAAGATAGGATACTCAAGCTGCCAAATTTGGAGTCAATGAATATTTGTTGTTGTTATTCATTAAATAATCGGTACGAGTGAACGAAATTCAACAATCTTGAAATGAAGAAAGTGAGATTAAATAAATGGAAGGCGAACCAAGAGCCACGTAACAAAGAAAGTCCACCTAATTGATGTTTCACCTACATGCAAGTTGTAATTGATTTTAACAAGTCATGCCAACCTCACCATGTCAACGTCATTCTGCTTCCGTCATCCCTTTCTTCAGCTACTAAGGGGATATTTCCTTCTCCATTCTTTCAGGCACGACAAAAAATCTACATATTCCGTCCTCTGATCAATTGATTTTTGAATATTTAATTTTGATCAATTAAGTTTTTGACATTCTTAAGAGACATCGAGGCCATTCATGTATTCAATGTCCATTTGTTTCAGTGAAAATTCCTTACTGTTGAAAAATGTTTTCTTGTTAAATCGTTTTTTTTCTAGAAATTGTTTCCCCATATTTGGTTCTACTGAAAACGCAATTTGAAAAGATGTTTTATGATGTTTATTAACAAAGCGCAAAAATTTACAAAGTGAAGATAAGAACTGTTATGGATCCTTAATAGAAACAAGCCCGAATAAGTCATATTTACTTGTTCTTAATGAAAACCAATAAGTTAACAAAAACTTTATGAAAAACTGAACTTTGATATGATTATTTTTTGTCAATTTTGAAGTTCAAAATAGAAAAAACAAAAGAAAAGATAACCAAATTATGGTAGTTGTTTTGAAGATACGTAAATGATTTCAAAAGAAAAGATAAAAAATTATGGTCATAGTTTTCAAGATCAGCTAAAGAAAAGATAAAAATATGATGACAATTGAGAGAGAGAGAGAGAGTTGTGCGATAGTGTTGCAGAGAGAGTTGTGCAATAGTGCTGCATTTGCAACATGATAGTGGTGAGGATATCCTCATGAAAATGATCCCTTTTCACAGAAGAGAAATTCAGAAATTCATTTTTTTCTGTATAGTCATTTTCATGTATCCATGAGAAGTCTGAAAGCAATTTCCTGAAAATAGCTTTACTTGTAAGAAACTCACCTTTAATGAGTTTCATTGTGGTGCTTCAGTAGGTTTCATTGCCTTGCTTGGAATCCCTGGTGATGTTTGGACTCCTTGGCCTAGAAAAGATACTCTATAGTGAACCTTCATTAAAATACAGTAATCTGAAATCGCTAAAGATAAAGGAGTCTACATCCACGTCGATTATTCTAAAGGATTGGATACTGAAGTTGCCGAATTTGGAGTCAATGAAAATTGCGTGCACTCCATCTGTAGAAGTTGTTTTCAACCTAGAGGAGCTAAAAGTCATCAAAGAAGTGGAGATTCTCTCTCGGCTGAGTACATTGGAATTATCTAAGTTGCCGAACCTGCGGCACATGTGGAAACAAGATGTAAAACTACAAGGAATATCGATACTTCAGAACTTGAAGAAGCTCTTTATCAACAATACGGGACTCTCATTTCTCTTTCCACTGTCTGTGGCTAAATGTCTTAGAGAAATTAGAGACATTAAAGTGGTGGATTGTCCGAATATGAAGGCGGTGATTGTTGATGAAGAAGGAAGAGATGATGGGATAGATGATATTATAGAGTTCCCATTATTGGAGCGACTATCTATAAGCCACTGTCCCACGGAGAAATTCTTCTCATATCCTCATGGACAAAAAGAGTCAATAACCACTACTTCAGATTCACAAGATACTTATTCGGATTCTTTCTTTGATCAAAAGGTACGAATCCTTTCTTTAGAGCTTACGCCCATAACAGTCATAGGCACGCGATTGGTGGGGCAAGTATTAATATTTTTTTGAAGATTTTTTTATTTGGTTTATTAGTTAAAATGTTTTTATAATTTATAGCTACACTTGTTAGAGTAAGGCCATTGGTGAAAATTCTATCCTCCACCGCATTAGACAGATCGGTATAACATTAGGCCAAATTGTAAAAAATTTCATAGCTATGATCTGATGTACAACTCTTATGAGCAGATAAGTTTACCAAGCTTGGAGAAGTTAAATCTCCACTCGCTAGGATCCTCTCGCCGTGGCTGTGGGCTCGGCCTCGCCATTGTTGGGCGAGGCATATGGCACAGTGAGCTTCCCAAAAGTTCTTCTGAATATTTAGCCAACCTCACCCCGAAACAAGATTTGCAATCACAAGGAAAATCAATATTTCGGAATCTGAAGGTGCTCTCTATCAAAAATACAGGGCTATCATTTCTCTTTTCAGTGTCTGTGGCTAAATGTCTTAGGGAAATTAGAGAGATTGAAGTGGAGGATTGTCGGAATATGAATGCGGTGATTGTTGATGAAGAAGGAAGAGATGATGGGATAGATGATATTATAGAGTTCCCATTATTGGAGCGACTATCTATAAACCGCTGTCCCACAGAGAAATTCTTCTCATATCCTCATGGAAAAAAAGAGTCAATAACCACTACTTCAGATTCACAAGATACTTATTTGGATTCTTTCTTAGATCAAAAGGTACGAATCTTTTCTTTAGAGCTTACGCCCATAACAGTCATAGGCACGCGATTGGTGGGGCAAGTATTAATATTTTTTTGAAGATTTTTTTATTTGGTTTATTAGTTAAAATGTTTTTATAATTTATAGCTACACTTGTTAGAGTAAGGCCGTTGGTGAAAATTCTATCCTCCACCGCATTAGATAGATCGGTATAAGATTAGGCCAAATTGTAAAAATTTTCATAGCTATGATCTGATGTACAACTCTTATGAGCAGATAAGTTTACCAAGCTTGGAGAAGTTAATACTCCACTCGCTAGGATCCTCTCGCCGTGGCTATGGGCTCGGCCTCGCCATTGTTGGGCGAGGCATATGGCATAGTGAGCTTCCCAAAAGTTCTTCCGACAAATTAGCCAACCCCACCTCGAAACAAGATTTGCAATCACAGGGAACATCAATATTTCGGAATCTGAAGGTGCTCTCTATCAACAATACAGGGCTGTTATTTCTCTTTTCGGTGTCTGTGGCTAAATGTCTTAGGGAAATTAGAGAGATTGAAGTGGAGGATTGTCCGAATATGAATGCGGTGATTGTTGATGAAGAAGGAAGAGATGATGGGATAGATGATATTATAGAGTTCCCATTATTGGAGTGACTATCTATAAGCCATTGTCCCACGGAGAAATTCTTCTCATATCCTCATGGAAAAAAAGAGTCAATAACCACTACTTCAGATTCACAAGATACTTATTCTCATTCCTTCTTTGATCAAAAGGTACGAATCCTTTCTTTTGAGATTACGCCCATAATAGTCATAGGCATGCAATTTGTGGGGCAAGTAATAATATTTCTTTGAAGATTTCTTAGTTGGTTTTATTAGTTAAAATGTTTTTATAATTTATAGCTATACTTGTCAGAGTAAGGCCGTCAGTGAAAATTCTATCCTCCACTGCATTAGATAGATTGGTGTAAGATTAGGCTAAATTGTCAAATTTTTCATAACTATGATCTGATGCATAACTCTTATGAGCAGATAAGTTTACCAAACTTGGAGGAGTTAATACTCCACTCGCTAGGATCCTCTCGCCGTGGCTGTGGGCTCGGCCTCGCCATGGCGAGGCATATGGCATAGTGAACTTCCAAAAAGTTCCTCCAACAAATTAGCCAACCTCACCCTGAAACAAGATGTACAATTACAAGGAATATCGATGTTTTGGAACCTGAAGAAGCTCTCTATCAACAATACGGGGCTGTCATTTCTCTTTCCGGTGTCTATGGCTAAATGTCTTAGAGAAATTAGAGAGATTAAAGTTGAGGATTGTCCAAACATGAAGGCGGTGATTGTGGATGAAGAAGGAAGAGATGATGGGACAGATGATATTATAGAGTTCCCATTATTGGAGCGACTATCTATAAGCCACTGTCCCACAGAGAAATTCTTCTCATATCCTCATGGAAAAAAAGAGTCAATAACCACTACTTCAGATTCACAAGATATTTATTTGGATTCCTTCTTTGATAAAAAGGTATGAATCTTTTCTTTAGAGCTTACGCCCATAATAGTCATAGGCACGCGATTGGTGGGGCAAGTATTAATATTTTTTCAAGATGTTTTTTATTTGGTTTATTAGTTAAAATGTTTTTATAATTTATAGCTACACTTGTTAGAGTAAGGCTGTTGGTGAAAATTCTATCCTCCACCGCATTAGATAGATTGGTGTAAGATTAGGCCAAATTGTCAAATTTTTCATAGCTATGATCTGATGCACAACTCTTATGAGCAGGTAAGTTTACCAAGCTTGGAGAGGTTAATACTCCACTCGCCAGGATCCTCTCGCCGTGGCTGTGGGCTCAGCCTCGCCATTGTTGGGCGAGGCATATGGCATAGTGAGCTTCCCAAAAGTTCTTCCAACAAATTAGCCAACCTCACCTCGAAACAAGATTTGCAATCAGAAGGAACATCAATATTTCAGAATCTAAAGGTGCTCTCTATCAAAAATACAGGGCTGTTATTTCTCTTTTCGGTGTCTGTGGCTAAATGTCTTAGGGAAATTAGAGAGATTGAAGTGGAGGATTGTCCGAATATGAATGCGGTGATTGTTGATGAAGAAGGAAGAGATGATGGGATAGATGATATTATAGAGTTCCCATTATTGAAGCGACTATCTATAAGCCGTTGTCCCACGGAAAAATTCTTCTCATATCCTCATGGAAAAAAAGAGTCAATAACCACTACTTCAGATTCACAAGATATTTATTCGAATTCCTTCTTTGATCAAAAGGTATGAATCCTTTCTTTAGAGCTTACGCCCATAATAGTCATAGATGGTGGGGGCAAGTATCAATATTTTTTTGAAGATATTTTATTTGGTTTATTAGTTAAAATGTTTTTATAATTTATAGCTACACTTGTTAGTGTAAGGCCATTGGTGAAAATTCTATCCTCCACCGCATTAGATAGATCGGTATAAGATTAGGCCAAATTGTAAAAAATTTCATAGCTATGATCTGATGTGCAACTCTTATGAGCAGATAAGTTTACCAAGCTTGGAGAAGTTAATACTCCACTCACTAGGATCCTCTCGCCGTGGCTGTGGGCTCGGCCTCGCCATTGCTGGGCGAGGCATATGGCACAGTGAGCTTCCCCAAAGTTCATCCGACAAATTAGCCAACCTCACCCCGAAACAAGATTTGCAATCACAAGGAATATCAATATTTCGGAATTTGAAGGTGCTCTCTATCAACAATACAAGGCTGTCATTTCTCTTTTCGGTGTCTGTGGCTAAATGTCTTAGAGAAATTAGAGAGATTGAAGTGGAGGATTGTCCGAATATGAATGCGGTGATTGTTGATGAAGAAGGAAGAGATGATGGGATAGATGATATTATAGAGTTCCCATTATTGGAGCAACTATCTATAAGCCGTTGTCCCACAGAGAAATTCTTCTCATATCCTCATGGAAAAAAAGAGTCAATAACCACTACTTCAAATTCACAAGATACTTATTCGGATTCCTTCTTTGATCAAAAGGTATGAATCCTTTCTTTAGAGCTTATGCCCATAATAGTCATAGGCACGCGATTGGTGGGGCAAGTATTAATATTTTTTTGAAGATTTTTTTATTTGGTTTATTAGTTAAAATGTTTTTATAATTTATAGCTATACTTGTTAGAGTAAGGCCATTGGTGAAAATTCTATCCTCCATCACATTAGATAGATCGGTATAAGATTAGGCCAAATTGTAAAAATTTTCATAGCTATGATATGATGTACAACTCTTATGAGCAGATAAGTTTACCAAGCTTGGAGAAGTTAGTACTCCACTCGCTAGGATCCTCTCGCCATGGCTGTGGGCTCGGCCTCGCCATTGTTGGGCGAGGCATATGGCACAGTGAGCTTCCCAAAAGTTCCTCCGACAAATTAGCCAACCTCACCCCGAAACAAGATTCGCAATCACAAGGAATATCAATATTTCGGAATCTGGAGGTGCTCTCTATCAACAATACAAGGCTGTCATTTCTCTTTTCGGTGTCTATGGCTAAATGTCTTAGAGAAATTAGAGACATTAAAGTGGTGAATTGTCCAAATATGAAGGTGGTGATTGTTGATGAAGAAGGAAGAGATGATGGGACAGATGATATTATAGAGTTCCCATTATTGGAGCGACTATCTATAAGCCGTTGTCCCACGGAGAAATTCTTCTCATATCCTCATAAAAAAAATGAGTCAATAACCACTACTTCAGATTCACAATATACTTATCCGGATTCCTTCTTTGATCAAAAGGTATGAATCATTTCTTTAGAGCTTACACCCATAATAGTCATAGGCACGCGATTGGTGGGGCAAGTATTAATATTTTTTTGAAGATTTTTTTTATTTGGTTTATTAGTTAAAATGTTTTTATAATTTATAGCTACACTTGTTAGAGTAAGGCCGTTGGTGAAAATTCTAATCCTCCATCGCATTAGATAGATCGGTATAAGATTAGGCCAAATTGTTAAATTTTTCATAGCTATGATCTGATGCATAACTCTTATGAGCAGATAAGTTTACCAAGCTTGGAGGTGTTAGAGTTTGAGTCGGTAGGAACGTTAAAAAGTATATGGCGCAGTGAACTTCCCAAAAGTTTCTTCAACAAATTAGCCAAGCTCACCCTTGGAAAGTGCTTCAACCTACTTGATGTCTTCCCTTCGACAATCATAGGGAGATTGCAAAACCTCGAAAGTGTCGAAGTTTCAAAGTGTCCCTCCTTGGAATCTTTGTTTGATTTTGGATCCCTTGGTTCATATACGGAACAGACAATTGTATTGCTCCCCAAATTGGAAACAGTTGAGGTTCATAGATGCCACTCCCTGGAATCTTTGTTCGATTGCGGATCCCTTGATTCAAATATGGGAAAGAAAATTGTATTGCTCCCCAAATTAGAAGAAGTGTTAGTGAGTGGAGCAGCAAGGCTGAGACACATGGTGATGAGTGACTCCCATACGGTTTTGGGTTTTCCTAGTCTAGAAACGGTCAATGTTCTAAAGTGCTCCGAGCTAAGATATCTCTTCCCCAATTATACGGCCACAACTCTAGAGAAACTTTATGCCCTAGGGATTATCGAATGCGAACAAATGAAGGAAGTGGTTCCCAAGGGAGAAGGTGGTCTATCTAAGGCAGAAGTGATGAGTTTCCCTTCCTTAACTAGTTTATATATTTGGCGGTGCCCTAACTTTAGAGCATTCATTTGGAGTCCTACAAGTGTTGAGAGGCAGCTAGGCGAGATGATCAAAGAAAATGATGAATCACTCCAACCGTTGTTCAATGATATGGTTTGCTCTATACCTTATTGTGATCGCCTTTAATCTTGCATTATCATGTTTTAGAATGAACAATGTAATAATTTGTCCTACTTATCCTATTTTCTCACATTATCGTCGTGCAGGTTAGATTTCCCAATTTAGAAAAGCTATACATTAGAGGCGTCCAGTGCAAAGAGTTATGGAACAATCAAATTTCTGATGATTCTTTTTGCAAATTGGAATCTCTTATATTGAAGGATTGTGACAATCTCCATCATATTGCCCTATCCCATATGTGGAAGAGGCTGCAGGACTGTCTGGAAACCTTAGAAGTGAAATCATGCTGTTTAATTGAGATCATATACGAAAGTGATGGGACAGTGGCGAAGAGCAGTAATTTGAGGACACTGGATTTGCGTGATTTAGACAACTTGCGGCACATTTGGCGGTACGACAATCTACCAAACATCCCATTCCCAAATTTGAGATACATAAAGGTTGTGAGGTGCTCCCGTTTGGATATGCTTTTCGCCACCTTCACGGCGAAATTTCTCGGGCAAATCGAAAAGCTGGTGGTAGGGTCATGTGAAGATATGGAACTAATTGTTGACCATGAAGAATGTGAAGAAGTGACTGGTAACACAATCACCTTCTTTGGGTTAACTACTCTTAGACTTTACAATTTGCCGAAATTCAAGAGCTTCTTACCAAAGAAATATTCTATGGAATTCCCATCCTTGGATGACTCGAGTAGAATAGAGCTGGACCAAGGCAACCGAAGTGCGGAGGAAAGTGAGGGGGAAACTGAGCGGTTAGATCGCGAAATTGAGAAGGCAAACTGCGAAAGTGAGGTGGAAAGTGAGGGGCAAAGTGAGGGAGAATAATTAGTTTTATGAAGTGAGCCACAAAAGTTTGTGAATGTTGCAACGGATGGTGTCTGGCAAAACAAAATGGACGTGACTGGTAATGTGAGATTTTGTTTTTTTCTTCCGTATTCTCTTCTACACTTCCCTCGAAGTGCGTGATTGTTTTCTTGGCTATTCATTTATTTGGTTTGTGTCCTGGGCTACAGTGACGAGTGACCAGTCATTGGACCATAAATTGTGGGGTTATGTTGTATAAATCCTAATCAAGTGCATTATCGTGTTTATAAATTTTCCCGTGATATTAGAAAATGTATGTGCTATTATATTAAGCAATCGAAGTTGTGATGAATTACCTCACGACAACCGTTGTAGGGGGAAGAAGGAGATCGAGGAGATTGCAATCTGGGAAAGCCCATGTTCCTCCTCTCATCTCTCTCTCTCTCTCTCTCTCTCTCTCTCTCTCTCTCTCTCTCTCTCTCTAACAATTGATAAAGGCTGAGACTATTTGAGTTTAAGGGACGGTATTATGATTTCAAGTTCGACGAAGGTTGAATGTGAGTTGAAATCAGTGATAACGAGGATTCCTTTGAGTGGGTTGAGTATTTGAATCTTCATGATTCTTATCAAGGTAAACTTCGCTCTGTTTCTCCTGGAGGTAAGGACCGAGTGCTTGATACCGCCGGCATGAAATTTGGTCGAGTTTGGGACTATCCTGATGAACTCATTCAGGTGCCCTTTATTGAAACGCCTACCATACGTTTGATTGAATTCCTAAACAGTTTTAGCATGCATATTTCACAAGTATTCTTGCATCGTGATAATTATCTGGTAATGGCGTGCTTAAACTGAGAGCTCTCCAGTGTATATGACAAATTATTTTCGTTGATGTTGGTTGAACTTTCCCGGTGGTGCCCAATGCTCCCATGACTGAGAATTTGAACAAGCCGCGTTGGCTTAATTTACTCAGAACTATGTTTTCCTTATCAATCTATGATTTCCTATATGGCTATTCTAATATTCATGACACTTACCATCTTTGAATTGGAAATTGTGAAATCCTTCTTTGAAATGTGCATCGTTACTGTGTACTTCAGTGAATTCCTGTGCTTGATCTCGCTTGTAATCAATTTCATGACTTCATCTTTTGCTTGATCTCGCTTATAATTGGTTTTGTGTGTCTGGATGATTATGCCTTGCATTTCTTGATCCATTCAGTGATACCCAACCCCTTCGCACTGCCAATGATATTCGGTTCATTTTTTTGGCGAATGCATGGGCCTCTACCTCTTTGATTTTCTTCGTTTACTGAAGACTCTGAAGTTCATTCCTCGATGTCATTTGCTTGTATCTTTTCTGTAAATGGCGTGAGAGTCCCTGTCATAATTGACATTTGATGGCTGACTGCATAATGAGTTGTTCATGCCATGATTGAATGCTTTGCTCGATTCATTGTCCACATTGCCAATTTGTATACAAGTTCAGTTGTTGCCGAATGAGTCTCAACCATGAGAATTGACTTTAGAATGTGGCTCAATGCTGTTTTCCCGTGTTTATGATGTTGTGTTTCAGTTTTTGCAGCATGATTTCGTTGGAAATGTGGTCTTTAGTATTTGGTCCTAACAGTTTTATTTTTGGTGTAAAATCAGAATTGTTCCCAAGTTATTCAAGTCATTTTATCAATATATGTTGGATTCATGTTAACCCCATGTTGATTTCTTATAGAGTTCAATATGTTTTTTGCGTCCCATGTGGGCAAGGAGTGGATTTGATAGATCTTGGTTTCATATGAGAGTTAATTCGGTAGCACATGATGGTACATTGACGGGCAGATGATTTCTTGTCATTTTTTAGTCACTAGAGTCTCTATCTAAATCATGATCATGCATGTCATTCTACTACTCGTATTTCTCAATTTTCAGTAGTTCAAATTACCTCAATACCATGAGCCACATTGCTTTAGAATCGAATGTGACTAATTTACATATCCGATCATGTTGTAATCGTATCGGGAAGAGTGGTGGGCAATCTGAGGATTTTGCCGCCCACCTGAGGAAATGTTTCGAAACTGGCCAAAGGACTGACTTTACCCTCTTTGCTCAGATGGATCGGACATTGCATCAGGTGGCCTCTCATTTCCTTGGGACTATGTTGGCCCTCATCCACATAAGCCCTCCAGTTCCGTTTGGCTATTTTGTTCGCTCTCTTCATGCGTTCAGTGCTTTGTGGCTCCTAGGAGCTGTCCTCTAAATCTCCCAAGTACTCCACCCAAAGCGACATCATATTACCATAAGCCTGCACAGCATCATTAAAACATTATTAGTCACAAGCTTAAGTTTTTGATAAATGTCGATGCACTCACTGGGTGTTCAGCTAGCACCTGCTATTAAATTGCTGTAACCACATGGAAATATGACATACTTGAACTTCATACACAACTCCATAGTTGTGCCCTTTGAATCCAAAATCAGTGGTATTAGCTAATGCGCAATTCTCAGTGGGACCCACATGCACTCTACATCACGCGGCCCTCCGCAGAATTCTCTGCCTCTCTTCCTGTCTCTCTACATCTAATGAACTGAGTCGCTTTCCTTTTCAGCTCAGGCTTGGCGCGCTCTGCAGCAGGGGGGGCAGAACAGAAACAGAGCACCTTCCAACACGGAAAAGGAGCTCAGCAAATTCTCTCTAGCCCTCAGTTATTCCTTTGATCTTCATTCCCTCTTCATTGTCCTCTCTGTCACCCTCCATCCACCAACAGCCACTGCCACACCTCCATTGCTGGCCACCACAGGACATGTCACGCTGAGAAGGGGCAAGAACAAACAGCGTTGATTAAAGGAACTCGGGTGATTTTTGAGCATTTATAAGGCTGAGAAGAACAGAGGGCGAGCTTTAATTGACACCGTAGACTGATGCTTCAACGAGGATTATCACCGTAGACAAATGATGTGGACAAACATGAAGAGATTGTTCAGATGGAGCTGACTGAATAGTGATGGCTATGTTCTTTTTACTGAAGGCAACGGGAAAGATACAGTTGGAGTTTTGATTTGGATCCCTCTTCCTTGGTGGCTCTTATACCATGGAAATATTTCTATGATTTGCAAGCGAGAGGGAGAGAGAGAATCAACAAATACTACACCTTTACTCAATAGCCGAATAAAAGAGTATATAGTAGCTCCACTTATAAAGATTGAGAGACATTAACAAAGCTCCGATTACCTTATTTGTGACCACCTGCTAATTGCCGACTAATATTCATAATTGTACTTCAACACAAATCACAATTGGAGCAAATACTTGACAGTGTTTTTGCATGTTTTTCCAAGATGTTACTGCGTCACTTTCAAAGAAGTATACAAAACTGCACAAAGAGGGAATACGGAATTCATACTTCAAGTGGAGAGTTGTGGCAGCCTAGGCTTTTTTTGCAGTCTACCGGTCTCGTCTTTTATCACTTTGTCACAGCTTCTAGTTCTACTGGTCTAAATTCATGGGGAAAAACGTTCGGCCTCTGGGATGTCAGCACGATGGTATTTGCCTGTGTTGTCACTATCAACTTACGCCTTCTTTTGATGTGTAATACAATTAAATTATGGCATCATATAGCTGTCAGTAGGTTGTCAATGGGTCCTGAACGGAAGGAAATTTTGTTAATACAATTACAGATATGTTTCTTAATACTGTAAAATGAAGTTTTTAGACTGTTCGAGTTTCTCCATTATTGTCAGAATCACAAGCATACGATCTTTAGGATTCTCCCTTCCAAAAGTCGTACCCATCCCTAAACGGAAGGAAAGGGAGGGATATGATGATAACAGACTTCTGGACTCCTTCCAGACGCCAAGAGTATCGCACGTTCCAGAGCAGTAGGAAAGCAGCTTACATTAATTCTGTTCGTGCATTTATGGGCTAGTTCTAGCCCAACCGCAAAGTCCTAAATGCTTTTCTGGAAACGTTTTCTTATATCTTCCTGTTCATTGTTTCTTGTCAAAGCTTGCTTCACAAAGGAGGCTCACCTTTTATTCCCAGACACGCTGCTCATTTCTTGCATTGTGACTGCTTATATGGCAGCAATAAGGAGTTCCTTTGCCTGTTCATTAATTCTCTGGTCGCTTTTTCTCTGGTTGAGTGGGAGATGTGTTAACAGTTAGGTTATTTTAGGTGCTACTCTGGGAGCCATCGCTGGCTGAATCCCGAAGTTGTTTGAGGATGACAAACTGACCATGCCTCTGTCGAAAAAGTCGGGTGGTTTATTAGGAATTGCTAAAAGTGTGATCGTTGAAAGCACCTCATTAGTTGAAGAAGGAACATTTTCTCAGATTTTTATAACTGATTCCAACCGTGTCCTATGATCCCCTTCCAACACAGAAGTAATTATGGACTCGGCTCGGTCCTTGCATAAGTACCAGCGGCTCTGTACTCGATCATTCCGTCTTATGCAGGGGAAAGGCAGAGGATATCTGTTGGAGCAGTATCCTATTCTATTCTGTAAGCAAAAGCCGTTGCAAGAATCGCATATAATCACCTTAACGATGGACCAAATATCTCACGAGGAGCTGATGAACTTGGCCAAGTTTCTGAGACACTTGACTGCTGGGATTCGTCCAACCGTTCTTCATTACCATCGTCATCATCATCATTCTCGAAAACCAGCTATATCCCGTGCTTTTTCAGCGAGAGCCCAGGAAAGTATGGTGGGTCTCGCAGGACTATATCTATTCATGTCTCCTTCGAACAGCGGCTCTGTACTTGCTTTTTCAGCAGGGCTTCTCAGGCTTGAATTCTGGTTATCTAATCTGGTAAAGCTGGTCTTCGCTTGTGTCATTTAATGTCTGACGTGTATCGGATCTTCAAGCCTGAGAAGCCTTCCTTTAATGTCCTCGATTGCTGGTAGCGGAATGTTTGCCCGGTTTGCACTGTCCACAGAGACAACAACAGCGAAAATCATTCCCTCTAACCTCGCGGTTCTTCTTCGGAGCAGCAAAATGAGGAACTTCCTGACAAAACCATCCAGGAATCTCACTCCCAGGGACACTCGAGTTGTGCAAATGCTTTAGAGCAACCTGAAATTTCTTATGAAAAAACACATTTAAGGTCAAAACTTTCTGCATTCATGATTGAAGATACTGAACAAAGGTGGAGAAACTGAACTGATGATCTTCATCCATCTTTTTGCTACAGTTCAAGTAGTTTTCCCAAAATGGGAGTCATGAGTGATCTTTTTCACCTTTTCAATTCTTCTCTCCCAAGAGTAAAAGCCTCAGAGATTTCAATACCCGGAGACCAGTGATGTCAACTAGATTGCTGCAATCAGTAAAGTTTAGCTCCTTCAAATTAGTAGAATTCAGATGAAAGGCGTAAATTTGAAATTGATTAACCTCAAAGCGGGATAGTTCTTGGGGATGATGACCACGACGGCACCGAGTCGTCGATCGCCTCCAGAAGGCCCGGCGCTATCTCCTCCCCTCACTCGAGGCCTTCTTCGTCGAGCCAGAGCCACGGCACGCTGCTGAGCACGTGCTCGTGGTAGAGGTGATCCGTGATGCCGTGGCAGGGGGGGTGTCGGCACCGTGGGAGCTGAGGAAGACGTCGCAGAGGAAGCGAGATAAGAACATAGCATCTTCCTCTTCGGGATCTTTTGTCAGCATCGTCGTCTTCGGCTTCTTGATCGGCCTTATGTAGGAGTCGCCGGTCTTATGACAGAGGTGTTCCATGCGGAGATTGAGGCGCCACTTAACGATGAGTAATGAGCAACGAGCACCTTGCCGACGGATTCATGTTTCCTTTGAAAAGAGCGATTTCCACAGCATGGGAAATGTGCTGTCTTAATTTTTAATTGACAAATCATAACATTCTCATTAGTTAAAGGAAAAATTATCCAAAAAATTTAAAATCTAGTATACGGCGATCAATTCAATTTTAAATCTATGTATTAATTGAGTACTAAGCAGTCAATGGTCATAAATATTTCATTTGAATCAATTTAATCCTAAAATTTTAAAAATTATAAACGTAGTCATTTCATATAATTTTGACTGGAAATTTTTGATGTGGCATTCTAGTCAATACTGGCCTTTCTAGTCAATACTAGCCATCCTACATGAAAGGCCAGTACTAATGGGGAAAATTGTGTTTAATTTAAAAAAGAAAAAAACTATTTTTTTTTTTTTTCTTTTCTTTTCTTTCTTTTTATTTTATTGTTTCTTCATAAGGTCCGCAAGTCCACTGGTCACTGGCCAAGGCCCAGCAGCCCCGCCACCCTGTAAAGGAAAAAAAAAGATAGTAAATAAAATTAAAAATTTTAAGAAATTAAAAAAAAAATTCAAGTATTCATGATGGATAGTTTATGCCATGACATAGCAACATGTCTCCTCGATACGTAACCAAAATTATCACCACAAGGATGTTCATATCTACTCCAGTTAAATGTAGGATAACAAGTTTGTCAATTTAGCTTTGATTTGGTTTCAATTTCAATCCTTTAGACTAAAATTAATTAGACCTTGAGGCCGCACGCCTTGCACGTGCTGGTGTCGGAGAACGTCAGCACCTCCCTGCACCGACGGTTGGGGCACGCCGACGTTTGCTTCTCCCCCAGGTCGCAGTCCCCGAACCTCTCTTGCCTCTGCAAGATGACCTATCTGATCTTGATCTGCACATGATTTGCTCGTTTGCATGTGAAAAATGTGTGATTTAGGATCGAAACATTATTGAAGAAATCTTTCTTTCTGTATAAATTTTTAATGGATTGGCCACCAAAATCACAAACTCGATTGCTTCATGATCCGACGGAAGCAATCGAAGTGATGAATTACCTCACGACAACCGTCGCGGGTGGAAGAAGGAGATCGAGGAGATTGCAATGTGGGAAAGCCCATGTTCCTCCTCCTATCTCTCTCTCTCTCTCTCTGACAATTGATTGAGGTTGAAACCGTTTTGAGTTTGAGGGATAGTATCATGATTTCGAGTTTGACAAAGGTTGAATGTGAGTTGGAATCGGACATAACAAGGATTTCTTTGACTGGGTTTAGTATTTGAATCATCATGATTCTTATCAAGGTAAACTTCGCATGCTCTGTCTCTGCTGGAGGTGGGGACCAAGTGCTTGATTCCGCAGGCGTGAAATCTGGTTGAGTCCGAGATTGTCCTAATGAACTCATACACATTTCAATGATTCGGTGATTGGTTGGATGCGCACCTTTTCCTTATCATTGCATTTAGGTGCCTCTACTGAAACGCTTACCCCATGTTTGATTGAATTCCCAAACGGTATTAGCATGTGTATTTCGCAAGCATCCTTGCATCGTGATGATTATCTGGCAATGGCATGCTTAAACTGAGAGTTCTCCAGTTTATATGACATTATTTTCCTTGATGTTGGTTGAACTTCTAAAGTTGTGCTCAATGCTCCCATGACTGAGAATTTGAACATGCTGTGTCGGCTTAATTTACTAGGAATTATGTTATCTATATCAATCTACGATGTTTGTATGTGGCTATTCTAACATTCGAGACAATTACCATCCTTGTACTGGAAATGGTGAAATCCTTCTTCGAAATGTGCATCATGTGTTGTGTACTTTAGTAAATTCCTGTCCGAACTTCATCCTTTGCTTGATCTTGAAAGTAATTGGTTTCGTATGCTTGGATGATTATGCCTTGCATTTCTGGATCCGTTCATTGATACCTCAATACCTTCTGTATGTCAATAATATTTGATTCATTTTTTTAGGCAAATGCATGGCCTCTACCTGTTTGATTTTCTTCGTTGACTGAAGATTCTGAAGTTCATTCCTTGATGTCAAAACTGACATTCGATGGCTGAGTGCATAGTGAGTCCCGCTCGCCGCACCGCCGCACCGCCGCCCGCGCCCGTGCGCTCGCCGCCGTCCCGCCGTCCGCGCGCGCCCGAGCCACGCGAACCAGCCCTATTTCTTCTCTGTCCGCACCGACCAGCCACCGTCCGGCCACCTCCGGCCACCGCCTAGCCCCGCCGGACCACCCCCGCGACTCCCTCGCCCTCCGCCGGTCCTCCCCCGCCGCCCTAGCCGCCGGAACGGCTCCGTTCAGCCGCGACCAGCATACCCACGAAGTGGGTATCCAGCATTTCGGGCCCGCTTTTGGGCCGTTTCCCGGCCCCGAACCCGAGCCGTGCTTTGGGAAGTCTCGTTCCTCGCGTCGCCGCCGTCGGATTGATCCGATTTGCGCGCGATTTGGTGAGTAATCTCACTAATCCAGGATTAGTGGCTAATTATGCTTAAAGCTGGTTTAGATTTAATTAATTATGTTTAGGTTGTTAGATTAGAATAAATTAGCAATTATTAGTCAATTGTGATGTGATTTAATTAAATTGATTGCGCAATTAGCAAGTAGACGTGGTCTACTATTTATTGGAAGTATCTCGGGAATTTTCCGAACCCTAATCGGGCTTCAATTTGGTGATTCGAGCTTAAGTGGGATTTTTGGCATTTTAATATTAATTTTCGGAATTAAATTAAATAATTATTTATTTCCCGAAAATTCAAGGAAGATGGTCCGGAACCGGAATATTATGGTGATGACCGTGGTGAAGTCCGTTTATTTAATCGGGCTTTAATTTGAGCTAAATTGAATTTTAATGTTAATTATTTAATTCTCGAAATTTATTATTTAATTATTTATTTTTCGGAAATTAAGGTTGAGATGGCCAGTGATCGGAATATTATGCTGATGATCGTCGTGCAGCCCGTTTATTTAAATTGGCTTTATTTTGAGCTAAATGGAATATTTAATAATTATTAATTAATTTTCGAAATTAATTAATTATTTATTTATTTTAGGAAATTAAGAATTTGATGGCCGACAACCGAAATTTTGTGCTGATCGTCGTGGCGCAGTCCATTTATTTAATTGAGCTTTATTTTGTGCTGAAGTGAATTAATTGTGATTACAATATTATTTTCCTGGGTTAATTAATTTGGAAAATTAATTGGAAAATAACCGGTGTTAATGGTTGACAAAGACCAAAAGTGTTTTGGTGAATGCTATTAATGGTGGGAATTGTAGAATCGAAATCATCATATTTTGGCTAAGGCCAATCGTGTACTAATGCATGATATGTTATTAATGATGATAAAAGATGAAAAGAAATGCTATGTGAAGAAATGCTGTGTGATGTGGCTCGGCAATTATTACATCGCTTTGGCATGTAGGATGCCTTAGAGAATGCCCATAAATTGTTGAACAGTGATCATGCCTATGTGGCGGTAGTTGATCATGCCTGTGTGGCGATAATTGATCATGCCTGTGTGGCGGTAGTTGATCATGCCTGTATGGCGATAATTGATCATGCCTGTGTGGCGGTAGTTGATCATGCCTGTGTGGCGATAATTGATCATGCCTGTGTGGCGATAATTGATCGTGCCTGTGTGGCGATAGTTGATCATGCAAGTGTGGCGTAGATTGTGCCTGCGTGGCTGTATTTCTGTGTATCGGGTATCGTGCCCATGTGGCTGAAGGAAAGTGGAAGGTCTGCGAGTATGCACATAAAGTGTTTACTGTACATCACCTTGGCGAATAGACGCCCGAGGGCATTACTGTAGCTCTGTGACTGAGTGTACCATTTGGGATTTTATGGTGTGGAGTGAGATGACCTAGAAATGGTCCAATTGACATGTAATCGACGAGGTCGATTAATCATTGTTTTGATTTGAGGTTGTGAATTGATTGACTGAGTGGAAATGACCGTGAGTGGTCTTGTTGGCTTATAATCGACTAGGTCGATTTGATCGATGCTTCGATCGGTGATATGATTGCTTGAGTGTCTATTGTAAATTGTACTGATTTGCAGGTGGGATCTGATGCTAAGGTATGTCTTCTGACCTATGCGTGTTTAGGCAGCTTTTAGTATAATAGTTTACTAATCGGGCTTAGTGGGGTAGAACTCGCTGAGACGTAGTCTCATCCCAGTTTGGGGAAAAACCATTTCAGGATCCCGACGAGGAGCTGAGGAGGAGGGATTTGTGAATGAGAACTCGCAGGTGAAATTGAGGAAGATAATGATCTGAGTGAAGAGGAATCAGAGGAGGATCAGGATGATCGTGAGTATGACTTAGATGAGGATTGAAATCCCATCTCTTTGTGAACCCTTTTGTATATGTGTAGATATAGTGGAACTCTGAAGTATCGAAAAGGTTAAGAAGTGATCTGACTAATGCCATGTATAAAAGTTTGGTTGTAAATTTTCAATATGAAAAATATAGCCTGCTTTTCTATCCCATTGTTTTATTGTCTGGGGATTTTAACTGCTTCCGCATGTGCTTAAAGAATGAAAGGGTCGGCGATACATTGTCCTGGGATATCGCATTATAAAATCGACCAAGTCAGACGGATGTGTGCGTGCCTGAGGATTGGGGCGTGACATCCCATTTTAAGTGGTATCAGAGCGAAGTTCAAGATTGGAGTGATAAGGAGCGTTGACCATGGGATAGTTGGTAGGAAAGGCCTTTAAATTCATGCTAGTGCATGTCTGTGTTAGCTGAGTGCTAAAATTGTTTGTTGTTTGGATCGCTCTGTTTCTAATTCGGTGTTGAATTGGAAACGGAGTGTTAGTTGAGTAAAGCTACACCATGAGCGATCGGGAGCGAGAACTCCCGCAAAGAGGACCGGTAGGGCCGTTATTCGGGGTAGAGCTTCGACTCGTGTCGGAACCCGAGGCGGACGTGGTCGAGCGCCGGCCACAGGCTAGCGCGAGTGGAGTGAATCCACTGTCGTAGATGTCGGGGTAGCGACCCCAATGATCCCGGGGTGGATGGGATCTTGCGTGTTTTGGAAGCGATGGGTACCGAATGGATCGGCCACAGGCCGACGCGAGAAGCCGCCGCTCGGGCCGTCGCTAATGCCGTAGGCCGTTGCCGCCGCCGGCCGCTCCCGCCGCCGTCCCCGCAGCCGCACCCGCCGCCGCCCCCAGCCGCACCGGCCGCCGCGCCGCGGCCGCACCCGCCGTTGCTCCGGCCGCCGTGAATGTTGAGAATCCACCAGAGATAGTGGTTGCTGCAAGACCAATCCATAAGTTGGTGGAGCATTTCCTAAGGTTAAATCCACCGTTGTTTATTGGGTCTGGAGACCCCGAAGCTGCTTCTTCATGGATTAAGAAGCTCGAGAAAGCGTTTGCACTGTTGATGTGCAGCGAGGCTGAGAAAGTAATGTTAGCAACTTACCAGCTGGAGGGAGTTGCTGACACTTGGTGGATGACAACTCGAGAAATGATCTTTCCGGAAGGTGCTGCCCAGGATTGGAACACTTTCCGCGAAGCCTTTAATGATAAGTTTTTCTCCGAGACCGGCTACCCGCAGAGGTGAAGATGGCTGAATTTCAACGTCTTCGCCAGGGTTCTCTATCTGTTGATGAGTATGAGGCGAAGTTCGCTGAACTTTCGCGATATGCCCCTGAGTTAATCGAGAACCCTGTGAACCGAGTAAGGAGATTCAGAGATGGATTCAGACAGGATTTGAGAAGTGCCTTAGTCCTTCTGGATTTGAAGACTTATAATGATCTATATCGGAGAGCTCAGAAAATTGAGAAAGATCGAATGATAAAGCCGCCTCATCCGGATCGAGGTTTAGTTCTCACGAGACAACATCCGCCAAGGAAAGAGGCCGATGTTTGCAAATAGATTCCAAAGTCCGCTCGGCGAGAGGGTGGAATCGGAAAGACGGGGTCTAATCGAATGGTGTGTGTCGCTTTGTGTGGAAGGCAACACGGATGCCGCCCCATGCTATTCTAGACCGGTACTTGTTTTGGGTGTGGCCACCGGTCACATAGCTAGGGGCCGTCCCGGAAAGACGGGGGAGACAACAACGGTAACCGCCACCACCGCCACAGATGGGTCAGAACCGAGGACTCTCGCTATTAATTGCACAGCAAGGTAGACCATTCAAACCTCCAGCTCAAGGACGGACATATGCCATCACTAATGGACAGGACAAAGGGAAAGCACCGCAGATAGAACATCACTAGAATAGTGAAGGGGATAGGAAGGAATCGACTATGCATCAATCAGAGGAAGAACGTTTTTTGGAGTGACTTTATGGAAGTAGCAAAGTGAAATTTTGGTTAAGTTTATAGAATTTCAGTTTGTGAAAATGAAGTTGTAAAGAGTAGAATCGCTGACTAGAGTGATACCTGAATATTTTGTTTGTGTGTAACTTGATGTCCTATATAAAAAGGTTGGGCTTATGGAAAAGTTGACTTTCTGAGTTCTAACGATGGGACACTAAGGTTCCGTGGATGTTTGGTTGTACCTGACGATGTAGAGCCTAGAGAAGATGTTTTGCCTTAATTGCATCGTGGCAGTTATAGCGTTCATCTTGGAAGCATTAAGATGTATTTGCGTCAACACTACTGATGGTCAGGCATGAAGGCGGACATCGCCAAGCATGTGGCCAAGTGTTTGACTTGTCAGCAAGTAAAAGCCCAGTATTGCAAGCCGGGAGGACTTCTGCAACCTCTCGCGATCCCAGAGTGGAAATGGGAGCATATCACGATGGACTTCGTGACTGGACTACCTAGGAGTCAAAAGGGGAAATGATTCGATTTGGGTAGAAGTTGACAGGCTGACAAAGTCGACTCACTTCATTGCAGTTCGAAATGACTTGAGTCTGGATAGACACTTAGACCTGTATGTGCGTCAGGTGGTTCGTATGCATGGAGTGCCAGTTACAATAACATCTAATAGAGACCCGAGATTTACTGCTGCTTTTTGGAAGAGCTTGCAGAGTGCTTTGGGTACAAAGCTTCAGTACAGTACGGCATATCATCCTCAGACGGATGGCCAGTCGGAAAGGACAATTCAATTTGAAGACGTGCTGAGAGCGTGTGTAATAGACTTCAAAGGAAGTTGGGAGGATCAGCTTCATCTGGTGGAATTCGCCTACAACAATAGTTGTCAGCAGAGTATCAAGATGGCTCCATTTGAAGCGTTGTATGGCAGAGTGTGCAGAACTCCAGTGTGTTGGGATGAAGTCGAAGAAAGGAAGATAACAGGTTCAGAGTTGGTTCAGTAATCAGTAGATGATGTGGCAGTGATCAGAGACAGACTGAAGACAGTGCAGAGCAGGCAGAAAAGTTATGCAGATAAGCGTCGAAGGTCTTTGGAATTCCAAGTTAGTGATCACGATTTTTTGAAAGTGTCACCAATGAGGGGAACTTCGCGCTTTGGTAAGAAAGGCAAGTTGAGTCTGAAGTACATAGGTTCATTTGAGATTCTTGAAAGAATCAGAAACCTAGCGTATCGTCTTGCATTGCCTCCAAGATTGGTGCAAGTGCATGACGTCTTTCACGTGTCGATGTTAAGGAAGTACGAGCCTGACTCGACCCACGTACTCAATTTCGAGGAAATTGGACGTGGATGACTGTGTGTCATACATTGAAAGCTCGGTTCAAATTGTCGATTGCAAAGAGAGCAAGTTCTGCGTAGAAAGACCATTTCGTTGGTCAAAGTGGTCTGGCAACACCACGGTACTGAAGAAGCGACTTGGGAGACTGAAGAATCGATGAGACAATTGTACCCCCACCTTTTTAAGCAATGTGTGTAAGGGTTTAAATTTCGAGGACGAAATTTTTATAAGAGGGGAAGAGTTGTGACATCCTGAAATTCGACCCCGTTTCGATAAAGTGAAATGGGCATTTCGTCGACGTGCCTATGGCCTTTTTCTCTGAGCTGATCACTCACGAGTTAACTAACCTATTAGGTGAAGCCGTTAAGGGATGTATCAGCTGTAAAATCCCTAAAAGCTACCTAATTGGTTGGATTGAGCTAAAATCACGTCCGATCGATTTTTAACCACGAAATTGAACTCGGTTTCGGGAATCGAATTTTAAGCGTGTCATAATTCTTATTTTTAGGATCCTGTCTCATCGCTCGTCAATTTATTGACGAGTCCGAAATTTCAATAAAGAAATTATCGGAAGAAAAATTGAAGACAAAAAGAAAATAGAAAGGAAAAAGGAAAGAGAAAAGGAAAAGTGGAATAATGGGATTATTTATTTCTTTTTCCCTCTCTTCCTTTTTCTCTCTTTTTCTCTCTTCTCTCTCCTCTCTCCCCTTTTTCCCTTTCCCCCATCCGTGCGATTCCCCCCCCACCGCTCACTTTCCCTCTCTCTTTTATTGACTAGTCAACTCTTATCCTTTCTCTCTCTCTCTCTCTTCTCTCTCCTCTCTCTTCTTCCTTCTCGTGCACGACAGAACAGGTTCCTTTCTTCTCCTTCTTTTCTTCGCGTGCGAACCAGGAGCTCGGAGATCGCAGCTCACCGAGAACCGCTCGCCGCTCGTCCCGCTCGCCGCACCGCCGCACCGTCGCCCGCGCCCGTGCGCTCGCCGCCGTCCCGCCGTCCGCGAGCGCCCAAGCGACGCGTACCAGACCTATTTCTTCTCTGTCCGCTCAGAACAGCCACAGTCCGCCACCTCCGCCACCGCCTAGCCCCGCCGGACCACCCCCGCGACTCCCTCGCCCTCCGCCGGTCCTCCCCGCCGCCCTAGCCGCCGGAACGGCTCCGTTCGGCCGCGACCGCATACCCACGAAGTGGGTATCCCGCATCTCGGGCCCGCATTTGGGCTGTTTCCCGGCCCCGAAACCGAGCCGTGCTTTGGGAAGTCTCGTTCCTCGCGTCGCCGCCGTCGGATTGATCCGATTTGCGCGCGATTTGGTGAGTAATCTCACTAATCCAGGATTAGTGGCTAATTATGCTTAAAGCTGGTTTAGATTTAATTAATTATGTTTAGGTTGTTAGATTAGAATAAATTAGTAATTATTAGTCAATTGTGATGTGATGTAATTAAATTGATTGCGCAATTAGCAAGTAGACGTGGTCTACTATTTATTGGAAGTATCTCGGGAATTTTCCGAACCCTAATCGGGCTTCAATTTGGTGATTCGAGCTTAAGTGGGATTTTTGGCATTTTAATATTAATTTTCGGAATTAAATTAAATAATTATTTATTTCCCGAAAATTCAAGGAAGATGGTCCGGAACCGGAATATTATGGTGATGACCGTGGTGAAGTCCGTTTATTTAATCGGGCTTTAATTTGAGCTAAATTGAATTTTAATGTTAATTATTTAATTCTCGAAATTTATTATTTAATTATTTATTTTTCGGAAATTAAGGTTGAGATGGCCAATGACCGGAAAATTATGCTGATGATCGTGGTGCAGCCCGTTTATTTAAATTAGCTTTATTTTGAGCTAAATGGAATTTTTAATAATTATTAATTAATTTTCGAAATTAATTAATTAATTATTTATTTTTCGGAAATTAAGAATTTGATGGCCGATGACCGAAATTTCGTGCTGATCATCGTGGCGCAGTTCATTTATTTAATTGAGCTTTATTTTGTGCTGAAGTGAATTAATTGTGATTACAATATTATTTTCCTGGGTTAATTAATTTGGAAAATTAATTGGAAAATAACCGGGTGTCGGTTGACAGCACCAAAAGTGTTTTGGTGAATGCTATTAATGGTGGGAATTGTGGAATCGAAATCATCATATTTTGGCTAAGGCCAATCGTGTGCTAATGCACGATATGTTATTAATGATGATAAAAGATGAAAAGAAATGCTGTGTGAAGAAATGCTGTGTGATGTGGCTCGGCGATTATTACATCGCTTTGGCATGTAGGATGCCTTAGAGAATGCCCATAAATTGTTGAACAGTGATCATGCCTGTGTGGCGGTAGTTGATCATGCCTGTGTGGCGATAATTGATCATGCCTGTGTGGCGGTAGTTGATCATGCCTGTGTGGCGATAATTGATCATGCCTGTGTGGCGGTAGTTGATCATGCCTGTGTGGCGATAGTTAATCATGCATGTGTGGCGATAATTGATCATGCCTATGTGGCGATAGTTGATCATGCAAGTGTGGCGTAGATTGTGCCTGCGTGGCTGTATTTCTGTGTATCGGGTATCGTGCCCATGTGGCTGAAGGAAAGTGGAAGGTCTGCGAGTATGCACATAAAGTGTTTACTGTACATCACCTTGGCGAATAGACGCCCGAGGGCATTACTGTAGCTCTGTGACTGAGTGTACCATTTGGGATTTTATGGTGTGGAGTGAGATGACCTAGAAATGGTCCAATTGACATGTAATCGACGAGGTCGATTAATCATTGTTTTGATTTGAGGTTGTGAATTGATTGACTGAGTGGAAATGACCGTGAGTGGTCTTGTTGGCTTATAATCGACTAGGTCGATTTGATCGATGCTTCGATCGGTGATATGATTGCTTGAGTGTCTATTGTAAATTGTACTGATTTGCAGGTGGGATCTGATGCTAAGGTATGTCTTCTGACCTATGCGTGTTTAGGCAGCTTTTAGTATAATAGTTTACTAATCGGGCTTAGTGGGGTAGAACTCGCTGAGACGTAGTCTCATCCCAGTTTGGGGAAAAACCATTTCAGGATCCCGACGAGGAGCTGAGGAGGAGGGATTTGTGAATGAGAACTCGCAGGTGAAATTGAGGAAGATAATGATCTGAGTGAAGAGGAATCAGAGGAGGATCAGGATGATCGTGAGTATGACTTAGATGAGGATTGAAATCCCATCTCTTTGTGAACCCTTTTGTATATGTGTAGATAGAGTGGAACTCTGAAGTTGCGAATAGTTTGTGAAGTGCTCTGTCTAATGCCATGTATAAAAGTTTGGTTGTAAATTTTCAATATGAAAAATATAGCCTGCTTTTCTATCCCATTGTTTTATTGTCTGGGGATTTTAACTGCTTCCGCATGTGCTTAAAGAATGAAAGGGTCTTTTTATCGCATTATAAAATCGCCATGATGTGTGCGTGAATGCTGACATGCATAGTGAGCTTGATTCTTTGTTCTTTGTCCATTTTGCATTTGTATACAAGTTCAGTTGTTGCTGAATGAGTCTCAACTATGAGAATTGACTGTAGAACGCGGCTCAATGCTGTTTTCCTGTGTTTATGGGTAGACAGGCATGCGGCATGCTGGAAAACGACAAAAAGAGCTAAGAAAACTTGCTTCCGCGGGTGGCTTCCCAACTTGAAGGCACATTATCGTCTCGGCAGGGAGGGGAGGAGGACAGCCAAGGCCATCCGCGCACTCGAATCGTAGATTAAAATAATAATCTATTTCTTCTAAAGATAATTTTCTACTTCACCACATGCAAGACGACATTTTAAAGCTTTGGCTTCCAAGGGCATCCGATTTGTTAGACCTCAATGATTTTCTCTGGCAAATCTATTGCTGTTGGTAATTCTTTTCATACAGTTAGTAAAATCTTAAATAGAATGGTATCTTGTGATAAATGAAGTAAGTATTGTACTCGGCATCCACAAATTTCATTGTTCGCCTTTAGTTTTCTCTAAATACGTTTGTTGATTTCAATACAAGTCTGGATTCCCTATTCAATTTTTCACCTATACTTTCAATTTGCTTGGAATTTCAGTTTCCTACATTTCGACTCGAGTTGTTTATTGTTTCAAAAAAAAAATTCATGTAATTTCCCAAAAACAAATACCAAGTGTAGAAAACAGAGGTAAGAGATGCAAAGGAAATCTCAGTGATTGAGGCTGGCTTTCTCTCAGTAACGAATAAGACTCAAATGGCTGACTTCAAAATTTTCAAGTCCAATTCCAAGGGAAGAAGGGAACTTTGGAGTCAATTTCACTTGCATAGCTCTTTTGCATCAAAGGGATTGAGTCGACTAAAACGTTCTATTGACATCCGAATTTTTATCGATGTCCTAAATATCCATTTATTCCCAAAAAAATATAAAAATTTATAAAAAGATAAAAGAGGAAAATAAAGGAAAATAAAAATAGAATAATGAATAAAAATGGATCAAATAAAATGAATGAATGATGAAAAATGAAGTCGTGTGGGCCGGCGTGTCTAGCCCACTTGGTTATTTTCGGCTCACCCCTTAACCGGGCTTCCCATTTACTTTATTCTCTTTGGCCCATTTTCCTTCTTTTCTTTGGCCCACCAGAGCCTAAAAAAGAAGCCCAGCCCATCACTCATTCTTGCGCGCGCGCGCGCGCTCGTGAGAGGAGCGTCTATGACGCAAGGAGGAGAGAAGGTACAGTGACGGTCACCGAACAAATGCCCGTGAGCGAGGGATGAGAAAGGAAGCTGTGACGGAAGCAGATCCGAGAGCGTGAATCTTAATCGATATACTCGCTGCTCAACCCTGCGAAAGCGAGATATATTCGTGCGAGATAATGGAACCTGTCGCGTCGTGTTTTGGTTGGAAAATAGTGTCAAAGCTGAATCAAAAACCTGCTCTCGTAGCTGCACAACATGTGTTCGACAAAATGCTCGAATGATGCACCGAAATCCATGTTATCCGATCGACGTTAAAAGTTTAGTTCGAGGCTTGATCACGCATATGTTGTTGACGCACGTCTGCTTTCTTCGTGTTTTGCTATGTTTTTGTTTGATTTCACGGCCCACCTTTTGATATTCGTTAATGGCCATGCAAAACCGAACTTGGTTCGGCCGTGGCCGGCGATAGGCAGACGGCGACGGCCGGAGATGTAATCTGGTGATGGTGTGTAGTGGTGTGAGCTCCGGTGTCCGTAGATGGCATCTAGTTGTATGGGTTCAAAAAATGGAGAAGGAGATGAAGGTTCGTACTGAAAAAATGGCTTCAGGGAAGGAGAGGGGAAGAAGGAGAAGTGCAGTAGAAATGGACTTAATGAGGAAAAAGACAAAAGAGAAAAATATTCAAAATAAAAAAAATTCAAATATTTTTTTTTTTCCAAATCCGACCGGGTCAGATCCGGTAGATGGGTCGGATCTGGTAGACGCTCTAACCCATTCCCCGAATAATAATAATAATAATAATAATAATAATAATAATAATAATAATAAATCGAAAAAACTAAAATTTAAAAATATAAATTTTAATTTTTAGAAAATTGGAAAATCAATAAAAAATTATAATTTTCGAAAATCATTAAAAATTTAAAAAATCCAGAAAAGTCATTAAAAATAAAAAATTCAAAAAACATTCAAAAATATGAAAATTCAGAAAAATCATAAAAATTCAGAAAATCCTAAAAAATCTGAAAAATTCAAAAATGGAAAAATTTTCTTAGAAAATGTAAAACCAGAAATAGGTTTCTTTATTTTGCATTGTCTTTTTATTTTTTAGGGACGATATTAGGATGCTTGTATGCCTTCCTTTATGATTATAATTGCACATTTCAATACTTTAGGTGTTACTTTCCTATTCTAGAATGGTTAGGACAAACCTTAGATTTCTTTTAGATAGGCTACTATAGCATTCGTTAGCACATAATCGAGTAGGTACTAAAAGGGCATTAATCTTAAGGCTAACGTACTCAACTCCCCCATTCTAGAATATTTGATTGCGAAGACTAAGATATCCTCCTATATCTTACTTGATTTCTAGCCAACCAAAAAGGTTAGTGGTGACTCATTTGTCAAAATTTGCGTTGATTTAATTGATTTAAAACTTGAACGCTTGATATCACGTGGAGTATAAATTTGGGAGAGCTCAAGTCAATGAAATGTCGTCAGCCCGAAATTGACACTACCCCTAAACATAGTTCTCTCTCCCGCAAGAGGTTAGGTCACAATGCCTTCCACTAAGAACAAAACAACACAATCTGGAATGATAATCATTGGCACATCGCATGTAATGATAATCATTGATGTGCTATTTTGATACTAGCATGATCATCAAAAAGCAGTTTCGCTTGGATAGCAAAACGACCGAATAAGAAGGAAGCAACGGTAGGACATCATCACCTAGAGCTTGAATTCATGGAAACAAGCAGCGATGGCAGTGATCTGCATCTGCTGCGGCTGAAGGTCTTCTGGTAGAGACATTGCTAGCCGAAGACAACGAACGTGACTAGGAATCTCTGTCTACTCCAAGCTCAGCGTCAAGGCAGAGCGAGCACTCCTTTCTCTGGTCAAATCAACAGCGACACCTCGCAAGGAGGAGGAGGGGATAGAGAAGGCCAGGTCAGGGGAACAAGCTGAAATGTTGTGGTGATGGGGCTGATGGGTCTAGGCCGTGGATCGAATCAATGGGTTTGCTCTTGTGGGCTGTGCCAATTGGACCAACTTGGCCTTTTTTATTTGTTGTTTATTTTTATATTTTTATTATTCTCTTTTTTTGTTCTTTTTACTACCATTCATTGTTTTTATGCTCTTTTTTTACAAAAAAATGTATCCTTAATTTATCAACTAAAATTTAGGTGTCAACAATTTCAAAAATATTTACCTAATATTTGAAGAAGAATATCATGCCATCCCAAACAAACTACAAGACAATGTATGTGTGTTGTTGTGTCAAAACTTAACTTACCAAAGGCAAGAGTAATTTCTAGATTGATGGAAGAAATGGGCCAAAAGATATGGGACAATCCAATTGAATAGAATTAAGTATGCGTTGATGAAATATTGATTCATCTAAAATGACTTAATTTATGACTCAGATTCATTTGGACATCAAGTCTAATCTCGCCCATTTGGCAGGTCGAAGTCCCAAAGTCACAATGGAAGATTAAACAACGGCTGGTACAAGGCAAGAGCAAGAGATGGCTTTTTATAGTGAAAGATGATTCTTTCGTGTGTTATTTTTCCTATTCGAGGATTCTTTTTCAATTTATTTAAAGTTCTCAAAGCAAAGAAATGATCAACATGGCAACGAGTCAAGGAAAAAGCAAAAGAAATGAATCAATATGTTAAGAATAACATAGGTTTAAATAAAACCAATCTTTATAAAGTTTCAACAGAAAAAATTGACCACGTGACTGGTCAAGTGGCCCAAGACTTGATTTGCAAGTCAAATGTCGCAAGTTTGATTTCCCAATCTATTATCCATTTTAGGATAATTATGCGAATAGCTTGGCAGAATTAATTTGAACAATATCTTATGGCGAACACATTCACCTATTTGGGGCCAAAGATTGTTGTGGGTTGGAGAAACTTCGAATAGAATGTCTAGTAAAAACATTTGAGTCGCCGTTGATTCCCCCGGATGAAGGGCTGTGACTCCACTTCGACGAATTTCCATTTCCACCAAGGTGTTGAGAGAATTTCCTTCACAGGCGATAGTATAATTAACAATAATCTTTTTCAACAATAACGATAATAATAGACAATTTTGGCTCCACACCGGAAAAAAGGCAAATATATGGTGGAGTAGTTGGCACTGAGCATTTGACCCTTGGAATTTCATTTGCTTCCAATTATATAAACACAAAATCCTTTTCTTGTCTTGAATAAGTATGAACTTTATTTGGTATTTCAACACACGAAGTTACAATCGATGCGAATTTGCAACAATCAAGTCATCACAATGAATTAAAGGTTGATGATAAGCTTCTACAGAGGATGATAGTGCGAGACAACAAGATAAAACACGCATTTTGTAGGTAGTGTGGCTTGAAGGTAATTTTAGTACAAAGAAATGGTGGAATGACCCTTTCTGATTTAAATCAGCGGAGCATAGGATTTTGGGGACTTCTTTATTTTCAAAAAATAATTTTGGGTTCTTTAAGGTCAAGCATAATCAAATGGATGCATTTATTTTTTTAGTGATCACGTAGATGTTATAGATGATTAGATGATGCATTGTACAACCAGTGTGCATTGAAGACAGGCCAAGAGATGCAAACGATAGACATTTTCCACATTATAGTAACTCAACCTTTTCGCCTACTGTCTCTAATAATCCATCCATAAGTAGTGAAGGTGGATTTTGATGGTACAGTTCACGTTGATGGAGCGAGCATGTCATGTTCCACCGTGGAAAGATTAGGAAAACGCAGGCTTTGGCCTTCCATCACCATAGAAGGTCGACACTGTGTTCCTTGAATTTTTCAAATGTAGTTTTCATCATCCTTGCGGAGATATTCATTCACCTCACCGGCAATCGGCACCGAAGTGCTTGAGGCCTGCCCTTCTTTTTTGGGGCAGATGTGGCCCAAGAGCACAAGTCTGAAGTGGCACGGCCCGTTGGCCATCCTAGCTAAAATCTATTTGTGCTCATGCGCAGATATTAGAACATTTTCTAATAGTCGAGGATCCTTCACTCAAAAAAGCGTTGCCAACACCTTTATAGATATTTTAGGAGCTCCAATCCATCTCATTCGAATATCAAATCACATTTCCCATCTTGCATTCACTTTATGTCCCCTCCTTCACTGTCTCCTATCTTTCACCGAAAGTATTACCGGCAGCCTCGCAGATAATTTCGGAACCTCAGCCCATCGACATCTGTAAAATTTCCCATCTCGTAGTTACTCTGTGTCCTTTCTATTCTCCACCGAAAATTATTGGTGACAGCTTTCGTTGACGTTTTAAGAGCCTCGACCAATCTTTTTGCGACATCTATCCACAATTCGCACCTCCCCCCATTCAATCCGTGTCCATTCTGTCTTCTTCCTCACGGTAATTCAGACATCTGTCACCCGTCCATCCCGAAACAAACAAGAGTGCAGAAAATGCAGTATGTTAGGGGGCCCCACTGAACTTGTCTTTTATGGGAAGAAGGAACTCATTTTGCATTTCCCCTCTCTTTACCCTCACTTTCCGGAGAAAAATATCTTGTGGGCCCCCACTGAACTTGTCTTTTATGGGACTCATTTTGCATTTCCCCTCTCTTTACCCTCGCATATCTTGTGGGCCTCCACTGAACTTGTCTTTTATGGGAAGAAGGAACTCATTTTGGAGAGAGACTGAACTTGTCGTTTATGGGAAGAAGGAAATCATTTTGCATTTCCCCTCTCTTTTCTCCCACTTGCCGGAGGAAAATATCTTGTGGGCCCCCACTGAACTTGTCTTTTATGGGAAGAAGGAACTCATTTTGCATTTCCCCTCTCTTTACCCTCGCTTTCCGGAGAAAAATATCTTGTGGGCCCCCACTGAACTTGTCTTTTATGGGAAGAAGGAACTCATTTTGCATTTCCCCTCTCTTTACCCTCGCTTTCCGGAGAAAAATATCCTGTGGGCCCCCACAGGAAAATCTTTCTCTACGGTTCGCTTCGTATTCCTTGAATCTTTGTTTTCCTCGCTTCTTTTCCCCCAATTCCTGAAACCCGCTTCATTCTACGGAATGGCTCCATTCGGATTTATATATACAGGTCTTGCTCTCAAAGAAAAATCATGGTAGCAAACATTTGGAGTGGCTCCTCATCCGTAAACATCTTTCGTTTGATGAGAAACTCGAAATGTAAGAATTCTCTCACATATATTGATGTCCTTGTTAATAATAATATGTATCAACTTGACTACTATAGTTGCATGAATAGACGTTCCTCAAATAAACGTCAATAGCATTGGTAAGCTTCTAAATTCAAATTATGTTTTGCACTTGCCATTATAGCCTGTCGTTTTTTTCTGGCCCATCAAGCTATACTAAAAATTTAATAAAGATGAGATGTGGATGGTTTGCACAAAGAAAAAAATGGATGAACAAGACGATGTTTGCGTCCTCAGCAATGGTGCATGGAGATATTGTGCAGAGGAGGGAGAGGTTCTTTTAAGTTCTTTCGTTGATCGATATGTTGCAATTATTTATCTTATATCATCTTTTTTTTTTTAAATATTGAAATTGAATATCATGGCTACATACGGAATATGTACCCTTTTAACTAGAGATTCTTGTTAGGTCCATAGTTGATAGAATAACAATTCCAATTGTGACACTAAAACAATTATACATGCATCATGATTATTTGATTATGTTGGGTTATTTAAATTTTTTGGTCATATTTTTAAGTATGTTTTCCCATCATTTAAAGCAGTTTTTATTTTGGGTGATCAACTGAATATGTTTTTTTTTTTTTTGGGAAGGATAATCGATCGAATTAAGAAGTTGCTTTTTTCAGAATATTTATTGTTGTCATTCATAAAACAATTTATACAAAGTTGGGACCAAATATGTAATCATATATGGCTATGCACATATTAAGTCGAAGCTAGACAGGACAACGTTTAGAGAGAGAGAGAGAGAGAGAGAGAGAGAGAGAGAGTGAGTTGGGTCCCCCAACGTAGAGAGAGAGAAAGAATGCATAGAGAAGCAAGAATAGAAGTTTGGGGAGAAATCTTTTGTGTTTCTTTAGTTGTATTCAATGTACAGAACTTAGTAATTATAATACAAGATGTACATGAAGAAAAGGTAATGAAATATTCTACAAATCAATCTAATATCTAAATCTAATCCCTAATTGATTTAGTGTATGATTATAATCAAATCGGATTCCCGAAATATCTTCTGAATCTTCAACTATATCTTCCAACAAAAAATCAAGAAACTTTAATAATTGCAGCACGATCCACAATGTATAAAGTCATACTGTCTATATGCATCACGAGGTTGACATAACACTAACCTTCAATAATTGCAATGTGATCCATGATGCCGAAAAAGCAACTTAACTCCATGCCGGTTAAACTCCTAACCTCGCTTTGCTCTATCTTTCTCCCTCCTCCTCTGCATTTTAGAGAGAGAGAGAGAGAGAGAGAGAGAGAGAGAGAGAGATAGCAGCAGTAGCATCAAAGGAACGACTGTGGACGTGTGTGGTCGGTAATTGTTAGTGAAGGAGAGAGATGCAAGGATTTGGAGTTTGTAGAGAATCGGAAAGAGGGTCATTGAATTGTTAACGAGGTGTAGTCAATCAATGCAATTGTCGGGTTTTCTTTAAAAATATTAAAAGTGAGGTTTTGAGAAATAAGTGATGAGTATAATTAGTAATTTCAATGCAAAAAAAGAAACTGAAAAGGTGTCTGTTACGGACCTTCAATTTCTCTCAATGGAGTTGTGCATGTAGCTCAAAGCCTGCATGTTCACAAGATTAACAAATTGTTGTCTTTTAAATATTAATGGAGTGCCTAGAAGCATTCAACAAATCTCCATTAAATGTGGCGCTTCTTCCATTTCATACACATTGGATAATTATCGAAGATAAATAGTTTTTATTAATACATAAATTTACCATTTATATTATTATCTTTTGAAAATGGGCAAGTTGCCACACTTGATTTTTTCATCTCGATTTCTATTCGAAGTTGATTTTGGTAGCTTAACGGTCTACACTTGGGAGCTTTTTTTCCCTTTAATTCCTTGGAAGGTTTGGTGAGTATTTTTTCTCTACTATAAACTATTAGTTATTTAAATTCTAACCTTAATCTCACATTACTTATTTTTTTTCATGTGAAATAGAATCAAGATGACGGGAATGAGAAACTTCTTTCATTAAAGTTCACATGTTAAAATGATAAGGTATGATCAATTAAAATCTAACGATAAAAAGTTTTGGTCACCAGCTTGGAAGAATTTATGGTTTGATGGTCGTAGCATAATCGGCCTAAATATTAAGATTGATAGGGAAACTGAGCACGACTCTCGTGGTTCTTATCTTATTACGTTTTGTCAAATAAATTGGGGGCTATTAGAGACGCAATGCCTATCTTCTCGATGATTGATGTGGGGGCCTGAATATTTTCCTGTACTTTTCACATGTCAATTGTCGTACAGAGCATCTAAGCAAAAGAAAGATGGGACAATTGAGGGGAGTTGGGCCCCTCGGTGATTGGCTGAGTAGCCTTCACGTGCATGAAGCCGTACTGCCCATGGGCACCACTAGGTTGACATTAACACGAAACTTTAATAATAGCCAAGCGACCGCTGATGGCCAAGCAGCAACTTCATCTCAACCCTGGTTAACTCATAACATCACTTTGTTCAATCTTCCTTCTCCTCTGCGTTTTAGAGAGAGCGAGAGAGAGCACCGTCCGAACTGGCACTGCCCATTGGCTATCCTAATTAAAATCCATTCGGGTTCATGTACCATTTTCTGATAGTCGAGAATCCTCCACTAAAAAAAATGTTGCCGACAGCTTCATAGATATTTTTGGAGCTTCAGCCCATCCCATTCGAACAATCATCACATTTACCATCTCGTGTTCACTTTATGTCCGTCCTTCACAGTATTCTGTCTTTCACCGAAAGTGTTGCCGATAGCTTTTCAGATAATTTCGGAATGTCAACCCATCAATTCGGACATTTGTAAAGTTTCCCATCTCGCAATCACTGGCAGTCACTACCAAAAATTGTGAGGACAGCTTTGTTGACATTTTATGAGCCTCGACCAATCTTATTCAGACATCTATCCACATTTCCCGTCTCCCGATTCAATCCGTGTCCTCACTGTCTCCTGTCCTTCACCATAATTCAGACATGCGCCCCCGTCGCATCTCCAAATGACCAAGAGTCCAGAAAATGCAACATGTTATGGGCCCACTGAGCTCGTCATTTGAGGAAAAGAAAGAGCTCCATTTTGCGTTTCCCGCTCTTTTCTCCCCACTTTCCGAAGGAAAATATCTTGTGGGCCCGCAGAAAAATCTTTCTCTGCCATTCTCTTCGTATTCCTTGGATCTTTATTTCCTCGCTTCTTTTCACCTAATTCCTCAACCAATTCCTAAAACCCTCTTCATTCTATGGAATGGCTCGATTCGATTCTATACATACGGGTCTTGCTCTCAAAAGAAAAATCAAGGTAGCAAACTTTTGAAGTGGCTGCTCATCCGTAAACAACATCTTTTGTTTGATGGGAAACTCAAAATGTAAGACTTCTCCCACAAGTGACGATAACATCGTTAATAATAATAATATGTATAGACTCGGCTATAGTTGCATTAGTAGATGTTACTCAACAAAATGTCAATAATATCAGCAAGCTTCTCAACTCAAATTATGTTTTGCACTCTACATTAAAAAATGAAGTAAAGACAAGATGTAGATGGTTTACACAAAGAAAAAAAGTGGATGAACAAGGTGACATATTTATCCTCAGCAATGGTGCATGCAAATGTTTTACATAGGAGACAGGTTCTTTTCATTTCTTTCGTTGATCAATATCTTGTAATTTTTATCTTATATTATCTATTTTTCCATATAGAAATTGAATATTATGGCTACATACGGAATATATACATTTTTAACTAGAAATTTACTTAGGTCCATAAAATAACAAATCCTACTACGAGACTAAAATAACTTTACATGCATGATGATTATTTAATTATATCGGGTTATTTAAATTTTTTTGTCATATTTATAAATATGTTTTCCTGTTGTTTAAAGCAATTTTTGTTGTATAAAGCAGTTTTTGTTTTGGGTGATCGATCGAATGTGTTTTTTTTTTTTGGTGAGGATGATTGACCCAATTAAGAGGTTGGTTTCTTTAGAATATTTGTCGGTCTTGTCCATAAAACGATTTGTACGAATTTGGGACCAAACGTTTAATCATATATGGCTTTGCACAAATTAAGTTGAAGCTAGTGGGACAACGTTTAAATTGATAGAGAGAGAGGATAGTATGGTGGAGTGGGGTCCCTCGGTGTGAGGTTGAAAAAGCAAGAAGCTTTAATAATTGCATCGCATTCCACAATGTATAAAGTCATATTGTCCATCTGCATCACGAGGTTGACAAAACACGAACCCTCAATAATTGCAACGTGATCCACGATGGCCAAAGAGGAGCTTAACTCCACCCCAGTTAAACTCTTAACCTCACTTTGTTTTGTCCTCCTCCTCCTCCCCTGTGTTTTAGAGAGAGAGGGAGAGCAGCATCAGAGCAATGATCGTGGACGTTTGTGGTCGGTACAAGTTAGGGAAGGAGAGAGACTCCCAAGGATTTGGATTTTACAGAGAACCGGAAAGAGGGTCATTAAATTGCTAACGAGGTATGATAGTTTTCTTTAGAACTATTAAAGTGAGGTTTTGAGAAATAAATGATGAGCATGATTAGCAATTTCTATACAAAAGAAAAATGAAAAGGTGACTTTCATGGACCTTCAATTTCTCTCAATGGAGTTATGTATGTAGCTCAAAGCCCATGCATGTTCACAAGATTAATAGATTCATGTTTCTTAGATATTAATGGAGTGCCGCATCTCATTAATCTCCATCAAATGCAGTGATCCCTCGATTTTATACACATCGGATAATTACCAAAGACAAACAATTTGTATTAATATATTGCTTATAAATTTATCTTTTATATTACATTCTTTTGAAAAGGGCAAGTTGCCACATTTGATTTTATCATCTCACTTTCTATTTGAATGTTGGCTTTGGCAACTTAACGGTCTAAACTTGGGAGCCGAGCCCCGTTCCTTTTATACAACAGTTGCTCGTGTATCATAATTTTTTGTCAATTAAGCGGGTGCCATGACTTAAGAAAAAATTCATTTAAGTGTCATGGCTTCCAATTGTTCATTTAAAGACTACAACTACCATCGCAAGTGTCATGATGTATTACTATTTGGGCATTGAGGGCGTGTTTATACCCTTTTTCTTACTATGAAGTAGGGGAAATGTACATTAATCAAGCCTTCCAACTTGTCAACAGATTTGTGTTTACAAGAGACTCGCGTCTGGATGATTGTTACAATCTCTCAAATGTCATTTCAACTTTAGAAAAGTTTCTTTTGACTTTTGAGGTAATTGGTTTCTTTCTTTATTGTGAAGATAAATCGGTGTGGTAGATAATGGGAAAATGTTTAAAAAGTCATGTGTGACTCCCCTAAGGAAGTCTGGGAAATGTTGTTGCTAATTTCCAAAAAGTTAGATAATTGGGAAAAGCAAGCATTGCTCGATGACATCATTTGTCTTTCGCTGGGTGGATAATGATATTGCATCTAATTATAGAAAACAAATCATTTTCGTGTCTTGCATAAATACAAATAGTGTCTGGTGACAAAATACCACGATAAGAAATCGAAAGACTTCATTTGATTCCTCACATGAAGTGCTTTCTTCCAAAAGTTTAGGAGTGATGTAAAACCTATTACAAATTTCAAACAAATATATTAGCTACTTTGGTAACTAAATACCGTAAAAAATAATGTATTTGTGGTGGAGTAGACTTGCGTGCTAATCTTTAGATGTCCTCGTTCACAACATATATATTTATTTAAAACTCAGTTGACTCTCCAATAACTTGACCAATTTGGATTTGAGACAAATACTACTCAAGTATGGAAATGATTAATGGGGAAATTATGATCTTAAAAATAGGCTAATCTTAGGGAAATGCTTATATTGTTTCATCATAGTTCATCTATTCAAAATAGAATGAAATTATGGACTACTGGAATCAAAAAATATGTATATTTGCCGAGGCTCTCAATCACTAGAGGTTAATGCCTTGTCCCGTAAAATTTCACACATTTTTTTTTCTTTCTTTGTCTTTTTTTGGCACAAATCAATTTTCAATACTTGAAAAGAACTTTTTGCAGTGTAAAGCCGCGGATGAACTCACTCCCCTCTTAGCATAAAGCAATGGTGACAGCTGGACATCCAGCCCGCATTGGAGGGCGGGATGGCATCTTCGGGAAATTAAAAATTAATGCCGCTATACGTGGGCCCAGGGGTGGGTTTATGAGTGTGTAACAGGTAACGCTGCTGCCTCTATTAAAGCCAGGTGCTGCTCTTTCTGATCGTCGCAACTCTAAATGAACACTTCCTCCCTCTAGATTTCCATCTTCATTTACGCCTATTGCTAAAAGCTGTCTCTCTTCACCCAATCTTTCGTGGCTGCGGATTCATCCTACTGAATCTTTCCAGTCCGGTCATTTCCGTTTCATTACTGGGTTCCATCAGTTCCGCCTTTCTCGGCATATATAATTTCGCAACTTCCATTTCTCCTGCAAGAGAACCACAAAAGTGGAAACCGAAAGGGGGGAAATGGCGGAAATTGCTACGGCTGTGGCTGCCGAAGCGGCTGCCGAAGCGGCAAAGCCCCTGCTGGCTCGGGTCTGTCGTCAATGCAAATATGTGAGATTCTCCGATCGCTACGTCGGCCAACTTGAGAAAGAACTTCAGGAGCTGAAGAGCGCGATGGACAGGGTGCGACATTCCGTTGATGAAGCTCTGAATGACATTAAGCTGATCGAAGGCGACGCGACGTGCTGGATGACGAAAGAGCTGAGAAAACTTGCTTCTACGGGCGGCTTCCCAACCTGAAGGTGCGATATCGTCTCAGCAGGGAGGTGAGGAGGAAAGCCAAAGACATCCAGAGACTCATTGGTCGGATTCCATCCGGGCAGGTCTACGACGATCCTCCTCCAGGGCTCGTTGATGGTGCTTCCAACATGATTTCCTTGGCCGGTGATCGAGGTGACACTATCTTCGAGTCTCGAGCTTCCATCTTAAAGGACATAATGAATGCTCTGGATGACGAGAAACACAAAGTGATTGGGATCTATAGGCCAGGTGGCGTGGGGAAGACTACACTGTTGGAGGAAGTCGAGGAGAAACTCAGGAAAGAGGGGAAACCGTTCCAGATGATCGTCAAAGCAGAAGTTTCGCAGACTCCGGATGTGAATAATATCCAAGGCCAGATTGCTGACGCCTTGAAACTGGATCTGAAGGACAAGGAAAGCCAACAGGGAAGAAGAGATCTTCTGTGTCAGAGATTACAGAAGGATCCGAGTGAAAAGATTCTCATAATATTGGACGATCTGTGGAAAGAAGTTAATCTGAGGGCTGTCGGAATTCCTTTGGGAGGCGAGAGCAGGGGAAACCATGTGTTGCTCACATCGAGATATAAAAATGTGCTGAAGCAAATGAAGTGTGCCCCTCACATATTTCATCTTGAAGGTTTAAAAAACGCTGAAGCTTTCAAGCTATTTGAAAAGACGGTTGGTGACAAGCTCAAAGATGAGGAATTGAGACGAATAGCGCCTGAAGTAGTCAAGAAGCTCGCAGGTTTGCCTCTTTTGATTATCTCGGTCGCGAGCACTTTGAAATATAGCCATGTGTCTGCATGGAAAAAAGCTTTGAGAAAAAGAGATGAGTCAAATATAGAAACCATAGTGAAGTTGAGTTATGACCATTTAAAGAGTGAGGACGCCAAGTCCTTATTCTTGCTCTGTGGTCTTATCGGTGGGACCATTCAAGTCGAAACTCTGCTGGGTCTAGGCATGGGTTTGGGCTTGTTTGAGGAATTCAGAAGGACGATGCAAGATTCGAGAGATAGATTGAATACTATACTCGATGAACTCCGTTCCGCTTGTTTGTTGCTGGATGGTGGTGATGACAAGAACAATGTGACCATATATGAGCGGCTGGATAATGATGACTACAAGAACAATGTGACCATACATGATCTTTACAGCGAGGTGGTTGTCTCAACTCCATTTAGTGGTCAGAATTCTTTGATGATGAACAGCAATTATGGCTCATGGTCAAAGGAAAAGCTTGAGAAATGTTGGGCTATATGCCTAGCTGATGTTGACAAAAGGAGATTTGATGAACTAATGAAGTGTCAGTTTCCTGACTTGAAGATACTCATGTTGTCTCAACCGGAAGACTGGCGTTGGAAACAAGAACACGAACGTGAAGTGGGAGATTGCTTGAGACTACTAGATTTCACATACATGAAGGAGCTCCGTGTCCTATATTTTCGCTCCATGCATATCGCCAGTTTTCCTCCCTCAATTGGAATCCTCGGGAACCTCCACTCTTTATACTTAGACCAATGTGATGTGGCGGATGTGAGAATTCTTGGCAAGCTCAAAGCATTGCAGATTCTCAGCTTTGCACAGTCCACCATTTCTAGGTTGCCTAAAGAAATCGGGGAACTTATAAATTTGAGATCGTTGAATCTAAGCAACTGCTACAAGCTTAAAACAATTGCGCCTGGTGTCCTAAATCGCTTAACCAACTTGGAAGAGTTACATATTTACCGCTTTTCTCAATGGATGGGTAAGGATCAAATACCATCAAAATCATGTAATGCTAGGCTTGCCGAGTTGAAGAGCTTGACAAAGCTAGCATCTCTGGAAATATCAATTTCTAATCCCATCATACTCTTGGAGGATGGTGACCTACCATTTGAGAACCTGGACAAATTTTGGATCAACATAGGAAATGCTGGGGGGTGGACAGGTGGAGGTTTGCCAACCATGGGGCTCAATTTGGAAGGGTGCGATAGTATTCTTTCGAGAAAATGGGTTAAGAAAAATCTGCAGAAGACTCGATACTTATATTTAACCGGGTGTAGGGAGTTCAAAGAGAGCCCTCGCGAATTGTGCACCCAAGAATTCCAAGAAGTGAAGTGTCTCCACATTGGAGACAGCCCCTCAATCAAGTACATTGTTGATTCATCCAATGACCTCCCTCTCACTGCTTTTGGGAAGTTAGAGTCTTTTTCCCTTGATAATCTTATTAATTTGGAGAAGATATGCCACGGCCCCATAGCGCCAAAGTGCTTCAACAAATTGAAAGATGTGAGTGTCGTACGATGCAACCGATTGAAATACTTGTGGCGTCTTTCAGATGTGCAAAGACTTGTACAATTGGAAGAGATTGACGTGTTTCAGTGTGGCTCAATGCAATCTATTGTCACACATGATGCAGGAGAAGATATAGTTTCTACCAATAACAGAGTTGAGTTGCCTAGCATACGTCGTCTGCGATTGCATGAGTTACCAAATATGACAAGCTTTTGTGATACTTCAATTCAGGTAACTTTTTTTTTTTTCATTTTTCCCCGTCAATTTGTTCTGTTAGGATGAGATGATATTGGTTTTCACTCAACGTCGGTACATATTGCATTTAACTTTGACTATTTGTACAATTTGATTTAGGTTTTGATTTACAAATAAAAAATCCTCTCAAATAGAACACAGACCATATTATAGTTAAAGGGAAGCCTCTTTCCACGACTGATTTTTTTAATTTTTTAATTTTTTTAATTTCAACATTAGATAATTGCACTGCTAACTTGGGTTTCTACTGTGACTAATTTATTACTTATTTAACATTATTAATGAGACGAAAAAATAATGTACAGAACGAATGAAAGGGAGAATGAATCTTGAATGAATAAATAAAATTCAGTAATTTCAAAATGAAGAAAGCGCCGTCCAGAGATTCAATAAATGGATGGAGCCACGTAACAAAGAAAGTCCCCATAATTCAAGTCCCACCTAACATGCAATTTGCAACTGATTCCAACATGTCATTTCAAGTTGCCAACATCACCGGATCAACATCACTTTTAATTTGAGCTGCATAAACGGCATGATAGCAGTGAGGATTTCCTCATGAGAATGATTTTGCTTTTCACGGAAGAGAAATTATTTCCTTTTTTTTTTTTTTTGTATTTTAGCCCTAAAGTTCCACTTATTTTCTTGTGAAAATAGCTTTACTTGTAACAGACTTACCTTTAATGAGCTTCATTGTGGTGCCACATCAGGTTTCATTGCCTCACTTGGAATCCCTCATAATGGTTGGAATCCTTGACCCAGAAAAGATACTCTACAGTGAACCTTCATTAAAATACAGCAATCTAAGATGGCTAAGGATAAGAGCATCTATATCCACATGGAAGAGTATTCTGAAATTAGATTGGATTTTGAAGTTGCCGAATTTGGAATCAATGTCACTTGGGAGCTCTCCATCAGCAGAAGTAGTTTTTGACCTGGAGGAGCTAAAAGTCATCGAAGATGTCGAGATTTGCTCTCGGCTAACGAAATTGACATTAAAAAGGTTACCAAACCTGCAATGCATGTGTAAACAGGATGTAAAATTACAAGGAATATCGATATTTCGAAACCTGAGGGACCTCTTTGTCTATAAAACGGGGCTGTCATTTCTCTTTTCGGTGTCTGTGGCTAAATGTTTTAGAGAAATTAGAGTCATTAGAATGTGGGACTGTCCAAATATGAAGGCGGTGATTGTGGATGAAGAAGGAAGAAACGAAGGGACATATGATATTATAGAGTTCCCACTACTGGAGCATCTATCTATACGGCAATGTCCAATGGAGAAATTCTTCCTATATCCTCATGGAAAGAAAGAGTCAGTAACCACTACTTCAGATTTGCAAGATGCTTACTCCAATTCCTTCTTTGATCGAAAGGTACAAATCCCTTCTATCGAGATTTTACCCATAATAGCCATAGGCACACGCTTTGTGGGGGGTGTAATAAAATCTCTTTGAAGAATTTTATTTGGTTTTATTAGTTAGAATGTGTTCATTATTTATAACTACATTTGTCATAATAAGGCCATTAGTGAAAATTCGTTCTGCCATCATTTCAAATATATTGTTAGGATTAGGCCAAATTGCCAGATGTTTCATAGCTATGATCTAATGTATAATGAGTAGGTTAGTATGTCAAGCTTGGAATTTTTATGGCTTCATTCAGTAGGATCCTTCAAAAGGATATGGCAAGATGAACTTCCAAGAAGTTCTTTCTGCGAATTAGCCACCCTCATCTTTGAAAATAGCTCTGAGCACTCTAATGTCTTCCCTTTGACAATCATAGGGAGATTGCACAATCTAGAAGTCAGAGTTTCAAATCGTTGTTTGACTGTAGGTCCTTTCGCATTATCATGTATTAGAATGAACAATGTAATAAATTTATCCTATTTTTCCTCCTTTCTCACATTATCCTCATGCAGGTTACATTTCCTAACATAACAAAACTGGAAATCGGTGGCCTTCTGTGCCAAGAGATATGGAACAATCAAATTCCCACCGATTCATTTCAGAAGTTGGAATCTCTTGTATTGACGAAGTGTGACCGTCTCCAAAGTATTGCTACTTCTTATATGTGGAAGAGGCCGCAGCGCCATCTTGAGATCCTAAAAGTGATTTCATGTCGTTCGATCAAGATCATATACGAAGGTGATGGGATGGATATAGAGAGTGGTAAATTGAGGAGGCTGGTTTTGAGGAATCTCCGAAACTTGTGGTGCATTTGGCCGTATGACAGTCTCCCAAACATCCCGTTCCCAAATTTGAGAGAAGTAGAGGTGATGAGGTGCCCTTGTTTGGAAGTGCTTTTACCTACCTTCACAGCGAAATTTCTCGGGCAAATCGAAGAGTTGGTGGTGAATTCATGTGAAAATATGGAACTAATTGCTGAGCATGAAAAAGGGGAAGAAGGGACCCATACGACAATCACCTTCTCCAAGTTAACTCTCCTTGGACTTTTCAAGTTGCCCAAATTCAGGAGCTTCTTACCTGATAAATACTCTCTGAAATTCCCATGCCCTAAGGACTTAGAGCATTTCCCATCCTTGCGAGTCTGGAGTATAGAAAGCTGTGGAGCAGAGCCGAACCAAGTCCTTGGTGACTGGAAAACTCCATGGATTTATCAACGAAGTCCATTACAGTGACCGGGATTTCGACTCTACAGAAGGAGAACGTGGCATGCTATTTTGGACGTGAGGTATTCCTTCAATATTTCATTGCTTTGGTTTGGCTCTCTGTTCCTTTGAATCGAAAATCGATTTGTATTAGCTAAGACACAATTCTCAGTGGGACCACACGCACTCTACATCACGTGGCCCTCTCTCTTCCTTTCTCTCTCTCTAGCTCTCTTCCTTACTCTCTTCAACTAACCATCTGTCGATTCCCTTTTATGCTCAGGAACCGTGCCTTCTGGAGTTCCCTTGATCTTCGTTCCTTGTTCATTCTCCCTCTCCGTCGCCCTCCATCCACGAACAGCTGCCGCCGAGAGTCCATCGCTGGCCACCACATGACGTGGCACGCTGATAACGGACAAAGAACAGAGAGCATTGATCGAAGGCTCTCGGTGATTTCAATTGAATCCTTTCCTCTCACTTCGCTGCTGGTCGTCACCGCTTCCCGATCACCACTTGTTCTGCTGCCGCGAAGAAGTTCTGTAATGCCGGAGTGCTCGAACTTCGGTCACGACTGCCTACTTCGACGATTCCATTCCTTGATGTTGCTTCTGTTATTTCTTTACTCATATCCGATCTCAATTGCTATAGCTATTTGTTCTCTATTCAACTAAACCATATATGCTCTGTTTTCCGTTGCTATTGCTACTGTCTGTGTGCAAATCGACTGTGATTGAAGGGTTGTATTAATGATTTGAAGCAGTGCTCCTCGGCCGAAATTAATGTATGCAACCTGTTTGATGAAATTCCTGAACTATGTCGGTGTGTATTTTTTATTCAGTTCTTCACTGAGAATTCCCTTGATTACTAGATTGTTGATCTATTCTGGTCATATAAGCATATTTGAGTTATGTTTCTTCATTAAAAAACCACAGGTATTCAATTTCAAACTTGTTTGGAATCTGCTGGAACCTTGTTGATACTTGCTGATTCGCCATTGTTGCGGCCCTGAGCTGATGTCGATTGGTCCTTGATTTTATGCTATTCCACTCAAGTAAGCATGTGCAGTGATATAAGGTTGTCTTATGGTGAATTTCATGTTTGCTTGGAAAAGAAATTATGTCATGAATGAATGAAATTCTACTGGAAATTGATCCATGTATGCTGGCCCTGTCTTGATATCCCTGATTGGGTGTGCTTTTGATTCCAGCTTGAGGCTAGTTTGGTTATGGGATCATATATGTTCATGCTAGGAAAGTAATAGGGTGAATCTCATACCATTTAGCGAGAATTGGGTTCATCTCCGAACTTGAATATGCTAGAATGAAGTATTGCATGCTGACCATGATTGTTTTGTTTAAATTTGGCACTAATTTGGTCTTGGATTGATGTCATTTTGATCAAGTAGACTCATATGCACTTATAGGAAGATATGGCTTCTATTCATGTCAATTAGTCATCAAAAGATCACGATTTGTGGTCTTTATGCTGTGTCACAAATTTGAACGTGTGCTGGAATTTTTGTCTCAGTTTGGTTGCTTCTTTATTGCCCGTGGATAAGTGATATGCATGTGCATGATTAAATTGATGAGATGTGTGCTTGATATTGCCATGAGAGTCTTGGCCTAATAAATAATTTAGAGGACTCTGATGTTAATTGAAGTTTAATTCCATAATTCTTGCGATTCCAAAGGAAACCCTCTACTAGTACACATATTTTGAAGGTGATCTGGTAGACTAAGCCAGATCTGAGGAAATCTCTCAACAAAGCTGGTCAATGAGGCCCCTCGAAATATTGCATGTATGACACTTGCCACCAAAGTACATGTATTCTCTTCCTCTCCTTCGACGCTCAGCATTCAAGGCTTATTTACAAGAGCTATTGCTTAAATCTAATTGATCCTTCAAGTGTGTGTGTTTGTGCCAACATACTGTGCACAACACCAATTGCAACCTATGTCATTTTTCTTGGAGTGTTCACTGGCCACTACTATTTAGAATGATGTTTCAAAGATACGATTTTTGTTTTCCTCCCTCCCCCATAGAATTCGCAAAAGCATGTCACCAGCACTACCAGTAACCTGCCCTTGAAATCCATCAGGACCTGCCCATATGTTCCACCAGGAGTAGGTCCCTAGTTCCGATTGTCTCTCCTATAAACTATTCTGCAATGGAGGTGCAGAGCTCCATCTATCTCCTTGCAGCAGGTCTCTCTGTTGATGATAGTAATTATTTTTTATGACCCTGCTGATTGGAGGTCCCCTGATCTGAAAAAGTTGAATCTTTTCCCTCTAAGAAGTTTATGCTATAAATCTCAAATGGAAAACACTTAGCCAAGAAGAACTTGATGAACCATATGAATTTATCTTAATGTCCACACGATAACATCAACTCATCCAAAGCATTTTATACGACAATGGCATCATGTGTCCTTTCCACAAGTTGCTTTAATTAGTAGAGAGTATCCATCTGAATCACAACTTTGTCCTGCTCATGAATGCTCATTCTACTCATATTTCTCAATTTCAGCTGCTCAAAACACTGCGATTTAACCCAAAATCACTTGAAAATTTTGTTATATATCATTGCATTTGCACACTCTCAGAATCGAATGCCACTAATTTTACATAGTCGATCATGTCGTGAGAGCATCGGGAAGAGTGGTGGGTGATCCGAGGATTTTGCCACCCACATCAGGAAATGTTTCGAAACCGGCCAAAGGACCAACTTTACCATCTCTGCTCACATGGATGGGATACTGCATCAGGTGGCCTCTCATTTCCTTGGGATTATGTTGGTCCTCATCCACATAAGCTTTCCAATTCCGTTCGGCTATTATGTTCACCTTCTTCACGCATTCAGTGCTTTGAGGTTCCCTAAAACTGTCCTCTAAATCTCCCAAGTGCTCCGCCCAAAGCGACATCCTATAACCATAAACCTGCACAGCATAAGTTAACATTATTAGTCACAAGCTTAAGGTTTTGATATATGTCGCTACCCTCGCAAGGGTGTCTACCTAGTACCTCCATTTAGATAAGAGGCTAATCCGATGTACTAACCTGGCCATGCGGATGCCTCTTTTTCCCAGCCCAAGTGTGATGCGGCTGATAGGCCCCCATCGCGATTTCGGTGTCTCTTGAGCCATCTAGAGATCTTTGGTTGATATTTGCCGATCCCATGATCACATACTCATCATCTACTATCATCCCTTTGGCATGCACATATATAATGAACCTGCGAAACTTTTGAACCGAAGAAGCCTGCATGGATGGAAACGACAGCATGTTTCAAAGCAGAAGTCCTTCTACCACTCATTCAAAAACCATAGCTCTTGATGACTATTTTTGTTTTGCTTTTTTAACAGATAAGTCAAAGGAAGAATCCATGAAAAGAGTATAGACATATACCAAGGCATTATTTTCGGATTGTTGATTCATTGCTTGGGATGAAGATTGTGTAGAGGACAAGGGCTCCCGCTTGCCAAGGCAATAGAAGTTCAAGTAATCTGACGGATGGTACTTGTGTGACAACCCAGCTTTTTCGAGAGCCTGAGCTATAATTTTATACATCATCGTCATGGTTTGTCCCTGTCCACATTATCAATACACAAATATGAGAGTAGTGAATGTTTATCTCTTGGAGAAAAATACTAAAATGACCTAAACAAGGTCAGATCTCAAATTTTCCCCTTTAAGTAGCTAGGCATGTTCTGCTTGGATCATTTCATTTTCTGCTTAACTCTGTTCATCGTGTTATATAGTTTCAATTTGCTAGGACGTTATATTTATTGATATACCGTTATCGAAATGCAAGTGTCATCGCTATTTCTTTGCAAGATGAAAGAGTTTATCCTTGATCTGACCTGCCAGAAGAGAATTTCCTGCACTGCAGCACTAGTAGGGACACCCTCCGGCCACATCAGTATCACTATATACACACAGAAGCGCTCGTTTTCACTGATCTTACTTGCGATCTTCAATGCCAGCTCCATCGGCACTAGATTGTTTGCACCTGCTTGTCAAAACCAAATCAAGCGTTGTTTTCCCATGAAAACTTGAACTCAAAAATTAGGGCTGAAACAAAACTAGAAAATGGGGGAAAAAATCTAAATTTAAAAAGGTTTGACCTCAGAAATATAACATATTGAATCAGAATTCAGTTTTAATGTTTAATATGGTGAGTTCTAGCTATTATTAGCTGATACACAATTCCCAGCGGAAGCGAAGTCTGAATACTCCTTACCAGAGGGGTTGTTGCTCTTTCAACTCAGTCAATCAAAATGCATAGAAATGATGCATCTCATACCTGCATTTTTGTATGATGGCCAATGATAGGAAGAGCCAATAAAATACTGGTTTTCAATGTAAATGAAATGTTGTGCCGATCTAATTACTATCACGGACGCCATGTGAATGCTCTTGTCTACTTTCAAGTTCTTTCTGCATATAAAGATTCTGCAACCATGAAGTAATTGAAAGAAGCAACATTATCAATGTGGGCTTCAATGTCTATTAAAAAACACCAGAGATTGTGCATAAGAAATAAGAGTAACTTTCTAATGTAAGGAAAACTTTTCAAGTAATACATGTATAACAGCCAGTTGTAAATCTACTAGCATGATATTAGCAGCTAAAACCTACTTGCTTTGTGGCTTCTTCGACATTCTTTAGAAATCCCTTTATAGATCCCGAATAAATTGATCTAAAGACCTATGCCAACATAAAATAGAAGTGAAAGACGATCGTTACACTTCATTTTCCTTACGATTGAAGTCCTTAAAAATGGTCATTAATTTTACAGAAAGTTTCCCAACCTGCACGTGCCAATTTTCTGGGTCATCTTCGTCCCTGACTTGTACTTTTTTGTCGCTATCGGGGCTTGTCGAGGGACAAAGTATCCACAAAATCCTGTCGAGCCTTAAGAGAGCATTCTCATGCCATGCCTGACGTTTTTCAACTTAAACTTGCGCCACTTCGCCGCTTTTCTCCATCTCTATTTGAAATTCTTCAATATGTCATATGCAGCTTGTCCCCCAACTTTGCAATGTAGATCATGCCATGGTCGCCTTAGGACATTGACAGTGGACTACAGTTGTCACCCAAAAAAAAAGAAGAAGGAAGAAGCAATGATCAAATGATCAGAAAATAACGTTTACTTGTGTTTACAGTGCTAAAGGGAAGCATTAGCTTAATTACCGTGAATGTGGGGTTGTGAATGTCATTCTTAAAGATGGTGTCAAGATCGCTACAAAGTCTATGCTCGGGAGTATCGTATCAGACATCACTTATGTCCAACTCACCAATGAAAGCCATTATTTTGCGGTTGTTTCCCGAAGCTTGAGTGTCAAGAACCATGCACTTTTGGTGGTGCGTGTATAAGGTCCCCACCTCCTGGACTAAAAAAGAACCATACACCAACAAATTAAACCAAACATTTTAGTAGATTTATGCTTGAATTCAAACGAATGGGCAGCCTCTCCAATACTATAAAATTCCCTACTAGAACTATCATACATGCACGTCATTATGCCAGAAACACATAATATGATCTAGGACAGCATGAGACAAATCAATGAACTTCCACGGATTGTCTGAAGAAAGAGAACCTTTCCCATGAAATTATACCTGATTGGAATAATCAAGTAATACACAGAGAAAGCAATGCTTTTGGTGCAATCAGACAACGAGATTCTGATTAAGAATCGACCTAAACATCTAAGGATATATACCTATGCTTGAAAATGCTGAGTTTGGTGCTTGCATAATGAGGAGCAAGCACACAGTGGACACCAGAATGTCGAAAAAACTTCTTCGTCTCTTCATCATGAGTTTGCATCACCCATTCTGCACAATAACATGGCACATGCCGAGTCTCAATGATAAGAGATCTCAATAAAGAACTATCTTTTCCTAAGTCAGACAGATTTTCTGTCACAAAGAGCATGGATTTGAGATTTGGCCAAATGGTGGGTTGCACCATAAATAAGGATGCTTATTCAAGAAAGAGCCATGATTTAACATATTCTCCATTCGCATTTTGTAAATACTAACTGAAAGGAAGAACTATTAGAGGTCAAGATTTTGATTAGTCCATCCTTTGTGTTGAAAAAATGAAAACTTCTTATTCTGTAAATGTTCATTAAGCCAACAGTAAAAGTAAGAAAATCCTTTACTGACTATGCACCATTCATAAAAGGTTGATCCTTAAATTCGATGCCGGTAGAATTAAAAACGTGTTCGCATGTGGCTCTCATCACCATTGATGCATTGGTTGTAACTTTGAACCACTCTACTGCACTGGCCCAACAAATCAATAGTGATAGAAGCCACAGGCAGACAAATTTTTCTCGACTCGAGAGTATTCTTGATCATCCCGAAAAGCACAAGACATTTCCATGTTTCAGCAATGCGTAATTACATGTAAGCTGGTTTAGTATTACCATCTTCAAGAGGAACTTGTCGTGTGAAGTTTTGTCATCCCAAACAAGCACGACCACTCGGACACCTTCCTCGGACTTGTATATTAGGAGCTCCCCTAAAGAGAGCTCTCCTCCATTCAGCAATTCCCTTGTGGGCTCTCTCACAAGCCTCACAGGATGATAAATGGACCAACCAATGATGTAGATCAAGTGGTGGGCCTCCAAAATTGCATGGCATATGTCCTCCCAGCACCTGCCTTGCTCATAAATCTTCCCATCATCAAGCAAAATCTGAGGCAGCTTGCCCTCTGGGACATGAGCATCTTGGTACAGTGTAACATCCCCACCTTTCCTAAGTGGAAAATATGTGTCTGGGACACCAACATAGTTTGGCCCAACCCCAACACCATCCTTGTATAAGGGGTTGTCGCTAACCGGCCTAAATTGGATTGAGATGTGAAGTTCTGGATAAGGCTTGAGGGGGCTCCCGAAGTTGCCGTTAATCATGTCGCCAGATGCAATCTTGGCCAACGGTATCTCCACAACCCCGATGAGCTCGGCCCCAAACACATCATTGTCCTTCACGTGGAACTCCACCTTCACGACCGGGTGCGCCACGGGAACGCAGAACCGCTCGTCCCACAGGGGGTTCTCGCAGTTCTGGATCACCCGGGTCTGGGCAACCGTGGCTCCCGCCAGGCAGACGGATACGTAGGGGTCACTCGTGATCATTGAGTTCTTCCCTGAGGAGCGGGCAGGGACGGGCCGCTGCCCGTGTAACGCAGGCACGCAGGGTGGCCCGATCATGGAGCAGCACTGCCTTATTCTCTCCGAGGCCAGGTCCATGTTTGGGAGGGATTTGGCCTCCACAATTGCATGTCCAGTTCGCCGAGCAAGAAGATTGGCCCTGTCGTGACGTTAAGCCCATTGAGTTTTCCCGGTTCTGTGTTTGCGTTCCCTGGTATTTCATCCTCGTTGCCCACGCTTCTTTTCGCCGGATGCCGATCTTCCATCGTCTCAAGCACTTCTTGATCACCTTAATTTAACCGAAATTTGTGCAGACTTTGGCACCTAATAAAAGTTGATGCAGTCTGCTAAAATGGAAGTCAGTTGTTGATGCGGGAGCATCCAGCCCATCACGCATCAGTCGTTCTAAAGGAAGTATCGATTTGTTCACGTAATTTGTGAAACCCTCCATTTCGTCGGTCTCTGCAGAATTAGGATCCGCAGGTGCTCCTTGCTGAAAATTATACGGAATTAGGGTACATTATTTTTCTTGCGCATGAAAGAAAAGGATCCCATTCATAACTTCATTTAAAGAGGTACAAGAAAATCTTTAATAACTTTTCCAAAAAGAAGAAAGGATTAACAGATCTTGTAATTCAAGGAAATGGCAATCCTCAAATCACAATTGATCGATAGGTAAAAACAGTATGCCCGGAAATCTGAAGCCTTGGGAAAATAGCTTGACGGGAAGGAAAAAGAGTGAAAAGGACAGTTACCTGGTATTGGAAAAAGCAAGGAGGACCCAGAATTGGGGAGACGAAAAGACACCAGACAATGGAAAAAGAGCTTTGCAAGGTTTTCGCTCGTTGGAGAGAGAAAACAGAGGGAAATGGTCAAAAGACAACACCACAGAGAGAGAATGCAGGAAAGATCGAAAGCGAAGATGATGGGAAGCCTCAGATGATGATTTGTAAACCATCTTTATCTCAAGGACTCGTCTTGTTGACTCCCTTTCTCATGTGACCCGATGAGGTACACCTTTCGATTTTAGATGGTTGATGGGAAAGTAATTGCGGGGAATTAGGGGGTCGATCGAATTCACTGGCTAACAAGGCCTCATCACGTGGCCGTCGACAGAATTCACTTGCTCTCTTCCTTTCTCTCTCTACATCTAACGATCTGAGTCGATTCCCTTCCGTGATCAAGCTCGGCGTGCTCTGCAGAGTGGGGCCAGAACATAAATAGAGCCACCTTCGCACACATTCTTTCTAGCCCTGGTTGAAGGGACTCGTGTGATTTTTGAGCATTTATAGAGGGGTCATATATGGGTCACTTATTTTTGACAAAAAGTAATTAAATGGGTTTACTTTTTTTTTTGTCAGTCCAATTCTATTCTTACTCTACACTCACTCTCAGACTTTTGCCCTGCCTCTTGCAGGGCGTGGGAGTCGAAACCCACTCCCGAGTTAAAATGGGAGGTTTGAACTTTTTTTCATTTTGAAAGTGGCCAAATGGGTTAATGGGTTTATTTTGATAGGTGAGTTTTAAGCGGGTCTTAAGAGAAAGACTCTCTCTTCTCTTTTTAACTTTACAAAAATAATTTTTATAAATACCGAAATTATAATTATTTTTTTTATTTTTATTTCTTTTCTTTTCTGTTCTTTTCTTTTCTTTCTTTCCTTTTTTTTTTTTCTTTTCTTTCTTTTTCCTCCGGTCGCCGACATGGTAATGGCCGGTGACCGGCTAGGCGAGCCTCGAGCTTGCCGGCGTCGGGTGAGCTCGAGCTCGTCGGATTTGGCGAGGCTCGAACCTCGCCGATCTAGCGAGACTCGAACTTGCCGGCATTGGGCAAGGCTCGAGCCTAGCCAAATCCCGCGCGCTGCGCGCTCGAGCTCGCCCGACATTGGCGAGCCTCGCCAGATCCGGCGAGGGGCGAGCTTGAGGCTCACCTAGGGCCAACCGCTAGCCGTCGTCATAGCCAGCACCGCCCAAAGAAGAAGAAGAACCAAAAATAAAAAATAAAAAATAAAATTAATTTAAAATATATATATAATTAATTTTTAAAATAATTATTTTAAAATTCGATTTTTTAAAATAATTATTTTAAAAATTATAAAATTATCCATTAAATTTATGTTGTATAAAACTATTTTAGCAATACAATAGGTCTTCAAATCGTATATATATATATATATATATATATATATATATATATATATATATATACTCATTCCATACTAGAAATAATCGCAGGAAATCTTTTGATCCATTTTTTAAATATATATATATAAGAAATAAGCTTGGAAGTTTTTTTAGTTAGATAATCTTAAAAAAAAAAACATAAGAATAAGTTTTCCTAAATTTGGTTAAATATGAAAATATTTTATTAATATGGGTCGGGTCGGGTTTGGGTCGAAAAATTTACATTATGCTTAAATGGGTCATAAATGGGTTAATGAGTCAATTTGGGTCGACTCATTAATGACCCGATCCAAACCCAACCCAATCCATCTGTTTGACACATCTAAGCATTTATAAGTCGCTCTCTCTCTGAGATTTCTTTCGAATCCTTCCCTCTCCCTTCATTGCCGATCGTCACCGCTTCCCAATCGCCAACAGTTTGGTCTATAATGCTAAAGTTCTCAAACTTTGGTCACGACTGCCTACTTCGACGATTCCAATCCTGGATATTACTTATGTTATCTCCTTACTCATATCCAATGTCAATCGCTATAGATAATCATTCTTCATCCAACTAAACCACATTTGCTCTGTTTTCCGTTGCTTCTTATACGAAGCAAAGGCTGAGTGCTATTGTTATCGTCTGTGCGAAAATGGCTTCGATTGAGGCTGTGTTGATGATTGAACTTGCCGACTGCCATTGTGATTATTTGGATGCAAATCACCTGTTTGATGAAATTCCTGAACTTAGTTTGTATTTTGATTCAAGTCTTGACCGAGAATTTCCTTCATTGCTAGATTATTGATCGATTTCGGTCATATAAGCGTATATGAGTTCCGTTTCTTCATTAAAAATCATAGGTATTCAATTTTGAACTTGCTTTGGATTTGCTACAACCTGTTGATACATGCTGATTCGTAATTATTGCAGCCTTGAGCTGATGTCATTTGGTCATTGGTATTGATGTCATTCCACTCAAGTAAGCATGTCTAGTGAATTTCACGTTCCCTTGAAAGGGATTTATGTCATGAATGAATTAAATTCTACTCGAAATCAATCCTTGTATGCTGACTGTGTCTTGATATCCCTGATTTAGTGTGCATTTGATTCCAATTTGAGGCTAGTTTGGTTATGGAATTGTATTTGGTCGTGCTAGGAAAGCATTATGGTGAATCTCATGCCAATTTGCAAGAATTAGGGTCATCACCAAACTTGACTATGTTAGAATCGAAGTATTGCATGCTGACCGTGATTGCTTTGCGTAAATTCAGTAATAATTTTCCCCTGGATTGATGCCATTTTGATCAAGTAGACTTATATGCGCTTGCAGGAAGATATGGCTTCATTTTCACGTTGATTAATCATCAAAGGATCACAATTTGCTGTCTTTTATGCTCTGTTACAATTATGAATGTCTGCTGGAAGTTGTGGAATAAGCATGAATTAGATGGATAAGAGATATGGTGTGTGCAAGTTCCTTGTCAATTTCACATGTTTGGATGGCAATTGCGTGATTAAATTGATGTCTGTATGCTTGTTATTGCCATGAGAGTCTTGGCCTGATTATTGAATTAGAGAACTCCAATGCTAACTAAACTTTAATTCCATGATTCTTGTGATTTCAAAGCTCTGGGCATCTATTTTTCGTAATATTAAATAATTTGAAGAATAATGACTTCTTTTAAAGGTGATATGGTAGACTAGCCAGATTTGAGGAAATATCTCAACAAAACTGGTCACCAAGGCCCCCATCCAAATATTGCGTGGACAGCACTTGCCAACAGAATTCCAATTTCTCTCACTCTCATTAGATGCTCACCATTTAAGGCTTATTTATAAGAGCTATCGCTTAATCCTGATCGATCCTTCAAGTGTGTGCGCTTGTGCCAGTATACTGTGCACAACACCAATTGCAACCTATTGACGCTTCTAGAAATGTCTTTCGGGGAAGCTAGAACTCACATTTGGTTATGAATTCCAATGTGGCAGATGAAGGCACATACTCTCTGTCCTTTCCTTCCTTGAAGTTCGCTAGCCACTGTTGTTCAGAATGATGTTTCAAAGATATGTTTCTCATTTCATTGGAATGCTCATGAACTGATAGTCATCTGTGTCAATAGCACTAAAGGAGCACAATAGAAGATTATCGAACAGAAGATTATCGCTGGTGGGGGGAGGGAAGCTTGGTCACCAGCAATAATTTAGTCACCTATCCGATTGCCAACAGTTCCGAGGACTGAAATGCCACAGTACTCAAACTTTGGTCATAATTGCCTACTTTATCGATTCCATTCCTTGACATTACTTTTGTTATCTCCTTACTCATATCCATGGTCAATCGCTATAGCTAATCATTCTTCATTCAACCAAACTGCATATGCTCTGTTTTCCGTTGCTTTATGTATGAAGCAAAGGCTGGGAACTGTTGCTACCGTCTATGTGAAAATGGACTGTGATTGAGGCTGTCTTAATGATTTGAACGTGCTGCATTTCCTTTGCAATGATTTGGATGTGAATCGTTGCTTTACTTTTGCATATAAGCTCCCTAGCTGAAATGTACACTAGCCATCTGATGAAATTCCTAAACTTAAAAAGTGTGTATTTGATTCAGGCTTGACTGAGAATTTCATTCATTACTAGCTTTTTCATCAATTTTGGTCATATCAGCCTAGCCTAGTTGTGTTCCACTTCTTCATCGAAAATCATAGGCATTCCATTTTGAACTTGCTTTGGATTTGCTGGAACCTTGTCAATACATGCAGATTCTCAAATGTTGCGGACCTGAGCTAAAGTACGTTGATCCTTCATTTGATGCTTTTCCACTCAAGTAGGCATGTGCAGTGACATAAGATTGTGTTACAGTAAATTTCATGTTCGCTTGGGAAAGATATTATGTCATGGATGAATTAAATTATACTGGAAATCGATCCTTGGATACTGACCATGTCTTGATATCCCATGATTGGGTGTGTATTTGATTCCAACTTGAGGCTAGTTTGGTTGTGGGATCATATATGTTCACGCTAGGAAAGTAATATGGTGAATCTCATGCCAACTTGAGGCTAGTTTGGTCATGGATTGATGCCATTTTGCTCAAGTAGACTCATATGCGCTTGTGGGAAGATATGGCTTCAATTTCATGTCAAATTGTCATCAAATAATCATGATTTGCAGTCTTGTATGTTCTGTTACAATTCTGATTGCTGCTGGAAGTCATGGATTAAGCACAAATTAGATGGATTTTGTCTCAACTTGGTTGTCTTTTTTATTGCCCGTGGGCAAGTGATATCACATGTTCAAGTTCCTTGTCAATTTCACATGTTCAGATGGCGCTAGTCGGCTGTTATTCCCACTAGAATGAAATCAAGGACTGCATATCGAAACAAATATGTATTAACAAAGGGTCTCAACTCCTAGGGGTCAACACTCACTTGTGAATATTCACATCAGCTTAATTCCCTAAAAAAGCACAAACTTTAGATCGACTCTCTGTTATGAGAATTTTTTTTTTTTTGTCTAGAAAGAATCAACTTCCACTTAAGTCCCAAATTTGATCCCCATTCAATTGCCGTCCAAAATCACTGTTGAAGGTCTGACATGGCAGTCAGTTGTAAATCCATGTCAGCTAACTACTCACCAAAAAGATGCTTTGTTGTTCTTAAAATTTGGGAAAAATCGAAGCAATTAGAGTTGGATTCTTCAATTCTATAGACAAAAGTCTTCAAATTTTGCGTTTGGGAATCTTCAATTCATCAAATAGACTCCAGCTCGCGAGAGTTGGTTTGTTGAGCTTTTAAAAAACCAATTCTGAACTCTGTTGGTCTCGTGATCCCAAGGACGGGTGCTCGACCAAAGATAGCATCTTCTGCAGGATCATTCTCAGTGAATCACCTGCATTCAAGGTATTTGATTGATTTTGATTCTGGTTCTTCTGAATCGAGGATGGATAGCTATCTTCTTCAGTGTCAAAGCTCATTTCAGTTCATGGTTTTGCATCTCATGCGTTATTCTTGCTGAAAGATGCGAGCTTAATGTCCTGCTGGGGTTGGCGATCATGTGCGGAAGAATTACATCCACATGCTGTTCTCGTATTTTGCCTATCCGAAAACTCAATGGAATGTTGACTCTTCCACATTGCACTGTTTGTCGTGCATCGTTAAGCATTGCTGATGCGGCTATGTGTTTGGCAAACGTTTTCAAAATGTATGACAGATGACGGCTAGAATGATCAGATCCTTCTTCATTCATTTGATCTTTATTCATTTTGTAGTTTCAGCTCTGTGAGGATGAAAAGTGTCTATGCATATTGATTCAAGTCTTCTGAGCCATGGGTAGGGTGTTACTCATCCATCATTCTGCAGTAGATGACCCCTTGAAATTATTGTCCTTAAACAAGGATAAACTCATGAGGCAAAAATGTCATTTTTTCTCTGGTGATTAACTTCTCCGTTGTTTAGCCAGGACTTCTTATAGTCTCATCTAATCACTCTCTCCAGATTGTGTAACCTTGCTTCATAAACAATAAATTGATGAATTAATGTGTCTACACATGAAGTTAAGATTTGCACATGAAATTATGTTGCAGTTAGAAGCAGATACTGCCATGTTGTTAGCTTGGATCCTAGCAATTGTTCTCATGGCCTAAAGAACCCACATCTTAGTTAAAAAAATTCTACCTGCAGATCAGCTTAAATCCTGACAATTGAATGTAAACACTAAAAGAGAGGATTGAAGAGAAAGAGGGCTTTTAATTGTTATTAATGCAAAATGTCTTCTCGAGGAATTTCGCACTTTTTTTTTCACCAACCAACTTCTATTCTTTGAAAAATCTTTGTATGAACTCACTCACCTCAATTGTACTTGGGACACAGTGCTTTGTCCATGATCTCCTGCAAATCTGTGGTTTTCATATCCAGCGGGCCTTACTGTTCAACGACCAAGTCGAGTACATTAATGCCACGCGGGACATGCTGTGGTCCCTCGCCCTAAAGCTGGATCGTTGGCATAGGAGGAGCGGGTTTTATAGCCGATGGCAAGCTAAGCAGCAGGTACAGTCGGCGGTTCCTCGGTGCCAGATAGGCAGTTACTTTTTGTCCAGCGTGGATACGCTTTCATGGAGAAAGAGACTGCGAGATGGCTGGATAGTTCTAGCATTTTGGAGGCGGTAGGGCTCAAAAGGCGATATTAGTATAAAGAAATGGTGGAGGGGGTCCACTTATTTTCAATCGAAAATTGCATGGCCAGTTGCGGGCCGGGGATTTTGCTCTTCCGTCCAACAGCACCTTGACCACCTCTTGAACGGCTACTTTGAAAATTGCAATTCTATAAAATAAAAAAAAAAGATTCAAAGCTTGCCGTAAGGATTCGGTTTCCAACTTCCTGATATTTTAAAGCGTGGCCATAAACTACCAATATTATGAAGAATTTTACCGACATACGAATGGATTAATAAATTCCCAACTTCTTATCAACATTGTAAGGGATTTAGTAATATCCAAATAAATTAGATTTACCAATGTCAAAATAAATTAGCAAATTATGTATTTTAAAAAAAAAAATAGATGTGTGGTTCATAAGTTTTTAACAATGTAATTAATATACTTATGTCAGATTAATTTGTAGCCTAGTTGGTTAGGATCTCACCCTGAGATTCAGGACGTAAGGAGCTCAAAGCCCTTAATATTAATCGTCTCTCGAATTGAGGTGTGTGTTCAGTGCTGCTTTGATTCCACCTTCAAATGCACGTACTCAATTCGGGCTTACTCAATGTCAGGGGTGGCTTTACTCCTAGCGCCCCATGAGGATCTTTTAATTTCTTTCATTGATCAATATGTTTCAATTTTTATCCTAAATTATCTATTTTTCAGTATAGAATTTGTATATCATGGACATACATGTAATATATACCTTTTTAACTAGAATTTTTATTATATCCACAATCAATACAAAATAGCCTCTATTGTAACACTACAATAATTATACGTGTATGCTAATTGTCTGATTATGTCAGGCTAATTAAATCTTAGAGTACATGCGTAAGTATATTTTACCATCGAGTAAAATTATTTTTGTTTTGGGTGACTGACTGAATTAGGAGGGTTGCTTTTTTAAGAATATTTGTTGTTGTTAGTTGTAAAACAATTTGTACAAATTTGGGACTATGGTCATGCACACATTAACGTGATGCTTTCAAGCTTTTTCAGCAATTCCTTTTTAATTTCTATGTTACTAGGTATCATATATACTTGAATAAAAAGATATTCTTTACTTGAATAATAGTAGCATTCACGTATATGAAGTCGCCATGCCAATTCAATTATATATGTTATTCAAAACCTATGTACAGTCACAAGATTAATAGATAGATGTCTATTTAATATCAATAGATTATCTAGAACTCTCTAAGCATCTAACTAATCTCCATCCTCTGTGATGGTCCCTCCATCTCACACACATCAGGTAATCACAGGAGACTTGCAAATGTGTGCTCATGGGAGTGGCAGCAAGAGAATGTGCAAGTGTAGTGATTCGATCACAAGCTTTGAATCAGAAAGATAAACACACTTACCACTCGAGCAACCTCTTGGTGTTAAAAGATAAGTATCCCTTATTTTTCTTGGAATAAAGCTAAACTGATCTAATATAAAGCGAATCTCTTCATCTTTTCCTTATAAAAGAATTCTTCATTTCCCAAATGATAACTGCTTGTGATCGTGGTTTTATTTGCCACACTTGATTTACATGTGGGCCGAGCCCATCTTCTTATTCTTTATAAGTCCAGGAAGGGTTGGAGAATATTTATTCTACGCTACAAAATTATTACTTATTTAAATTCTAACACTATTCTCACATTATATATTGGTTTTACCATGTGAAAGAAAGAATTAAGATGTAATACGTGTGTCATTACGAGACCCGAAAAACTAGCTTCGTTTAAAGTTTGGATTCAAATGATGAGGCATTATTACTTAGAATCTTATTTGTGTTGTTGCTCCGTCCTCCAAATTAACTTACACACTAGTTTATATTGAGCAATCACCGCAGTTTGATCCATCTTTCTGTTGAAGCTAGTCTAGTCGAGCTTTGGTTTTTCTTCTTACAGCAACCAATGAACTTGTCATCTAGGATCTCAAAAAATTCCTCTAGTACATTAAGAGAAGATGCATTGATGTTTCTTTATATCACGATGTTCATTGAGAAGAAGATGAAACTTCCTAGAGTTAACTAGTTAAATGGCAATCGTGTGGCAATTTTCAACAGAAAGTCCTGTAAAAAATTACAATTCTAGAAAATACATGTGCACTAAATTTTTTCCACAGGATTTCAATGTTAAAAATCTCCAATTGAATTCCTTAATTGTGTAAAGCAAAGTGAGTCGAGTTGGGAAAAATCAGGAGAACACGACGCTTCGGCCTTCCACCATTGCAAAAGGTCAACATTGTCTTCCTCGAATTTTTCAAACGTAGTTCCTTGTTGAGATATCCATTCATCTCATCAGCAATCGACACTGAAGTGCTCAAGGCCTGCCCTTTTTTTTGGCGGGCTGCTTGTGGCGCAAGAGCACATGGGTCCTAACCGGCACGGCCCATTAGCCGTCCTAACTAAGATCTATCTATTTGGGCTCATGTACACTAGGAAGAACCTTGGAATATTTTTAGATAGATGAGGATCCTTCGCTCAAAAGTGTTGTCAACACCTTCGTAGATATTTTTGGAGCTTCAGTTTAGATTACTTGGAGCAAGGATGTAAGGTTGAAAAGGATTAGACAAGCACATGCACCAGACAAGGACAAGCTAGAGAGGTTGTCCCCTTTCTTGAGACGGGCTTACATGTCACTTTTGTCGGTCATCGCTGCTTTGATGTGCCCTTCCAACTCTATTTGGTTTTTTCTGCACTAGACAATGTGTGAAGCGAGAGATAGGACAGTACGGCAAAGCTAGGTCCTTGGAGGTGAGGTTTGACATAATAACAAGCTTTAAATTGTCATGTGATATCGTACTCTCATCTGCAGAAGAGGTTGAAGCTTTAATAATTGCGAAATTGTGAAGTGACCAACAACGGGCAAAGAGTAACTTAACTCTACCCTGGTTAAGCTCTTAACCTTACTCTGTCCTGTCTTCCTCCTCCTTGTCAACGTTTCAGAAAGAGGGAGAGAGAGCAACACGGCAACAGCAGCATCAGAGCATAATCAAATCGTGGCATTTTTTTTTTTTTTGGGTAATTTCATAGATGTTTTACATAATTAGATGACACGCTACACAGCCTGCGCACATTGACAGTGGGCCAAGAGATGCAGACGATGGTCATTCCCATATTCTTGTAACTCAACATTTGCTTATAATCTTATACTAATCTGTTTGCTAGTACTAAAAATGGACTTTAATGGTATATTGAAGCCAATGGAGTGAGCACGTCACCATCCACCATGGAAAGAATAGGGAAAACACGGCAATTTGGCCTTCCACCATAGCAAAAGGTCAACATTATCTTCCTTAATTTTTCAATGCAGTTGCTGTCATCTTCGCCTCACCAACAACCGACACCGAAGTGCCCAAGGCCTGCCCCCTTTCAGCCCAGGAGCAAGGGTCCGGACTGGCTCAACGCGCTGGCCAACCTAATTGAGATCCGATTAGGGTTCATTTACATTCGGAGGAACCTTACGATTCTTTTCAAAGGCCAGGGATCCCTCACTGAAGGGGTTGTCGACACTTTCGTAGATATTTTCGGAGCTTCAACTCATCTCATTCGGACATCTGTCACGTGTCTCATCTCGTAATGATAGAGTCGAGAAAATGCAATAAATATTATGAGCCCCCACTGAACTCACCATTCAAGGGAAGAAGGCATTCATTTTTGCCTTTCCCTCTATTTCCTCCCACTTTTTGGAGGAAAATATCTAGTGGATTCACAAGAAAAACTTGCAAGACCGTTCCCTTCGTATTCCTTGAATCTTTATGTCCTCCCTTCTTTTCACCCCATTCCTAAAACCCACTTCATTCATTCTATGAAATAACCCAATTTGATTTTACGTGGATCTTGCTCTCAAAAGAGAAATTGAACATAATGACTAATATACTAAAAAAAAATTATAAGATCCACAGTTTGATAGAATAATAGCTCCTATTGCGGCACTATAATAATTATATGTGCAAGATTATTATTTCATTATATTGGATTTTTTTAAAAAAAATTCTCGTCAATTAAAACTGTTTTAATTTTGGGCGATCGACCGAATTAACAAGTTGCTTTTTCCAGAATATTTATTGCTGTTTTTCATAAAACAATTTATACGAATTTGCCATCAGATATTTAATCAACTTGAAGCTGGAAAGCACAATGTGCAGGAAGAAAGGAGAGTACGGTAGACTGGGTCCTCTGGCTTGAGGTTGACATAACAAGAAACTTTAATTATTGCAACCTGACCCACGATGTGTCAGGCCGTACTCCTCACCCGCAGCATGCGGTCGACTTTTACACGAAGCTTTTAACAATTGCCAAGTGATCATGGATTGCCAAAAAGCAACTTTAACTCCACCCTAGTTAACCCTTCACTTCACTTTGTTCTGCCTTCCTCCTCGTGTGCGTTTTAGAAAGAGAGAAAGAGAGCAACATCAGAGCAAGGATCGTAGACACGTTAGGGAGGGGGAGACCCGCAAGGATTTGGGAGTTTGCAATTAGAAGCGTCGGCCTTGTGATGAATTGTTCACGTCACTTATTTTTGCAAAGAATTAATAGGAAAGAGGGTCATTACGTGGAGGTTATTAGCAAAGAGAAGTCAGCGATAGAGAGAGAGAGATGTGGTCAGGGTCAACCATGGAATAACGTGATACATTTAACATTGTATAATTATGTAGAAATACACTTCATATTCCCTAGATCCGTTAACCAGGTGCAACCAATCAAGGAAATTTTCGAACTATTGACGTGAGGTTTTGGAAAATAAATGATGAAAAGGTCATCTTCCATGAAACCTTCATTTTATCCCAATGAAATTGTGTATGTAACTCAAACCTCACGCATATTCACAGGATTAATAAATAGGCATTATATCAATAGAGTGTCTAGGAACCACTCATGGTGGTAGCGTAGTGGTTGAGTTTCAGTTCCTTTCAGGAGAGATCTAGAGTTCGAATCCCTGCGTCGTCTGCCTTGTTAGAAAAGAACCTACGATTTGTCCGGGACAGAAAGAGTGGTGGTGACGTAGTGCACTAAGGTTCCCTGAGTACAAGAAAAAAAAAATTAGAGTGTCTAAGATTCTTTGAGCATCCGAAGAATCTCCATTAGATGCGGCAGTCCCTCCAATTCATACACACCAGATAATTACTAGAGCCACATAATTTTTACATTACATTTTTTTTTTAAATCTGTTATTTTCCTTTTTTTTTTATCTCAACTTCTAGTCAAAGTCAACTTTGGCAACTTAAAGTTCTAAATTTGGGAGCTGAGCTCCCCATCCTTTTTCTTTTTTTCTATTTTAACTCCTGGAAAGGTTTGGTGGATATTTTTTCTATATTAGAAACTATTACTTATCTAAATTCTAATTTTTAATCTCAAATTATATATGGTTTTTTTTTTAACTCTAGACTGAAATTAAATGTGGCTTGAAACAAGAGGTACAATTGGCAGCAATCTCATAGAGAGATTAAAAATACCTAAGAAGTTGAATCAAAGAAATAGATGAAACAACAATTGAAAACATTGAAGAAACTTAATTATATTATACATTATATATGAAGCGATTATCAAAACAACAATTTAAAGTGGAAGAACACAAATATTTGATTACGAAGCAGAATAATAATTATAGTATTTGAACTTGACAATACAATAGTAAGAAAATAATTTTTTCAAATCATGTCTTTGGAAAAATATAGGTCTCATTAATATTTTGTCGGCCCGGAAAACAAAATCTTCAGTTCTCTCCACTAGATCAATAAACATGAACATTTCAATTATCATGTGGTTTTCTCTAATACAGTACTTCTAGAAAAAAGAAAGAAATGAATAATTTCTTCTAAGGAAGAGATGAAACGAGGTGATAGTTGTTAGAATAATTTCCTTACATTTCAATCTGGAACCAAAGAGATTTAGTGATTATGTTAAGCCTTGGGTTTGGGGGAAACCAAATTTGAGCTACAAAAGGACGATGATTATCCATATCTTTGTGCTCGGAGGACACGAAAGCCTATGTAGAATCACCCTCCCTAGGAGGGTTATCTCTTCATTTTATCTCTTGAACCTTTTAAGGATCAGATCAGGTCCAATGTTAAGTCCTATATCTGGGAAAACCAAATTTGAGCCAAAAAACGACAACGATGATCCATATCGCATATGCTTAGAGGATTTATATTACATAAAAAAGTAAACTAAGATTACTAGGAACAGGTATGTCAGGATGAAAAGGATAAGACGAGCACATGCAGTAGACAAGGACAAGCCAGAGAGCTTGTTCCCTTTTTTGAGAATGGCTCACATGTCACTTTTGTCGATCAGTGCAACTTTGGCTCTGCCCTTCCAACTCTTATTTGGATTTTTCTGGACTGGGACAACGTGTAAAAAGAGAGATAGGACGGTACGGTGGAGCTGGGTCCCTGGACGGAGGTTTGACATAACAAGAAGCTTTAAATTATTATACGACCCAAGACGATGTATCACTGTCTCCATCTACAGACGAGGTCGACAAAGCCCCGAAGGCTTAATAATTGCGAAGTGACAGACGATGGCCAAATAGGAACTTAACTCTACCCTGGTTAAACTCTTAACCTCGCTTTGTCCTGACTCCCTCCTCCTTGTTTGCGTTTGAGAGAGAGAGAGAGAGGAGGGTAACGATGGGTGTAGTGGGGGTTGGTACTCGCCAGGAGACGAGAGACGTGAGGATTTGGAATTTGCAGAGAATCATTACGTTACTCTGCAGAGAATTGGAAAGAGGGTCATTACGTGGAAATTATTTGCAGAGATAGGTGAGAGAGAGAGAGAGAGAGAGAGAGAATGACATAAAAATACACTTCATATCCACTAGAACAATGAATGATTAATATAATTAGTAACTTCTATACAAAAAATTGAAAGTGTATCTTCCATGAACGTTCAGTTTCTCATAGTGGAGTATTTATGCACATGCACAAGATTAATAGATAATTGTCTCTTAGATATCAGTGAAATTTTTTTAACTCTTTTAACATTCTACTAATCTCTATAAAGAGGATAGTCTCTTCATTTTACACAAATCTGATCATTTTTATATTACATTTTTTAAAATCTTTTAGTCGCCACATTTGATTGGTATTTTTATCTCAAATTATAATTGAAGTTGATTTTGGTAGCTCAATCTTCTGAGTTTGATAGCTGAGTTCCCATTCGCTTTTTTTTTTTTTTTTTAATGTTTTAACCCCCGGCAAGGTTTTGTGAATATTTTTTTCTATACTAGAAATTATTACTTATCTAAATTCTAAACTTTATCTCACATTATTTATGTTTCTTTTCATATGAAAAAAGAACTAAGATATAAATCTTGCAAAGGTATGGGGCTGAAAATAGTTTGATTAAAGTTTTGATTTAACTGATGAGGCATGATTATTTAATATCTAACGGCAGGAGTTTTAGGGCGCGGGCTTGGAAGAACTTTTGGTTGACGATTGCATCATAATTAGCTTAAATAACAATAGGGAAATTGAGAACAACTCTCATTGATCTTATCTTTATTACATTTTTTCGGGCATTATAGGAGATGCAATACCTATTGACTCTCATCATCCATGAATCAATCCTTGGCAATACTCCTTCCTGTCTCGGAAGGCTTGCTGAAGTTAAAGAAATTACAAACTATTCAGCACAAATGCGAGAAAATTCGGATTTATTTATATAAAATATTAACTATAAAATCTCGTTGAAACAGTGCGACTGTTCATGAAAAGTTACAATTATTTATTATTTATTATTTATTTAATTCCGAATTTTTATATCTTTTCAACGTAACCTTTGAGACGTACTTTTTCACGAAAGGTTGTCTTTGTTCTTTTGCAACCTTTTGAAGAGTTGCCTCTATTCGAAAGAAAAAGATAAATACGTTTGCTTTGAGATCAAACACACATCTTCTTCCATTTTTTCGTTTTCTTTCGAGAGAAAAACAACAGCCATTGTTTCTAATTGTTTCCCATGAGAGACCCTGGAGAAATACTAGAATTGCTATCTAGTATTCTCACTTGAGACTTTGTTGTATCCTGGAGGAAATTTGCCGGTGACCATTAGCAACGTAGTGGGGCAAATAAATCCTTAAAGAAAGTGATATCACGCCTCAAAGTCCGACTTGAGTACTCTAAAGATCCGACTTCATTGTTCTACCCAATTCGAAGCCATATTTTCCCAACAATTTTAAGGATTTATTTTTGCTACAATGAAGTCAAAGAATCAAAGTCATTACTCAAGACATAGTGATACTAAACTGGTTTGATGGCAACAATTTTACTTGTGTGATTTGATGCAATGCGGTGTGCGCTGATCATTTGATGTTTCTTATGTTCTGATCCCTTATCATTTCTATTCTCATTCCAAGACTACGTTGATTGTTGTTCTTAGTTTTGCTCTGAATATATTCCCTGAATCCTTTCGATGAAGTTCTGTTTTGGGCTTGTGAGTGAACCATGCAAGAAATTGGGAGGATGAACTTCACGAATTTTCTTAAGTTTTAGATAGAAGTGGAAGGGAGTCAATGTGGTCCTGAAGGCATGTTCTTTCCTTTGGATTTTACGTACTCTACGGCCCTTCTCCAAGCCGTAATCCGATGACCTGAAAGTTTCAAATGAGTTGGTCCTTAAACTTCCGGTTCCCGAACATACGAAGCACTTCATCTTTGCTATGAGGGAACCCGAGTCGCAGTCTGTGATTTACGTGCTCGCCATGCAGAATTTGTCTGGGATTCCTGCCCGGAACGCTATGTGTTTGATTAGAAGAGAGAAGGGAAACCACCAAACGGCTATAATTGACGTTACAAGTTCCATATCTTGCGGGGGCCCAGATCATCAAAAAAAAAAAAAAAAAATCGCCTAGCAGAAGACAAGCGTCTATATTTGGCGTCCATGTCGTGGAACGTTGTCTTGAGGAAGCAGTTGAAACGAGTCCCTTGCCAATGCCGATTAGTGAATCTCGAGGCAACGGGTGGCCGTAAATCTCGAGGCAACGTTTGACCGTGGATAAAGATGCAAGAGGCCACGTTCGCCATTGCGCGATGCGAGCACCAGACGCATGCAAGTGGACAGGTTCTTTCACTTCCCAACAGGTCTGTTCCTCGATGGCTTCTAGTCGACGCCAACAATCATCACTCATCACCGTTGGCCAGAGTTTCAAGGAAGATCTACAGGCTCTCTCTCTCTCTCTCTCTCTATTTTTGTGTGTGTCCATTTTGGTTCTTTCATAAGGGTGTGTTTTATGTCTTTTGTGTGCGCCCAATGCTATGCCATGCCTTGAATTACGGCGTTAATTTCCCAGAGCAAAAGGTGATGAATGAGGCTCTTGCTCACGATGCGAAATCCATCATGGAAATATCATGCAAGATGGCATCTCATCTTGTAAAAACGACTTCGAGGATGTCGAGACTCTAATCATGAGATCGAGTGCAAGATCTTTGTTCGGGAGGAGATTTAGCGATCCTTCATTCCAGAGTAACATGAGGCATTGGCTGTCAAGGGTCATTGCTGGTCCCGGCCTCAAGCCCATGATTGTCGTCAATTTCAAGGTCGTAAAGAAGCAGTTTGCTGTGGAGGAAATTTCATCCGCCCTCCTCACAAAGATGCGTGAGGCCCTGAGGCTTACCTTGATATGACTATCAAGAATGTGTTGTCCGGGTCCCTGCACACTTCAATAACTCGGTCTCGTCAAGGGGCAGTTACATGATGGATTCATTTTTTATTTTTTGAAGATGCCTTTTAATCTCTTTCGCGGATTGGCATTTTGGATCCATATCAAGTAGAAGGTACTTTCGCAGGTATGGCCCAATTTTGATTTTTTATTTTTACCGCCTCGAGGAGTCACATTCTAGATTTGTCTAAATGGCTGCAAAATATGTGAACTCATGGGGATATTGTTTTAGTTATTAAAAAAAATGATTGAATTTGGAGACGGCAGTGTCGGAGAGATCAGGAATGCGGTGGACCATGCGAAGGAATTCGCGAAAGGAGCGGCAGAGATGAGCGTGAAGTTGGCCAAGGGTTGTGGGGACATCGTGTGGCAAACTCTTGGCAACGAGAACTCCTTCCTCCCCAAGTACTTCGGGAGGGACTCGTACGTCATGGGCAGGCTCTAGGGGCCGTGCGTAAGGACGTCTATGAGATTGGAGCTCTAAGTGAGTACTTCCCAAGGACAAGAACCCGATGCATGTCTGGTCGGCCGTGTCATTCATCTCTATCGCGGTCGCTGCAAGTTGGTTGGTGATTCTCTATCTAAGTTCCTAGTTCGAGCGAGGAAATTATTTGATTGAGAAATGCATCATATCACATTCCGTGCATTGGTGTTGTTGACCCAATGTGGAAAATTTTCTCTTTTTTAACTATTGTTTGATCTTTCTGAGAATGAGAAATTGGAGAATTCGATTGACTGTCCTCTTAGTGATCTAAAATTCGTAAACATTTCTTTTGGTTTTTCTGTTGACGAATTTGGATACACACAATCGAAAGATCTTATTGAAATGATGAACCATCGTAATAATGGGGCAATCTTTTGTTCTACCGTCGGTTTGTCTTGGCGAAGCTATTGAAAAATTATTTGTTGTATGCTTCTGTTCTCACATGCCTTTGATTGTTAGGGATGGTGTATAAATTGCTAGAATTTATCTATTTACTTATTTCCCATCCTTGTATGGATTTCTGTACTTGGTTTATTATTAATTGGATATGATGATGAAACGTACGTTATCATATTGGATGCCTCTTAAAATAGTCTTGAAGTGGGGATATTTGAAGGGGACTATGGAGCCAATGTGATTAGAGTCATTGAAAAAAAAAAAAAAAAATATCTAACTTTCATTTTAAAATGAAAGATTTGAGTGAAGTAGATACCTTATTGGGTGTTAAAATTTAAAAAATAGTGGGGGTTATTCTTTGAGCTAAAGTGATTACATGGAGAAGATGTTGTATAAATTTAAACATCTTGTTTTCAAATATATGAGTACTCCATTTGATTCTTGGTGGAGAGTTTTAATGTGAGTGATATGGGTCTTTAATGTATGTGATACATTATACTAGATCTAATATTACTTTTTGTATATGCAAGTTGAGTAAATATTTTTAATCCAAGTATAGAACATCGGAAAGTTATTACCCGAAAATTTGATTATTATTGAGAACTAAAATTTGGGATTGTTCTATCGTAATCATCCAGGTATAAAAAAAGGGATATGCCGATGTTAGTTAGGTTACAAGTATGAGAAATAAAAGATCCATTACTAGATGGATTTTCACATTACGTGAATGTGTGGTTTCTTGGGCGAGCAAGAAACAAATGTGCATAATTCACTCAACTATGAAATTTGAATCGTTCCTTTAGTAGAATTTGGGAAAGAGGTTGAATGGACTATGAATTTGTTATTGAATATCAAATTGTGGCCTAGTCCTATGCCTCCTATTTCTATCCACTGTGATAGTCATGCTACTTTGGCAATAGTTTATAGTAGCACATTACCTATAATGGTAAGTCTAGACATATTAGTCTTAGACATGAGTATGTGAGACAATTGATTAAAAATGGTACCATAACAATTGTCTACGTGAGGTCAAGTAATAGTCCTGCCGATTCCTTGACAAAGGCTTTACCAAGAGATATGGTAATAATGACCTCATAAGAAACGGGGCTGAAACCCTTTAATTGAAATCACCAATAATGGTAACCCGACCTTTTTCTAGAACATCACTAGTTACAAGGTTTAATGGGTAAGAACAAGTTATTGAATGTGATTGTTTGATACTGACGTAGCCCTGATATGAGAAGTCAGTATAGTCTGTTATGTTTTGTAGGCTGAATTAAATTCTTAATGAAGTATGATACAAATTTGTAATGTGTTGATAGTAACAGAAACACATGGTAGATACTTCACCTATATGAGCTTAGAAGTGGTGCCGCTTCTTACAAAAGTTAGGGTTGCTTTCTAGAGAGCTCATGAAACAGGATCAAGCACAAGGCCATAATAGTGCGGAGTAATATAGAACTTCTCACTGAAACAAGAGGTTAGTGTATATGCGGTATGTCCGGTTCTATTATATAAAAGTACAAGTTTAAAGCCGAGCTACTTGTCACTTCGATAGAGCTTTGAGATGCTTGCACTAAGTAAAGATTTAACTCGAAAGAGACCTTTATGTATGTATATTAATCTCACGGAAATTTTGGCTGTATATTTCTAACGTTTTATTTATTGTTTTTGTTTTATAAACAAAAGTGGGGGATTGTTGGTAATTTGTTTATAAAACAAATTGAGAGGTGCCTTGTCCCACATCAAAAAGATGTGAGTGCGCACGTGGACGAGATTTGGCATTAACCAACGATCATTATTTTATTTATTGAGAAAATTCGGATTTATTTATATAAAATATTAACTACAAAATCTTGTTGAAACAGTGCGACTGTTCATGAAAAGTTACAATTATTTATTATTTATTATTTATTTAATTCCGAATTTTTATATCTTTTCAATGTAACTTCTGAGACGTACTTGTTCACGAAATGTTGCCTTTGTTCTTTTGCAACCTTTTGAAGAGTTGCCTCTATTCGAAAGACAGAAATAAGTATGTTTGTTTTGAGATCAAACACATATCTTCTTCTATTTTTTTGTTTTCTTTCGAGAGAAATTTCCCAACAAATGCCTCATGAGGATACATGATATCTTCGTGCTTGAGGAATGTACAATCATCGGAACTATCTTATTTAGAAAGAGTTGGTGAGATTCAAGGTTTGGGGTAACGCGGGGTCTTTGTTGCATCTGATTCGATTCAAAGATTACCTAACCTATGCAAGTTGAAGAAGCTAAGGCCTGTTCAACTAAAAGGTTGCATTTAAGACCCATGGAAGGCCGGAATAGCTTAGAGTCTATAAAGTACTTGGAGAATAAAGGTAGCAGATCTCTTGAAATGCGTTGCCCAACGTAACAACTGTAGTAGCTATTGTGGTAAGAGAATAACGTGATACGTGAGGTGGTTGTGGTAGACTTGCAATATTTTAACTAATCTTCGGGTGTCGTGGACTCTAATTCTTCATCTTAGGTATCATCTTGTACGATTTAGGTATGCATTGAAAACTTGGGCTATCAATAACTCAACCTATTCAGATTTGTGAGTAATACTACTTAATTATTAAATAATGAATCGGGATTTTAGTCTTGTTTCATCAAAGTTCAGACATTCAAAACTGAATTATACCATGGACTGCCGACATTAAAGCAAATACATATAAATAGGGTCTCAATTATTAGAGATCAACGTCCACTGTGTACTGTCAGTAGTATGGGTTAAGTATCTCAACTCAAATTGTGCTTTGCACCAACATTATAGCTTAGCTTCGCCCAGGCCTATCAATCTATGACAAGAAAGAAGTAGAAATGAGCTGCAGATGGTTTGCAACTTTGCGTAGAGAAACAAAGTGGACGAACAGTACAACGTTTTCACTCTCTGCAATTGTGCACGGAGATGTATTATATAGGGGTAAGGCCCTAAGGGTTTTTTTTTTTTTTTTGGCTAATTAATATATTTCTAGTTTAATCCTATGCCACCTGTTTTTGGTATAACTACTGAATATCACAGTTACACATTGAATATGTGATACCTTTGTAAGTAGAACTTTTATTATGTCCACAGTCAATAGAAGAATGACTTCTATTGCCACACTACACTATTTATACATGTATGCTGACTATTTGTTTATATATATATATATATTGAATTGTATGGGTAAGTATATTTTACCATTGGTTAAAATTATTTTTTGCTTTGGTTGATCAACTGAACGAAGAGGCAGCTTTTTTTTTTTTTTTTCAGAATAATCGTTGTTGTTATTTGTAAAATAATTGGTACGAATTTGGGACTAGATATGTAGTCATTATATGGTCGTGGCCACATTAACACAATGAAGTTAATATTAGTGTTCGTATCGATGAAACAACATATAGGATAGTATGTGTATGATATTGTATTGACATCTAGAGTGCGAGGTTGATATAACACGAAACATAATAATTGCTGCATGAACAATGAAGACAAAAAAGCAACTTTGAATTTGCCATGGTTAGCTATTCAGATCACTTTCTTTTTGTCTTCATTTTGGTTAAGCACTATGTCTTATCTTTCCGTCTATTAAAGTGAAATCGTGATCAAAACTCTAGACTGAAATTGTACGTAGCCTGAAATGAGAGATGCAATTGGCGGCAATATCGTAGAGAGGTTAAAAATGATGAAGAGGTTGAATAGAAGGAATAGACAAAACAATAATTAAGAATATTGAAGAGACTTGATTACACTATATGTGAGGGATGAAGTGATGATTAAAACAATAATTTATAGTGGAATAACACAAATATTTGATTGAAAAGCAGAATGATAATGATAGGATATGAAGACGATATTTAGAAGAAAATAAAATTTTCTAATCATGCCTTGAAAAGAATATATGTCTCATTAATATAAAGCTGTACGATCACTTTGGATTCTCTTATTTCCCTCTGTTTTCTCTCACAAGTAAAAGGAAATATTTTGTGGACCAACAGGAAATTTTTTTCTCTTTGGTTCTCTTCCATGGATCAATCAGCACACACAGTGTAATTAATGCATGGTTTTCTCTAATAGCATACTTTAAAAAAGTAAAGAAATGAATAATTCTTCCAAGGGATAGATGAAATGTGGTAAAAATTGCAGAATAATTTCCAAACATTCCATTCTCGAGCCAAAGAGATTTAGTGATTATGTTAAGCCCTAGGTTTAGGGTGGACCAAATTGGAGCCAGAAAAGGACAATGATTATCCATATTCTATACGCTTAGAGGACGTTTATTATATAAATAAGCAAATCTAGATTACAAGGAACAGGCATGTAAAGGTTGAAAAGGACAAGACAAGCACATGCACTGGACAAGGACAGGCCAGAGAGCTTGTCCCCTTTCTTGAGACGGGCTCACGTCTCTTTTGTCGGTTAGTGCAGTTCGGTTGTGCCCTTCCGTGGGACAAGAAAATCCAACTTGGATTTTTCTGGACTGGACGACGTGCAGAAAGAGAGAGGTAGTACGGAGCGGAGTCCCTGAGCGGGAGGTTGACATAACAAGGAGCTTTAATAATTTCCACGTGACCCACGATGTATCAGGTCGTACCCCATCTGTAGCACGTGGTTGACGTAACACGATGCTTTAATAATTCCCAAGTGACCGACGACGGTCAAAAAGCAACTTAACTCCACCCTGGTTAACTCTTATCCTCATTTTGCGCTGTCTTTTTCCTCCTCCTCATCTGCATTTTCGAGAGAGGAGAGAAGGTGTGGTTGGTAGTGGTAAGTGTTATGGAGGGAAAGACGCGGTAAGGATTTGGGAGTCTACAGTGAGAAGCGTCGGCTTTGTGAATTGTTACGTTGCTTTTGCATAGAATGAATCGGAAAGAGAAAGAGGGTCATTTCGTGGAGGTTTATAGCAAAGAGAGGTCAGCGAGAGCGAGAGAGAGAGAGAGAAGTGGTCCCATATAGTCCATGAAAGAGGCTGACATTATCGAATGCAAGCGACACCGCCATGGAGTTCATGATCCCGTTAAACATACATATAATTAAATACAAATACACTTCATACTCACGAGATCCATTAACGAAGTGTAATCGATCAATGAAATTGCATTTTCTTAGAACGATTAAAGTGAGGTTTTTGAGAAAAAATTATGATGAGATGGGGCATTTTGCATGAACCTTCATTTTTCTCAATGAAGGGTTTAGGTCTCTTTCAATAGTTGACTAATCTTCATTATGTGCAGTGGTCCCTCCATTTCGCACACACTGAATAATAACCGTTGACACACCATTTTTATATTACAATCTTTTAAAAATCTGATGGTTGCCGCACTTGAAACTTTTTTTTTATTGATTTTGGCTGCTTACCATTTTGAACTTGGGAGCTAAGCCCCCCTTCCTTTTTTGAACTCCTGACAAGGTTTGGTAAATATTTTTTGGGTAAAAGTCAACAAAAATTTTAAATTATGTCTATTGTGACATATTTATCTTGAAAAAATTTTGTGACACCAAAAATCCCAAACTTATATCTATGCGACACATTTGCCTAAACTTGTATAGTGTAATATATTTATCTCAAACTTCCTTTTGCGACACAAATTCCAAACTTGTATATGTGTAATACATTTATCAAAAAAAAAAATAGAGTAAATATTTCACACAAATATAACTTTAAGGTTTTTAGTGTCACAAAAAGTCTGAGGTAAATATGTCATACGGGTATAATTTTTTAGTTTTTTGTATCATAAAAAAAATTGCAAGATACTTTACCAAAAAAAAAATTGCAAGATAAATGTATTACAGTTGACAAAGTTTTGAATTTTTATGGTTTTTTTTCCATTTTTTTTTCTATACTAGAAACTATTGCTCACCTAAATTCTACCCTTGATCTCACATTATATATGTTTTTTTTTTTTTCATGTGTTAAAAGAATTAAGATGCAATCCATGCATAGTTATGGGGCTAAAAAACTAGCTTCATCAAAGTTCACAATCAAATGACAAGGCATGATCAATTAAAATTCAGTACAAGTTTTGGGTCACGGGCTTGGAAGAACATGTGGTTGATGGCCACAGCATAATCTGTTTTACATCTAAGGAGCGATAGGAAAATCAAGTGTGACTCTTGTGAATCTTATCTTCATTACATTATCAAAGAAATTGGGCATTACTAGAGACGCAATACCTATCCACTCTTGTTATCAATGAATCCTTGGCGGTACACTTTCCTGTCTTGGAAAGCTAGGTGAAGTCAAGGGAATTGCAAATTATTATTAGGTGCGAATGCCTCACGAGAAAACCCAATTTGTTGTGCTTGAGGGATGTACAATCCTTGGAGCCGGCTCAATTAAAAAGAGTTGTTGAGGTGATGTAGCTAACATGATATGGTTATTACCACATTAACATGATGAAAGTTAATATTAGTGTTTATATGTACACATTTATCACTTAAGCAATCTCTTAGGATCAAAAGATAGATGCCACTTAGTTTTCTCACAAGAAAACTGACCTAAATTAAAGTGAAAGCTCTTAATTATCTTTTCTTATAAAACAATTCTTAATTTTCTAAATGATAACTTGTCGCGGAGATCATAGTTTTGTATTACATTCTTTTGAAAACCTTTTACTTGCTGCACTTGCTATATTCTTTTCCTCAATTCCTATTCGAAGTTCATTTTGCAGCTTAATGTTTTAAATTTGAGAGCTGAGGCCCCCTTCTTACTTATTTTTTAACCCATGGGACAGGTTGGGGCATATTCTTCTACACCAGAAATTATCACTTATTTAAATTCTAACTTTAGCATGTTGGTGACAGCTTCGTTGATATTTTCGGAGCTACAACCAAACTTATTCAGACATCTGTCACATTTCCCATGATGTTTAAGGCTTTTTCAGCAAGTCCTTTTTAATTTCTATTTTTCTATGTATATAGATAAATACATGTTCTTAAATAATTAAATAAAAAAATCTTTCCTCTCCTCTTCCGATTTTTAGATTTGGCTACCTTTATAATTGACGGGGGGCTGAACATGTTCCTATACTTTTCACATGTCAATTATCGTACAGAGCATCTAAGTAAAAGAAAGACAGATGGGACAATTCGGTGGAGTTGGGTCCCTCAGTGATCGACTGAGTAGCCTCACGTGCATAAAGTTGTATTGTCCATCCGCAGCGCCAGGTAACTCAGGTTAACTCATAACATGAAGCTTTAATAATTGGCAAGCAACCGACAATGGCAAAGCAGCAACTTTAACTCCACCCTGGTCAGCTCTTAACATCACTTCGTTCTATCTTACTTCTCCTCTGCTTTTTAGAGAGAGAGAAGCATCAGAGCAACGATGGAGAGCCATGTAAGGATTTGGAGTTTGCAATGAGAAGGGTGAATTGTTAAGTTGTATTATACAGAGGGTTGGAAAGAGGGTCATTACGTGTAGGTTAATAGCAAAGAGAGGTCCCAGAGAGAGAGAGAGAGGTGGTCAGGCTCGACCATGGAATAGCGTCAGATCCATAAAATCCCTAAAATAAGCTCACATTATCAAGTCCATGCTAAGCTAACATGGAGTCAATGATCCCCCTAACACGCATATTCACATACCAATACACTTCAAATTCACTGGTAAAGTTAATGAGGTGTAATTAATCAATGAAGTTGGGTTTTTTAGGACTGTTAATGTGAGATTCTCATAAATAAATGACAATTATGCTTACTAATCTTTATAATATTAAATGAAAGGGCATGGACCTTTGGTATTCCAATTAGGTTATACGGATAGCTCAAAACTTACACATATTCATGAGATTAATAGATATGTGTCTCTTAAAAATCAATGAAGTGTCTAGAATTCTTTGAACGCTCAAATAATCTCCATCAAGTACGGTGATACTTTTGTCCCTTTTGTCCCACACACATCTATGCTCCCAAAGGTGGCCCTAACAAAATGCACAAATACGGTGATTCAATCACATGCCACAAGTGAGGAGGATAGACACAATCATGACTTGAGCAACCTCCTAGATTTAAAAAATAGGCACCACTTAGTTTTCTTGGAAGAAAGCTTAATTTTCCCTTATAAATAATTCTTGATTTTGTAAATGATATCTACCATTGTGATCATGGTTTTGTATTACATTCTTCTAAAAAAAATTTAGTTGCCACCCTTGATTTTTTTATTCTCAATTTCAATTGGAAGTTGAATTTGGTAACTTAATTTTTTAAGGGATAAATGTAATGAAAATTCTAAAACTTGTAATGAAATTGCAATTAAGTTATAAAACTTTCAAAAAGTTATAATCAAGTCTTAAAACTTATCACAAAAGTGCAATCGAGTCCTAAAACGTTCAAAAAGTGTAATCAATTGCACTTCCGTGATAAATTTTGGAACTTAATTGCATTTTTTAAAAGTTTTATGACTTGATTGTACTTTCATAACTTTTAGGATTTTTAATGCACATATCCCAAGTTTTAAACTTGGGAGCTGAGGCCCCACTTTTTTTTTTTTTTTTCTTTTAATTCATGGGAAGCTTTGGAGAATATTTATTTTACACTCGAAATATTTCATTAAAGTTTAGATTCAAATGATGAGGCATGATCAATTAAAATCTACTAGTAAAAGTAATGGGTCACAAGCTTGGTAAAACTTGGAGTTGATGATTTTGTCGTATGATTAGCTTAAATATTAAGATATATATGGAAATAGAGTGTAACTCTCATGGATCTTATCTTTTTAGGAGAGGTGCAAGTTGGAGGAACATTTCTCCCCATGGCAGCACCCTTTTAGTCTGTCGACATCGAAACTTCATGCTCTTGTAACACTGCCACATATTTCAAACAAACTTGAAAACTTGTCAACTCTCATTATCGATGAATGCTCGCCACTTTCCTATTTTGAAAGGCTTGATGAAGTTGAGGGAACTGTGAATTACTTGGTTCAAATGCCTCATATGGACACCTCATACGTCACGCTACAATCTTTGGAGCCCTCTCAATTAGAAAGACTTGTTGAGATCAAGTTTTGCGAGCATTGGGATCTTTGTTGCACCTAACCGTTTCCTACTGCGATTCAATTGAGAGATTACCTAATCTACGGAAGTTGAAGAAGCTTAGGTGTGTTGAATTGAAGGGTTGTCCTAAGCTAAGAAGCATGGAAAGCCGCATAAGCTAAGAAGCATGGAAAGCCGTAATAGCCTAGAGTCTTTAGAATACCTGCAGACCAAAGGTTGTAGATCTCTCGAAATGTGCTGCCCAAGATTTTGAGATCGACAAAAAATGAGACAGATCAGATGCCTCTTGGAGCTACCACCTGGAATGAGCAACTTATGAAAATTGATTCCTCACGAGGTATCTATCAGTTTGATGGTTGATCTTAATTTGGACATTTTCTAATCAAGCAAGTCTGAATTGTACTCATGGTATGAACAGAAAGTATCAAAAGCACAAGTACAATATGGTTAATGTGTATGCAACTCGGTGGAAGAGACTCATCTATAGATGTATCTATCTATTCTTGGGATTAATATTTGACAAAATGCTTGTCCTTGAATTTAAATATGACTGATGGTAAGAAAATTAGGTAATGGTTTATCTGGTGGTGGTTGTTGTCGTTGTCATTATTAATGATCAAGATAATTGCTCAAAAAGTTATAACTTATTATACGATGGTCAATTGATTTAGTATAAAATCTTTTAATGATTTCTCAATGTAGTCATCTCAGTCAATTTTAATTGGAAATCGATGGCATGGATGTCTATTGTCTGACATGGTTAATTTTCTAATTTTTTTATTAATCTTTTAAATTGTCTATGTGTGGAACGGATGTCAAATTTAGGTGGGAAGAAAGATATTCTCCCATAATCTAAAACATTGAGCCTAATGATTTTAAGCTTCAAGCCGAACTCTATAGAAATGACCTGACTGAGAATGAGATACAATTTGGTTATGATGAACCGAAGCAATGGAAAGTGGCCCCAATCAAGGTTGCGAGTATAGTGCTAATTACTATTGACTGTTGAGCCACAAGGTTTAAGCTTACTACAACATGGCCTCTTAGTTACTATATGTCGTTACGTGAGTTCCCTAGTTTCCAAAAATTTATAAATATTTAGTTGAGTGGATGTCACCCTGTTTTGCAAAACAACGATCACATATTATAGACAACTCTAATGATAACAAGTCAATAGCTGCACAACTTATTGCACATTTTATCTAGCCTTCTAAGGTCACGCGAGAAGTCAATCCTCCATTGTATCTTATTGAGCCCAAATTCAGTGTCATAATTTCTACACAATTGGCAAACCACACAAACAATTACAAATTTTCAATAATGGTTGTTTGTATGGTATGACAACTTTTGTAGGAGTTACGAGAAATTTGGGTTCAATAATGGAAAAAGCTTATAGACAAAATAATTAGATTCTCCTAAGGACGGGTTGAGCTTGGTAGTTAATATACCCGACCACAATACTCGAAGCAGTGTGCAAAATTGCACTGCACTGCATGTACAGGAGATATTAATGCACATTGACTTTCCATATTTTAAGTTCAAATACCATATTTTCTTGGAAGTTGCATTAAAATGTTATTTTATAGTTCTTCATTTGACTTGTTTTGACAATTCTTCTCTGCAGACTGACGCGGGGAACTCATCAAATTGATCGTTCGTGAGCTTCGGGTTAAGCTGAAGGTCAAACATAAGTTCACTGATCATCTGGTCGTATTGAAGATCAAGAAGAAGACATAGTGAAGACTATTACATGCTGAATATGAAAGGGTACCCTTTGTTGTAATATACAGCATTGGTGGCAATGAAAAATGATTTTGGTGTTAGCTATCTTTAGCCAATTATCTGCTAGTTTCAACTCTTATGCAACTCGAAGACTGTAGTTGGCCATTGAGTAGTGCATATCTTTATTCAAACACTCAACTTCTAATATAAGTTAGCCGAGATGAGAATACAACTAGCGATGTAACTTTTGTACGGCAATTATTTGAATATCATGATTTTTTTTATTTATTAATGAGTGTTATGACTTTTAAAAAAATTCACTTGATTAACTTAATTTTTTTTTTTAAAAAATTACCTAAATATCATAACTTTTAATTGATTATTTAAATTCTATAACTCCCACACCACAAGTGCTATGATAGGCAGCACTTGTAGGGAATAGTTGGAAAGAACTCGAATTTTGCATCTCAATTGAAAACAAGGAACTCATTTTGCATTTCCCTCCATTTCCTCCCACTTTTTGGAGGAAAATATCTTTGCAACGTGACTCACCATGCATCGAAGTCGTACTCCGCAGCATGAATGAGATTGATATAACATGAAGCTATCATAATTGTCAAGTGACCGACGATGGCCAAAAAGCAAACTTAACTACACCCTGGTTAACTCTTATCCTTATTTTGTTCTGTCTTCATCCTCCTCCTCCGCGTTTTAGGGATAGAGAGAGAGAGAGAGAGGGCAGCATCAAAGCAACGATGATGGACGTGTCAGGGAGGGGAAGACACGTAAGGACTTGGAGTTCGGCAATGAGTAGCGTCGGCTTTGTGAATTGTTACGTAGTTAGGACACATTTAGTAATTATTTGTTTTGAAAAATAATTTTTGAAGAGAAATATTTTTTTATATTTTTATTCTCAATAACAATTTCTAAGTAAAAGAATGCGTTTGGTAATTTACCAAAATTTTTATTCCTGAGATAAAAACACGTTTGATAAAATTCTTATATATTTTTTTATTTCTTTTAATTTTTTTAACTCTTTTATTATTTTTTCCTTTTTTTTTCTTTTTTTTTTAGGCGGTTGCCAGCCATTGTCGTGATCGGCAATTGGCTGGGCGACGTCCGGTGAGCTTGTCGGAGGCCAGCCTGGCCATCGGTCGGCGAGCCTCGGCCTCACCTTGGCCTAGCGAGTTCCGGCCTCGCGTCGATTGGGGAGGCTGAGCCTCGTGCGGCCATGGTGAGGCTTGGGTCGACGAGCCTCGCCATGACTCGGCGTCTTCGGGGGCCAACGATGCCCTCGTCTGGTCGGTTGCAGGCACCGACCATGGTCAAGGGTGGCAATTGGCCAAAAGGAAGAAGAAGAAAAGAGAAGAAAAAAGAAAATAGAGAAAATTTGATTCTAGAAATTGTTTCTAGGAATAAAAAAAATAGATTTTTTGTTCTTGAGAACAAAAATTTTACTAAACACATTTCTATTCTTTTTTTATTTCCTGTAACAAAATAATAGAAATTTTTGTTCTTGGAAACATAAATCGTTTTTAATAAACAGGTCCTTAACGGTCTAAATTTGGGAGCTGAGCCCCTCTTCCCTTTTTCCCCTTTAATTTTGGGGAAGGTTTGGTGAGCATTTCTTCTATACTAGAAACTATTAATTACTTAAATTCTAACCTTAATCTCACATTATACATATTTTTTCATGTGAAAATATAATTAAGAAGTTGGGAATGAGAAACTACTTCCATTAAAGTTTATATATTACAATGATGAGCCATGATTAATTAAAATTCAATGATAAAAATTTTGGGTCACTAGCTTAGAATTTGTGGTCAATAGTCGAGGTATGATCAGCTTAAATATTAAGATTGATGAGGAAACTGAGCGCGGCTCTCGTGGATCTTCTCTTCATTACATTTTGTCAAATAAATTGGGCGCTATTAGAGACGCAATACCTATCTTCGGTCAATTGTAGGGGGCTGAACATTTTCCTGTACTTTTCACATGTCAATTGTTGTACAGAGCATCTAAGTAAAGAAAGATGGGAAAATTCGACGGAGTTGGGTCCCCCAGTGATTGATTGATAGCCTTCACGCGCGTCGTACTGCCCATGCGCACCATTAGATTGACAAAACACGAAGCTTTAATAATTGCCAAGCGACCGATGATGGCCAACCAGCAACGTAATCTCCACGCTGATTAACTCTTTACATCGCTATGTTCAATCTTCCTCCTCTGCGTTTTAGAGAGAGAGAGAGAGTGTGAGTGTGTGTGTGTGTGTGGGAGAGCACGGGTCCGAACTGGCACGGCCCATTGGCCATCCTAACTAGAAAAAAGTGTTGCCGACAGCTCCATAGATATTCAACCCATCTCAATCCAACATCAAATCACATTTCCCATCTGGCATTCACCTTATGTCCATCCTTCACTATCTTTCTGCCTTTCACCGAAAGTGTCGCCGACAGCTTTGCAGATAATTTCGGAATCTCAGCCCATCAATTCGGACATCTGTAAAATTTCCCATCTCGCAATCACTCTGTGTCCTTTCATCCTTCATCGAAAATTGTTGAGGACAGCTTTGTTGACGTTTTAGGAGCCTCGACCAATCTTTATTCAGACATCTATCCACAATTCCCATCCCCCGATTCAATCCGTGTCCTCACTGTCTTCTATCCTCCACCATAATTCAGACATCTGTCCCCCGTCGCATCTCCAAATGACCAAGAGTCCAGAAATTGCAACATGTTATGGGCCCACTGAGCTCGTCATTTGAGGAAAAGAAAGAAATCCATTTTGCGTTTCCCGCTATTTTCTCCCCACTTTCCGTAGGAAAATATCCTGTGGGCCCCCACAGGAAAATCTTTCTCTACGGTTCTCTTCGTATTCCTTGCATCTTCTACTTTCCTTACTTATTTTCACCCAGTTCCTGAAAGCCGCTTCATTCTACGGGATGGCTCCATTCGGATTTGTATACGGGTCTTGCTCTCAAAAGAAAAATCAAAATCAAGGCAGCAAACATTTGGAGCGGCTCCTTGTCCGTAAAAATCTTTCGTTTGATGGGAAACTCAAAATGTAAGACTTATGTATAGACTTGGCTGTAGTTGCATTAGTTGATGTTGCTCAACAAAATGTCAGTAATATCAGCAAGCTTCTCAACTCTGATTATGTTTTGCACTCCGCATTAAAAAATGAAGTAAAGACGAGGTATAGATGGTTTGCACAAAGAAAAAAAGTGGATGAACAAGGCGACCGATTTATCCTCAGCAATGGTGCATGCAGATGTTTTACATAGGAGACAAAGGTTCTTTTAATTTCTTTCGATGATCAATATCTTGTAATTTTTTTATTTTATATTATCTGTTTTTCCATATAGAAATTGAATATCATGACTACATATGGAATATATACCTTTTTAACTAGAAATTTAATGAGATCCATAGAATAACAAATCCTATTGCAAGACTAAAATAACTTTACATGCATGATATTTTTTGGTCATAGTTTTTTCCCACGTCTCGAAAAATATAGTGGCTGGAATAAAATCCCATAAGACAGGACCTGAGCAAGTCCTTAAAATGCTCCACTGGAAATGACAGGGGAAGGGGAATCGAAGCCCCTTCTCAACTGATCCAAGCAAGGTCGCCTTGCTTTTGGAAATGACAGGGGAAGGGGAATCGAAGCCCCTTCTCAGTTGATCCAAGCAAGGTCGCCTTGCTTCGTAGGGGCCCCCTGACCGTAAAAAACTAAAAGGGGTAAAGGCAGCTCCCACGCCTCGAAAAATATAGTGGCTAGGGTAATGATAAATCGCCGGGGGTAAATTAACCTAATAAGGGAAATTCCCGCGGACCTGATCCTCACAATGAGGCCGCTTGGCATGCAGTCAACATGAGAGCAATGATCATGGACGTGTGTGGTCGCCGGTCGGTACATGTTTGGGAAGGAGAGAGACACCCAAGGATTTGGATTTTGCAGAGAACTAGAAAGGGGGTCCTTAAATTGTTAATGAGGTATAATAAATCAACGGAATTGGGTTTTCTTTAAAACTATTAAAGTGAGGTCTTGAGAAATAAATGACAGTATAATTAGCAATTTCCAAAAAAAGAAAAATGAAAAGGCAACTTTCATGGACCTTCAATTTCTCTCTATGGAGTTTGTGTTTGTAGCTCAAAACCTTTTCATGTTCACGAGATTAATAGATTGGTGTCTCTTAGATATTAATGGAGTGCCCAAGTCTCTTTGAGCATCCTACGAATCTCCATCGAATGCAGCGATCCCTCCATTTCATAAACATTTGATAATTACTGAAGACAAACAGTTTTTAGTAATATGTCTATGATAAATATACCTTTTATATTAAGTTCTTTTGAAAATGGACAAGTTGCCACACTTGATTTTATCATCTAAATTTCCATTTGAAGTTGGTTTTGGCATCATAATAGTCTAAACTTGGGAGCTAAGCCCCCATTCATTTCGTTACTTGAGTGTCATAATTTTTTATCGATTAATTGAGTGTCATGACTTTAAAAAAAAAATATTTACTCGAGCGGCTTAACTTCATTTTTTTTATTTATTTAAGTGCCATGACTTTCAATTAATTATTTAAATACTACAACTCCCACCACAAGTGTCATGATGCGTAGCACTTTTGGAGAAATTCTTCGAGAAGGTTATAGTGCTCAAATGAATATTTTTTAAAAATTTTATAGTAAAGTGATCAGAATAAAAAAAGTTGTGATATCCTTGCCGTGACATTTTTTCAAAGTTAACCTTATTTAACTAGGGGCATTATAGACTTTTACATGCTATGACAATACAATCACACAAGCACTGCAAGATGTGTTCGCATGAAAATGATACAAACTTTAATGGAAGAAGAGGGGACGAGAAAAGCATTTTAGTCAAAACCAGTGGTCTCCACATAGTACCATAGTAGAAAGCATTATTGCACTTAGCGGACCCTATTATTGTCCAACTTTATAAAGCTAATACTTAAAAGAGCTTGTGAAGTGACTGAGATTGGAGTGCATCATCTGAATCAGATCTCGGACTTATAGAGATTGGGGCCTTGCCGCTGCTGATAGCTGGAGCTGAGCATGTATGAAATGATTAATAGACGGTGATAGTGGCAGACAGCTAAATAATTCTCGCACTCGACAAACGGTGGGGGTCCGAAGGTAATTTTAGTCCAAAAAGAAATGGTGGAGTGGGTTCTTTTAAGAACCGTTAGGTTGAGGGTCTCAGAAAAAAAAAAATTATGCTTATTAATGTTTATAAAATTACCATTATCCTTCATAATTCTGATGGAGTTGCATGAATAGCTCAATGCATGTTCACAAGATTAATAGACCGGTGTCTCTTAGATATCGATGGAGTGTCTGGAATTCTTTGAACACTCGAATAATTCTCATCAAGTATAGTGGTCTTTTTGTCCCACACACAGCGGTAATCACTGGAGACATGGGCCTATGCTCCTAGAGGCGGCCCTAAGAAAATGCACAAATATGGTGATTCAGTCACAATTACCATTTAGCAACCTCTTACATTTAAAAGATAGGTGCCGCTTAGTTTACTTGGAATAAAGCCGACCTAATATAAAGTGAAAACTCTTAAATTTTCCTTATAAAAAAATTCTTGATTTTGTAAATGATATATGTCTTGTGATCATGGTTTTATATCACAATCTTTTGAAAGTATTTTAGCTGCCGCCCTTGATTTTTTAATCTCAATTTCTATTCGAAGTCAATTTGGGCAACATAAAGTTTTAAACTAGGGAACTGAGCCCCACTTCTTTTATTTTCTTTTAACTCATAGGAAGGTTTATAGAATATTTCTTCTATACTAGAAATAATTCATTAAAGTTTAGATTCTAATGATGAGACATGATCAATTAAAATCTAATTATAAAAGTTATGGATCACGAGCTTCGAAGAACTTGGAGTTGATGGTCATAGCACAATTAGCTTAACTATTAAGATTTATGTGAAAATTGAGTGCAACTCTTGTGAATCTTATCTTTTTCGAAGAGGTCCAAGTTGGAGGAACATTTCTCACCATGGCAGCACCATTGTAGTTTGTCAACATCGAAAATTAATGTTGTCCCAACACTGCCACATATTTCAAACGATTTGAAAGCTTGTTAACTCTCATTATCAATGAATGCTTGGCACTTTCCTGTTTTGAAAGGCTTGGTGAAGTTGAGGGAAATGCGAATTACTAGGTGCAAATACCTCATGAGGATGCTAGATTACGATCCTTGGAGCCCCTCTCAATTCAAAAGACTTGTTGAGATTCAAGGTTTGCAGGCATAAGGATCTTTGTTGCATCTGACAGTCTCCTACTAGACAGATTACCTAACCTATGCAAGTTGAAGAAACTTAGGTGTGTCGAACTGATAGGTAGTCCTAAGTTAAGAGCCATGGAAGGCTGCAATAGCCTGGAGTCTTTAAGATAGTTGGAGACCAAAGGTTGCACATCTCTCAAAATGTGTTGCACAAGGGGTCAAGATTAACTAAGATAAATGGATAGGATGTCTCTTGGAGCTACCACCTGGAAGGTACAACTTATGAAAATTGATTCCTCATAAGTTATCTCATCAGTTTGATGGTTGATAATAATTTGGACATTTTCTAATCAAGCAAGTCTGAATTGTATTCATGGTATGAATAGCAAGTGTCATAAACACAAGTACAATATGGTTAATGTGTATGCAACTCAGTGGAAGAGATTCATCTATTGACTTGTCTATTTGTTCTAGGGATTAATATTTGATAACATGCTTATCCTTTAATCAAAATTAGTGATTGATGATAAGAAAATTAGGTAATGGTTCTTTGGTGGTGGTTGTTGTTGTTGTTGTCATCGTTAGTAATGGGGATAATTGCTCAAAAAGTCTTAAACATATTGTACGATAGTTAGTTCAATCTTAAATCTTTCATTTATGCCAGTTTAATTTTAAATCTTTTAACGATTTCTCGATGTAGTCATTATGGTCAATTTTGATAAGAAATTAATGGTGTGGATGCTAGCCTTCGTATGTGATATAGCTAAGCCAGTGTTGACATGGACAATTCTTGCAATTTTTTTAAAAAAAATTCCGAATTCTTTTTTTATTAATCCTTCAAATACGTGTAGAACAAATGTCAAAATCGGGTGGGAAGAAAGATATTCTCCCATTATCTATGACACAGAGCCCGATGATGTTAAGATTCAAACCGAACTCTATAGAAATTGTAGGGGCCATTTCAAAATTGTGATGGTATTTTTTCGAAATTAACCTCACGTGATTAGGCTCATTACAGAATTTTACATGTTATAACAATACAATCACGCACGCCGGCCAAGATTCTTTTGCATCAAAATGATATAACTCTCATGGAGGAAGAAAGGACGAGAAAAGCATTTTGGTCAAAACTGCTGTCTCCACATGTTTGACCAAAAAAATAATGCAACACGAGAAAGCATTATTGCACTTAGTGGACTCTATTATTGTGCAACTTTTTTAAAGCTGATAACGAAAGAGCGCGTGAAATGACTAGGATTGTAGTGTATTGTCTGAATCGGAATCTAGACCGTACATCGGTCCCCAGTGGAGATCAGTGTCCCGCTGCTACTGAACGCTGGAGTTGAGCATGTGTTAAACGATTGATGGGTGATGATAATGGTAGACAGCCGGATTGCCGTCACATCCCCAAGCCACGGGGGAAAGGCAATTTTACTACAAAAGAAATCGCGGAGTGGGCCCACTTCTTTTTAATCAGCGTCTCAGAGGTCAGGCATAAACAGGGAGGCATTTTTTTTATATTTTTTTTTATTTCAGGGAGGCATTTCTTCATTTGGAGATTTTGTAGATGCTGTACGAGATATGATTGAGATGACACCCCGTACAGCCAGTGCGCATAGGAGGACGCGAGGGACATTTTTGGGAACTAAAATATAGTAACCGCACGGCGCGCGTATATTAACGGCTCGCGCGATGCATGCCTGGTGCTCGAAGTCCTCTCTCATTCACCTAATCTTTCGCGTTCTTCTAGTTGGAACCGCCGTGTGTTCATCACATTGAGTCTTTCCCTTTCTTCGGTCAGTTCGTTTCTTGATTCCATCAGTTCCGCCTTCCTCAGCATACATAGATTCTTAACTTCCACTTCTCCACGAAGAAGGGAAGAAAACCAGAAAGAATTCAAGAAGGGGGAAAATGGTGGATATTGTTGTGGCGGTAGCTGCCAAAGTGGCAGAGTACCTGGAGGCTCCGGTCGGTCGTCACTGCGGCTATGTGATTTTCACCAACAGCTACGTTGGCCAACTTAGGGAAGAACTTAAGAAGCTCAATGAAGTGAGAGTTGGGGTGCAGCGTTCCGTCGATGATGCTGACAACAACATGAGGGAGATAAGACTCGAAGTTAACAGTTGGAAGAATGATGCAGAGAGCTCTGCCGACAAGGCGCGCGGCGTGCTGAATAACGATGGAAGAGCCAATGAAACTTGCTTGTGCGGGTGGCTTCCCAACCCAAAGGCACGTTATCGTCTTGGCAGGGAGGCAAGGACGACAGTCCAGGCAATCCAGAAACTCATTAAGGAGGGTCGATTCGAAAGGGTCTTCTATGAAAGGGCTCCGCCAGGGCTTGTCGTTGGCACTTCCAGCGTCGATTCGTCGGCTGGTGATGGGGGCGACACTATCCAGGAGCGCATTGCGCGGGGTCAAAGCGAGAATCCTCGGCCGGGGCGTGCTGGCGATGATGGGGGCGACACTATCCAGGAACTCAGTGCGCCGGGTGGACTTCGAGAATCCTCCGCCGCGGCTTGTTAACAGTGCTCCCGACGTGAATTTGCCGGCGGGTGATGGGGGCGACCCTATCACCGATTCGCGAGCTTCCATCTTTCAGGACATAATGAAAGCTCTGGATAATGAGAAGCAAAAAGTCATTGGCATCCATGGGCCTGGAGGCGTGGGGAAGACTACACTGCTAGAGGAAGTTGAGAAGAAACTCAGGAAACAGGGGAGACCGTTCCACATGATCGTCAAAGCGAAAGTCTCGCAGACTCAGGACTTGAATAAAATCCAAGATGATATTGCTTTCTTCTTTGGTCTACAATTGAAGGACGAGCCAAGTGAAGAAGGAAGAAGACATCTTCTGTTTCAGAGATTGCAGAGTGATCCGAATGAGAAGGTTCTCATAATATTGGATGACCTGTGGGAAAAACTTGACTTGAAGGCCGTTGGAATTCCTTCAGGAGACGAGAGCGTGAAATGCAAATTGTTGCTCACTTCGAGAGATAAAAGCGTGCTGGAGCAAAAGATGCGTGCCGATAGAACGTTTCATCTTAAAGGTTTAAGCGACGAAGAAGCTTTCAGCCTATTTGCAAGGACGGTCGGCGACAAGCTCAAAGACGATAAGGAATTGAAAGCAAAGGCGGCTCAAGTTGTAAATAAGCTTGCAGGTTTGCCTCTTTTGATTACGTCCGTTGCGAGCACCTTGAAATGTAGCAATGTGTCCGCATGGGAAATTGCGTTAATAAAAGTAGAAGACACAAATATTGAGAAAATAGTGAAGTGGAGTTACGACCATTTGCAGAGTGAGGATGCCAAGTGCTTATTCTTGCTTTGTGGTCTTATTGGTGGCGCTATTAAAGTCGAACTTTTGCTCGGACTAGGCATGGGTTTGGGGTTGTTTGAGGGATTCAACAACACAATACAAGATTCAAGGAATAGATTGAAAAATACGCTAGATAGCCTCCATTCCATTTGTTTGTTGCAGGATGGTGGTGATGGCGAGGAAACTGTGACCATACGTGATATTTATAACGAGGTGGTCGTCTCAGATGCATTTAGTGGTCAGAATTCCTTAATGATTAACAACAATTATGGCTCATGGCCGAAGGAAAAGCTTGAGAAATGTTGGGCATGCCTAGTTAATGGTGGCAGTGAAAAGCTTGCTGAACTAATGCTGGGTCGCTTTCCCCATGTGAAGATACTTATGTTGTCAGAACAAGACGATGTGGGAGATTGCAGTAGAATGCATTTCGCAAACATGGAGGAGCTCCGAGCCCTCTATCTTTGCACCACGCGTATCTCCAGTTTTCCTTCCTCGATGGAAGACCTAGGGAGCCTCCAATCATTAAGCATAAATTGTCATGTGGGGGATGTGGCAAATCTTGGCAAGCTCAAAGCATTGCGGATTCTCAACTTCGCAAGGTCTGACATTGATATTCTACCTAAAGAAATCGGGGAACTGACGAATCTAAGATCATTGAATCTAAGCCATTGCGACTCGCTTTTGTTTATCCAGGATGGAGCGCTAAAAGGCTTAATCAACTTGGAAGAGTTACTTATGAAGGGAAGCTTTAATGAATGGAGGGGCGAGGATGAAATACTATACACATTGTCTAACACTAGGCTTGCCGAGTTGAAGAGCTTGACAAAACTAACTGCTCTGGAAATATCGATCTTTGATCCCACCGCACTCTCTGAGGATGGTGACCTGCCATTCGAGAACCTGGTCAGATTTTGGATAAAGACAGGATGTCATTGGGAAAAATATGAAGGTTTGAGAACCATGAATCTCAGCTTTGAACGGTGTGATAATATTGTTTCAAGAAATATTCTTTCAAGAAAATGGGTTCAGAAAACTCTGGAGAAGACTCAATACTTATTTTTATGTGGGTTGAAGGAGTTCAAAAAGAGCGCTCACGAATTGTGCACCCAAGGATTCCCTGAATTGAAGTGTCTCACCATTGATGGGAGCTGCTCAATCAAGTACATTGCCAATTCATCCAACGGCCTCCCTCCCAATGCTTTTAGGAAGTTAGAGTCTTTGTCTCTGAATTATCTCATTAATTTGGAGAAGATATGCCATGGCCCTATCGCACTAGAGTGCTTTAGCAAATTGAAAGTCGTTAGTGTCTCAAGCTGTAACAGATTGAAATACTTGTGGTTTCTTTTAGATATGCAAAGACTTGTACAGCTAGAAGAGATTGAAGTGCAGAGGTGTACCTCAATGCAATCCATTATCACTCATGATGCGGGAAAAGATATAGTTTCTGCCAATAACGGAGTTGAATTGCCTAAAGTACGCCGTTTGGCATTGTGTTACTTACCAAATATGACAAGCTTTTGTGCCAAAGCTGAAATCACATCAGCTCCAATACAGGTAATTTTTTTTCCCTTTTTTTCCGCTGTCAATTTGTCCTATTAGGATGAGATGATATTGGTGTTCACTCAACGTTAGTACATATTGCATTTAACCTTTGATTATTTGCACAATTGGATTAACATTTTGATTTACAAATAAAAAAAATCATCTCAAATAAAACATGGGCTATATTATAGTTAGAGGAAAACCTCTTTCCATAGATAATTTTTTTTTTTTAATTTTTTTAAAAAATTTCAATGTTAGATAATTGTACTGATAACTTGGGTTTCCACTGTCACTAATTTATTACTTATTTAATATTCTTAATGAGATGAAAAAATGATGTGCTGAATGAATGAAAGCGAGAATGAATCTTCAATTAATAAATACAATTCAATAATTTCAAAATGAAGAAAGCGATGTCCGGAGATTCAATAAATGGGTTTCTTCTTCTTCTTGCTTTACTTGTAACAGACTAACCTTTAATGAGTTTCATTGTGGCGCTTGGTTAGGTTTCATTGCCTCGCTTGGAATCCTTGGAAATGGCTGAACTCCTTGGCCTAGAAAAGATATTGTACTGTGAACCTTCATTAAAATACAGCAATCTAAGAGAGATAATTATAAGGGAGTCTAAATCCACGTCGAAGAGTATTATGAAATTAGATTGGATGTTGAATTTGCCGAATTTGGAATCAATGTCACTTGAGAGATCTTCATCAGCAGAGCTAGTTTTTGACCTGGAGGAGCTAGAAGTCACCGAAGATGTTGAGATTCTCTCTCGGCTAACTTTGTTGAGTTTAGAGCAATTACCAAACCTAAAGCACATGTGGAAACGAGATGTAAAATTAAAAGGAATATTGATATTTCAAAACCTGAGGGACCTCATTGTCTATGAAACGGGGTTGTCATTTCTCTTTTCGGTGTCTATGGCTAAATGTCTCAGAGAAATTAGAGTCATTGTAGTGGTGCGCTGTCCAAATATGAAGGCGGTGTTTGTGGATGAAGAGGGAAGAGACCAAGGGACATATGATATCATAGAGTTCCCACTACTGGAGTCTCTACGTATATGGCAAGGTCCCATGGAGAAATTCATCTCATATCCTCATGGAAATAAAGAGCCAGTAACCACTACTTCAGATTCACAAGATGCTAACTCTGATTCCTTCTTTGATCGAAAGGTACAAATCCCTTCTTGTAAGATTATATATCCATAATAGCCATATGCACATGCTTTGTTGGGGGTGTAATAAAATCTCTTTGAAGAATTTTATTTGGTTTTATTAGTTATAATGCGTTCATTATTTATAATTACATTTGTCATAGTTAGGCCATTGTGAAAATTCATTCTCCTCTCACATCATATAGATTGTTTGGATTAGGCCATATTGCCAGATGTTTCATATCTATGATCTAATGTATGCTAGGGCATGTAAGAATATCCCTTTGAAGATTCCTATTCGATTTATTTGTTAAAATGTGTTAACAATTTATAACTACATTTGTCAGTGATAATAATTCTTCCATTGCATTAGATTGGTGGTTAGGATTAGGCCAAATTATCAAAATTTTCACATCCGTAATTTGACGCATAACTCTTATGAGCAGATTAGTTTACCAAACTTGGTGAAATTAGAGCTTTACGAGGTGGGATCCTTTAAAAGGATATGGCATGTTGAACTTTCCAGAAGTTCCTTTTGCAAATTGGCCACAATCGACATTAAAGAGTGCTCCGACCTACTCCACATCTTCCCTACGACAATCATAGGGAGATTGCACAACCTACAAAGTGTTGAGGTCAAAGACTGTCCATCCTTGAAATCATTGTTTGATTTTGGGTCCCTAGATTCAAATACGGAACAAACCATGGTATTGCTCCCTGAATTGATAAGCATCAATGTCAAAAGCTGTCCCTTCTTGGAATCGTTGTTTAATTGTGGGTCCATTGATTCAAATGTGGAACGCAAAACTGTATTGTTCCCCAAATTGCAAAAAGTGAGTGTGAATGGAGCACAAAGGCTAAGATATGTGGTCAAGAGCCGCTCCCAAATAGTTTTGGGTTTTCCTAGTCTTGAAACTGTCAGTTTTCAGAATTGCTCCGACTTGAGATATCTCTTCTCCAATTATACGGCCACAACTCTGGTAAAACTTGAGAGTTTGAATATTACTGAATGCAAACAGATGAAGGAAGTGATTCTCGAGGAAGAAGTTGGTCGATTAGAGACAGAAGAGATGAATTTCCCTTGCTTAAGTAAATTAACACTTAAGGGGCTCGATAACTTGACTAGTTTCAGTTCAAGAAGTTGTTCATATTATTTTTGCTCCTTGGAAGATCTAACAATTGTGGGGTGCTATAACTTTGGAGTGTTTATCCCGAGTTCCACAAGTGCCAAGAGGCAGCTAGGTGAGACGGCCGAAGAAAATGATGAATCGCCACAACCGTTGTTCAATGAGATGGTTCGTTCTATCTTTTGTTGTGATCATTCATATTCTCGCATTATCATGTTTTATAATGAAGAATGTAATAAATTTGTTCTACTTATCCTCCTTTCTCACATTATCCTCGTGCAGGTTACATTTCCTAATATAACAAGTCTGGTAATTAATGGTCCTCGATGCGAAGAGCTATGGAACAATCAAATTCCCATCGATTCCTTTCTGAAGTTGGAATATCTTATATTGAGTGACTGTGACAATCTCCAACGTATTGCCACTTCTTATATGTGGAAGAATCTGCAGCGTTGTCTCAAGATCCTAAGAGTGATTTCATGCCATTTGATCGAGATCATATATGAAGTTGATGGGATGGATATGGAGAGTAGTAAATTGAGGTGGCTGGATTTGGATGATCTCAAAAACTTGAGGTGCATTTGGCAATCCAACAGTCTTCCAAACATCCCGTTCCCAAATTTGGTAAACGTAGAGGTCGTGAGTTGCCCCCGTTTGCAAATGCTTTTCCCTACCTTCACTGCGAAATTTCTCAGGCAAATCGAAAAGCTGCTAGTGGAGTCATGTGAAGATATGGAACAAATTGCTGGCCATGAAAAATGGGAAGAAGTGACTGGCACCGCAATCACCTTCTCCAAGTTAACTCATCTTAAACTTTCTAAGTTGCCGAAATTCAAAAGCTTCTTACCTGAAAAATACTCTTTGAAATTCCCGTGCTCTGAGGACTTCCCATCCTTGCAAGTCTTGGATATAGTAAGCTGTGGAGCAAAGCCAGACCAAGCCTTTGATTACTCGATAAAAGACATGCTAGGATGAAGACTTCGCGAGCATTCATAAGACATTAGGTATTCCTTCAATATTTCATTGCTTTGGTTTGGCTTTTTGTTCATTTGAATCAAAAATCGGTTTGTATTCGCTAAGACACAATTCTCAGTGGGACCCAGGCACACTCTACATCACGTGGCCCTCTCTCTCTCTCTAGCTCTCTTTCTTTCTCCCTTCAACTAACGATCTATCGATTCCTTTTTATCCATCCGCCAACAGCCACCGCCAAGAGTCCATCGCTACCCACCACACGACATGGCACGCTAAGGAGTGACAAAGAACAGAGAGCATTAATCGAAGGCTCTCGGTGATTTCAATTGAATCCTTTCCTCTCACTTCGTTGCTGGTCGTCACTGCTTCCCAATCACACCCGTTCCGCTACCACGAAGAAGTTCTGTAATGCCGGCGTGCTCGAACTTCGATCATGGCTACTTGCTTCGACAATTCCATTCCTTGATGTTGCTTCTGTTATCTCCTTACTTATGTCCGAAGTCAATCGCTATAGGTAATCGTTCTTCATTCAACTAAACCATGTATGCTCTGTTTTCCATTGCTATTCCTACTGTTTGTGTGCAAATCGACTGTGATTGAGGCTATATTAATGATTTGAACCAGTGCTCCTCCGCCGAAATGTGTACTATATGTTTGATGAAATTGTTGAACTAAATTTGTGTGTATTTTGATTCAGTTCTTGACAAGATTCTTGATCTATTATGGTCATACAAGTGTATTTGAGTTTTGTTGCTTCAACAAAAAAACTATAGGTATTCAATTTCGAACTTGTTTTGAATCTGTTAGAACCTTGTCAATTCATGCTGATTTGCAACTATTTTGTTGTGGCCCTGAATTGATGCGATTCTACTCAAGTAAGCATGTGCAGTGATATAAGATTGCGTTACAGCGACTTTCATGTTCGCTTGGCAAAGAAATTATGGCATGAATGAATGAAATTCTATTGGAAATTGATATGTAAATGTTGACTCTATCTTGATATCCCTGATTTGGTGGGCTGTCGATTTCATCTTGAGACTAGTTTGGTTATGGGATCATATATTTTCATGCTAGAAAAGCAATATGGTGAATCTCATGCCAATTTTGTGAAAATTATAGTCATATGGCTTGTAGGAAGACATGGCTTCAATTTCATGTCTGTTAGTCATCAAAACGATCACGATTTGCGGTCTTGTATGCTTTGTTACAATTCTGCACGTGTGCTGGAAGTTGTGGAATAAGAATGAATTAGATGGATTATGTCTTAGTTTGGTTGCCTTTTTGATTGCCCGTGGACAAATGATATCGCATGTGTATGATTAAATTGATGAGACGTGTGCTTGATATTGCCATGAGAGCCTTGGCCTTATAACTGATTTAGCGAACTCTGGTGTTAATTGATGTTTAATTGCATGATTCTTGCAATTCCTCTACTAGTACACACATTCTAAACGTGATATGGTAGATTAAGTCAGATCCGAGGAAATCTCTCAACGAAGCTGGTCATTGGGGCCCCTCAAAACATTGCATGGACGACACCTGAAATACCAAAATTTTCTCCTTCTCCTTAGACACTCACCATTCAAGGCTTGTTTGAAGAGCTATTGCTTAGATTTAATTGATCCTTTAAGTGCATGTGTTTGTGCCAACATACTGTACATCTACACAGCACAAATTGTGGCCTACTCATTCATGATGTCCTTTCCTTCCTCGGAGTGTTCACTGCCCACTGCCATTTGGAATGATTTTTCAAAGATATCATTTTTGTTTTCCTCCCTCCCTCATAGAATTCACAAAAGCAACCCTCACTAACACTACCGGTACTCTGCCCTTGAAATCCATCAGGACCCTGGCCATATGTTCCGCTAGAGTAGGTGCACGGTTCCAATGGTGTCTCCTATAAACCATTCTGCACTGGAGGTGCAGAGCTCCATCTATCTCCTTGTAGCAGGTCTCCCCATTGATTATAGGTAGGGGTGAGTGTGGTTCCCGGTTACTGGGAACTAGAGAATCGAACCGGAGGTTCCGGTTCGGTTCCCGGTTCTAAGGGGGCTGGTTCCGGTTCCCGATTCTCTTTTTCTAGGAACCGGCCTAAGTTAAAAAAAAAAGAAAACCCTAATCCCCTCCACGTCATTCCCCCCCCCCCCCCCGCCCCTTCGTTCAATCTTCCCCCCTTTCCCTTTCTTTTTCTCACTCTCCCTTTTCTCCTCACGTCACTTCCTTGCCCCCCAACTTTTTATTTTCCTCTCTCTCTCTCTCTATCCTATTTCCCCCTCTCTCGGCCGAAACCCCCGTCTTCTTCTTCTTCTTCTTCTTCTTCTTCTTCCTTCCTCACGTAGGCTGCTGCTTCACCCACTACCACACCGCCGCCCCACGCCTTACTCACCACCACCTCTTGGCCAACGAACCCCCACCACCCACTACTCGTCTGACGAGCCGTCTCACCGTTCGTGCCGCTGTGAGGCCCCGCCGCTGTCCCCAAGCCACCGTCACCATCTCTTGCTGCCGCTCGCTCGGCCGTCCGGGCCGTCATTGCTCTGAACCGTCACCACCTCCGCCCAAACCGAGCTCTTCCCCCCTTGGCCATGGGTTGAGCCGCGACCGCCATTGCTCTGCCTTCGCCGTGCCCCAAATTACTCTCACAACACTCAGTCTCATTGTCTCACGACACTCTTCCCTCTGTTCTCTCTTTGCCCTTTGCTCGACGCCACCAAGTAGCATCCCCGCCACGCCTCGCCTTGCTTGTAGCCCGCACCGACGTCGCTCTTGCTCCGCCCACTATTGCCTTCCCCGTGCCTCGCCTGCAGCCCGTGACGCTGCTGCTCTGCCTTCGCCGTGCCCCGAAGCCCGCGACGCCGTTGCTCTGCCTTCGCCGTGCCCCGAAGCCCGCAACTAAAGCTGGAGAAGGTGAAGATGGACGCATGAAGTCTGCAATTGGCATTGGAACCCTTCTTCAGGTCTCCTTTACACCTACTGGCTCAGTGCAACTATCCTGAACATGATTAGAACCCTTGTTGATCTAGATGTATCACATTGCAATTCAGTGATTGGGTGGTTTAAAATGCTTTGCAAAATTCTATTTTCATTTATATTTTTGAATGATTGGAGTCATTTTGTTTTTGGTGGACTGCGCATAACGGGCCATTGCTGGTGATATTTGAAATGCTCCTTATAACCTAATTAGACCTTGAAGTTCATGGAACATTTTAATGCAGGATGGTTTAGGTGATACAATCAGAGTCTCTTTTACTGAACCACCTGAAGAAGAGATAGATCCCTATAGAAGGCTGGCAAATCTCGGTATGAGAGCAGTAGAGCTTCAGAACCAGAAGGGGGTGCTAGGTTTTTAATTTAGTTTATTGTATCATTCTGCATTAGTCGACCATTTTGGGATTCTTATTCACCCCATCTTTATTTCTAATTACCATTAGGCACCATTTGAGAAAAGCACAGACATTACTTTGACTTCCAGCGACGATTGGGTTAATTGCCAATGCAAAAGGAGGTTGGTCATCAACTTGAAAATGACATTGGCCATAAAATTTTAGATAGTTCCATTTTCTAACAACCATACTTAACATGGGAGTAGGGCGATGAGGTGGATTACAGAGGTGTCCACCGTGATGGATCCATTCTCATGTCTGTCTCCTTGAATCAATTGAAGGTATTATTTCAACTTTCACAAAACAGAAAATATTTGAGAACATTTTCAATTGGGTGTACTTTTCTTCTTCTTCTTCTTCTCTCTCTCTCTCTCTCTCTAGGTGGGGGGAGGATGCAAGTATGTTGTAAGTTTTGGTGAAGTGGTCTTCATCAAGAATTTGTTAGTGCAGGCCCTAGAAAATTTCTACCATTCTCTTGCTACAAAGCTTGTTCTGGGAATGCCATTTAAGGTCTATCCCTTTCTCAGATTTATCCAGTCATTTACTCTTTTACTAAAGGAAGTATATAATGGTATATGGATTTTGATCATAAATTCAGTGCCTTTCTCTCTTAATTTTAGGATCTGGCAACGGTAGACTCAATTTTACTGAGAGAGCTTCCACCAGTTGATGATTCTGATGCTGTAAGAACCAGATTTCTCTTGCTTATTTTTCTATCACGACATTTATCCCACCGCACATTCCCTGGATGCACTCACATACCTGCAAAATATCACTTGTTATCCCATTAATTATAAAGTGTGAATGAAATCACATTGCCAAGTAAGTTCACATATTGCTCCTTCAGAGGCTAAAATATCTATTTTTTGAATTTTTTTATGCCAGGATGATCTGAAGCTTGCTGATAATGGCGCAAAGACAAGTACAAGCTTGCCGACTTTGGCGAAAATCTTTGGGAACTTGAAGACGCTTTAGCAGAAGCTGCATCAAAGCATGACCTGAGTCTTTTGCTGATTTAAACAAGTTTTCCCAGATATGCCACTTGCATAAAGTTAGTAGGATAGTAGGGAATGCACAATTTTTCCCACGACATCATTTGATAGAAACGTGCGGGTGATGAATGACAAGTTTGTTTATTATTGCTGCATTCATTTTCATTTTTTTAACTAAAAAAAAAGAACCTGTTGGAACTTGTTGGAACCTGGAACTGACCCCGGAACCTCTAACAGGGTAGGTTATAGGTTCTTGGTTCTGACGGGTAGGTTCCAGGTTCCAAAAAATGAGAAACCTGTACCCCGAGAGTAGGTTCTAGGTTCCAAGCGGAACCTGTAAGGAACCGGGAACCGCTCACCCCTAATTGTAGGTCCCCTAATCTGAAAAAGTTGAATCTTTCCCTCCAAGAGGTTCATGCTATAAATCTCGAATGGAAAACACTTAGGCAAGAACTTGATGAACCATATGAATTTATCTTAATGTCCACACGATAACTTCAACTCATCTGAAGCATTTTATACAAGAATGGCATCGCGTGTCCTTGCCACAACTTGCTTTAATTAGTAGAGATTATCTATTTGAATCACAACTTACTTTGTCATGCTCATGAATGCTCACTGCACTCATATTTCTTCATTTCAACTGCTCAAAACACTACGATTTAACTCAAAATCACTAGAAAATTTTGTTATAAGAATCGAATGCCACTAATTTGACACGATTGATCATGTTGTGAGAGCATCGGGAAGAGTGGTGGGCGATCCGAGGATTCTGCCACCCACATTAGGAAACATTTCGAAACTAGCCAAAGGACTGACTTTACCGTCTCTGCTCATGCTCACATGACTGGGATACTGCATCAGGTGCCCTCTCATTTGCCCGGGATCATGTTGGTCCTCATCCACATAAGGCTATTTTTTTCACCCTCTTTACACATCCAATGCTTTGAGGTTCCCTGAAGCTGTCATCTAAATCTCCCAAGTGCTCCGCCCAAAGCGACATCCTATAACCGTAAACTTGCATAACGTAAGTCAACATAATTAACACAAGCTTAAGTTTTTGAATGAATGTCGCTGCACTTGCTCTGGCATACGCCTTGTATATGCTATTCAGATGAGAGGCTAACCTGATGTAACTAACCTGGCCACGCGGATGCCTCTTTTATCTGGCCCAAGTGTGATGCGGCTGATAAGCCCCCATTGCAATTTCGGTGTCTCTTGAGCCATCCAGAGATCTTTGGTTGATATTTACCGATCCCATGATCACATACTCATCATCTACTGTCATTCCTTTGGCATGCACATATATTATGAATCTGCGAAAAAATTTTAAATCAACGCCTGCATGGATAGAAACAACAGCACGCTTCAACCAAAAGTCTTTTTACCACTCATGTGTTATTTATTTTTCTTTTGTGATCCCACATTTAGACCCAATTGTTGCGACTATTCGACATGCTTCGTACCCGTTCGTGACAACCGCTCGTCTTGATGGGAGACGATATATATAAGAAACGTACGTTCATTTTTGAAGGGCGATCACAAGGTCTAATACAAAATCCTCACATTTAGAATACACCATCAGTACGTGAGGAGATTTGGTTAGTAGAGTGTGCCTATTACTTTGATTTTTCAGGACATTCGACGAACGTGAATACAAACAATGGCTGGAGGTTTGTCTTTTATCAATCCTGGCTTTGGCATATGTTTAATTTTGTTTTACATTTGGTATCATAGCGAATCTAGTGCCTCTGCCTTGTTTTGTTGTATTTTTTGTGTTTTTTCGGTGTATTTCGGGCTTATTTTAACATGAACAGTAACTCGGATTTTGAGGCCGAGAGAGAAACTCGACGATTCCGGGCAAAATCCGCACGACCCACCCTTTGATTTCGGACCCATACGGTCGCACCGCCATAAGGAACCTTAGCCATGTGTTTTTCCGGTATATCGGTGTTCGCCGGAGGCTAATCGGGCGGCGGAAGTCGTGGTGGTTGAGGATTTGCGTTTGTGGAGTTTTTCGTTTGATTTTGGGGCCAATTTTTTCTCATTTTCGCCGAATCTTGGATCCATGTGGTCGTGCCGGCATGCTCTTCAAAACCCATTATTTATTTCGGTCTAAGATGGGCTGTCGGAGAAGAAACGGAGAAGAAATGGCGGCTGAAAATGGCGAAAAATCGACGGAAAGGCTTCTGTTCGTGCGAGGAAGAAGGCGCGTGGAGCCCACGCGCGTGCTGCGGTTGCAGGCGCGTGGATTCCACGTGCCACGCGCTCTCACGCGCGCGGCAACCGTTGCGCGTGTGGGATCCATGTGCGCGGCAGTTGCTAGGTGCATGCTGAACCGCGCGCGTGCCCTGCACGCGCCTGCGCGCTGAACGGCGCGCGTGTGGGGCACGTGCCCGCGCGGTTCTTGCGCGTGCCGAGCACGCGCCTGTGCGCTGGACGCGCACGTGCTTGGCACGCGCCTTCGTCTCCACCCGCGACTCCTTTTTACCTTTTTGCCCCAAATTTTTAAAATTTTTGCAATCTTACCCTTGACCAATTTATTTATTTACTGTTCTGCCATTGATGTATTTATTTATTATGTCATTTCATGCATTGTTATGAATATTTTATGCATGAAATTTAATGTCCAATGATTCATATAATTAATTAATTAGAGAGTAGCCACAACATCTTTGATTAATTAAATTATCTATTAAGAGCCTCCGGATCATATTTAGAAATGGACATTGATTGTAATTAATTATATTAATATGATGAAATTTATCCCACAGGAATTTTCATTATATTAATGTGATTAATTAGGAAGAAATATCATATTATTTTCTTAATTTACCCACAGGGATTAAGAAAAGGCATATAATATGGTAGTTTCTTCATGAAGTAATTATGAATCTATTTAAATTAAAAACTTAGCCCACAGGTAGTTTTTATGTTATGTGATTCATATTGTGACATGTTTACATTGGTAAAACATGATTTATTTATATTTGCTTCAAATTTTGTGACATAAGCATGATTATTTGATATGCAGTTTCGCAACCTGTGAATTTCTCTGAATTTAAGTTTGATGTTCCTATACTGAATGGTGAGAACTATAAAGTTTGGAATGAGTCAGTTCTTCTTCAATTGGGGTGGATGGATATTGACTATGCTATAAGGAAAGACAAACCACTTGCTCCTACTGATTCGAGCACTCCAGCTGAGATAACTCTTTATAATCAATGGGAGCGGTCCAACCGCGTTTGTGCCATGTTTATAAGAGCTAAGATATCTCCTAGTATTCGTGGTTCAGTTTCTCAGCATAGCAATGCTAAGGCTTTATTGGAGGCCATAGATGCGCAGTTTGAAAGTTCTGAGAAGGCACATGCCATGACCTTGATTATGAAGTTTTCATCATTGAAGCTCACTAGTGTTAGAGGTGTGCGTGAACACATCATGCAAATGAGAAACATTACAGCTCAGCTTAAGAATCTTGAGGTTGAGATATCTGAATCCTTCCTTGTGTATTATGTTCTGAACACTCTCCCACAACAGTATGCACCTTTCAAGATCTTTTATAACACACATAAGAATAAATGGTCTATTAATAAACTCATGACCATGTGTGTTCAAGAGGAAGAAAGACTGGTTATGGAATTGGGAGAAAGTGCTCATTTGGCAACACAAGGAAAGAATAAGGGCTATGGCAAGCATAAAGGAAAAGGTAAAATACCTCCCCAAGCTGACATTAAGAAAGAATCCAAGTGTTTCTTCTGTAGACAGAAGGGACATATGAGGGAGGATTGTGTCAAATTTAAGGCCTGGCTCGAGAAGAAAGGTAATCCAATCTCTTGTATTTGTTATGAATCTAATATGACTGATGTAAGTCACAACACTTGGTGGATTGATTCTGGATGTACAATCCATATTTCAAATTCCCTGCAGGGTTTTCAAAACCATCGGAAGCCAGTGGGAAGTGAACAAAGCATCTATTCAGGAAACAAGATGCGTTCGCATGTGGAAGCTATTTGGACATATAGACTAGTTCTCAATAGTGGTTTTGTTTTAGATTTGGAAAAGACCTTTTATGTTCCTAGTTTTTCTAGAAATTTAATTTCAGTTTCAAGACTTGTACCTTTGGGATACTCTTTTAACTTTTTAGATTCAAACTTTAGTTTATCATTTAAATCTGAAATTGTTGGGAGTGGTATTTTGTTTGATAGTCTTTTTCGAATTAATTTACAAGACAATGCCTATTATGATGCGATGCATGTTCATGGTAAAGCTGGTATGAAACGATGTGTTGTGAAAGAACATTCCTCTATGTTGTGGCACCGGAGATTGGGACATATCTCCATAGAAAGAATTAGGCGATTAGTAAATGATGGAGTACTTGGTACTTTAGATTTTACTGATTGTGATACTTGTGTGGACTGCATAAAGGGAAAGCAGACTAACAAGTCAAAGAAAGGTGCCAAGAGGAGTACAGAAATATTAAAAATCATACATACGGATATTTGTAGTCCGGATATGGACTCATGTGGTCAGAAATACTTCATCTCCTTTATAGATGATTATTCACGTTATATGTATCTCTACTTGATTCATAATAAATATGAAGCATTAGATGCCTTTAAAGTATTTAAGGCAGAAGTAGAGAAACAATGCAATAAGCAAATTAAGATCGTGAGATCAGATAGAGGTGGAGAATTCTATGGTAGATACACTGAAGATGGACAAGCACCTGGTCCATTTGCAAGATTTCTTCAAGAGCATGGGATAGTTGCCCAATATACTATGCCTGGTTCTCCGGACCAAAATGGCGTAGTAGAAAGAAGAAATCGGACTTTATTAGACATGGTGCGTAGTATGCTTAGTAGCTCCAAACTTCCTAAATTCTTATGGACTGAAGCACTTAAGATGGCAGTGTACATATTAAACCGAGTTCCGACCAAGGCTGTCCCAAAGACACCTATTGAGTTATTTAAGGGTTGGAAACCAAGTTTACATCATGTGCGCGTTTGGGGATGCCCGTCTGAAGTGAGAATTTATAATCCACAAGAAAAGAAGTTGGACCCAAGGACCATAAGTGGGTATTTCATTGGATATGCCGAAAGGTCTAAGGGATACAAGTTTTATTGTCCATCTCATACCATTAGGATTGTGGAATCAAGAAATGCTAAATTTCTTGAAAATGACTTAATCAGTGGGAGCGATCGACCGAGGGATCTTGTTTCTAAGGAAGATCATTCAGACACTCAACCTTCCACCTCAAGTTTAAGGTTGGTTGTTGCTCATAATATCCCTTCAGTTCAGCCGGCTATTGAACAACCAATTGTTGAAGTTCCACAACCTGCTGATATTGATCCAGTAGATCCAGTTATTCAGCAATTACCAGAAACTGTTGAACAACCAGATGAGCAACATGCTCCTCAAGAAAATGTTGATCCAACATTGAGAAGATCTACTAGAATAAAGAAATCGGCTATTCCTAGTAATTATATTGTGTATTTACAAGAGTCTGACTACAATATTGGAGCTGAGAATGATCCCGAAACGTTTTCACAAGCCATGGATAGTGATAAATCCAATTTGTGGTACAATGCCATGAAGGAAGAGATGAGTTCTATGGCATCTAACAAAGTCTGGGATTTGGTTGAGTTACCTAATGATGCGAAGGCCATTGGTTGTAAATGGGTCTTCAAAACTAAGAAGGATTCATTGGGTAACATTGAAAGATATAAAGCTAGACTTGTTGCCAAAGGATTCACTCAAAAGGAAGGAATCGATTACACAGAGACTTTTTCTCCTGTATCTAAGAAAGATTCTCTTCGTATTGTTTTGGCTTTGGTTGCCCATTTTGATATGGAATTACATCAGATGGATGTGAAAACGGCGTTCCTCAATGGAGAACTAGAGGAGGAGGTTTACATGAAACAACCTGAAGGATTTTCCTCTAGTAAAGGTGAGCATTTGGTGTGCAAGCTTAAGAAATCTATATATGGCTTGAAACAAGCATCCCGCCAATGGTACTTAAGGTTTCATGATGTCATCTCTTCATTTGGTTTTATAGAGAATGTCATGGATCAATGTATATACCAGAAGGTCAATGGGAGCAAAATTTGTTTCCTTGTGCTGTATGTGGATGATATACTACTTGCAACCAATGATAATGGGTTGCTACATGAGGTGAAACAATTTCTCTCTAAGAGTTTTGACATGAAGGATATGGGTGAGGCATCTTATGTCATTGGTATTAAGATTAATAGAGATAGACCTCGAGGAATTTTAGGACTATCTCAAGAAACCTATATCAATAAGGTCCTAGAGAGATTTCGGATGAAAGATTGTTCACCAAGTATAGCACCCATTGTGAAGGGTGACATGTTCAATTTGAACCAATGCCCGAAGAATGATCTAGAAAGGGAACAAATGTACAACATTCCATATGCTTCTGCTGTTGGAAGCTTGATGTATGCTCAGGTTTGCACTCGACCTGACATCGCTTTTGCTGTGGGAATGTTGGGAAGATATCAGAGTAATCCAGGTTTAGACCATTGGAGAGCTGCAAAGAAAGTGTTGAGATACTTTCAAGGTACTAAAGACTATATGCTTATGTATAGACGGATTGATAACCTGGAAGTGATCGGTTATTCGGATGCGGACTTCGCGGGTTGCGTTGATTCACGAAAATCAACATCTGGTTACATTTTCATGTTAGCTAGCGGAGCCGTATCATGGAGAAGTGCCAAGCAGACTTTGATTGCTACTTCCACTATGGAGGCTGAGTTCGTTTCTTGTTTTGAAGCTACCTCGCATGGCGTATGGTTGAAGAGTTTCATTGCTGGGCTTATAATTGTTGATTCTATTTCTAGGCCATTAAGAATATATTGTGACAATTCAGCTGCGGTTTTTATGGCTAAAAATGCCAAAAGTGGTAGTCGAATCAAGCATATCGACATTAAGTATTTAGCCATAAGGGAACGTGTTAAGGAGAATAAAATGGTCATTGAACACGTTAGTACTGCATTAATGATAGCCGATCATTTAACTAAAGGCATGCCACCAATGAAGTATAAGTATCATATAACTAGTATGGGAATAGGTCCCATCATGTGATTTGTCGACATATGAACGAATTTTTGTTGTATGAAACTCTTATTCTGTTGTAATGTTGATTCTCAATTTTTGTGTACACATTTTGTTGTTTATGAAAATAACATTTATCCTTGGTTTTTGAATAAACATGGGGTTTATTCATTAAGATATGTTGTCACATATTGGTTGACATTAAAGAAATAAGATGCATTCTGCTACATGGAAGGTATTACTCACTCTTAGAGGACATGTCGCCATGATTCATGTGTTTTGTTTCTTTTCTTTAAGCATTAAGTTTTCGTGTAATTAGTTGGATAATCCATATGATGAAAATGATGGGATCAAGTGGGAGAATGTTATTTATTTTTCTTTTGTGATCCCACATTTAGACCCAATTGTTGCGACTATTCGACATACTTCGTACCCGTTCGTGACAACCGCTCGTCTTGATGGGAGACGATATATATAAGGAACGTACGTTCATTTCTGACGGGCGATCACAAGGTCTAATACAAAATCCTCACATTTAGAATACACCATCAGTACGTGAGGAGATTTGGTTAGTAGAGTGTGCCTATTACTTTGATTTTTCAAGACATTCGACGAACGTGAATACAAACAATGGCTGGAGGTTTGTCTTTTATCAATCCTGGCTTCCGCATATGTTTAATTTTGTTTTACATGCCCACAGGTCCAAGGATAGTTACCTGGCTCTGGTACCAAATGTAAAACAAAATTAAAAATATGCGGAAGCCAGGATTGATAAAAGACAAACCTCCAGCTATTGTTTGTATTCACGTTCGTCGAATGTCCTGAAAAATCAAAGTAATAGGCACACTCTACTAACCAAATCTCCTCATGTACTGATGGTGTATTCTAAATGTGAGAATTTTGTATTAGACCTTGTGATCGCCCGTCAGAAATGAACGTACGTTCCTTATATATATCGTCTCCCATCAAGACGAGCGGTTGTCACGAACGGGTACAAAGCATGTCGAATAGTCGCAACAATTGGATCTAAATGTGGGATCACAAAAGAAAAATAAATAACATCATGCTCTAATGACTTTTTTCGTTTTTCTTTTTTAACGGATGATTCAAAGGAAGAATCCATGAAAAGAGTATAGACATATGCCGCGGCATTATTTTCGGATTGTTGATTCATTGCTTGGAATGAAGACTGTGAAGAGGACAAGGGCTCCCACTTGCCTAGGCAGTAGACGTTCAAGTAATCCAGGGGATGGTACTTGTGTGACAACCCGGCTCTTTCGAGAGCCTGAGCGATAATTTTATACATTATCGTCATGGTTTGTCCCTGTCCACATTATCAATACACAAATGAGAATGGTGGATGTTAACTTTTTACATTATCATTTCTCCTAGAGAAAAATACTAAAATGACTGAAAGGGGGTCGGGTCGCAAATTTCCCCTTTAAGTAGCTCGGCTTGGTCTGCTTGGATCACTTCATTTTTTGCTTAATTCCATTCGTCATGTTATTTAGTTTCGATTTGCTCGTACATTAGCGATTTACATGTTTCATCACTATTTCTTTATAAGATGAAAGAGTTTATCCTTGATTTGACCTGCCAAAAGAGAATTTCCTACACTGCAGCACTAGCAGGGACACCCTCCGGCCACATCGGTATCACTATATACACACAGAAGCGCTCGCCTGCACTGATCTTGCTTGCGATCTTCAACACCAGCTCCATCAGCCCTAAATTATTTGCAGCTGCATGTCAAAACCAAATCAAACATTGGTTGCCATCAAAAATTGAACTCAAGAAATTAGATAAGCCGAAACAAAACTAGAAAAATGGAGGAAAAAATATGCATTTAAAAAGTTCGGAGAGTCGGTCTCTGAAACATAACATATTGAATCAGAATGCACTCTTAATGTCTTGTCCAGTGAGTTCTAGCGATTATTAGCTGATACACAATCCCCAGGAGGAGCCAAATCTGTACACTCTTTACTGGAGGTGTTATTGGTCGCTCAATTAGTCAGTCAAAATGAATAGAAATGGGCATCTTATACCTGCATTTTTGTATGGTGGCCGAGCAAATATTGGCTTTCAATGTAAATGAAGTGTTGTGCCGATCTAATTGCTTTCACATACGCGGTGTGAATACTCTTGTCTACTTTCAAGTTCTTTCCACAGATAAGATTATGCAACCATGAAGAGATTAGAAGAAGCAACATTATCAATGTGGAATTCAATCTCTACTCAAAAACACTAAAGACTCTGCATAAAAAAGAAGAGTGACTTTCTAATGTAAGAACACTTTCCAAGTTATACACATATAACAGCCAATTGCAAATCTACCAGCATGGTATTAGCAGCTAAAACTTACTTGCTTTGCAGCTTCTTCAATGCTCTTCGGGAATCCCTTTACAGAACCTGAATCAATCGATCTAAAGGCCTATGCCAACAAAAAATAAAAATAAAAGAAGGTTGTCACACTTCATTTGTTTACAATTGAAGTCCCTTGAAAATGGTAATTAATTTGAAGTAAATTCTCCCAACCTGCACATGCCAATTTTCCGAGTCGTCTTCGTCCTTGACTTGTACTATTTTGTCGCCATCGGGGCTTGTTGACGGACAAAGTATCCACAAAATCCTGTCGAGCCTTAAGAGAGCATTCTCATGCCAACGCCTAACATTTTTTGGCTTATACTCGTGCCACTTTGCTGCCTTTCTCCATCTCAGTACAAGATTCTTCAATTTGTGTATGCAGCTTGTCCCTCAACTTTGGAATGTAGATCATGCCACGGTTGCCTTGGGACATTGATGGTGGACTATAATCATCACAAAAAGCGATTCCTTCTCCTGATTAAAACATAACATATACATGTTATACAATGCTAAAGATAAACATTAGCATACTAGCGTGAACGTGGGGTTGTGAATGCTATTCTTAAAGACCGTATCAAGATCGCTATAGAGTTTGTGCTCTAGATAGTCATATCGTCCATCACATAAGTCCAGCTTGCCAATGAATGCTGTTATTTTGTAGTTGTTTCTCAAGGCTTGAGTGTCAAGAACCACGGACTTTTGGTGATGCGAGGACAAGGTCACCCCACTTGGAATACAAAAGATCCATACACCAACAAATCAAACAAAACATTTTCGTAGATTTATCTCGAATTTCAATCGAATGGGTAGCCTTTGCAATATTGTAAAATTCCCTTTTAGAACTGTCCTAAATTCATGTCATTAGGTTAGGAAACACATGATATGATCTAGGATAGCATAAGATAGATCAATGAACTTTCACGAATACCTGATTGGAATAATCAGGTAATATACAACAAAAGTGGTGCTTTTGATGCAATCTAAACATTTGATTTTGATTAAGAATCGACCTAAACATTTAAGGATACATACTTGTTGCTTGAAAATGCTGAGTTTGGTACTTGCATGATGAGGAGCAGGCACACAGCCGATGCCATAGTGTCGGACAAACTTCTTCGTCTCTTCGTCATGAGTTGGCATCACGCCATCCTACGCCACAACATAGCACGTGCCAAGTCTCAGTGATGAGAGATCTCAATAAAGAACTATCCTTTCCTAAGTCATGGATTTGAAATTTTTTGGCCAAACGGTGCATTGCACCATAAATGAGGATACTTTTTCCAGAAAGAGCCATTATATAACATATTCTCCAATTGCATCTTGTAAATGCAAGCCAAAAGAAAGAACTATTAGAGGTCAAGAATTTGTGTTAAAAAAAAAAAAATAGAAAACTTCTTACACCGTAAACGTTCATTAAGCCAACATTAAAAGTCGGAAAATCCTTTGCTGATTGCGCACCATTGATAAAAGGATGATCCTTACTCTACTGCACTAGCCCAACAAATCAACAGTGATGGAAGCCACAAGTGGGCAAATTTTCTCAACCTGGTAGTACTCCAATCATCCCGAAAACCATAAAGACATTTCCATGTTTTAGCAATGCTTAATTACATGTGAGTGTGGTCTAGTGTTACTGTCTTCAAAAGGATGAGCTTAGACTGAACGCTTTGTGGTCCTTCACATAGAAGTGCTCATCTTGCGAGGGGTTCTTATGGGTCGGGATTATTAGCACTTGAATTGTACCAACAATGAAACAATGAAAAGAAGAACAACAATAATAATAAAAATTTTGTCATACGCGACAGCTAGTATGATAGAATTTTTCATTCCCTAGGGTCCACCGCCGATTTTCCCTTCTCTCTTGAATTCAGTTACCACGGCAATAACCAGAGGGACATTTTCGTCGTTTTAAATCAGGGCACTTTGGTCATTTGACGAGAAAGTTCTCAATTCTGCTTCGCGTCAGTAGCCTTTACCGTCCTCTCTAGCTTCACTGTTGGCCGCCAGCTCCACCGGAAGCCGCCGTCGGCCTTCCGTCTCCGACCACGGCAGGTGCACGAAGGAAGGCACACAACACACGCACAAGAAACGAAGCTCGAACCTGGAATCCAAATTTCATTGTCGTTGATTCGAGGTTCGCCGAAGGTGAATCAACGTCGATTCCACCGTTCATGACTTCGATTGCGGTTCCGGTATCGTCTGGTTGCAGTTCTGATTGTGTGCTATTCTAACCGCGAGGCGTTCCTACGATTCGTTCTTTCGCTTCAGTGGTCAGTGGAAGCTTGCGGTAGATTCGAATTGTTGGGAATAACGGATCCCCGAAAACCGGATTCGACACTAAATCGAACCCCTAAATCAATGCGGAAGACGAAGCCCGGGAATAACACGTATCACCGATCGTAAAACACACCACGGATTCGAGCGTACCTTGTTAGCCACAGATTAAACACCAATGCTGAAGATTGAGGAAGAAATTCTGATCCAATGATGTCAATTCGCCTTGAAGGGAAGACGGGACGCCGTAAGCGTTTTTCTTCTTTTTCTTGGAGGGAGAGAGAACGCGCGGGAGAAGACGTATGTTTGTTTTCCAACGGTTGTCTTCTCTCTCTCTCTCTCTTCCCTTTTATACCTTCCCCCATCCACGGGCACTATTCCCGTGGGCGGGGCTTCTAGGCCCAACATGAGCGGACGGGCCAACTTAGGCCCATCAATAAATAAGAAATCCATCATCTCCCACTCGCACATGGTGGTCCAAAACCAACATGGGCGGACAGGCCCTACTCAACCCTATCAGAGAAAAATCCATCATAGACTCTCACTTAACATGGTGGGCCGAACAGAATCCTCTTTTCCTCTCTTCAACATTCATACCAGTGAATAATCCGTGCGGCCAACATACTTTGAGAGCTCGTTGCCATACATCTGTTAGGAATATATAGCAGCTCATAATGGGCATCACATCCTGAGTAGATTTAGTATGCAGTACCCTAGATCGATCGATCACATTTATATCTCTCTTGATCTCTTTTAAAAAATGATTTATATATATATTGTATTCACAATTATGATTATCACAAAGACAATCATAATTGGTTGATAATCATAATTGGTTAACCGGTAAATACAAAACTACAATGTGATTCTCCAAATTCGATCTTCCTCTTTCCTTCAAACTCTCAATTTCAGTTCAGCTTGCTTTTCTAGAAATGCCCCATTAGATTGAATCACTCATGACCATTGGCAATATCCTAAGATAGCAAACACTAAATAGAAATCTTGAGAATAAGTAAGAGTCACGAGGGGACTAAAAATTGAGGAACTCTTTTCCTCAAGAGTCTCACACGACATAAAAGTTGAGATCAAACTTTTGCCACTCTTATTGATCGTCTCATGCATACGTAGTATGAAATACGTATTACGGTATTAACTCCTTTCCCATGGAGCGTATGTCTACACTTTCAATACCGTACAGATGATAGTTCAGACATACCCAATGTCTAACTTGAGTTCACGTATCTACTCATTCACAAAATTCATCAGAACTCACATCTGGCATCTTAGACAGATAAAGTAAAATATGTGGGATATTTTACTTTCGGACATAGTAAGTATTATGTTCTCATCTTAACACTCAGTTAATGCAACATACTTGTTTTAAGCTTGAGCTCTCGATTATCACCTAGATAATAAGCTTAAAAACAGTCTCATCTCTATTTATCACACAGTAAATAGAGACGATTACCCGTGTGAGTGGGCTAATCTTATATCTGTCCGACATACTTTCTCAATTTAAAATAATGCACTGAGCATTAAGATGCATAAAGATCAAACAAAGATTCATAGGCATTAATGATGAAAACACAAATTCATCAAATTTTGAACACTTAGGGAAATTACAATATTCAATACATCAGCCTCTACGCAATCCTAGAGATTTCATATGGCCACAAAAAACACATCTCTAAGTATTGGCTTTGTTATATGATTTGCTACCATTCTATGCGTAGATATGTACTGTAAGTTCACTTCCTTTCGTGCAACCATATCTTTGACAAAATTATACTTGGTATCTATATGTTTGGTCTTGCCATGATATTTTGGATCTTTGGTGTACGCTTTCGCTGCTTGGCTATCACAGTTACCCAATAATGAATCTGCAGCACTTCCAATAACATCTAAATGATCCAAAAATCTTTAAAGCTAAACATCTTCTTATACTGCTGCTGATAATGCCACGAACTCATTTTCCATCGTGGACAAGGCTATACACTTTTGTTTCTTACAGCTCCAACATATGGTGCCATCATTCGGTAAGAAAACAAACCCAGAGGTAGATTTCCTTTCATTTAAATCTCCTCCCTAATCAGCATCAGGATAGTCTTAGAATCGCAGATCATTTCCTTTATAACTCAGCGTATAATCAGCAGTCCCCTTTAGATACCTTAGTATTCTCTTAACGGCTTTCCATTGTGCTGAACTTGGATTGGATTGGTATTTACTCACCATTCCAACTGCAAAACATATGTCAGGTCTTGTACACATCATAGCGTACAACAAGCTTCCAACAGAAATAGCATAAGGAACATGTTTCATTTGTTCCTTTTCTTGTGGAGTCCTTGGACACAGTCTATGGCTCAATCCTTCACCCTTTGCAATAGGAGTATCTATGGGTTTACAATCTTGCATACGAAATCGTTCAAGAACTTTATTTATATATGTTTCTTGCGAAAGAGATAACGATCTTTTCAAACGATCTCTCGAAATCTTAACTCCAAGAATGTATGCAGCCTCACCCATATCCTTCATCTCAAAGTTGGAAGACAACCAACTCTTGACAGTATTAACAAACTTCATATTACTTTCGGTAATTAGTATATCATCAACATGTAATGATATGGTCACAAATTGATCCTTGGATCTTTTGATATATACACAATGACCCTCATCAATTATTGTAAAGTCACATGCCCTTTTGGCATTATGAAGACGTATATACCATTGTCTCGATGACTGCTTAAGGCCATATATCGATCTCAAAAATCAACATACCTTACCTTCTTGGCCTTCCACTATGAAACCAACAGGTTGTTCCATGTATATTTCTTCCTCCAATTCACCATTGAGGAAAGCAGTCTTTACATCCATTTGATGTAACTCAAGATCTATACTAGCCATTATTGCCAGAATAATGCGAATCGAGGTAAATCTCACTATAGGAGAAAATGTATCTTCATAATCAATTTCTTCCTGTTGATTATACCCCTTCGCCACAAGGCGAGCCTTATGCCTTTCTATCGAGCCATCAGCCTTTTGCTTTATTTTGAGAACCCAATTGTTCCCAATAGCTTTGCGTCCTTTTGGAAGATCAACTAGTTCCCAGACTTGGTTTGACTTCATTGACTCCATTTCCTCTTCCATTGCATGAATCCATTTTTCCTTATTAGGGCAATTGAGGGCCTCATCAATATTTCTTGGCTCATCCTCATCTTGTGGAGCAATAATAAAAGTTTCCCCTTCAATGTCAAAACGTCGACGGGGAATACTTTGGCAACTTATTCACCGTATGGGAAATTGCACACTTAGCATATCATTCCCCATTATACTCCCACTAGGATTAGATAATGATAACGACATCTCATCATATGGTTGCAATTGAGAATGAGTTGAAATTAATTCATCACTTCTCATATTACTCCCACTTGGACGAATTCCACTAATATCATTATCTTAATCCAAGATTTCAAAATAGGAAGTAATCTTCCCCTATTTCGCCCTTCTTAGGAAATTCATCCATTAAGAATGTGACATCTCGTGATTCAAATTCAGTTATACTCCCACTTTCCTGCTCACCTATGAACACATACCCTTTCGAGTGTTCGGAGTATCTCATGAAAATACTCTTATTTCCTTTGGGACCCAATTTCCCAAACTTGTGAGAGGACTCATGAGTATAGGCAGCCCAACCCCATGGCTTAAGAAAACGTAAATCCGGTTTTCTACTTGTCCATAACTCATATGAAGTGGAAATAACTGATTTGGAAGGCACCCAATTAAGTATATAAGCAGCAGTTAACAACGCATCACTCCAAAAAGTAATAGGTAAATTAGCATGCGCCATCATGGACCTAACCATTTCTAGTAGGGTTCTGTTTCTTCTTTCCACAACACCATTTTGTTGAGGAGTATATGGAATAGACAACTGTCTTTCTATTCCTTTTTCATCACATAATTTTCTGAACTCATCAGATAAATATTCTTGACCTCGATCGGATCTAAATACTTTTATTTTCTTGTCTAATTGATTTTCTGCCAAGTTCATAAACATTTTGAAACAACTTATGCTTCAGATATATGAGAAATCAAATAGACATATTCGAATCGAGTAGAATCATCTATAAAAGTGATGAAATAAACAGCCCAATGCCTTCCTCTCACATTCATTAAACCACAGACGTCATAATGGATTAAATGTAGAGGAAATTAAGCTCTTTTATCTTTTCTAAATGGTTTCCTTGTTGTTTTCCCTACTAGGCGATGCTCACATATGGACAAATCGACTTTTTCAATGTCACCCAACAAGCCTTCTTTGGCTAGTCTATTCATACGTTGTTGGCTCATATGACCAAGTCTGGCATGCCACACAATCACATCATTGTCATATAAAGAAGAAGACGTGAAATAAGGGAATAACAAATATTGACATCACCATAGTCAACATCTAGTACAATAAAACCATCCAGAAAATAATCACAACCATAGTAGTTTGTATCCAAATACAAATCTACACCTCTATTATGGAAGTTCATACTAAAACCAAGCTTAACCAACACCAAAACAGACACCACATTTTGATGAATCTCCGGAGCATATAGAACATCAAGGTGCGTCTACCACTCATGTTCAATCGGCAGGTGCCAATCCCTTTAACTTCAGCTCTGGAGTTATTTCCAACATAGATCCACTTAGTTCTAGTTGGTATCGTCGGAATTTCACGAAGGATTCTCTATCCTTCCCTCCATGGTCTGTCGCTTCTGAATCTACAGTCCACAAAGGATTGGATTCAGCCAATAATACAGAACTTGACACATAAGCAAAGTTCTCAAATGTACAAGAGGTGTTTACCTTTTTCGGCTCACAACAGTTGCGAGCATAGTGACCTCTCTTGTCACAATTGTAACATCTCACCCTTGACATTTTCTTCACTTGAGGACGTTTTCCTCTCTTGTGTTGGTTAACTCTTGATTTCTTGCAATAAGGACTTGATCCTTTGCATTCCCACATATTGAACGAATCAATATGCTTGCACTTAGAGCTCAAAGCCCTTTCTGAGTTAGAACCAGCATTGCAAATGTCCGTTTTCGGTTCAAATGCCGTTGGGCGGTCCTCTTCTAGCTCAAGGTGGCGCATGGCATCCTCAAGATCTTCCATAACATGGTCAAGAGCTTCTAGTGCTTCTTGCTTTTCCAGCACATATTGAATCTTCATATTCAATATTTCACAATTGTCGCTGTTCATATCAGCAATTACGTTCTTAGTTGCTGAAATCATCGATCTGAACACATCAGACATATATGCACGAATAATTAATGCCTATCATTTATGCATCCACTTTGCATAGACCTATCATATCAATGAATAATTTCAAGTAAGGTTTCAGAATCAAAAGGTCATTACGTTTCCAATCATCCTCCAAAAATCCTAACTCAAAATTATTATTAATATAATTGTCTTATGCAAAATAAATTCTATGAAGTTACAAAAACTTCTATGAACTACCCATAGCTAATTACCCATAGCAACCAGCAATAACAGAAAGCAACAGATAATTGACATATAATAAAACAATGCTTTCACATAATATAAATATACATTACACTAAGCAATATATATACAGAAAAAAAAATATCAACATGGAAAGAGATATTCACATCAAAAACATCTCAAATTAATCCAAGAAATAATTATGGAATGTCCCTTCTAATCTATCAATCAAAACATCTGAGAAATTTGAAGGCACATTTGCCAACCATGGAAAAACTTTTGGAGAGTTTTCATGTCGCCTCCAAGGCGCATTCACTTGGCGCCATGTAGCGCTTAATCTAAGGGTTGAAGTTTTGGTTAACTCAATCCTATAGTACTCTCTTACAAAAGCTTCCACTAGCCTCCTATAACCCGGGACCACGTTGACCTCTCATAGCCGATCTAACACTGCTTGCCATTCAGGTGGAAGAGTGTTCATCAAAGCCGGCACCTTCTCAAAGTCCGGCATAAGATAACCATTCCAGATGATTTCCTGTATCATCTGATTGACCTTGACCACATGTGATACTAAATCACCGTCATGCCACCGATAATTAGCTAAATCTGATATCAGCATTTTAAGTCTTGCATTTCCCTCGTCTGATCTCGGTATTGCAGGTATCCGTGCATAACACATCATAGTTCCTACAACAAATGCAGAACTAAAAATGGATCACTTATAATCCATAATAAATATAAGGGAAAATACATAATTTTCCATGATTCATGCAACAAATGCAGAATAAAAATGGATTACTTATAACCCACATAGGCATGACTGAAAAAGAAAAAAATTCATTTTTTTTTTGGGTCAACGGTCAACGTCCGGTCAATGGTCAATCAACGGTCAATGGTCAGTTCGCTGGTCGTCGGACTGGTCGGGCCGGTTGGACCGCTCGCACGGACCGACGCACGTGCTGCGCGCGTGCGCGGGATGACGTCACGCAGACGTCAGCCGGCACGTGCCGCACGTGTGCCAGGCTCCCGCGCGGGTCGGGTCGGGTCGCAGGCCGGCCAACGGTCGTTGGCGCTGACATCATCGATGACGTCATCCCAGCGGTTACCGACCGTTGGGTGACGTCACGATGACGTTAGCAAGTGACGTCAGCACGCGTCGGTTCGCCGATCGGCGCGTGCCGTTTCGTCGGTTGCCGGCGAGCACGTGCCGGTTCGTCACCGGCGTGTGTGGCGCACGCGCTAGCCATTGCCAGCGCTTCGGGCGTGTCGCGCCCATGCGCAACAGCTTCCGGCCGCGCGTGTGGGCGTGTGCGGCGACGTCCAGCAGCGCACGACATGTCGCCGGACTCGTCTCGACGACCTCTTTCACCCAGTGTGTTCAGAATTCAATTTCGACTTACGAAAACTCGAAAAAATGGCCGAACAGTGCTCGGGTGTCGGGATTTCTCGCCCAATCCGTATGGCGGAATTTCTTTCGCCAAAAATCAATCAAAAACATCAAACAAGTCGGGAAAAATGTGAACTAGGGCTCTGATACCAATGTTGGGGATAACGGATCCCCGAAAACCGGATTCGATACTAAATCGAACTCCTAAATCAATGCGGAAGACGAAGCCCGGGAATAACACGTATCACCGATCGTAAAGCATACGACGGCGAATCGCATGGAAAAGGACGCGCCCTCTGAGTTGACTCCAACCATCGCTCACGAATCTTCTCTCCACCGATTGAGCTCTTCAACTTCTTGCTCTAGTCCAAGCCCAAGAGTCGTCCCCGCGTCGAATGAATGTATGGATACTGCTCAGGAAGTGTTCGATGAAATGACTGAAGGAATCCATCCGTTATTCAGTCCTGTTGGTGGCCGTTAGAATCAATGCTATAATAGTGAGGCTGTGCTCGCTGTCTTGAAAGTCGCTGAGTTGTCATCTCGAGCTCGCACCATCCTCGCCACCAAATCATCAGGTCGTCTCTTCTCCAATTAAGCCTCGTTATTGGTGTTGATTTGTTCTAGACTCATCTCTCTTGATCTCTGTTCTGTTTTTTTTCCTCGCCTTTCACTTGACCGCTTTGTCGTCAGACATTTGCTGCGTTGTCGTGCCGAGACACGCCTCATCGCCAAAAGCAAGAAGCGGGACTGTGATGGTAGAAGCCAAGGAGATGCGGTCGCGGTCGCCATTGCTTTCGATAATTCCGCTTGCGTAGCTCACCGCATCAAAGGGATCGAGTCAACTAAAATCTTCCACAAAGAACAATAATCATTGATGCATCACATGTAACGGTAATGCCATTTTGACACTAGCAACATCATCTAAAAGCAGTTTCGCTTGGATAGCAAATTGACTGAATAAGAAGGAAGCAACTGGAATGACATCAGCTGGAGCTTGAATTCATGGAAATGAGCAGCGGCGGCAATGATCTGCATCCGACGCCCTTGAAGGTCTTCTGGTAGAGACATTGCTAGCCGAAGACAACGAACGTGACTTGGAAATTTGTGACTTGGAATTTCTGTCTACTCTAAGCTCAGCGTCAAGGCAGAGAAGGCCAGGCCAGGCTAGGGGAAAACGTTGAAAGGTGGGAGTAATAGGGCTGGTGGGTCTAGGCCACGGATCAAATCAATGGGTTGCTCTTGTGGACCGTGCCAGTTGGACCAACTTGGCCTTTTCTATTTGTTTTTTTATTTGTATCTTTTTATTACTCTTTTTCTTTTGTTCTTTTTTACTTCCATTCATTGTTTTCATGATCATTTTTTTTAGAAAAATGTGTGCATTTTTTACTTCCTTTCATTGTTTTTACATATTTGAAGAAGAATATCATTTTTTTTAAAGCACAAAATGTGTGTTTTCGTTCAAAAATTGTTCCGTGGAATTTTTTGACCAAAAAACGCGTCAAATAAAAAATGAACAGAAACGACAATTGGTAAATTTGTGTTCTTTTTTTGTTTCTTTTAATATATTTACCCTAATATTTGAAGAAGAATATCATGCCATTGCGAACAAAGCACAAGACGCTATATGTTTTGTTGCAAGAAACAATTTTTTTGTTTCTTTTTTCTGTTCCAGTAACCATATTTGGGCAAACAAAGTTGTTTTTAGATCAATGAGAAATGGTTTTGTTGCCAAAAAAAGGGCCAAAGTTGGGAGATCAATGAGAAATGGACCAAAAAAAATGGAAAAATCCAATCGAACAGAATCAGGTCTGTGTTTATGAAATATCGATCCATTGAAAATGACTTAATTTATGAACTGTATTCATATTGACCCAAGTCCAATCTCACAAAGAGCACTACAATGAAAGAGAGAGAGTCGGCTGAGACTTCTTTAGTGAAAGATTATTCTTTCGTAATTTTCTTTTGCTGTTTGTGGATTCTTTTCCATTTTCTTTAAAGTTTCAAAAGTGAAGAAATGATGAGATGATTGAGGATTCCCCCATCTTCTTTGTAAAAAGATATGACCACTAATTTATTTGTCAGATCACCCATAAATGAGTAATCATCATTATCAGGATTTTACCAATGTATAAATACATTCGTAAATTATGAGCTCTTCTATTATTTTACAAGCGTTTTACTTATATATTGATAATATAATAAAGTCACCAATATTCCACTAATATAGAGACTGAGCTTTGTTGAAATCTTATGAATGTTTTTAGTAAAATACCAACTCAATAAGGAATCTGCCAACCTCCTAATGAATCAGCGAATCATCATTTTTTTTTTCCATGTTGGTAATTATTAGACTAACAAGATGAGGAAGAAAAAAGGAAGAAGGAACAAGTAAAGATGAGATAGTGAAGATAGGAGTTAAGACATGACAAAGAGTCGAGGAAAAAGCAAATATGTTGTGGGCCCATGGAACTCATCGTGTAAGGGAAGAAGGAACTCATTTTGTGTTTGCCCTTTCTTTCCTCCCACTTTTAAGAGGAATATATTTTGTCTACCACTCTTTTCACTTCTTCCGCATTTATTCTAGCCCAACAAGGGAAGCGGTTCCTTCGATCTTTATTTTTGATTCCTAAAATCCGCTTTATTCAATGGAATGGCCCGATTCGATTCTTTTATGGGTCATGCTCTCAAAAGAAAAAATTAAGGTGGCGAACATTTGGAGTGGCTTTTTATCCATAAATAATATCTTCATATTGATGTGAAATTTGAAATGTACAAATTCCTCTATAAATATGTGTTCTCATAACAATATGTATCGACTTGACTATAGATGCTATGATAAAAATGAAGAAGTAGATATAAGCCACAGATGGTATGCGTGAAAAAACAAGGTGGATGAGCGAGATGACGTCTTCATCCTCTGTAATAGTGCATAAAGGTATTTTATATAGGAGGGAGAGGTTCTGATTTCTTTCACTGATCAATATCTTGTAATTATTTATCTTATATTACTTGTTTTTTTCAATATAGAACTTGAATACCACGGCTAAATATGGAACATATATCTTTTTAATTAGAATTTTTAATTAGGTCCACGGTTGGTAGAAAAACATCTTCTATCACGGTGCTACAATAATTATATGTGCATGATGACTGTTTGATTATATCAAGTGATGTAAATTTATGGAATGTATGTAAGTAGATTTTCCATCGATTAAAACTATTTTTGTTTTGGGTAATTGACCGAATTAAATGGTTGCGTTTTTTTTTTTTTTAACTTACTTCTGTTATTCGTAAAACAATATGTACAGATTGGGACTAAATATGTCATTAAATATGGTAGTGCACATATTAACATGATGCTTCCAAGCCTTTTCAGCAATCCTTTTGAATTTCTATTTTATTAGGTTTATAGGTAGACGCATGTACTTTTTTTTTTTTTTTATGTACTTGGATGAAAGATATTCTTTACTCTTATTTTCCGATGATTGAGTTTTGAGTACTTTTGGTGTAATTGATTATATGCTTGGAGATCTAGGGACTAAATAATTTCATATACATTTCACATGTCATTATTGTAAATTTGCATCTAAGTAAAAGAAAGAACAATATTTACATTTCAATCATTCGATTCAATTAAAGAAACTGAAAGAAAATGCACAAATTATACAAAGTCCTTAGTAATTGCCATCTACAGTGTGAGTTTGACATAAGGCCAAGCTCCACCATGTTCGACCATTAACATCAGTCTGCTCTTTTCTTCTGTTTGGTGTAGCGCCGCGTTTGTCTTCCTTCTCCTCCTCTGCGTTTTAGAGAGAGAGAGAGAGAGAGAGAGAGAGAGAGAGAGAGAGAGCAGCGGCAGCAGCAGCAGCAGAACAACGATGGTGAACGTGGGGTTGGTACGTGTTAGGGAGGGAGAGACACGTAAGAATATGGAGTTTGCAATGAGAAGCGTCGGGTTTGTGATGAATTGTTCACGTTATATTCTGCGGAGAAGAGGGTCGTTTACGTGGAGGTTAATACCAAAGAGAGGTCAGAAAGAAGTGGTCAAGCTCGACTGTTGGATAATCTGTGAAATAGAGTCACATTAAGTTGACGGTCTGTGAGGAGAGAACCTTCTTGGAGCACTGAATTCTCCAACTCACTCCATCCTCTTTTCTCAATTTGACCTCCACCGAACCTTAAGAGAATATCTTGACCTCAGCAAATCCCACTATCTCCTCCCAAAATGGCCGAGAATCATGTGCCAAATATGTGGCCATATATCATTCCCTTTTGTGATGATTCCTCTTGTTGGCCGAATGAATCAATCGCCTACCATGATGGGCAATAGCTTAAGAGTTATTCACATTCTTTCCTTGTCGATCTTATTCTCTAATTGGAAGCATCACTCGACATGCATGCGAAAACTTCGGCTAAGCCAAATGGGGTTTGGCTGAGTTCATTCGTAGGGGTCCATACTCATGTGGGCTTAGTCTTAAAAATTCAAATGAGTCCAAAGTCAAGCTTATTTTGCATGTCAGGTTAATTCGAATGCAATTCATGACCGGACCAACTTAGATGAAATTTATTCGATGTGGACATGTTATTAGTAAACAAAAGATGTTCCCAATGCCTAATTGCAATGTGAATGCAAAATTATGTCTTTTTGTTTAGGGGTGAGCATGATCCCTAATTTTCCAATGAGTAAATGATGAATTTACAAGTCAAAAATTAGGTGTTAGTAGAGATCGACCAAGATAGGGATGTATTGGATGTCTCTAGGATCTACCAACCAAAAGAAGAACTTATGAAAATTGATTCCTCATATGGTATCTCATCGATTTGATGGTTGATCGTAATTTGGACATTTTATAACCAAGGAAGTCCGAATTATATGCATGGTATGAACAAAAGGCATCAAATGCACAAGTATCATATGGTTAATGTGTATGCAACTCAGTGGAAGAGATTCATTTATTGACATATCTATGTGTTCTTGAGATTAATATTTCATAAAATGCTAGTCCTTGAATCAAATTTAGTGATTCATGGTAAGCAAAATTAGAAAGTGGTTTTTCTTTTTTGTTGTTGGTGCCGAATGTGATGTCCGATGCATATATTCAATTGAAATAATCAAAAAAGATGTGAACACCTTAGAAATCAATGTCTTCTCCAGATTTGACAGAGATAACATAATTTTGCTGTAGTGATCACGAATAGATCCTATAGGATGTCAAGTGCCAAACAATAGTAAAGCCTTTTCCTAAATTCCAATAGAAATATCATCCAAAAAGCTTCATTTGTACTTTCTTCCAAAAGTTTTTTGAATCTTGTAATATATATTACGGCTTTGTAACAACCGTAGTAGCTATCGCAGCGAGAAAACACCGTAACATGTGGTACATTTGTGGTAGACTTGCAATATACTAATTATATTGCTTTGAACAGGCCATATAATTGACAACTAATTCTTCGATTGATTAATATGTTTTGTCAGGGAACATAAATTTCAACCTATGGGATTCGGCAACTGTCAAGGTGGTTAGTGAATTTGATATGAAAATTAAGTATCGATATATCATGGTTTTATACTATGTATTTTTTTTTTTTTGACAATGATATTTAAGTTTACACGTTGAAAAAAGTGGATATGCATCCATTTGCAACTTGTACTATTCCAAAGCAACTGAAGAGTTTCTTGGATCATAAGTAACATTCAACTTACATGCAGTAAGTAACTTTTCAACTACAAAAGTGGTATCAATAAATGTAAGGTTTGTAATTATTGAGCATCAATTAGTAACTTTTCTTATTTAAAAGGTGAGTTTGTACCCTTTTTCTATGACAAGGAAGCCCACCCTCCTAAGTAAAACATGAACCCATAAAAATACCCTACTAATATCATAAATCATGTAAAATGTGAGTTAAGATCCAGATAGATGGTCCAAATATAATATTATTTGTATTTGGTAGTGTGGGAAGATGGATATTTGTAACCATTTGTAAACTATACCATTGATGATGGTTAGTATGTTTATACGAGGAAAAGAAACTTCTCCAAGTGATTAGTAATTTTTCACGTAGAAAAGATAGTTTTAAATTGCCAAGTAATTACGACAAATTATCTTTTTATTTGAAAAGTAAGTTTCTACCCCTTTTTCTATGACAAGGAAGCCTACCCTGACTAGTAATACATGAACCCATAAAAATACTCTACTGATATCCTAAATCATGTAAAATGTGAGTTATGAACTAGGTAGACAGTCCAAACATGATATTATTTGTATTTGGTAGCATAAGTAAATAAATATTTGTACCCATTTATACACTACTATTCATGATGATTAGTACGTTTATATGAGGAAAAGAAATTTCTCGAAGAGATGAATAATTTTTCTCATTGAAAAGTAAATTTCAACTTACCAAGTAGTTAGGACAACTTTTTTTTTTTTTTTTTCGCAACGGTGAGTAGCTTTAAATCTTGACAAAAGTAATGGATGATTGTAGTTTACCAGTGTCTTGTGAATTGATTAGTAAATTTTGTTAATCAAATGTAACTTTCAATCTATTAGGAATCAGATGCTGAATAGGGAGACGAACCCTGAGACCGGCCATTGTCGGTTAAAGAGCTGTCCTTTTTAGATTCTTCAGGGAGAGCTGGTGGAATGGCGGCAACCTGCCACGCGTTACCGGCTATTCGCGGTTGCTCCTTTTCTTAAGCTTCACACATCCGCTTCGCCTCGTCTCTCAGCCCTGTTCTGTCTCTGTTAGCGTTTGATTTCCAAAAGATGATATTCTCTGTTTGATTCTCTATTCCCAATTCGATTTTCGCCCCCACCAAGTTGTCGCCTCGCCTCCTAGCTCCATATCTTGAAGGTAATTCGATATTCTTGTTCTCTTTCTGTTCTCTTTCCTCTTCCTAAGTCATTTCCTTTGTGGGTTCTGCAGTCCCGCCTTCCTCGGCATATATAAATTTTTAACTTTCTTCCTCCACAAAGAGAAAAGAAAGAAAACCAGACAAGTAGAAGTCGAAAAGGGGGGAAAATGGTGGATATTATTATATCTGCAGCTTCCAAGGTGGCAGAGTACCTGGTGGCTCCAGTCGGTCGTCACTGCGGCTACGTGATATTCTCTAACAGCTATATTCGCCAACTTAACGATGAAGTTGAGAAGCTGAATGACGCCAGGGTCGGGATCCAGCGTTCCATCGATGATGCTCAAAACAACATGAAGGAGATAAAACGCGAAGTTGACAGATGGAAGAATAAGGCAGAGACCGTCGCCGACAAGGCGCGTCGCATGCTGGATGATGACAGAAGAGCCAACAGAACTCGCTTCTGCGGGTGGCTTCCCAACCCAAAGGAGCGTTATTGTCTCGGCAGGGACGCAAGGAAGACAGTCCAGGCCATCCAAGCACTCATTCCTCAGGGTAAATTCGAGAGGGTCTACTACGAGAGTGCTCCGCCGGGGCATGTCGCTAGCCCTCCCGAGGTGAATTCCTCTACCAGTGATCGGGGTGACACTGTCACCGATTCACGAGCTTCCTTCTTTGAGGGCATAATGAATGATCTGGATGATGAAAAGCTCAAAGTGATTGGGATCTACGGGCCTGGCGGTGTGGGGAAGACTACGCTCTTGGAGGAAGTCCAGAAGAAACTCAGGAACGAGAAGAGACTGTTCCACCTGATTGCCACAACGACTATATCGCAGACTCAAGACTTGAAGAAAATCCAAGATGACATTGCTTACGCCTTGAGTCTGGATCTGAAGAACGAGACAAGCGAAGTTGGAAGAAGAGATCTTCTGTTTCGGAAATTACAGAGCGATCCGACAAAGAAGGTTCTCATAATATTGGACGATCTGTGGGGGCCACTTGATTTGAAGGCGGTTGGAATTCCTGCGGGAGACGAGAGCAGGGGATGCAAGTTGCTGTTAGCATCAAGATTTAAAGATGTGTTGGAGCAAAAGATGCATGCGGATAAAACATTTCGTCTTGAAGGTTTAAACAACGACGAAGCTTTCAGGCTATTTGAAAAGATAGTCGGCGACAAGCTCAAAGACGAGGAATTGAAAGCAATAGCAGCTCAAGTGGTCGAGAAGCTCCTAGGTTTGCCTCTTTTGATTATCTCCGTCGCAAGCACTTTGAAATACAGCCGTGTGTCCGCATGGAAAAACGCATTGATAAAAATAGAGGACTCAAATATAGAAACCATACTAAAGCTGAGTTATGACCATCTGAAGAGTGAGGACGCCAAGTCCTTATTCTTGCTCTGTGGTCTTCTTGGTGGGACCATTCAAGTCGAACTTCTGCTGGGACTAGGCATGGGGTTGGGCTTGTTTGAGGGATTCAATAACACGGTAGAAGATTCAAGAAATAGATTGAATACTATGCTCGATAGCCTCCGTTCTGTTTGTTTGTTGCCAGATGATGGTGATGACATGGAGACTGTGACCATACATGATCTTTATAGTGAGGTGGTCGTCTCAGCTCCATTTAGAAGTCAGAATTCCTTAATGATGAACAACTATTATGTTTCGTGGCCAAAAGAAAAGCTTGAGAAATGTTGGGCAATATGCCTTGTTAATGATTACGGTGATAGCCTTGCTGAAAAAATGCGGTGTGCGTTTCCCGACTTGAAGATATTCATGTTGTCTCAGATAGGGTTGTTCGAGGCACCTATACACCGACATGATGTGAGAGATTGCTGTGGACTAGATTTCACAAGCATGGAGCAGCTCCAAGTCCTATATCTTCGCTTCATACATATCACCAATTTACGTTCCTCGATTGGCACCCTCAGGAACCTCCACTCATTATACTTAGACTATTGCATTGTGGACGATGTGGCAATTCTTGGCAAGCTCAAAACATTGCAAATTCTCAGCTTGGCAGGATCTCAAATTTCTAAGCTGCCTAAAGAAATCGGGGAACTTAGGAATCTGAGATCGTTGAATCTATATGATTGTGACTCGCTTATGATAATCGAGCCTGGTGCCTTGAAAGGCTTAGTCCACTTGGAAGAGTTATATATGAGGGGAAGCTTTAGTCAATGGATAGTCGATGATGAAATACCAGCGGAATCATGTAATGCTAGGCTTGCCGAGTTGAAGAGCTTGACAAGGCTAACCACTTTGGAAATATCGATCCCTGATCCCACCATACTCTTTAAGGATGGGGACTTGCCATTTGGGAACCTGATCAGATTTTGGATCAACATAGGAAATGTTGAGGGGAGGGAATTTCTAGGTTTGAGAACCATGAAACTCAAATTGGAAGGATGCGATAGTATTCTCTCAAAAGATTGGGTTCAGAAAACTCTGCAGAAGACTCAATACTTGCATTTGGACGGATTGGGAGAGTTCAAGAAGAATGCTCACGAGTTGTGCGTCCGAGGATTTACACAGCTGAAGCATCTCAACATTCAGAATAGCCCCTCAATCAAGTACATCGTCAGTTCATTAAATGACCTTCTCACTGCATTTATGGATTTAGAGTCTTTGTTCCTCGAAAATCTTATTAATCTGGAGAAGATATGCAATGGCCCTATCACACCAAATTGCTTCAGCAAATTGAAAGTTGTGCATATCAAAAAGTGCCATCGATTGGAAAATATGTGGTTCCTATCAGAGATGCAAAGATGTGTACATTTGAAAGAGATTGAAATATGTGAATGTGACTCATTACAAGCCATTATCACAGATGATGCAGGAAAAGTAGAAGTTGCTGTTGATGACATGGTTGAGTTGCCTAATGTACGTCATCTGGATTTGCGTAAGTTACCAAATATGACGAGTTTTTGCACTGGAGCTAAGGGTGCTCCAATTCAGGTAATTTTTTCATTTTCTGGGTATAAGTTTCCTTAATTCTTAATCTTGCAAACAATACCTAGATCATACTATTACAGGGGGATTTAGGATAAGATGATATTGGTGTTCACCGAACATTAATGCATGTTGCGTTAAATTTGATGCACATTTTGATTCACAAATAAACAATCCATTTAAAGAAAACACAGACCATACATTTTTATTCACATTCTACTATGGCCAGAGGGAAGCCTTTTTCTACGACTGTTTTTTTCCTTTAATTTTATTTTCAATGTTTGACAATTGCACTGACTACCTGGGCTTTAACTTGGGTTTTTACTATGACTAATTTGTTACTCATTTAACATTTTTAATGAGAAGGAAAAACACTGTAGCGAACGGGAATGGATCTTGAACTAATGAACGAAATTCAGCAATTTCAAAATGAAGAAACTGAGAGATCAAATGAATGGAAGGCGAATTAGTAGCCACATAACAAAGAAAGTCCACATAATTCATGTTTCACCTACATGCGAGTTGCAATTGATTCTAACACGTCATGCCAATCTCACCATGTCAACGCCATTCTACTTCTGTCATCCCTTCGTCTAATTAAGTTTTTGACATTCTTAAGAGACATCAAACTCATTCATATATTTAAGTTTCTTTTGTTTCGCTGAAAATTCATTGTTGCTGAAAAATGTCTTCCTGGCGATTCATTTTTCTTGTTTTCTTGTATTTGGTTCTGCTGAAAACACAATTTGAGAGAAACTAACCCAAATAGATCATATTTACCTGTTCATAATGAAAAGCAATAAGTTAACAAATAATTTATTAAAAATTTAACTCCGACATGAATTTGTCTTTAATTTTGAAGGTCAAAATAGAAAAACGAAAGAAAAGATAACAATTACGATGACAGTTGTTTTGAAGATCAGTAGATGATTTCAAAAGAAAAGAGAAAAAAAATTATGGCCATAGCTTTGAAGATCAGCCAAATCAAAGATAACAACTATGATGACACGCGGGAGCAACATGATAGTGGTGAGGATATCCTCCTGAAAATGATTTTGCTTTTTACGGAAGAGAAATTCATTTTCTTGAATTTTAGCCTGAGAGTTTCAGTCATTTTCTAGTATCCAAATACAAGAAAATTCTAAAAGCATTTTTCTAAAAATAGATTTACTTGCAACTTACCTTTAATGAGTTTGATTGTGGCGCTTTGTTAGGTTTCATTGCCTCGCTTGGAATCCCTAGTAATGGTTGGACTCCTTGGCCTAGAAAAGATACTCCACAGTGAACCCTCAATAAAATTCAGTGGTTTGAAATCACTAAAGATAGAAGAATCTAAATCCACATTGAGTATTCCGAAAGATTGGATACTAAAGCTACCAAATTTGGAGTCAATGGAAATTGCGGGCTCTCCATCAGCAGAAGTAGTTTTCGACCTGGAGGAGCTGAAAGTCATTGGAGAAGTTGAGATTCTCTCTCAGCTAAGTACATTGGCGTTATCTAAGTTGTCAAACTTGCGGCGCATGTTGAAACAAGATGTACAATTACAAGGAATATTGATATTTCAAAACTTGAAGGAGCTCTCTGTCTGTGAAACGGGGCTATCATTTCTCTTTTCGGTGTCTGTGGCTAAATGTCTTAGAGAAATTAGAGACATTAAAGTGGAGGACTGTCCAAATATGAAGACGGTGATTGTGGATGAAGAAGGAACATATGATATTATAGAGTTACCACTCCTGAAGCGACTATCTATAACACGCTGTCCCATAGAGAAATTCTTCTCATATCCTCATGGAAAGAAAGAGTCAGTAACCACCACTTCAGATTCACAAGATGCTTATTTCAACTCCTTCTTTGATCAAAAGGTACAAATCCCTTCTCTTAATATTATACCCATAATAGTCATAGGCACATGCTTTGCAAGGCAAGTAATCAAATATGTTTGAAGATCTTTATTTGGATTTATTAATTAAAATGTTTTTATAATTTATTACTATATTTGTTAGATAGATGCCACTAATGGAAAGTTCATTCTTCCACCACATCAGATAGATTGTTGGGATTTAGCCAATTTCATAAAATTTTCATAGCTACAATCTGATGAACAACTCTTATGAGCAGGTTAGTTTGCCAAGCTTAGAGGAGTTAAAGCTTAAGTCAGAAGGATCCTTCAAAGGAATATGGCATAGTGAACTTATGGAAAAGTCCTTCGGCAAATTAGCCACCCTCTCCATTGGATGTTGCTCTAAGCTACACAACGTCTTCCCTTCCACAATCATAGGGAGATTGCACAACCTAACAATTGTTGAGATTGAAAACTGTCCCTCTTTGGAATCATTGTTTGATTGTGGGTCCATTGATGCAAATACTGCGCAAACAACTATATTGCTCCCCAAATCAGAAGTAAAGATGGTGAGGGACACAGGAAAGTTGAAATGTACGGTGAAGAGCGACTCCCAAATGATTTTGGGTTTTCCTCGTTTAAAAAAAGTCTGTGTTTGCAGTTGCTCCAACCTAAGATATCTCTTCCCCAGTTGTATGGCCACAACTCTAGAGAAACTCGAGAGCCTATGGATTAGCAATTGCGAACAGATGAAGGAAGTGGTCCCTAAGGAGACAGCCAAAGGGGATGATGAATCATTACAACCATTGTTCAATGAGATGGTTTGCTTTATCCCTTACTATGATCATTCATATTCTTGCATTTCATATTTTAGAATGATCCTCCTTTCTCACATTATCCTCGTACAAGCTAGATTCCCCAATATAAGAAAACTACAAATTGAAGGCGCTAAGTGCAAAGAGCTATGGAACAATCAAATTCCCAATGATTCCTTTTGCAAATTGGAACTTCTTCAAGTGGAGCACTGTGACAATCTCCTATGTATTGCCCCATCTCACATGTGGAAGAGACTGCAACTCTGTCTCGCCTTCCTAGAAGTGAGATCATGCCGTTTGATCAAGATCATATACGAAAGTGATGGGACAAATACAAAGAGTGGTAAAATGACGAGGCTGGTTTTGCGAGATCTAGAAAACTTGAGGCACATTTGGCAATCCGATGGTTTCCCAAACATCCCGTTCCCAAACTTGAGATACGTAGAGGTTGTGAGGTGCTCCCGTTTGAAAATGCTTTTCACAACCTGCACAGCGAAATTTCTCGGGCAAATCAAAGAGTTGGTAGTAGAGTCATGTGAAGATCTAGAACTAATTGCTGGCCATGAAGAATGTGAAGAAGTGGCAGGTATGACAACCACCTTCTCCGAGTTAACTGCTCTTAGACTTTTCGAGTTGCTGAAAATCAGGGGAATCCAAGCTGAGAAAGACTCTGTGGAATTCCTATCCTTGCAAGTCCTGTGTATAGTAAGTTGTGGAACGGCGCTGGACCGAGGCCTTGATGACTGGGAAAGTTACCAAGCCCGCAAGAGAATCGAAGAAATGTTGTTTAGGCGTGAGCTTTATGACTAACGCTTTTGGGACTTCTGCAACGGAAAATGGTGTCTGGCGATAGAGAATAACGCGTCCGGTAATATGATATTCTGTTTTTGCATTCTCATGTACACTCCCCACAAAATTTGTGAGTAGTTCCTTCAATGTTCATCGCTTCGGTCTGTCTCCTGTCCCTTGGATCTAAGGCCGTGCTGAGCGAGGTCACCTGTTCATTCTGATTGAGAATGTAGAGTTGCTATTGAGGCGCAATTCTAATAAATGACAGTCCATCGAGACAAAGTCTGTCATCTGACAAGCATGGAAGAGTTGCTAGTGAGTCCCAGTCACTACCTCTAAATTTCGAAAGAATTTTTCATTAATAGGCAAAAATAAGAGTTGCTAGTGAGTCCCAGTCACTACCTCTAAATTTCGAAAGAATTTTTCATTAATAGGCAAAAATATAACGAGTGCATTGCATCCAATTTGTCTCGAGAAATTATAGTGGTTTTGCATTAACAGGCAAATATATGGGATAACTGCTTCGTGGTTGACGAATATCCATGTTAATAAAATTTAAAAATTGCTAGTAATTTTTCAGTCTTGTTTGTAAAAAGATATGACCGATAACTTGCTTGTTAGGTCACCCGATGGTAAGTTACCATCATCATCAGGATTTCACGAGCGCCCAAAACAAATTAATGAATTATCAACATTTCTAAAATTTTACAAATGTGTTTATTTGCATCGTGTATCAAATCACCAGAAACTAAACAAACATCTTCTAGGTTTTAAGGTACAAAAGATGAAGTTTTTGTGGACTGCTTCAACTCAATTATTCATTTCTTTTAAGAAATCATTATTCTTTAAGCGATGTTAACTCTAATTTTGTGTCTTACTACGAGTTTTATTTTATGGAAACAAAATAACTTTACTAATCACTGAAATCATTTTTCTCTCTAAACAGTACATGTGCATCTAAATGATGTCACATGTTGTGCATAGAGATTCTCAAATAGAATATGAAATATTTTGAACGTGATGTTCATGATTAGTAACTTAGAAAGTTACTCTTGGTATTTTCTCGTTCATAGAGTCAATTTTACTTGTTATTAACAAGAAATTTTGCTCTAAACTCATTAATAGTGAAGGCATTTAGTAAGCAAAAAGCACTTCTAATATAATATATTACCAAGAGATTCTCTACCTATACTTTTACTCTTCTCTTGACAAAGCTCTTCAAATTTTATTTGGAAAAGAAAAAAGCCGTTTTATTAAATATGAATGCATTTAATGTGCAAAAATCAATTTTACTGTTTTATATATACCAGATTTCAGGCTCTTTCAAGAATTTCACAAAATAGATGAACTCCATACATACGAGTTTACCAACTTAAGTACACTTTTAATAATTTTGTCTCATGAGAAAGATCAAAACAGGTTTCTTCTCTCTCGATCGAATTCACTGGCTAACAAGGCCTCATCACGTGGCCCTCAACAGAATTCACTCGCTCTCTTCCTTTCTCTCTCTACATCTAACGATCTGAGTCGATTCCCTTTCGAGATCAGGCTCGGCGCGCTCTGCAGAGTGGGGCCAGAGCATAAACAGAGCCACCTTCGCACACGCAAAAGGAGCTCCACAAATTCTCTCTAGCCCTGGTTGAAGGGACTCGCGTGATTTTTGAGCATTCATAAGTCACTCTCTCTCGGAGATTTCTTTCGAATCCTTGCCTCTCCCTTCGTCGCCGATCGTCGCCGCTTCCCGATCGCCAACAGTTCGGTCTGTAATGCCGAAGTTCTCAAACTTTGGTCACGACTGCCTGCTTCGACGATTCCAATCCTGGATGTTGCTTCTGTTATCTCCTTACTCATATCCGATGTCAATCGCTATAGCTAATCATTCTTCATTCAACTAAACCACATTTGCTCTGTTTTCCGTTGCTTCTTATACGAAGCAGAGGCTGAGTGCTATTGTTACCGTCTGTGCGAAAACGGCTTTGATTGAGGCTGTATTGATGATCGAACTTGCCGACTGCCTTTGTGATGATTTGGATGCGAATCACCTGTTTGATGAAATTCCTGAACTTAGTCAGTTTGTATTTTGATTCAAGTCTTGACCGAGAATTTCCTTCATTACTAGATTATTGATCGATTTCGGTCATATAAGCGTATATGAGTTCCGTTTCTTCATTAAAAATCATAGGTATTCAATTTTGAACTTGCTTTGGATCTGCTACAACCTGTCAATACATGCTAATTCGTAACTATTGCAGCCCTGAGCTGATGTCATTTGGTCCTTGATATTGATGTCATTCCACTCAAGTAAGCATGTGTAGTGAATTTCATGTTCCATTGAAAGGAATTTATGTCATGAATGAATTAAATTCTACTGGAAATCAATCCTTCTATGCTGACTGTGTCTTGATATCCCTGATTTAGTGTGCATTTGATTCCAATTTGAGGCTAGTTTGGTTATGGCATCGTATATGCTCATGCTAGGAAAGCATTGTAGTGAATCTCATGCCGATTTTCAAGAATTGGGGTCATCACCAAACTTGAATATGTTAGAATCGAAGTATTGCATGCTGACCGTGATTGCTTTGGGTAAATTCAGTATTAATTTGCCCCTAGATTGATGCCATTTTGATCAAATAGACTTATATGTGCTTGTAGGAAAATATGGCTTCATTTTCATGTCGATTAATCATCAAAGGATCACAATTTGCTGTCTTTTATGCTCTGTTACAATTATGAATGTCTGCTGGAAGTTGTGGAATAAGCATAATTAGATGGATAAGAGATATGGTGTGTGCAAGTTCCTTGTCAATTTCACATGTTCAGATGGCAATTGCATGATTAAATTGATGTCTGTATGCTTGGTATTGCCATGAGAGTCTTGGCCTGATTATTGAATTAGAGAATTCTGATGTTAATTGAACTTTAATTCCATGATTCTTGCGATTTCAAAGCTCGGGGCATCTATTTTTTGTAATATTAAATAATTTGAAGAATACTGACTTCGTTTAAAGGTGATATGGTAGACTAGCCAGATTTGAGGAAATCTCTCAACAAAACTGGTCACCGAGGCTCTCTATTGCTGGACACTTGCCAACTCTCTCTCTCTCTCTCTCTCTCTCTCTCTCTCTCTCTCTCTCTCTCTCTCTCTCTCTCTCTCTCCTTCGACACTCACCATTTAAGGCTTATTTATAAGAGCTATTGCTTAAACCTGATTGATCCTTCAAGTGTGTGCGCTTGTGCCAATATACTGTGCACAACACCAATTGCAACCTATTGATGCTACTGGAAATATCTTTCAGGGAAGCTAGAACTCACATTTGGTTGTGAATTCCAATGTGGTAGATGAAGGCATACATCTCTTTGTCCTTTCCTTCCTTGGAGTTCGCTGGCCACTACTGTTCAGAATGATGTTTCAAAGATATGTTTCTCATTTCATTGGAATGCTCATGATAGACTGATAGTCATATGCATCAACAGCACTAAAGGAGCACGACAGAAGATTATCAGACAGAATATTATTGCTGGTAGGGGGAGGGAAGCTTGGTCACCAGCGATAATTTTAGTCACCTATCCGATTGCCAACAGTTCCGAGGACTGAAATGCCACAGTACTCAAACTTTGGTCATAATTGCCTGCTTTGTCGATTCCATTCCTTGAAGTTGCTTTCATTATCTCCTTACTCATATCCAAGGTCAATCGCTATAGCTAATCATTCTTCGTTCAACCAAACTGTATATGCTCTGTTTTCCATTGCTTTATGTATGAGGCAGAGGTTGGGACCTGTTGCTACTGTCTATGTGAAAATGGACTGTGATTGAGGCTGTATTAATGATTTGAACGTGCTGCATTTCCTTTGCAATGATTTGGATGTGAATCGTTGCTTTACTTTTGCATCTAAGCTCCCTAGCCGAAGTGTATACCACATGTTTGACGAAATTCCTGAACTAAATAAATGTGTAATTCCAGGTCTTGACTGAGAATTTCATTCATTACTACGCATTTAATCAATTTTGGTCATATCAGCCTAGTTGTGTTCTGTTCCTTCATTGAAAATCATAGGTCCATTTTGAACTTGCTTTGGATTTGTTGGAACCTTGTCAATACATGCAGATTCACAGCTATTGCGGCCTTGGGCTAAAGTCCATTGATCCTTCATTTGATGCTATTCCACTCAAGTAAGCATGTGCAGTGACATAAGATTGTGTTACGGTAAATTTCATGTTCGCTTGGAAAAGATATTATGTCATGGATGAATTAAATTATACTTGAAATCAATCCTTGGATACTGACCATGTCTTGATATCCCATGATTGGGTGTGAGTTTGATTCCAACTTGAGGCTAGTTTGGTTATGGGATCGTATATGTTCATGCTAGGAAAGTAATATGGTGAATCTCATGCCAACTTGAGGCTAGTTTGGTCATGGATTGATACCATTTTGATCAAGTAGACTCATATGTGCTTGTGGGAAGATATTGCTTCAATTTCATGTCAATGTCATCAAACAATCACGATTTGCAGTCTCGTGTGCTCTGTTACAATTCTGACTGCGTGCTGGAAGTCGTGGATTACGCACGGATTAGATGGATTTTGTCTTAGCTTGGTTGTCTTTCTTATTGCTCGTGGGCAAGTGACATCACATGTTCAAGTTCCTTGTCAATTTCACATGTTCAGATGGCGCTAGTTGGCTGTTAGTTCCACTAGAATGAAATCAAGGACTGCTTGTCACAACAAATACATATTAACAAAGGGTCTCAACTCCTAGGGGTCAACACTCACTTGTGAATATTCACATTGGCTTAATTCCCTAAAAAAGCACAAACTTTAGGTTGACTCCGTATTCTGACATGAACTTTTTTTTGGTCTAGAAAAAATCAACTTCCGCTCAAGTCCCAAATTTGACCCCTGTCTAATTGCCGTCCAAAATCACCGTTGGAGGTCTGACGTGGCAGTTAGTTGTAAATCCATGTCAACTAACTACTCTCCAAAATGATGCTTTGTTGTTCTTAAAATTTGGGAAAAATCGAAGCAATTAGAGCTGGATTCTTCAATTCTGCAGACGAGTCTTCAAATTCTGCATTCAGGAATCTTCAATTCGTCGGACAGACTCACGCTCGAGAGAGTTGGTTTGTTGAGCTTTTAATAAACCAATTCTGAACTCTGCTGATCTCGTGATCCCAAGGACTGGTGCTCGACCAAAGATAGCATCTTCTGCAGGATCATTCTCAGTGAATCACCCGCATTCAAGGTATTTGATTGATTTTGATTCTGGTTCTTCTGAATCGAGGCTGGATAGCTATCTTCTTCAATGTCAAAACTCATTTCAATTCATGGTTTTGCATCTCATGCGTTATTCTTGCTGAAAGATGCGAGCTTGATGTCCTGCTGGGGTTGGCGGTCATGTGCGGAAGAATTACATCCACATACTGTTCTCATATTTTGCCTATCTGACAATTTAATGGAATGTTGACTCTTCTGCATTGCACTGTTTGTTGTGCATCATTAAGCATTGCTGATGCAGCAATGTGTTTGACAAACATTTTTGGAATGTGTGACAGATGACAGCTAGAATGATCAAATCCTTCTTCATTCATTTGATCTATTCATTTCGTACTTTCAGCTCTGTGAAAATGAAAAGTGCCTATGCATATTTATTCGAGTCTTCTGAGCCATGGGTAAGGTGTTACTCATCCATCATTCAGCAGTAGATGACCCCTTGAAATTATTGTCCTTAAATAAGGATGAACTGATGAGGCAAAAATGTCACTTTTGCTCTTGTGATTAACTTCTCCATTGTTTAGCCAAGACTTCTTATAGTCTTATCTAATCAATCTCTCTAGAATGTGTAACGCTTCATAAACAATAAATTGAGATGATTAATGTGTCGATATGTGAAGTTAAAATTTGCACATGAAGCTATGTTGCAGTTAGAAGCAGATGCCGCCATCTGGTTCTAACTTTAATTACCTAAGTGCTTGGTTATAGCATCCTAGATGATTGAGTCTTGGTTTGTAACTTGACACCAATCTTCCTTACTGATGACAACTTTCTTGTTGTCAGCTTGGATCCTAGCAGTTGTTCTCATGACCTAAAGAACCCACGTCTTAATTAAAAAAGTGTACTTGCGGATCAGCTTAAATACTGGCAGTTGAATGTAAAGACTAAAAGAGAGCATTGAAGAGAAAGAGGGCTTTTGATTGTTATTAATGGAGAATGTCTTCTCGAGGAATGTCGCACTATTGTTATTTCACAAACCAACTTTTATTCTCAAAAAGCCTTTTTGCAATGTAAGACTATGTATGAACTCACTCACCTCAATTGTACTTGGGATGCAGTGCTTCGTCCACGATCTCCTGCAAATCTGTGGTTTTCATATCCGGCGGGCCTTACTGTTCAACGACCAAGTCGAGTACATTAATGCCACGCGGGACATGCTGCGGTCCCTCGCCCTGAAGCTGGATCGTTGGCATAGGAGGAGCGGGGTTTATAGTCGATGGCAAGCTAAGTAGCAGGGGACAATCGGGGGTTCCTGAGTGCCAGATAGGCAGTTACTTTTTGTCCAGCGTGGATGCGCTTTCATGGAGAAAAAGATTGCGGGATAGCTGAATAGTTCTAGCATTTTGGAGGCAATGTCAGTATAAAGAAATGGTGGAGGGGGTCCACTTATTTTCAATCGAAAATTGTATGGCCAGTTGCGGGCCGGGGATTTTGCTCTTCCGTCCAACAGCACCTTTGACCATCTCTTCAACAGCTACTTTGAAAATTGCAATTCTGTAAAAAAAGATTCAAAGCTTGCTGAAGGATTCGGTTTCCGACTTATTGATATTTTACAAGCGTGGTCATAAACTACCAATACTCTGAAGAATTTTGCCAACATACGAATGGATTTATAAATTACCAACTTCTTATCAACATTGTAAGGGATTTAGTAATATCCAAATAAATTAGATTTATCAATGTCAAAATAAATTAGAAAATTATGTATTTTTTTTTAAATTTTAGACGTGGTTTGTAAGTTTTTAACGATGTTATTAATTTACTTATGTCAGATTAATTTGTAAGTAACCTCTTAGCCTAGTTGGTTAGGATCTCACCCTAAGATCCGGGAGGTAAGGGGCTCAAAGCCCCTAATATTTATCTTGTCATTTAACTTGTCCCTCGAATTGAGGCGTGCGTTCACTGCTGCTTTGATTCCACCTTCAAATGCATGTACTCAATTCGGGCTTACTCGAAGTCAAGGGTGGCTTTCCTCCTGGCGCCCCATGAGGATCTGTTAATTTCTTTCGTTGATCAATATACTTCAATTTTTGACCTAAATAATCTATTTTTCAGTATAGAATTTGCATATCATGGATATACATATAATTTATACCTTTTTAACTAGAATTTATATTATATCCACAATCAATACAAAACAGCCTCTATTGTGACACTACAATACTTATACATATATGCTGAATATCCGATTATGTTAGGTTATTTAAATTTCGGAGTACATGTGTAAGTATATTTTATATACCATTGATTAAAAAAAAAATTGGGTGACTAACCAAATTAGGAGGGTTGCTTTTTAAAGAATATTGGCTGCTGTTAGTCGTAAAACAATTTGTATGAATTTGGGACTAAATATATAATTGTGTATGGTCATGCACACATTAACGTGACACTTTCAAGCTTTTTCAGCAATTCCTTTTTAATTTCTATTTTACTAGGTATCATATACTTGAATAAAAAGATATTCTTTACTTGAATAATATTAGCATTCACGTATATGAAGTCGCCCTACCAATTCAATTATATATGTAATTCAAAACTTATGCATTGTCACAAGATTAATGGATAGATGTCTATTTAATATCAATAAGGTGTCTAGAACTCTCTAAACATCCAACTAATCTCCATTTGGTGTGATGGTCCCTCCATCTCACACACATCGGGTAATCATCGGAGACTCACAAATGTGTGCTCATGGGAGTGACCACAAGAGAATGTCCAAGTGTCGTGATTTGATCACAAGCTTTGACAAGAAAGATAAACACACTTGCCACAGAAAGAAGAGAGAGAAAACAAACTCCCTTAGAGTCATAATCAAAACATCACAGCGTCATGGCCTAGTGCGCTTGCAAAGAAAACTGATCTCGGGCCTATTTGGCTCGCGGTTTACTGACCAAATCTACGAGAACCTTCATAGATATTTTGATGCGTATTCATAGATCATATTCATTCTCAGGTGTAATTCCACTCCGAGGGCAGGTATTTCTTTTAGGGAATGAGCTTGACTAAAGTAGGGGCAAATCTTTTTCATTAGGGCAAATCTATTTCATCAGGGGCCTTATTAGTGATTCCCTCTTTTTGGTCCCCGGCCGACTATTCTCTCCATCGGTGATAACATAATTCGACGTTGAGTTTTGTCATCTGCTGTCACGGTTGCACCTCATGGAGAAATTTACTAGTTTCTTCTTGCTATTCATAATGACTATTTGACATATCGATACAAGAGCATATTTATTTTTCTATATGTCATTTGTAGGTTAGGCTAGACGTTTGTCAATATGTACGTGTGAATTGTATTAAAAAAGTCTCAAACCGGATAATTGATGTGGTGTGATTAGTTAATTTATCCGAGTTAATCTATAACTTATTGGCTTAAATTTTTTAACTCAAAGTAGATATGTTGATAGGTTCAAATTTGGACTCTCTCTTGGCGACCACCCTGAACTCCCAATGTGTGGTGTTTGGTAAATATCTCAAGGAACTCAATGTGCATCAATATTTGGTAAGTATCTTAAGAAAGAAATCTCGTGATCAGTGGTTTCCGAGCAGCCTAGTGTTGTGGTGCAGCATTGCATTCTCGATGGCAGTTCGAGATGAAGGTTGGCATTGTTGTAGTTGTTGTGACCTCGCACGCAACAAAGTGGAGATTCACATGTGAATTAATGTAGAACATACCTAATATTGAACTCACACCTGAGTGAGTGGGAGATTGTTGAGTTGCACATTTGCATTGTATTAAAAAAGTCTTACATCAGAGAATTGATATAGTAGCTAATATATCATAGTTAACCTAAAACTAGATATATTGAATGGCTCAAACTTAGACTCTCTTTGGCAATGTCCTCAAGTGAAGCTATCAAGCGTCCAACAGTTTTTGAGGTCAGTAGCTTTTTCCAATGGCATGCTTGAAAGGCAATCGGAAGGTTTGAAGGCATTGGTGCGGCTACATTGTGCCTCTCAATAGACTTTGTGAAGGTATCAAAGTGCAATAGACAATCAAGGACAGTTGCCTCGTAGAAGGAAGGAAAAATAATACAAATAATTCATGAACTTTGGTCCAATATACAATGTCATCTTTAATTTGTTTAACTTGGTTCATGAACTATTGGTAAATGTTCAGTGTTATCTTTGAACTTCTAATTTATTCAATGTGACTTTTAAACCATTGGTAAATATTTAATATAGTCATTATGTTTGTTCAAACAACAATATGATGACATGGATTATTATATTATATGCTGAGTTGGATTTTTAAAATTAATGAGTCAATATATACGTCTTTTATCCGTCTACTTTAAAAAAGGAAACAAACAAATTAGGGACTTCAAATATCCCACGTGCAAATTTCTTTTCCTAATTTGAGATAAATATTTTACGTGGATAATCCATATATAATTTGTCTACCATTCATATTTAATGGAATGGAAGTCACGTATTCCATTAACTTGAATTAACGAAAAGATGACATTAAATAATTTGATATAGTTAGGGAATTAGATTGAACATTTATTAGTAATTTAGAGTTCAGGGACTACATTGAACATTTACAAAAGTTCAAAGACCACATCTAACAAATTACAAGTTCATAAGCAACATTGCATATTAAATCAAAGTTTAGGGACTATTTTTGTTTCATTTTCCCTTAGAAGGAAAGTGAAAGTAGGAACATGCACTGTGGCTTCTTTGCATCTTGAAAGGTGGTTCTCCTCTGTGAACCACTACTTGCATGCATAGCTTACATACCACACGTTTTCCAGTTGTCTTGTAGATGTTTCAAACATATTTTTGAAGAACAATATCATGTCATCATGAACAAAGTACAAGACACCATATTTTTTGTTGCATTAAATCTTTACTTACCAAAGGCTAGAGAGATAATTCGTGATTGATGGGAGAAATGGGCCAAAAAATTGGGAAAATCTAGTTGAATAGGACCCGGTATATGTTGATCAAATATTGACCCGTTTAAAATGACTTGGGGTCAAAGTCCCATAAAATGTGGTGGAAGACTAAACTAACAGCCGTAAAAGGAATGGGAGGGAGGGAGAGAGAGAGAGAGAGAGAGAGAGAGAGAGAGAGAGAGAGAGAGAGAGAGAGAGAGAGAGAGAGAGAGAGAGAGAGAGAGAGAGACTTCTTCTGTGCAAGATGATTCTTTCATATTTTTCTTTTCCTATTTTGAGTATTCTTTTTCACTTTATTTAAAGGATTTAAAGTGAAGAAAAGATGAGATGGTTGAGGATTTTTTCTCATCTCTCAGTATCTCACCTTTTAGTTCAGATACTTGGCTTCTATGATAGAGGATTATTTTTCCCTTTATTTAAAGGTTCCAAAGTGAAGAAATGATGAGATGGTTGAGGAATTTTTTCTCATCCTTGAGTTCAGATACTTGGCTTCCATGATAGAGGATTCTTTTCCTCCAGTGTAGGGATTCTTCCTCAAATTATTCAAATTATTCTTTTCTTCTTCAAAGTCATCATCTCCCTCCAACGCCAAATCCAAACCCCATGTCTCCAACAACGCGGACATCTTAATGAGCCATATAGACCAACATTATTCCTACCGGTGAATTTCTCCAACTTGAATTTCTTAGAAGCCATAGCAATAATTGCATACAGACAAATAACCCTACGCTTTGATACTAGTTTGTTACGACTAATGTGGAAACGTGAACAAACGGAAATGATTTAAGTGAGAAATAAATTGCATGAATAAAATCTGAACACAATGGATTTAGTTGTCCGATGGTAAAACCTACTTTATGGGGAGAGTTAACAAGATGGTTTCATGATAATCAACGAAAAATGGATTACAACCGCTCAATTATACTCACTCATAAGTGTTTCTCAATCATAGAGTATCACAAGAATCAGTCGCAAGAAATGAGTTTCCTCACTCTCAGCTCTCTTGGATGATGATTCTCAATAGTCTCTGCGTCTCTCACAAGCTTTTATGAAAATTAAGCACACTCAACATGCTCAAAAGACCAAACTCAACAATAAAATATTTATATGCAAAGAAATTATCAGCCCATATTTGATGACAACATTGATTTCATCTTCAATAATGAAAAGAATTCTTTTGAGAAATTAATTTCCCGTTGCATCACCCCACACTCCGATAGGCAAGAGTCCAATTTAGACTTCCTAATATGGCCTGAATTGCTTTGCAATTCAATTGTGGTTAAATTTCAAATCAACCGGGATTAACTTTGATTCATAATCAACACATCACATCGTCATGGCCTAGTGCACTTGAAGAGACAGCTGATCTCATGCATACTCGGCTCGAGGTTTACCAACCCAACCCATCTGTTAGGAGTATTGTGTACATATTTTGATGCTTATTCATGAATCATATGTATTCTTAGATATTTTTTTAGTTAATGAGTTTGACTAAGATATAAGTTCAATATTTTTCATTAGTGGCCTTGTTAGTAATCATCCATGTATTCTCCGGTGACAACATGAGTCGATCTTGAGTTATGTTGTCTACCTCTTCCACCTGTAGGAGGAATAAATGAAACTGTTTTAATAGTGGAAGTAGCATTTACTTCTCCATAATTTGTAGAAGAATCAATGCAACCCGCGAAGTCCGCATCCGAATAACCGCTTGATCACTTCCAGTTGTCCAGTCCGTCTATACATAAGCATATAGTCTTTGGTACCTTGAAGGTATCTCAACACTTTCTTTGCAGCTCTCCGGTGGTCTAAGATTACATATCTTCCCAACATTCCAACAGTATGTTTCAATCTTCCAACAGTATGGAATGTTGCACATTTGTTCCCTTTCTAGATCGTTCTTCGGGCATTGGTTCAAATTGAACCTGTCACCCTTCACAATGGGTGCTATACTTGGTGAACAATCTTTCATCCGAAATCTCTCTAGGACCTTATTGATATAGGTTTCTTGAGATAGTCCTAAAATTCCTCGAGGTCTATCTCTATGGATATTAATGCAAATGACATAAGATGCCTCACACATATCCTTCATGTCAAAACTCCTAGAGAGAAATTGTTTCACCTTATGTAGCAACCCCTTATCACTGGTTGCAAGTAGTATATCATCCACATACAGCACAAGGAAACAAATTTTGCATCGTACATATTTTGATGCTTATTCATGAATCATATGTATTCTTAGGGGTACTTCCTCTCTGAGGCAGGTATTTCTTTTAGTTAATGAGTTTGACTAAGATATAAGTAGGTGCGAATATTTTTCATTAGTGGCCTTGTTAGTAATTCTGGTTTTTTGGGTCCATGGCCAACTATTTTGTCATCCGGTGACAACATGAGTCAATCTTGAGTTATGTTGTCTACCGTCGCGGTTCCACCTCTTGTAGAAATCTTTTGCAAGGTGCTTTCGTTGGTTTTTTCTCGGAGAACCATCACTTGTGTGCTCGGCTTATGTACTGTACGTTTTCTGTAAGTTCTTGTAGATTTTTCAAATACATTTACCCCAATTTTAGAAGAAGAATATCGTGTCATCGGAAACGAAATACAAGACACTGTATGTTTTGTCGCGTCAAATTTTTGCTTACCAAAGGCCAGAGTTATTTCTTGATCGAAGGGAGAAATGGCCAAAAAAAAAAAAAAAACAAAAACAAAAGCGACAATCCAGTAGGATAGAACCTGCTTCATATTGACCCCAAATCCGATCTCGCCCATTTGGCGCGTCGAAGTCGTAGAAATCACGATGGAAGATTAAAAGAGCAGTACAAGTGAAGAGAGAGATTGAGAGAAAAAGAGAAGCGGCAGAGATTTCTTTCGTGAAAGATGATATTTCATATTTATTTTCCTGTTTAGAGAATTCATTTTCGCTTTATTTTAAAGATTCCAGAGTGAAGAAATCATGAGATGGCTGAGGATTCTTTCATTTTTTCTCGCCCTTCATGTTGAGGATTCTTTCTCATCTTTCAGCTCAGATACTTGTCTTCTATGATAGGGGATTCTTTACCTCCAGCATAGGAAATTATTATCCAAATTATTCTTTTCTCGGTCGAGGAAAAATGAGATTGTCTTCAGGACTTTTCTTGGCCAACACCTACGTCTATAAATTGGCAGCTTCACCCCATCTCATTCAGAAATCTGTCGCATTTCCTATCTCGAATTTTCACCGTCCTTCACTGTCTTCTTCCAGCCACTAGCGCTCTCTCTCTCTCTCTCTCTCTCTCTCTCTCTCTCTCTCTCTCTCTCTCTCTCTCTCGTGTTCATTGTATTCATCCTATTGAACCTTTCCTCTTCTTCAGTCGTTTCGTTTTCGGGTTCCATCACTTCAGCCTTCCTCAGCATATATAAATTCTTAACTTTCATTTCTCTCCAAAGAGGAAGAAAAGAAAACCAGAAAGATAGAAATAAAATAGCGGGAAAATGGGGAATATTGTTCTGTCTATAGCTCCCAAAGTGGCGGAATACCTGGCGGCTCCAATTGGTCGTCGATGCGGCTACCTGATATTCTCCAACAGCTACGTTGGCCAACTGAAGGAAGAACTTGAGAAGCTGGATGACGCGAGGGTTGGGCTGCAGCGCTCGGTCGTTGATGCTGAAAACAACATGAGGGAGATAAAACGCGAAGTTAACAGATGGAAGAATGATGCAGAGACTGTTGCCAACAAGGCGTGCGGCATGCTGGATAACGAGGGAAGAGCCAAGAAAACTTGCTTCTGCGGGTGGCTTCCCAACCCAAAGGAGCGTTATTGTCTCGGCAGGGACGCGAGGAAGACAGCCCAGGCCATCCAGGCACTCATCCCACAAGGTAAATTCGAGAGGGTCTACTATGAGAGTGATCCACCGGGGCGTGTCGCTGGCACTCCTGATGTGAATTCGTCAGCTGGTGATGGGGGCGACACTATTGTGGACTCGCGAGCTTCCGTCTTTCAGGGCATAATGGAAGCTCTGGATGATGAGAAGCTAAAAGTGATTGGGGTCTACGGGCCTGGCGGCGTGGGGAAGACTACGCTATTGGAGGAAGTCGAGAAGAAACTCAGGAAAGAGAAGGGACCGTTCCACATGATCGTCAAAGCAAAAGTGTCGCAGATTCCTGTCTTGAAGAATATCCAAGATGAGATCGCTGACGCCTTGAAACTGGATCTGAAGGACTTGCAAAGCGAAAGCGGCAGGGCAAATCGTCTGTTGGAGAGATTACAGCGGGATCCAAGTGAGAAGGTTCTCATAATATTGGACGACCTATGGGAGGAACTTGATTTGAAAGCCGTTGGAATTCCTTCAGGAGACAATAGTGGGAAATGCAAATTGTTTCTCGCATCGAGATTTGAAGATGTGCTGAAGAAAAAGATGTGTGCCAATAAAACATTTTTTCTTGGAGGCCTAAACAACGACGAAGCTTTCGGGCTATTTGCAAAGGCGGTCGGCAACAGGCTCGAAGACGATGAGGATTTGAAAGCAATAGCGGCTCAAGTGGTCAAGAAGCTTGCAGGTTTGCCTCTTTTGATTATCTCCGTTGCAAAAACCTTGAAAGAAAGCCCTGTGTCCGCATGGAGAATCGCACAGATAGAAATAGATGAGTCAACTAAAGAAATACAAGAAACGATAGTTAAGTTGAGTTATGGCCATTTGAAGAGTGAGGACGCGAAGTGCTTATTCTTGCTCTGCGGTCTTATTGGCGGGACCATTCAGGTCGAACTTCTATGGGTATTAGGCATGGGGTTGGGCTTGTTTGAAAAAATTAATGAGACGATACAAAATTCAAGGGATAGATTGAATAATATTCTGGATAGCCTCCGTTCCATTTGTTTGTTGCAGGATGGAGGCGATGATAAGAAAAATGTGACCATACATGATCTTTACAGTGAGGTGATCATCTCAAATCCATTTAGTGATCAGAATTGTTTAATTATTAACAGTGATTATGGCTCATGGCCAAAGGAAAAGCTTGAGAAATGTTGGGCATGCTTAGTTAATGTCGGCAATGGTAGGCTTGCTGAACTAATGTTGCGTCAGTTTCCCCATGTGAAGATACTTATGTTGTCGGAACAATACGATAGGGAAGATTGCAGTAGAATGGATTTCACATATATGGAGGAGCTCCGAGCCCTATATCTTTGCTCCATGCATATCACCAGTTTACCTTCCTCGATGGAAATCCTCAGGAACCTCCAGTCATTAGGCATAAATTGCTATGTGGAGGATGTGGCAAATCTTGGCAAGCTCAAAGCATTGCGGATTCTCAGCTTCGATGGGTCTATAATTTCTAGACTGCCTAAAGAAATTGGGAAACTAACAAATCTGAGATCGTTGAATCTGAACCATTGCTACTCGCTTAAGATAATCGAGCCTGGAGCCCTAAAAGGCTTAATCAACTTGGAAGAGTTACATATGAAGAAAAGCTTTGATCAGTGGATGGGCAAGCATGAATTACCCTCGAAATCGTGTCGTGCTGGGCTTGTCGAGTTGAAGAACTTGACAAAGCTAGCATCTCTGGAAATATCGATTTGTCATCCCATCATACTCTTGGAGGATGATGACCTACCATTTGAGAACCTGGACAAATTTTGGATCGACATAGGAAATATTGGGTTTTGGACCGATATACAAAGTTTTGGGTGGAGGGAAAATGAAGGTTTGACAACCATGAAGCTCAATCTGGAAGGGTGCGATAGTATTCTTTCAAGAAAATGGGTTGAGAAAAATCTGCAGAAGACTCAATGCTTATATTTAAGCAAGTTGAGTGAGTTCAAAGAGAGCCCTCATGAATTGTGCACCCAAGGATTCCGAGAAGTGAAGTATCTTGACATTAAAGACAGCCCCTCAATCAAGTACATTGCCAATTCATCCAATGGCCTCCCTCTCATTGCTTTTGGGAAGTTAGAGTCTTTTTTCCTTGAAAATCTTATTAATTTGGAGAAGATATGCCATGGCCCCGTTGTGCCAGAGTGCTTCAACAAATTGAAAGCCGTGAGGGTCAAAGAGTGTGACCAATTGAAATACTTGTGGTGTCTTTCAGATGTGCAGAGACTTAAACAGTTGGAAAAGATTGAAGTGTGGAATTGTGACTCAATGCAATCTATTGTCACACATGATGCAGGAGAAGATATAGTTTCTACCAATAACAGAGTTGAGTTGCCTAATGTACGTCGGCTAGCATTGAATGAGTTACCAAATATGACAAGCTTTTGCACCAAAGCTGAAATCACTTTAGAGGATATTCCAATCCAGGTAATTTTCTTTCACTTTTTCCCTCTGTCAATTTGTCCTATTAGGATGAGATGATATTGGTGTTCACTCAACGTTAGTACATATTGCATTTTAACTTTGATTATTCGTACAATTTTATTCGCGTTTTGATTTACAAATGAAAAATCATCTCAAATAGAACACAGGTCATATTATAATTAGAGGGAAGCTGCTTTCCACGACTAATTTTTTTTTTTCAACGGTAGATAATTGGACCGATAACTAGGGTTTCTACTGTGACTAATTTATTATTTATTTAACATTTTAATGAGATGAAAAAATAGTGTGCTGAATGAATGAAAGCGAGAATGAATCTTGAATGAATAAATAAAATTCAATAATTTGAAAATGAAGAAGGGGACATACAGAGATTCAATAAGTGGATGGCGAGCAAAAAGCCACGTAACAAAGATAGTCCCCATGACCGCAATTTTGTAACTTCCAACATGTCATGCACTAGCAGCATGATAGTGGTGAAGATATCATCATGAAAATCAGAAGAGAAATTCATTTTTTTTTCTTTTGTATTTTAGCCCGAGAGTTTCACTTATTTTCTCGTGAAAATAACTTGAATTGTAACAAACTCACCTTTAATGAGTCTCATTGTGGTGCTTTGTTAGGTTTCTTTGCCTCACTTGGAATCCCTGGTAATGGTTGGATTCCTTGCCCCAGAAAAGATACTCTATGGTGAACCCTTAATAAAAAACAGCGATATGAAATCGCTAAGGATAGAAGAGTCTAAATCCACGTCGAGTATTCTGAAAGACCGGATACTCCAGCTGCCAAATTTGGAGTCAATGAATATTCATTGTCGTAATTCATTAAATAATCGGTACGAGTGAATGAAATTCAACAATCTCAAAATGAAGAAAGAGATTAAATGAATGAAAGGCGAACCAAGAGCCACGTAACAAAGAAAGTCCACCTAATTGATGTTTCACCTACATGCAAGTTGCAATTGATTCCAACACGTCATGACAACCTCACCGTGTCAACATTGTTCTGCATCCGTCATCCCTTTCTTCAGCTACTAAGGGGATATTTCCTTCTCCATTCTTTCAGGCACGACAAAAAATATACACGTTCCTCCCTCTGATCAATTAATTTTTGAATAAAATTAAGTTTTTGACATTCTTAAGAGACATCAAGCCCATTCATGCATTCAATATTTGTTTCATTGAAAATTCATTATTGTTGAAAAAAGTTTTCTTCGTTTTTCTAGAAAATAAATTGTTTTTTGAATTTGTTCTATTTGGTTCTACGAAAACGACATGTTTATTAATGAAGCGCAAAAATTTACAAAGTGAAGACAAAAACTGTTATGGATCCTTAATAGAAACAAGCCCGAATAAGTCATATTTACTTGTTCTTAATGAAAACCAATAAGTTAACAAAAAATTTATGAAAAATTGAACTTTGATATGATTTTGTTGTCAATTTTGAAGTTCAAAATAGAAAAAACAAAAGAAAAGATAACCAAATTATGGTAGTTGTTTTGAAGATAGGTAAATGATTTCAAAAGAAAAGATAAAAAATTATGGTCATAGTTTTGAAGATCAGCTAAAGAAAAGATAAAAAATATGATGACAGTTGAGAGAGAGAGAGAGAGAGAGAGAGAGAGAGAGAGAGAGAGAGAGAGAGAGAGAGAGAGTTGTGCGATAGTGCTGCATTTGCGACATGATAGTGGTGAGGATATCCTCATGAAAATGATCCCTTTTCACAGGGAATTCATTTTTTCTATATAGTCATTTTCTTGTATCCATGAGAAGTCTGAAAGCAATTTCCTAAAAATAGCTTTACTTGTAAGAAACTCACCTTTAATGAGTTTCATTGTGGTGCTTCATTAGGTTTCATTGCCTTGCTTGGAATCCCTGGTGATGGTTGGACTCCTTGGCCTAGAAAAGATACTCTATAGTGAACCTTCATTAAAATACAGCAATCTGAAATCGCTAGAGATAGAGGGATCTACATCCACGTCGATTATTCTGAAGGATTGGATACTGAAGTTGCCAAATTTGGAGTCAATGAAAATTGTGGGCACTCCATCTGTAGAAGTAGTTTTCGACCTAGAGGAGCTAAAAGTCATCAAAGAAGTGGAGATTCTCTCTCGGCTAAGTACATTGGAATTATCTAAGTTACGGAACTTGTGGCACATGTGGAAACAAGATGTACAACTACAAGGAATATCGATACTTCAGAACTTGAAGAAGCTCTTTATCAAAAATACGGGACTATCATTTCTCTTTCCGCTATCTGTGGCTAAATGTCTTAGAGAAATTAGAGACATTAAAGTGGTGAATTGTCCAAATATGAAGGCGGTGATTGTTGATGAAGAAGGAAGAGATGATGGGATAGATGATATTGTAGAGTTCCCATTATTGGAGCGACTATTTATAAGCCGCTGTCCCACGGAGAAATTCTTCTCACATCCTCATGGAACAAAAGAGTCAATAACCACTACTTCAGATTCACAAGATACTTATTCGGATTCCTTCTTTGATCAAAAGGTATGAATCCTTTCTTTAGAGCTTACGCCCATAATAGTCATAGGCACGCGATTGGTGGGGCAAGTATTAATATTTTTTTGAAGATTTCTTTTATTTGGCTTATTAGTTAAAAAGTTTTTATAATTTATAGCTACACTTGTTAGAGTAAGGCCATTGATGGAAATTCTATCCTCCACCGCATTAGATAGATTGGTATATGATTAGGCCAAATTGTAAAATTTTTCATAGCTACCATATAATGTACAACTCTTATGAGCAGATAAGTTTACCAAGCTTGGAGAAGTTAATACTCCACTCACTAGGATCCTCTTGCCGTGGCTGTGGGCTCGGCCTCGCCATTGCTGGGCAAGGCGTATGGCACAATGAGCTTCCCAAAAGTTCCTCTGACAAATTAGCCAACCTCACCCCAAAACAAGATTTGCAATCACAAGGAACATCAATATTTCAAAATTTGAAGGTGCTCTCTATCAACAATACAGGGCTGTCATTTCTCTTTTCGGTGTCTGTGGCTAAATGTCTTAAAGAAATTAGAGAGATTGAAGTGGAGGATTGTCCAAATATGAATGCGGTGATTGTTGATGAAGAAGGAAGAGATGATGGGATAGATGATATTGTAGAGTTCCCATTATTGGAGCGACTATCTATAACTTGCTGTCCCATGGAGAAATTCTTCTCATATTCTCATGGAAAAAATGAGTCAATAACCACCACTTCAGATTCACAAGATACTTATTCGGATTCCTTCTTTGATCAAAAGGTATGAATCCTTTCTTTAGAGCTTACGCCCATAATAGTCATAGGCACGCGATTGGTGGGGCAAGTATTAATATTTTTTTGAAGTTTTTTTTATATGGTTTATTAGTTAAAATGTTTTTTATAATTTATAGCTACACTTGTTAAAGTAAGGCCATTGGTCAAAATTCTATCCTCCACCGCATTAAATAGATCGGTATAAGATTAGGCCAAATTGTGAAAATTTTCATAGCTATGATCTGATGTACAACTCTTATGAGCAGATAAGTTTACCAAGCTTGGAGAAGTTAATACTCCACTCGCTAGGATCCTCTCGCCGTGGCTGTGGGCTCGGCCTTGCCATTGCTGGGGGAGGAATATGGCACAGTGAGCTTCCCAAAAGTTCCTCTGACAAATTAGCCAACCTCACCCCGAAACAAGATTTGCGATCACAAGCAACATCAATATTTCGGAATCTGAAGCTACTCTCTATCAACAATACAGGGCTGTCATTTCTCTTTTCTGTGTCTGTGGCTAAATGTCTTAGAGAAATTAGAGAGATTGAAGTGGAGGATTGTCCGAATATGAATGCGGTGATTGTTGATGAAGAAGGAAGAGAGGATGGGATAGATGATATCGTAGAGTTCCCATTATTGGAGCGACTATCTATAACCTACTGTCCCACGGAGAAATTCTTCTCATATTCTCATGGAAAAAATGAGTCAATAACCACCAATTCAGATTCACAAGATACTTATTCGGATTCCTTCTTTGATCAAAAGGTATGAATCCTTTCTTTAGAGCTTACGCCCATAATAGTCATAGGCACGAAATTGGTGGGGCAAGTATTAATATTTTTTTGAAGATTTTTTATATGGTTTATTAGTTAAAATGTTTTTTTTATAATTTATAGCTACACTTGTTAGAGTAAGGCCATTGGTGAAAATTCTATCCTCCACTACATTAAATAGATCGGTATAAGAATAGGCCAAATTGTGAAAATTTTCATAGCTATGATATGATGTACAACTCTTATGAGCAGATAAGTTTACCAAGCTTGGAGAAGTTAATACTCCACTCGCTTGGATCCTCTCGCCGTGGCTGTGGGCTCGGCCTTGCCATTGCTAGGGGAGGCACATGGCACAGTGAGCTTCCCAAAAGTTCCTTCGACAAATTAGCCAACCTCACCCCGAAACAAGATTTGCGATCACAAGGACCATCAATATTTCAGAATCTGAAGGTGCTCTCTATCAACAGTACAAGGCTGTCATTTCTCTTTTCGGTGTCTGTGGCTAAATGTCTTAGAGAAATTAGAGAGATTGAAGTGGAGGATTGTCCGTATATGAATGCGGTGATTGTTGATGAAGAAGGAAGAGAGGATGGGATAGATGATATCGTAGAGTTCCCATTATTGGAGCGACTATCTATAACCTACTGTCCCACGGAGAAATTCTTCTCAAATCCTCATGGAAAAAATGAGTCAATAACCACCAGTTCAGATTCACAAGATACTTATTCAGATTCCTTCTTTGATCAAAAGGTATGAATCCTTTCTTTAGAGCTTACGCCCATAATAGTCATATGCACACGATTGGTGTTCAAGTATTAATATTTTTTTGAAGATTTTTTTATATGGTTTATTAGTTAAATTTTTTTTATAATTTATAGCTACACTTGTTAGAGTAAGGCCATCGGTGAAAATTCTATCCTCCACCGCCATTAGATAGATTGGTATAAGATTAGGCCAAATTGTAAAAAATTTCATAGCTATGATCTAATGTACAACTATTATGAGCAGATAAGTTTACCAAGCTTGGAGAAGTTAATACTCCACTCGCTTGGATCCTCTCGCCGTGGCTGTGGGCTCGGCCTTGCCATTGCTGGGGGAGGCACATGGCACAGTGAGCTTCCCAAAAGTTCCTTCGACAAATTAGCCAACCTCACCCCGAAACAAGATTTGCGATCACAAGGACCATCAATATTTCAGAATCTGAAGGTGCTCTCTATCAACAATACAAGGCTGTCATTTCTCTTTTCGGTGTCTGTGGCTAAATGTCTTAGAGAAATTAGAGAGATTGAAGTGGAGGATTGTCCGTATATGAATGCGGTGATTGTTGATGAAGAAGGAAGAGATGATGGGACAAATGATATTATAGAGTTCCCATTATTGGAGCGACTATCTATAAGCCACTGTCCCATGGAGAAATTCTTCTCATATGCTCATGGAAAAAATGAGTCAATAACCACTACTTCAAATTCACAATGTACTTATTCGGATTCCTTCTTTGATCAAAAGGTATGAATCATTTCTTCAGAGCTTACGCCCATAATAGTCATAGGCACGCGATTGGTGGAGCAAGTATTAATATTTTTTGAAGATTTTTTTATATGGTTTATGTTTTTATAAATTATAGCTACACTTGTTAGAGTAAGGCCGTTGGTGAAAATTCTATCCTCCACCGCCCTAGATAGATCGGTATAAGATTAGGCCAAATTGTCAAATTTTTCATGGCTATGATCTAACGTATAACTCTTATGAGCAGATAAGTTTACCAAGCTTGGAGAAGTTAAAACTTGAGTCGGTAGGATTGTCAAAAAGGATATGGCATGGTGGGCTTCCCAAAAGTTCCTTTGACAAATTGGCCGAATTCACCCTTGAAAAGCGCTCCAACCTACTTGATGTCTTCCCTTCGACAATCATGGGCAGATTGCAGAACCTCAAAATAGTCGAAGTTTCAAGATGTCCGTCCTTGGAATCGTTGTTTGATTTTGGATCCCTTGATTCATATACGGAACAAAAAATTGTGTTGCTCCTCAAATTGAAAAAAATCGAGGTTTTAAGCTGTCCCTCCCTGGAATCATTGTTTAATTGGGGGCCCCTTGATTCAAGTATGGAGCACAAAATTTTATTGCTCCCCAAATTGGAAGAAGTGGCCATGAGTGGAGTAGGAAGGCTAAGACACATGGTGATGAGTGATTCCCAAACTGTTTTGGGTTTTCCTAATCTAAAAGAAGTCTATGTTCACAATTGCTCTGAGTTGAGATCTCTCTTCCCCAATTATACGATTGCAACTCTAAAGAAACTCAATACCCTGTGCATTCTCAAATGCGAACAAATGAAGGAAGTGGTTCCCAAGGAAGAAGGTGGTCAATCCATGGCAAAAGTGATAAGTTTCCCTTCCTTAACTATTTTGGTTATTTGGCGATGCCCCAACATTAGAGCATTCATATGGAGTCCTACAAGTGCCAAGAGGCAGTTAGGTGAAATGATTGAAGAAAATAATGAATCGCCCCAACCGTTTTTCGATGATATGGTTTGCTCTATATCTTATTGTGATCATCTTTAATCTCGCATTATCATGTTTTAGAATGAACAATGTAATAATTTGTCCTACTTATTTTCCTTTCTCACATTATCCTCGTGCAGGTTACATTTCCCAATTTAGAAAAACTATATATTGGAAGTGTCCGATGCAAAGAGTTATGGAACAATCAAATTTCTGATGATTCTTTTTGCAAATTGAAATATTTTATATTGAAGGATTGTGGCAATCTCCAACATATTGCCCCATCCCATATGTGGAAGAGGTTGCAGGACTGTCTGGAAACCTTAGAAGTGAAATCATGCCGTTCAATCGAGATCATATACGAAAGTGATGGGACGGTGGCAAAAAGTGGTAATTTGAGGATGCTGGATTTGCGTGATCTGGACAACTTGAGGCACATTTGGCAGTACGACAATCTCCCAAACATCCCGTTCCCAATGTGAACGTGTCTATAGGGTTGTTCTCAGAGCTGATCACTCTCGAGATAACTAGACTAGCTGGGTATGCCATTAAAGAATATTAAGGCAATAGACTTGAGAATTCGACCAGGAAGCGGCTTCTCGACCGTGTTCATCTTTAGAGGTCATTACTGCACAGTAAAGATCGAATTGAGATCAGAGATAGGTTGGTTCGACTGAGATGTGTGGCCGATCGTGGGTGACTCCACTAAATTGGAAAATTCTCGTCGACCGGCACTAATTTGATTTTCTGTCGTTTTGGTACCCTGTGTTGGTAATCGAGCCCTCGAGATTTTCACGACAATTGAGAGTCGCCAATGTGTCGAGTGGGTTCATTGTGGCTCGAAGAAAATCGACCACGAGTCAATTGCCCTAAAAAGTTCTGAAAACTACCCGGTAGTCTAGGTCACACTAAAAGCACGCCGGAGTGAAATTAACCGTCGATTTGAGTCAGATTTCAGAAATCGAAAGTTCAGTGATGTCACAAGCTATTTTAGGAACGTCAACTCAGTCTCAGAAGATTTTCGGAGATTCGGGAAATTTTACGGAAATTGGGTTCGGACGTCGCGGAAATTTGGCAGAAGTTCAGATTGGCTAAATTAATGGGAAATTTGACTTTCAGACTAAGCAGTTGTGTGTCGGAGATTTTTAGAAAATTTATTGGGTTTTTTCTACGTCGAAATTAGACCTCAATTTGGGAATTTATTGGAGAAATTGAAGTTCTAATAGAGAAATTCGTAATCCCCCTTAAATTTCAAGAAAATTGGACCACTTGGGAGGTTATATAGGACATTTGGGTGGCTTATTGAAGGCCAAGTATTAATGCATGGCTAATAATGGCCTTTGGAAGATATTTTGCAAAAGATCCAACCAAGTGGAGCCCAACTCTTCCTCATCCTCTCCATCTTGCTGCCGTGAATTGCTTCTCTACCTTTTCATTTTCTTCGTGCGGCTTCCCCTCCATCTTCCTCTCTTTCACTCGAGAAAACCGAAGCCCCTTTCTCTCTTCCGTGGACCTCCTTGTCTCACGCTGCAGCTGGCCACGCATCAAGCGGCAATTGATGCTGCTTCTTGTCTCCATATGCAGTCAACAAACTAGCTTTTGTTGACCTCTGAAGCAGCGCCCATCTCCACTACTTCGTGTCTCCTCCAGCAACATTAAAGACTTACCGAAGCTGCCCCATGCGAAGCCATTCACCGAGTCTTCTCCTCTTGCCGCGAGTCCAACGTCAACCATTGCAGGAAGGAGCCGCACCGTCCACGGTTTGCTTCCTCTCTTCGTGCGTCCAGTGAAGCCTCCACGCGTCCAGTAGCTGCGGAAGTTCATTCCACCGAAGCCCTGTTGATTTAAACCACCTCACGTGCACACGATCCAGTCAACGGTACCCTCTCCCCCACCGTTTGTTGACCGAAGTCTCCACGACCAGCAGTCCCACGAAGAATTCTCTACTTCGGCTTGTCTTCAACGATCAACGAACCAGCGCCCTCCACCAGCGTTGATTTCGTGTTCCGCCTAGCAACAGCAACGAGCTGCTTCTTCGAGTATTCCGCTAGACCGGTCCACTCCAGCAACCCCGAGAAGACCAAGCCCATAGATCCTCCTCCGTTTTCCTTCGTACAAGCTCAGGCCCAGCTCAGCAGCCCATGTGATCTTCAGTCCAACAATCTAGCTGAAGACAAGCCCTGCAGCAAGCCCAGCCCGTGAGCTTCAGTCCTTTGGGCCACCGAATTCAGCACAAGACCAGCAAGCCCAGTTCAGCTAGCGCAGTTAGTTCAGCCCAGAAATTCAGCAGGTCCAGCCCATTCCAGTGCAAGAACAAATCTCAATTGGGCTGAGATTTGTTGGGGCCAAGCTTAAGGCCCGGTCCGAGTCCCGCCGGTATTGTCGAAAGTTTGATTTCGGCCGCCGTCGCGTCGCCGTTGCGGTGATTCGATCTCCGTTATTAATCAAGTGAGTTTTACTCACTAAAGCTTTCTTAGTTTGCTAAATACGTTTAGGGGTTGGTTAGATTTAATTAAATGCAATTAGGTGGTTAGATTAGTTTAGATCAATTAAATTAGAGACTTAATTATGCATGTTAGGTGGTTAGAAATAGACATTAGCAAGTAGGCATGCCATGTTATTTATAGAACGAGTCTCGGTAATTTCCGGGTTCGTATCGGCTTCCAATTAGGCTATAACGGGCCTAAGTTGGATTTATTATATTTATTTAATATGTTTCGTAATTATTTAATTAATTATTTATTTTCCGGAAATTAGGCTGGGATAGCCGAATCGAAAATTTTGTGCTTTGATTACAATGGTGCTTTCTGTTTATTTATTCGAGCATCAGATTATGAAATTTTAGTGAAATTGGTGAATATGAGAATTTGTCCCAAAATTGGGAAAATGTCGGTATTTGAAGGGAAAGTAACTGTGTGAGGTTGTGAGTTGAATTAAAGATTGCCAGGTGGGGCCGTGATGCCACCAGATTGAGTAAAATTGCCAGGTGGGGCCGTGATGCCACCAAGTTGAGAACATTTGCCGTGTGGGGCCGTGATGCCACCGGATTGAGTAAAATTGCCGTGGGGCCGTGATGCCACCAAGTTGAGAACATTTGCCGGTGGGGCCGTGATGCCACCGTATTGAGTAAAATTGCCAGGTGGGGCCGTGATGCCACCAAGTTGAGAACATTTGCCAGGTGGGGCCGTGATGCCACCGGATTGAGTAAAATTGCCAGGTGGGGCCGTGATGCCACCAAGTTGAGAACATTTGCCAGGTGGGGCCGTGATGCCACCGGATTGAGTAAAATTGCCAGGTGGGGCCGTGATGCCACCAAGTTGAGAACATTTGCCAGGTGGGGCCGTGATGCCACCAAATTGAGTAAAATTGCCAGGTGGGGCCGTGATGCCACCAAGTTGAGAACATTTACCGAGGGGGCCGTGATGCCACCAAGTCTAGAAAATTTGCCAAGTGGGGCCGTGATTCCACTAAAAATAGATTATGCCTATAGGGTTGTGATTCATAGTCAAGAATGAAGAGTCGGAATGACCATGTAATGGTGTTGATGACACGTAATTGACTGAGTCGGTTGATCGTTAAGTCGGTCTGATTGATTGGGTGTTATGATTATCAGTATTTATTGTTTGAACTGACTTGCAGGAAGGAAACTGAGGCCAAGGTAAGTCTTTTGACCCATGATGTGCTTAGGCAGCCCTCAGGGCGTATTAGTTTACTAATCGGGTCTTAGTGGGTAGGACTCGCTGAGACGTGGTCTCATTGGTTATTGAATAACCATTTCAGGACCCTGAGGAAAAGCTGAGGAGGAAGAACCTGAAGGGGAGAAAGTATTTTGAAGTAGAAGATGATCCAGGGAGGGATCTTGAATACGACCCAGATGTGGATTGAGATCCCATCCCTTTTGTGCACCCTGTCTTAGTGTAGATAGGTGTGAGACTTTTATGCTATAAATAGTATTGTAAATATACTATGAGTTGCTGTTAATGAAAGTGTGGTTGTGAATTTCAATATGAAAAGTATGGCCTGCTTTTCTATCCCATTGTTTTATTGTCTGGGGATTTATAACTGCTTCCGCATGTGCTTAAATAAAAGAAAGGGTCGGCGATATATAGTCCTGGGATATCGCATTCTAAAATCGACCAAGTAGAAGGATGTGCGCGCGTCCGAGGATCGGGGCGTGACATACCCTTTTTTGTGGTATCAGAGCGAAGTTCAAGATTGGAGTGATAAGGAGCGTTGAGCATGGGATAGTTAGTAGGAAAGGCCTTTAAATTCATGCTGGTGCATGTCTGTGTTAGCTGAATGCTAGAATTGTTTGTTGTGTATGGATCGCTCACCTTCTAATCCGGTGTGGATTTGGAAGTCGGGTTGCAGTGTAAAGACTGAACCATGAGCGAGCAGGAGCTGAGAACTCCTAGTAAGAGGACAATGCCCTCTGTGACTCGGGATGATGCACTGACAAAGGTCAGTACCCGAGGTGGTTGTGGCAGAGTGTTGACTCTGACCAGCTCGAGGGTAAGAGTACCACCGCAGGTTGGTACTAGTGTAGCAGCGTCGAATGATCCTAAGTTCGATAGGATCGTTCCGATGCTAGTGTTCCTTGGGAATTGGATGAGCCAGCAAGCTCAGGATCAAGCCGCTGTTGTTTTCGTTATCATTACCGCTGTTGTCGTTTCACATGCTGAGATCCAGAGTGGAGATGTGATCCAAGAGCGAGTCATGGCATTCGAGTTGAGGTATAGATCCAGTTCAGGCAGAAATGGAAATCGGTCAGAGAAAAGATCGAGGTCGAGAGAAAAGCATTCTATTCCACTCTCGAGGAAGGATGGAGTAGTCAAGTCGGCACCGAGTCAAATAGATCAGGTTGTTTTCGGGCGTGATGATGGAAATCGGCATTATGTCCTTCCTAGGACGCAAATTTGTTTGGAGTATAGCTAACGAGGATATATGGTCGGGAGTGATCCTAGCATAATGATGGGGCAACCAGAAAGAGTGCATGCTTTCGCCTAATAGAAGATAAAAGATGCACCAGATAAGTGTCAGAATTGTAGAAGGAAGTATGGATAAATCCAATGTCTGAGTATGACTAGAACATGTTGTGATGATGACTAGCATGGCCATCAGGTGAAGGATTGTCAGTGGAAGTCCAAGGTCGCATAGGCATCGCTACTGCGGCAGAACGCCACTAGGATGGTGAAAGGAATGGGAGTAGAATTGATCTTGCACCGATTAGAGAAAGAATGTATTGGAGGTGATTTTATCATAGTAACGTAGCAGAGTTTTGTGCTGAGTTCGTAGAACTTAAATTGTTGAAATAAATGTGAAAGAGAAGGGAATCACTAGCAATAGTTGTGCTTGACTAGTTGCTGAGGTGTGAGTTCGACACCACATGAATAGTATGAGTTCATAGAGCATCTGGTGATAAGGAATCATGGTCATGGAATAATCCAGTTTAGTCTATTAGTTTGCGAAAATGTCGAGATTATTATCTCGTGGGTTAAAGACAATCCGTTTGTTAGACGGAGGTTGCCAAGATTGATTTGATAGTCTTAGTGAATGTGTCGGTTAAGAAATAGAATGAGAAGAAGGTGGCCGTGATACAGAAAATTTATAAGATGGTTCTAAAGGAATTGCTTGGGTTACCGCTTTAAAGAAAGATTGAAATTGCAATTGAGATAACACCAGGATAGAGCCACTCTCGAAGACTTCTTACCAGCTGTTGTTGTCTAAAGTGGTAGAATTGAAGATGCAGGTGTGAAGATTGATGAATGAGGAATTCATGTATATCGGTGCATCACTTTTGGGAAACACCAGTTTTGTTTGTGAGAAGAAGAAAGATGGTTTATTACGAGTGTGCATCAACTATCGACAACTCAATCAGGTGAAGATCAAGGACAAGTGTTCTTTGCCAAAGATCAATGAATGGTATGACTAGTTATAAAGAATATCGATGTTTTAAAAGTCGACTTGAGATTATGAAGTCGTCAGTTATGAACCAGGAAGGAGGTGGTACAAAAGACAGTTGTTCGTACTTGATATGGTCTTTACAAGAGTAGTGTAAGATTGTTTGGCTTGGTGAACACTCTAGTTTCTGTCATGGATTTGACAAACAGAACGTTCAATGAATAAGTGGATCATCAGTTTGTGATTGTGTTCGTTGATGACATCTTAGTCTATTCGAGAAGTGATGATGAGCATGAGAATCATCTGAGATTAGTGCTTCAGACCTTAAGAACTCATCACCTGTATGCTAAGATTAGCAAATGCGAGTTTGGTTAACTCGTGTTGCGTTCTTAGGTCATGTGGTTTCCTGAGAAGGAATCTCTGTCGACCCAAGCAAGATAGAAGCCGTGATCAAGTGGCCGAGACCGACATCGATGACGAAATCGAAGTTTTTCGGGGTTAAGCCTTACGGATGGTTTGTGGAAGGGTTCTCATCGATAGCATCACCTCTGACAAAGCTCCCGAAGAAAAATGAGAAGTTCATATGGACAGACAAGTGCGAGCGTAGTTTCCAAGAGCTAAAGGAAAAGCTGACTACCGCACCTGTGCTGACAATTCCATCTGGTCCTGGAGGATTCGAGATCTACAGTGATGCATCATTTAGAGGGTTGGGTTGCGTGCTGATGCAACATGGCAGAGTTGTTCCATACGCTTCCAGGCAGCTGAGATCTCATGAATTGAACTATTCGACGCATGACTTAGAGCTCGCCGCGATAATCTTTGCCCTGAAGATTTGGAGACATTACTTGTGCGGGGAAAAGTTTCAAATCTTCACGGACCATCAAAGTCTCAAGTATTTATTCTCTCAAAAGGAGTTGAACATGAGACAGCGCAGATGGATGGAATTGCTGAAAGACTATGACTGTGATATTTTATATCACCCAGGAAAGGCGAACAAGGTCGCCGATGCTTTAAGTCGAAAGTCTTTAGTGGCTCATATACTGATTAAGGAGTGGAACTTAATCGAAAGAGCTCGAGATTCGGTATTCAAATTTGAGGTAGGCCGCCTTTCAAGTTTTATGGCCGCCCTCAGAATTGAACCGGAAGTCCAAGTCAGAATCAAACAACTCCAACCGACAGACCCAGATGTACAGAAAATTCTTCAGGAAGACGCAGATAAAAGGAAGGCTGATTTTCAGATTGTTGATGACGGAACTCAAAGGTTTCAAGGACGTTTGGTTGTACTTGACGATGTAGAACTTAGAGAAGGAATTTTATCTGAAGCACATCGTAACAGTACAGCATTCATCCTGGAAGCACTAAGATGTATCAGAATCTGCGTCAACACTACTGGTGGTCGAGTATGAAAGCACACATTGCTAAGCATGTGGCCAAGTGGTTGACTTGTCAGCAAGTAAAAGCCCAGCATTGCAAACCGGGAGGACTTTTGCAACCTCTCACGATCCCAGAGTGGAAATGAGAACATATCACGATGGACTTCGTGACTGGACTACCAAGGAGTCAGAGGGGGAATGATTCGATATGGGTAGTAGTCGATAGGCTGACAAAGTCGGCTCACTTCATTGCAGTTCGAAAAGACCTAAGTCTGGATAGACACGCAGACCTGTATGTGCGTCAGGTGGTTCGAATGCATGGAGTGCCGGTTACGATAACATCTGATAGAGAACCGAGATTTACTGCTGCGTTTTGGAAGAGCTTGCAGAGTGCTCTTGGTACAAAGCTTCAGTACAGTACAACATATCATCCTCAGACAGATGGCCAGTCTGAGAGGACAATACAGACCCTTGAGGACATGCTGAGAGCATGTGTTATAGACTTCAAAGGAAGTTGGGAAGATCAGCTTCATCTGGTAGAATTCGCCTACAATAACAGTTATCAGTAGAGTATTCAGATGGCTCCATTTGAAGCACTGTATGGCAGAGCGTGCAGAACACCAGTATGTTGGGATGAAGTCGGGGAAAGGAAGATAACAGGCCCAGAGTTGGTTCAGCAGTCAGTAGATGCCGTGACAGTGATCAGAGACAGATTAAAGACAGCGCAGAGCAGGCAGAAAAGTTATGCAGATAAGCGTCGAAGGTCTTTGGAATTCCAAGTTGGTGATCACGTCTTTCTGAAGGTGTCACCAATGAGGGGAACTTCGTGCTTTGGTAAGAAAGGCAAACTGAGTCCGAGGTACGTAGGTCCGTTTGAGATTCTTGAGAGAATCGGGACCTTAGCGTATCGTCTTGCGTTGCCGCCAAGATTGGCGCAAGTGCACGACGTCTTTCACATGTCGATGTTAAGGAAGTACGAGCCTGACCCGACCCACGTGCTCAATTTTGAAGAATTGGACGTGGATGACCGTGTGTCATACGTCGAAAGACCAGTCCAGATTGTCGATCGCAAAGAGCAAGTTCTGCGTACAAAGACTATTCCCTTAGTCAAAGTGGTCTGGCAACACCACGATACATAAGGAGCGACATGGGAGACTGAGGAGTCAATGAGAGAATTGTACCCCCACCTTTTTAATCAAGTCTTTAAGGTTTAAATTTCGAGGACGAAATTTTTATAAGAGGGGAAGAGTTGTGACATCCAGAATTTTCAGTATTGTTTTCTATTAAATTAATCGGGCATTTCATTGACGTGTCTATAGGATTGTTCTCAGAGCTGATCACTCTCGAGATAACTAGACTAGCTGGGTATGCCATTAAAGAATATTAAGGCAATAGACTTGAGAATTCGACCAGGAAGCGGCTTCTCGACCGTGTTCATCTTTAGAGGTCATTCTTGCCGCACGGTAGAAGATCGAATTGAGATCGAGAGATAGGTCGGTTCGGCGAGATGTGTGGCCGATCGTGGGTGACTCCATTAAATTGGAAAATTCTCATCGACCGGCACTAATTTGATTTTTATTGTTTTGGTACCTGTGTTGGTAATCGAGCCCTCGAGATTTTCACGACAATTGAGAGTCGCCAATGTGTCGAGTGGGTGCATTGTGGTTCGAAGAAAATCGACCACGAGTCAATTGCCCTCAAAAGTTCTGAAAACTACCCGGTAGTCTAGGTCACACTAAAAGCACGCCGGAGTGAAATTAACCGTCGATTTGAGTCAGATTTCAGAAATCGAAAGTTCAGTGATGTCACAAGCTATTTTAGGAACGTCAACTCAGTCTCAGAAGATTTTTCGGAGGTCCCGAGATTTTTACGGAAATTAGGTTCGGACGTCGCGGAAAATTGGCAAAAGTTCAGATTGGCTAAATTAATGGGAAATTGGACTTTCAGACTAAGCCGTTGTGTGTCGGAGATTTATAGAAAATTTATTGGGATTTTTCTACGTCGAAATTAGACCTCAATTTGGGAATTTATTGGAGAAATTGAAGTTCAAATAGTGAAATTCGTAATCCCCCTTTAGCCTAGCAAAATTGGACCACTTGGAAGGTTATATAGGACATTTGGGTGGCTTATTGAAGGCCAAGTATTAATGCATGGCTAATAATGGCCTTTGGAAGATATTTTGCAAAAGATCCAACCAAGTGGAGCCCAACTCTTCCTCATCCTCTCCATCTTGCTGCCGTGAATTGCTTCTCTACCTTTTCATTTTCTTCGTGCGGCTTCCCCTCCATCTTCCTCTCTTTCACTCGAGAAAACCGAAGCCCCTTTCTCTCTTCCGTGGACCTCCTTGTCTCACGCTGCAGCTGGCCACGCATCAAGCGGCAATTGATGCTGCTTCTTGTCTCCATATGCAGTCAACAAACTAGCTTTTGTTGACCTCTGAAGCAGCGCCCATCTCCACTACTTCGTGTCTCCTCCAGCAACATTAAAGACTTACCGAAGCTGCCCCATGCGAAGCCATTCACCGAGTCTTCTCCTCTTGCCGCGAGTCCAACGTCAACCATTGCAGGAAGGAGCCGCACCGTCCACGGTTTGCTTCCTCTCTTCGTGCGTCCAGTGAAGCCTCCACGCGTCCAGTAGCTGCGGAAGTTCATTCCACCGAAGCCCTGTTGATTTAAACCACCTCACGTGCACACGATCCAGTCAACGGTACCCTCTCCCCCACCGTTTGTTGACCGAAGTCTCCACGACCAGCAGTCCCACGAAGAATTCTCTACTTCGGCTTGTCTTCAACGATCAACGAACCAGCGCCCTCCACCAGCGTTGATTTCGTGTTCCGCCTAGCAACAGCAACGAGCTGCTTCTTCGAGTATTCCGCTAGACCGGTCCACTCCAGCAACCCCGAGAAGACCAAGCCCATAGATCCTCCTCCGTTTTCCTTCGTACAAGCTCAGGCCCAGCTCAGCAGCCCATGTGATCTTCAGTCCAACAATCTAGCTGAAGACAAGCCCTGCAGCAAGCCCAGCCCGTGAGCTTCAGTCCTTTGGGCCACCGAATTCAGCACAAGACCAGCAAGCCCAGTTCAGCTAGCGCAGTTAGTTCAGCCCAGAAATTCAGCAGGTCCAGCCCATTCCAGTGCAAGAACAAATCTCAATTGGGCTGAGATTTGTTGGGCCAAGGTCAAGGCCCGGTCCGAGTCCCGCCGGTATTGTCGAAAGTTCGATTTCGGCCGCCGTCGCGTCGTCCCCGTTGCGGTGATTCGATCTCCGTTATTAATCAAGTGAGTTTTTCTCACTAATGCTCTATTAGTTTGCTAAATACGTTTAGGGGTTGGTTAGATTTAATTAAATGCAATTAGGTGGTTAGATTAGTTTAGATCAATTAAATTAGAGACTTAATTATGCATGTTAGGTGGTTAGAAATAGACATTAGCAAGTAGGCATGCCATGTTATTTATAGAACGAGTCTCGGTAATTTCCGGGTTCGTATCGGCTTCCAATTAGGCTATAACGGGCCTAAGTTGGATTTATTATATTTATTTAATATGTTTCGTAATTATTTAATTAATTATTTATTTTCCGGAAATTAGGCTGGGATAGCCGACGACCGAAATTTTGTGCTGATTCCAATGGTACTTTCTGTTTATTTATTCGAGCATCAGATTATGAAATTTTAGTGAAATTGGTGAATATGAGAATTTGTCCCAAAATTGGGAAAATGTCGGTATTTGAAGGGAAAGTAACTGTGTGAGGTTGTGAGTTGAATTAAAGATTGCCGTGGGGGCCGTGATGCCACCGATTGAGTAAAATTGCCAGGTGGGGCCGTGATGCCACCTAGTTGAGAACATTTGCCAGGTGGGGCCGTGATGCCACCGGATTGAGTAAAATTGCCAGGTGGGGCCGTGATGCCACCAAGTTGAGAACATTTGCCAGGTGGGGCCGTGATGCCCCCATATTGAGTAAAATTGCCGTGGGGGGCGTGATGCCACCAAGTTGAGAACATTTGCCAGGTGGGGCCGTGCTGCCCCCAGTTTGAGTAAAATTGCCAGGTGGGGCCGTGATGCCACCAAGTTGAGAACATTTGCCAGGTGGGGCCGTGATGCCACCGGATTGAGTAAAATTGCCAGGTGGGGCCGTGATGCCACCAAGTTGAGAACATTTGCCAGGTGGGGCCGTGATGCCACCAAATTGAGTAAAATTGCCAGGTGGGGCCGTGATGCCACCAAGTTGAGAACATTTGCCAGGTGGGGCCGTGATGCCACCAAGTCTAGAAAATTTGCCAAGTGGGGCCGTGATTCCACTAAAAATAGATTATGCCTATAGGGTTGTGATTCATAGTCAAGAATGAAGAGTCGGAATGACCATGTAATGGTGTTGATGACACGTAATTGACTGAGTCGGTTGATCGTTAAGTCGGTCTGATTGATTGGGTGTTATGATTATCAGTATTTATTGTTTGAACTGACTTGCAGGAAGGAAACTGAGGCCAAGGTAAGTCTTTTGACCCATGATGTGCTTAGGCAGCCCTCAGGGCGTATTAGTTTACTAATCGGGTCTTAGTGGGTAGGACTCGCTGAGACGTGGTCTCATTGGTTATTGAATAACCATTTCAGGACCCTGAGGAAAAGCTGAGGAGGAAGAACCTGAAGGGGAGAAAGTATTTTGAAGTAGAAGATGATCCAGGGAGGGATCTTGAATACGACCCAGATGTGGATTGAGATCCCATCCCTTTTGTGCACCCTGTCTTAGTGTAGATAGGTGTGAGACTTTTATGCTATAAATAGTATTGTAAATATACTATGAGTTGCTGTTAATGAAAGTGTGGTTGTGAATTTCAATATGAAAAGTATGGCCTGCTTTTCTATCCCATTGTTTTATTGTCTGGGGATTTATAACTGCTTCCGCATGTGCTTAAATAAAAGAAAGGGTCGGCGATATATAGTCCTGGGATATCGCATTCTAAAATCGACCAAGTAGAAGGATGTGCGCGCGTCCGAGGATCGGGGCGTGACACCCAAATTTGAGATACATAAAGGCTATGAGGTGCTCCCGTTTGGATATGCTTTTCGCCACCTTCACGGCGAAATTTCTCGGGCAAATTGAAAAGCTGGTGGTAGGGTCATGTGAAGATATGGAACTAATTGCTGGCCATGAAGAATGTGAAGAAATGACTGGTGAGACAATCACCTTCTTTGGGTTAACCACTCTTAGACTTTACAATTTGCCGAAACTCAAGAGCTTCATACCGGAGAAATACTTTGTGGAATTCCCATCCTTGGATGACTCGAGTAGAATAGAGCCGGACCAAGGCAACCGAAGTGCGGAGGAAAGTGAGGGGGAAACTGAGCAGTTAGACCGCATAATTGAGGAGTTAGACCACGAAATTGAGGAGGCAGACCGCAAAATTGAGGAAGAAAGTGAGGGGGAATAATTAGTTTTATGAAGTGAGCCACAAAAGTTTGTGAATGTTGCAACGAATGGTGTTTGGCAAAACAAAATGGACGTGTCTGGTAATATGAGATTTTGTTTTTTTTCTTTTGCAGTCTCTTCTACACTTCCGCCAAAGTGTGTAACTGTTTTCTTGGCTATTCATTTCTTTGGTTTGTGTCCTGGGCTACAATGACGAGTGGCCGGTCATTGGACCATAAATTGTGGGGTTATGTTGTATAAATTCTAATCAAGTGCATTATCGTGTTTATAAATTTTCCCGTAATATTAGAAAATGTATGTGCTATTATATTAAGCAATCGAAGTCATGATGAATTACCTCATGACAACCGTCGCAAGAGGAAGAAGGAGATCAAGGAGATTGCAATGCGTGCTACTAATTTAATATGAAATGATATGATATGACAATATGACCTAAACTATATGACATAAATAAACATGCAGTCTATTCTAAAGAAATGCAATAATTAAATGTGTAATCTAAATTAACCTAATGACTTAATTCTAATGACGGGCAATTTCTAATTAAATGAACCTAGCAACATACGTTTCATGAACCTAATTCTAGATGACATGGGCATGACTTTTTTTGTATTTTATTCGTAATTAAATCACTAAAAAATAAAAATCTAACTAAAGTGAAATGCTATCTATTCTAAATGCCTTCTAAACATGCATTTAAAAAATAATAATAACTAACCTAGCATGCAGTCAATCCTAATCTACATGAATGCAAATGCAATTTTTTTTTTTGTATTTTTGGGATAAACAAAACAATTAAGAGATAAACATCATGATCATCAAAAATGATATCCACCATTTGAATCGAAATTCAAACTTGACTATTTCGCTAATAAAATTGATAAATTGATCTTAAGCCTAAAAGATCAAGATATCAATTTTACTCCAAGGTAAATAATTATTCCATCTAAAGCCTTATGGATGGGATTAAAAATTCGTGCGGTTACGAATTAGATGCTACGATGTCAATTAGGCATCAAGAAATATTTCAAACAATGAAACAAAATATCAAAAACTAAATAAGATAAAATAGATCTATCTAAAATAAATCTCTACCTAAATTTAAAATTTTACAAAAATCCAATTGGTAGAATGGACCAACGATGGAGGAGCCTCGGCACGGCTCAAGGGCAGCGGCTGTGGTGATAGGTCACCCAAGGAAAGGTTGTTGCTAGTGGTGCTAAAGGACAAGTATTGCTCGAAAATTCGCTGGGATTGCCGGGGCAGTGACTGGATTCGGTCAAGGAAGACCTACAATAATAAAATTCAAACGAAAGCAAAATAACTGGATCGATACAGGTCTCGGGCACGTCAAGGACGCCTGGAAAATCTGCAAGAAAGTCGTCAGGTGCGGCCAAGCTGCATGCGCATGTCAGAAAGGGACGGGCTGGTGTTGCAAAATTGGCCGAGAAAGCTGAAGATCATGCAAGAGCAGACATGCAAAGAAGCATATGGGCTAGATTTTGCTATGGTTCAGAAATATGTATTTTCTCTCATTCCATATTGATCTCCAAACATCGCCAAGTGGAGCCTTGTTAGAGCCGCCAAAATCTGATCGTCGTGAGCTTTCAGCCATCGTCATCGGAGGCTCCTTGGCGTGTGATCATCCGAAGGTCGTACCTCGGCTGGACAGCAAATCGTCATGGACTCTCGGGACAGCAACTTCGTCATCGGCACAGCAAAACCAGAGCAGCGGTGTTGTCCTGCGGCAGCGGAAGACGTCCCGTCCAGAGGGAGCGCGGCAAGAGGAACGTCCCAATGGTGCGGCCTCTCTGCCGTGCTATGGGCTTCCGAATTGCCGGCCCTCTCTTTGTTGACTATTTTGTCCTATAGCCGTCTCTCCTTTTCACGAGATTGTGGCCATCAAGTAGTGATGGTCAGATAATGGGATAACCCATGTGACCATCCATGATAACGATGAATGGTAAAAACAATATAGTGGAGTATGTGATTTGCTCGAAGAAAAAGGGGGCAGAAGCGTGAATGTGATGAGGGGAGGAGAGAAATATTGTAAAAAGTCTGAATTGACACAGTCGCTTCTCTCTCTCTCTCTCGCTACCTCTCACACTTTTTCTCTTTTTTCGTGAATGAACGCGCTCTCCTCAACGTGGCCGCTTGTATCAATTGTGTGGCCCCAAAACTCTACGTGAACAATCTAGGGTTTCAATTTTTCCAAATCGATATCTATAGAAATTTTTTTTCCAAATGCAATATTTATTTTGCCGAACGCAATATTTACTTTTCCACTTGCTCTATCTGAAAAAAAATTCATCATATCTCAAAAAATTTCAAATTTATATTTTCACAAGATAATCTTTTATCATTAAAAAAAAAGGGGCTTGCACCAATTTGCTCACTTCGTGGGCTTAGTCCAACCTGCCAAGTTAAGGCTCAAAATCACTAATTTGAACCCATCCGTCACCGGTCCAATAAATAAATGCAAAAAAATGTAAATTAAAAATAAATGCACCTAAATCTATATGCTATGCAATTAATATTTTTTTCAGAATTAAAATTAACCCCTAATTTTTAATGCGATAAATGACTAAATGGGTCGCTAAAATTTAGGTGTCAACACTAGCTAAAGGACCAACTTTACCGTCTTTGCTCAAATGGATCGGATATTGCATTAGGTGGCCTCTCATTTCCATGGGATTATGTTGGTCCTCATCTACATAAGCCCTCCAAATCCGTTTGGCTATTTTGTTCACCCTCTTCATGCGTTCAGTGCTTTGCGGCTCCCTGAAGCTGTCCTCTAAATCTCCCAAGTGCTCCACCCAAAGCGACATCCTATGACCATAAGCCTGCACAGCATCTTTAAAACATTATTAGTCACAAGCTTAAGTTTTTGATAAATGTCGAAGCACTCGCTGGGTTTTCAGCTAGTACCTGCTATTAAATAGCTGTAACCACATGGAAATATGACATACTTGAACTTCATACACAATTCCATTGTTGTGCCCTTTGAATCCAAAATCAGTGGCTAGTGCGCAATTCTCAGTGGGACCCACATGCACTCTACACCACGCGGCCCTCCGCAGAATTCTCTGCCTCTCTTCCTGTCTCTCTACGACTAATGAACTGAGTCGCTTTCCTTTTTAGCTCAGGCTTGGCGCACTCTGCAGCAGGGGGGTGGTGCAGAACAGAAACAGAGCACCTTCCAACACGAAAAAGGAGCTCAGCAAATTCTCTTTAGCCCTCAGATATTCCTTTGATCTTCATTCCCTCTTCATTGTCCTCTCTGTCACCCTCCATCCACCAACAGCCGCTGCCACACCTCCATCGCTGGCCACCGCAGGACATGTCACGTTGAGAAGGGGCAAGAACAAACAGCGTTGATTGAAGGAACTCGGGTGATTTTTGAGCATTTATAAGGCTGAGAAGAACAGAAGGTGAGCTTTAATTGACATCGTAGACTGATGCTTCAACGAGGATTATCACCTTAGACAAATGATGTGGACAAACATGAAGAGATTGTTCATATGGAGCTGACTGAATAGTGACGGCTTTGTTCTTTTTACTGAAGGCAACAAGAAAGATAAAGTTGGAATTTTGATTTGGATCCCTCTTCCTGCTCTTATACCATAGAAATATTTCTATGATTTGCAAGCGAGAGGGAGAGAGAGAATCAACAAATACTACACCTTTACTCAATAGCCGAATAAAAGAGTATATGGTAGCTCCACTTATAAAGCATGAGAGACATTAACAAAGCTTCAATTACCTTATTTGTGACCACCTACTAACTGTCAACTAATATTCATAAATATACTCCAACACAGATCACAGTTGGAGCAAATACTTGACAGTGTTTTTGCATGTTTTTCCAGGATGTTAGTGCGTCATTTTCAAAGAAGTATCCACAACTGTACAAGGAGGGAATACGGAATTCATACTTCAACTATAGAGTTGTGGCAGCCTGGTCTTTTTCTGCGGTCTACCAGTCTCTCGTCCTTTATCACTTTGTGACAGCTTCTAGTTCTACTGGTCTAAATTCATCAGGAAAAATGTTCGGCCTCCAGGACATCAGCACAATGGCATTTCCCTTTATTGTTGTCACTGTCGACTTATGCCTTCTTTTGATGTGGAATTCAATAACAAGATGCCTTCATATCGCTGTCAGTGGAAGCATCCTTGGGATGTTTGTTTTTATTTTCATATGTTCACTTATGAGGATGAGTTTTCTCCCTTTCTGGGGGTTCTTTTCTTCCCTTCACCTCATCTAGTCCTCTTTTGGATAGCAATTATTCTGATATTCGTCTTATTACATGTATGCGCAAGAAAGTCTACCATGTCATCCACGTATTAATGAGTACAGTCTACTTCTACCTGACATTTCTTCTGGTTCCAATTGTCCCACTGCTTGGTGACTTCATATGCCAAGGGTAAGGTAAGGTTTCAAACTCATATCTGCCCCCCCAAAAAAACAGTCAGGCTTTTTTGTTCTTAGACATATTTCTTGTTTAGTAACAGAGAGAAACACTATAACATAGTTCTCAAGTAAATTTGCTCAAGAATACTGATTGCGAATCTGCAATTTCGCTTTTCTAAAAGTAACAAATGTCGTTTGTCATGGAAAATATAATGGAGGACCTCCTTTTTCGTTCAAATAGCCTTCATCATCTTCATTGTCGATTTCGTGGGTCCTTTTTTCCCTATTTGCTCCGAGACAAGATACAGGGCTTGTCATGTCCGTACTTTTCCAGTTTCTCAGATGGTCCATCATTTGGGAATTGCATCTGCGCTGCTTCTCTCTCTCTCTCTCTAACCCCTCTTCCTCCTCTCTGGGCTGAAGATGGCCTTATTTCTGGAATGCGGTTACAGGATAAATCCATATATCAACTTTCATTGGTATAAGTATTTATTGGCTTGTGGGAACTTGACAGCTCGCTCATCTCAAGCGATTGATTTCTGGATTCACCATATTCTATTTTGCGGGTTCTGTTCATTAGTGTCGCGACCTCTTTTTTTTTGACGCCCGCAGTTGGATACGAGCACCTAAGGAGGCTAATGGCTCGGCTGAAATTAGTTATGCCCGGACTCTCCCAAGTCCACCAATTCACGACTTTAATAGTTTGAGTTTTTAACCTGTAGATCAATTTTTAAAATGGGGTCTGATATAGCTAGTACGAATACCTAGAGGGGGGTGAATAGGTATATAAAAATTCTCTTGATGATTGCACGATATTTAGACAATTAAAGAATTCGCAACAATCAATAATCAATCGTAAGACTGAGTAAAGGAAAGAGAGAATTAAACACGAGGTTTATAGTGGTTCGGCTTAATTCAAGCCTACGTCCACTCTTCTGCACTGACAGCCTATTGGCTGGATTCCACTATGAACAAAGAGATGTTACAGTGTTGATCTTCCTTGACTTCTCGGTGTAGATGATCTACCACACTCGCTCAAGGTATTACTATGAATAAGTACTCTCTGTGTTTACAATTTCGCTCAAACTGTATCGACTAATAATCAAGAGTCTTCAGACTCTGGAACTTTTCTATCGATCACGCACTACAAAACAACTAGAACGTCTTCCTTTTATACTCCTTTATGCCATCATAGCCGTTGGCACTTACCAAAGGAATTCCTCCAATCTACCCGTTGGATGGAATCAATCAAGAAGATCATTCGAGCTATTTAAGGAACCTGATGATAGCCCATCAATCCTGTTCGCCCATACAATCAGGATCTTGGTTTCCAAGAATAGAACATTCCAAGAATAATTCGTCGACCATTGGATCTTCAATCGTTCTTAGATAAGAATCAAAGAATCCAAAATGATTATCCAACCAGAGTCGCCACTAATCGATTTTGGGTGGGTTAATTAGAAACCCAAGCAAAGTATCGAGAAAAATACTCACTCTTGCGCAACTAGGGAAATTATGATCGGGGACTTGATTACACTAGTTAATCACTAATGCCCTTTTGGTACCTAATCTTGTTTAAACCCTAAGGCTTTTTGGATGTTCGAGGGATTTTCCATGCATTTTCGGGAGGAAAAACATTTTTTTGAGTCTTTTTCTAAATTTTTTTTAAAATAAAAAGGATTTTTTGGTATTTTATGGAAAAAATACAAGTCTTTTTGGCTTTTTCATGAATTTTTGGCTTTTTTTTTGGATTTTTGGCATTTTTTGGAAAATATGGAATATTTTTGATTTTTTTTTTAAATTTTTCGGAAAATAAAATATTTTTATCATTTTTTATTATTTTTCGATTTTCTGGAAATGAAAACATTTTTTTAATATTTTTGAAAATAAAATATTTTTTGGATATTTTTTTTTGGAAATTAAATTTTTTTTAATATATTTCGAAAAGAAAATATATTTTTTGTTTTTTGGAAAATAAATTATTTATTTATTATTAAAATATTATTTTAAAATTAAAAAAACGACCCGGGTCGGATCCACGGGTTGTGTTCGACCCAGGCCGGTGACCCGAACAAGGACTCGGATTTTTTCATCTTTTTATTTTTGTTTATTTTTATTTTATTTTATTAAAACGACGCTGTGGCGGGGCGTTTAGGGACGCTGGCCCGGCCCGACAACCCGGCTCCGAGACTCGACTCCCCGCGAAACCCTACCCGGGTCCGACCCGACTCGCTACCCGACCTCTGCCGCTCCCGGGATTTATGGAATCCCTACCCGGTTCCCGATTCGAGTCCGACCCGACAACCCGGGGTCGTGACCCGGAAAATTGAGAACCCTAGGGTTTCCAAATCGCGGTGCCGAGGAGGGAGAGGACCGAGGCGCAGTGGCGGCGAGGCGGCGACGGCAGCGATGACTGGACAGGGAGAGGGAGATGGCGACGGCGACATCACGATACTTGTTCGTGGCAACGGCGCGACGGGGGCGGCGACGACGGCGAGACCCACGCGGATCTCCTCTGGCTTCTCTCTCTCTCGGGTTCGCTCTTCGAGCTCCCCGAAGTCTCTCGAGGACCCCTCCGAGCTCACCACACCACGACCGACCTACACTCGAGCTCCCCGAAGTCTCTCAGGGGACCCCGAGCTCCGGTGGCCTCTCTCTCTCTCTCTCTCTCTCTCTCTCTCTCTCTCTCTCTCTCTCTCTGTGTTCTTCGTCGGGGATGGAGGGCCTATTTATAGGCTGGGGGGTGGTCGGTCGATAGAGCTCGACCGTCGGTTGCCACGGCCTTCGCCGGCCGAACCAATGTCCCATCCGACGCTAGTTGCCCCCCTCCTCCACGTGCGTCGTCGCTGCTCCTCCCCTCCGCTCCGGTGTCGTGCCACCCTGCGCGTGCGCTGCAACTACGCGAGGAAGAAGAAGACCCAACTAGGCCGGGTTGAGGCGGAAATGGGTTGAGGGCCCATGCGGAGGCTGCTTCTCTTCTTTTCTATTTTTGCTTTTTTCACTTTTCTTTTTGTTTTTTTTTTCATTTATTTATCATCCGAATAAAATAAAAACAAAAATAAAACCTAATTAATAAAAATGAAATGTTAGGCGTCAACAGCTGCCCCTCTTTGAAGGTGAGCTCGCAGAGATTGCATTCAAAGACAAACTGATGCCTAAATTTTGTCCATATATGCGCAACAAATTAATTTTATTTGGGACTTATTATCCTATGTAAAAAGAGCAATATAACATTACATATATTAAGACAGATAAGAAGATACATGTAGTTACTTACCGGGAGTGAGTGAGATAGGATGTGAACCCCGAGTTTTGGCAAGTATCAAGGCGTCATTTTACCTTTCTTTGGTCGCCTTGATGGGAAATTGCTCCTTTAGGACCCGAACCATTCTTCGGTCGCTTGTTGGAGCAATCAGTGGTTTGTCTCGGACCCGAACCATTCTTCGGTCGCTGTGACGGGAAATTACTTCTCCAGGACCCGAACCATTCTTCAGTCACCTGTTAAAACAATTAGTGATTTGTCTAGGACCCGAACCTTTCTTTGGTCGCCTTGATGGGAGATTGCTCCTTCAGGACCCGAACCATTCTTCGGTGCCTGTTGGAGTAATCAATGGTTTGTCTCGGACCCAAACCATTCTTCGGTCGCCATGACGGGAAATTGCTTCTCCAGGACCCGAACTATTTTTCGGTCGCTTGTTAAAACAATTAGTGATTTGTCTAGGACCCGAACCTTTCTTCGGTCGCCTTGATGGGAGATTGCTCCTCCAGGGCCCGAACCATTCTTCGGTCGCTTGTTGGAGTAATCAGTGGTTTGTCTCGGACCCGAACCATTCTTCGGTTGCCATGACGGGAAATTGCTTCTCCAGGACCCAAACCATTCTTCGGTTGCTTGTTAAAACAATTAGTGATTTGTCTAGGACCCGAACCTTTCTTCGGTCGCCTTGACGGGAGATTGCTCCTCCAGGACCCGAACTATTCTTCAGTCGCATGTTGGAGTAATCAGTGGTTTGTCTCGGACCCGAACCATTCTTCGGTCGCCTGTTAAAACAATTAGTGATTTTTCTAGGACCCGAACCTTTCTTCGGTCGCCTTGACGGGAGATTGCTCCTCCAGGACCCGAACCATTCTTTGGTCGCCTGTTGGAGTAACCAGTGGTTTGTCTCAGACTCGAACCATTCTTCGGTCGCTGTGACAGGAAGTTGCTTCTCCAGGACCCGAACCATTCTTCAGTCGCCTGTTAAAACAATTAATGATTTGTCTAGGACCCGAACCTTTCTTCGGTCGTCTTGATGGGAGATTGCTCCTCCAGGACCCAAACCATTCTTCGGTCGCCTTGACGGGAGATGCACCGACCTTTCTCAGGGCATCTCAATTGTGGGTGCCTGATTTGTATCGAGGACACCAGTTGATACCTGACCTTTCTCAGGAGATGCGCCGACCTTTTTTAGGGCATCTGTTTTGTGGGGGTGTCTGACCTCTGTCAAAGACACCGGTAGGAACCTGACCTTACTCGGGAGGATGCACTGACCTTTCTCAGGGCATCGATTTGCGGAGTGTCTGACTTCAGTCGAAGACACTAGCTGGAACCCAACTTTTCTCGAGAGGATGCACTGACCTTTCTCAGGGCATCGATTTGTCGAGTGTCTGACTTCTGTTGAAGACACCAGCTGGAACCCGACCTTTCTCGGGAGGATGCACCGACCTTTCTCAGGGCATCGATTTGGGAGATACCTGGACATTCATATGCATATTAAAGAGTACCTGGATATTCACAAGTACTAACATGAAGGATATTTAGGCCTTTGTAGGCGTCGAAATGGGTATTTGGCTGACCATAGGCATTGAAGGGGTACTTGGATGATCACAAGTATGAATTCTTAGGGGATACTTGGACATTCACGAGTAACAAAGGGGTACTTGATAATTGGAAATATTGAGAACATACCTTGGACATTTGTGAAGGTGTCCCACCTCCTGGCAATTGGGAAATATCGAGGGTGTACCTGAGGTATTTGTGAAGGTCTCTCACCTCCTAGTAATTGGAATATCGAGGATGGATCTCACATATTCGTGAAGGTCTCTCACCTCCTAGTAGTTGGAATATCGATGACGTGCCTCATATATTCGTGAAGGTCTCTCACCTCCTGGTAGTGGGAATATCGGGGACGTACCCGGGATATTCGTGAAGGTCTCTCACCTTCTGGTTATTGGGAATATCGAGGGCGTGCCTCACATATTCATGAAGGTCTCTCACCTCTTGGTAATTGGAATATTGAGGACGTGCCTCACATATTCATGAAGGTCTCTCACCTCCTGGTAAAGGGAATATCGAGGACATACCTTGAATATTCATGAAGGTCTCTCACCTCATGGTAATTGAAATATCGAGGACGTGCCTCACATATTCATGAAGGTCTCTCACCTCCTGGTAAAGGGGAATATCGAGGACGTACCTGGGAAATTCGTGAAGGTCTCTCACCTCCTGGTAATTGGGAATATTGAGGGCATGCCTCGCATATTCGTGAAGGTCTCTCACCTCCTGGTTATTGGGAATATCGAGGGCGTGCCTCACATACTCGTGAAGGTCTCTCACCTCCTGGTAGTTGGAATATCGAGGACATACCTTGAATATTCATGAAGGTCTCTCACCTCCTGGTAATTGGGAATATTGAGGACATGTCTCGCATATTCATGAAGGTTTCTCACCTCCTGGTAATTGGGAAATATCAAGGGCGTACCTGGGATATTCGTGAAGGTCTCTCACCTCCTGGTAGGGGGAATATCGAGGACGTGCCCCGAATATTTGTGAAGGTCTCTCACCTCCTGGTAAAGGGAATTTGAATGTAACACGAGGCTTACCTGGATTGTCGTAGGCACTTAAAAGGGGTGGAACACCTGGATAGCCACAGGTGTACAAAGTATTGGAATACTTGGATGAACACATGTATTTAATGATATGATCCGGGGCCACTCAGGCTGGTCCAAGTGCTAGAAAATATACCTGGACGGTGGTGCCAAGCAAATCAATGGAATGCTTAAACAACTGCTATATCATTTAGGGACAACTTGGACGGGCCGAGTGTCATGAAAAGGAAGTACCTGGACAACGGTGAGTACTTGATGATATAGGGATACCTAAACAGCAGTAAGTATTCAACGGTAAAGGGATACTTGGTTAGCCACAAGTATCAATACTCTGGAGACAACTCGAACAGGTCGAGTGTCAGGAAAAATGGAGTATCCAAATAGTGGCCGGTACTCAAAGATAATAGGGATACCTAAACAGCAGTAGGTATTCAACAGTAAATGGATACTTGGTCGGCTACAAGTATCAATACTCTGGAGACAACCTGAACAGGTCGAGTGTCAGGAAAAGGGAGTATCTGAACGGTGGCCGGTACTCAAAGACAATGGGGATACCTAGACAACAGTAGGTATTCAACGATAAAGGGATACTTGGTCAGTCACAAGTATCAGTTCTCTGGGGACAACTCGAACAGGTTGAGTGTCAGAAAAATGGAGTATCCGAACGGTGGCCAGTACTCAAAGACAATGGGGGTACCTAGACAGCAGTAGGTATTCAACGATAAAGGGATACTTGGTCAGTCACAAGTATCAATACTCTGGGGACAACTCGAACAGGGCGAGTGTCGACAAGAGGGAGTACTCGACAAGTGGTGGGTACTTAAAGACAAGGGGATACTTAGACAGTTGCAACCACCCAAACTCAAGGGACGACTCGAATAGGTTGAGTGTCAATAAGAGAGTACCTGGACAGCGGTAGGTACTTTAAGACAAATGGGGATTAGGATATGCTTACCTGGCAATATCTCTGATCTCTAAGAGTATGTCTGTTATTTGCACAATATGCACACATGATTGTATATGTTGTAAATTCATGAGTTCAAATGAGATTCATGCATAATAATTTTGTCAGTTTTGTATCCTTTGATTTCCATTGGGGAAGATTTTGAAAGACAACCTTCATTTAGAATGTAGATGTCTTGAGTATGCCAGATGAGGGACTTTCAGTCTGAAAGGATTTTTCACTCACTCTCTTGGAAAAGGCTATCCTGACCATTAATGTAGGATTTATAAGGACCACACTATCTCCCTGTCATCATGTCAGCATGGGTCCAAGTATTCTCACAAACGGTACAACTTTACCAATGTGAGAGGTCTTTGTTGAAACTGTGATGAAGTTTTAGTCAGCGGCTCATCAAAGGGGACCATCAAGGTCGAAGCTGATGGACGAAAATGTTGCACGATCATCTCCGGGTTTACAAGTCAAGAACCCTGCGAAAAGAGATAGAGTAATCTTGCTCGTACTTCTTCGAGCGATGCTTATGAACATATGAAATCCTACATTAATTGAAGTGCCCCTAGTCTGAAGAGACTTTTACAATGGGATGCAACGTAGATTTGGCTCATGTGTAAAAGGGTGAGAGCTGGTGATTGCCTTGGCATTTGTCACCGGTCTTTCTTCTCACGGTCCGATGAAGGTTCTATGGACCACAACAACAATTTCTCTTGGGAATACAAATGACTGTGTTTTTGTTTGGGGCATCGGCCTTGCTTTTACTAGGCACACTGCTTTTTTTCATGTCCCTATTTCTCATCTCAATTTTTCATTCATGGGCATTGACATTGCTTTTACCAGGTACACTACTTTTTTATGCCCCAGTTTTTTGTTCTTGTGGCTTGAGGAACTGATCTTGACAAGTTCAAGCAAATGCCTTTGCTAGATTATGGAGTCTTCATCTTTTGTTGGCACTTCTGATTATGCTGCTCAAACGATAGTGGCTTCTGCTTTGCCTCCATGTGAGGGTGAATTTATAGACTCAATTGAGTTGTACAATGGATGCAAGTGCATAAAGAATTGCTCTTCACGACTCTAGGGCACTTAAATTAACGCGAGTGTTCATATGTAATAAAGACACTTAAAGATTGATGCAAGTGGGAGCAAGAAAATTTCTATCCCCTTTCTCACCTTGTGATGTTGATTTGCTTTTGACTTGCCCCAGTGTGGGGTGGTTCTTTGTTAGGAGTATAGTAGAAATTTGTCAGTGTATGGGGCTCAAAGTGAGCGATGGAGTGCTTCTCACTACTTTGATCATCGTACTATTCGCGAGAGAACTCTTTACCCTGTAGTCATGGAATTTTCTGCACTCATCTCACAAGTGTATAGATGGGGGATTGTGTGTAGGATATGGCTTGCCCGTCATCATTCTGACGCGTCTCATCCAACATGCTCAATCAATCTTGTATTCTTCAATCAGCTATCTATTCTAATAATTCTCAATGGAATCAATGATTTAGACAGACAAAATCATCATGCATAATTCACCTAGAAAAATGCATGCAGTGTATGATGTGATGGAGTTTGTACTCTCAAAATAAATGAATGGCTTTTTATTCAAGAAGAACTTATTAACAGCTTTAGGGGTGTTTACCTAGGTGGAACGGTATTCACAAATGCGTTGAAACTTGAACATTAAAAGAGTTATTTACAAAAGGGTGTTGATGGTTGTCCCTATTGATTAGAGATATGACACATAAATGATCAGCCAAGGATTGGGAATCTAATCATTGATTTGATGGGCCTTTTTTGGCCCCTGCAGAAGAGAAGATGTACAAGTAGATCAATCAGTCTAGCCAAAATCAAATGTGAGTCGAGGCCTGAAGATTTCCTGTCATTTGCTTTGGCGATACTTGAGACGCCATTTTGTTTAGGAGAGCTTGTCATGCCTCTTATTGATTTGTTATCTGTATTTTTTGTAGTCGGGTGATTCTGCAACAGACAAGAGGGAGTGCATTAGTCATGAACTCTTTCAAGAGTCGAGTAATTGGAAGCGATACAACCTTACCCTTCACTAGTTTGCAGACGATTGGGTGAACCTGAAGTGAGAGGGGGACACGAAGTCCTACACCCTTTGCTTCGTTAGGTCAAATATTGGCTCCTGGATGACACGTCATTTTACACGAAATCAGGTGAATTCGTGGGTCATTTCCATGTACTAGCTCGGCCAATGCTGATTTGCCAAACCTAACCATCAAGTTTGGCTCTTGAATTCCGATGCTTCTTGTTAATAGGGAAAATATGTCAAAAGTGAGTTCGAGTAGTGGGAGTATTGGAAACGATACCAAGTTACCCTTTCCCAAAGTTTGTATTTGTCGATTCCTAAGGATATTTGAATGTCGATGATGGACTCCTTATCTTGACACAGTTCAATGTTTCCTTCGATTAGCCCTCCTCATTTGTGGCCCTGTATGTATGATTGATGGTCGTTGATTCATCTTCAATGCCTTCCTCCAGTGGAATTTTCTTCTATCTTTGATTATATGACCATTAGCAGCATTGAGCAAAGTCATGTACTTCAAGCTTTTATGGAATCTGAGATAAAAATCTCAAGCTTTCTGATGGCAATTACTTCTTGGAAAAATATGCGTATGGAGTGAAGCTTCTAGATTCCAAAGTCATTGTCCAGGGTGTGGGGCTATAGATTGCCCTGATTGTCTGGATTTTCTCCCTGTTGACAGTAGCCAATTCAAGAGAAGAAATTCTTTTTATGTGCTTCTTGGCTTATCAAAGCTGGAAATCCGTTGATGAAATCACAACGTCTAGTTGCTCAGGCACATTGTGAGGAAAAAATATTGTTCGAGACTGTGAAGGAGTTGGGCAGGAGCGAGGTGGAGTGCACAAAGCTCCTGGGGACGGCATGATTTCCACTGTATGCCTGTACCTATTACGTCCTATCTTTTGTATCCTGTAAATAGAAGAGAGAGGATATCATTTCCAAATTATATTCAGAGAATATGACTTACCCTATTTTGGTGTAGGATGATTCTTTCTATTTGCCCTTGTTTTCTTGGTAGGGTGTCTTTGAATTTGGCAAGCTCACCTGATGTGCTTGCTTCAAATGTCCCCTGTCACACTAAGTCAAAAGGGATGGGGATGATATTCTGAGACATGAAGTGAGTGAGTTAGAAAAACAAACATGATTTAATCATCTTGTTTTGACAAAAGATTTTTAAAACATTTTTTGTTTTCAAAAGTATGTATCTTTGGGGGAAAGAAAGCATGAGGAAGCCCAGCCCTCAGTATTCTTCTTGGATGATAATTTTTCATGGTTAGATAGCATCACCGGGCTAATTTGGAGTACCACCTCATGCTCTTAAAATATTATAACTGTACAATAGAGTACTTGGAATGGAAAATACAACAGTAGCACACTAGACAAAATAAGAAACATGAAATTATAAAAACAAGTAAAACTCATGAAAACCCCTGTGTAAAGGAGCGCTTTGATAGTGCTGGTCTTGAAGCTAAGCGTGTTTGAATTCCTCGCCTTTAGTAGACTCGAAGTATTCACATGTGATGACTACCTCGTTGAAGTTATGGAAGTGTAACCCATGCAGCCAACAGCGATGCTTGCAGGACAAAGCTTCTATGAACTGCTTCATTAACTCATCTTCAACCAGTTGAGGGCAGGTTTGCATCATGAAAGCTCTCCACCTCCCTGCGTATGCTTGGAAATCCTCCATTGGTCTTCTTGTGAAGTGAGCTAAACTCTCACAAGGCAATTCAGTTTTGATCTGGTTTTGGTACTGATGCAAGAATGTGGAAGTCAGCTCATTCCAATCCTTTAGGAGATAAATATTTGCTGTGATGAACCATTGCAATGCAGACCCCATAAGAGTTTCTTGGAATGCTTGAGTTGTGAACGACATCGGGCCATAGTACCGACTCATTTCCGCATGGAGATATTGCAAATGAGCCACAGGACAAGTTGTGCCATTATACTTATGGAGATCAGGTATCCACATCTCTCCAGGGGTCCTGATCCTATGAGCGCAAGACGGGCTTGATGTATCTTGGTTAGGCCACTGGTTTTCTCATTGCATATCTGTTATAGTGGTGAATTTTTTTGTTTCAGGGAAGTTGGATTCTATCGAGATTACCCCATTGCTTTCTTCTTGGTCAAAATTTCCGAATGAGGATAAAGTATTGAAGCTATCCTCATGGTCAGAGGACAAGCTTAGTACTTCGTTAGGATCGTAGCGGATAAGGGTGTATGCTTCCTCTTCTGATGGGCCTTCATCTCCGGATGAGAGTAGGAAACAGTTATACGATGAATCGTCAGTTTCATTGTCGAAATAACGCTGGAAGTCCTTGGGATTGTATTCTGGAGCCGGGAAGTCTTCAGGGTTGTATTCTTGGGAATGCTCGAAGCTTTGGTGCAGTGGCTCGTCAGCAGATGCTGCATTGATCTGCTTAGGCTTTCTTTTCTTGGCTTCTGGTCTAGACCTTTTGAGTAAGGCCCTTCGTTTTGCCGGCTTGATTCTGTCAAGGGAAGTGAGAGACATTAGAGTTTCACTGTCTGATTCACTTTCTAGGTTGATAAGGGTTGGTATTCTTTGGACCCTAGCCCTTGGAGTAAGCTTGGGGAGTTGTCCAGTTGTGCCCCGGTCTTGAACAGGCTCTATGTCTTTGATCTCATACAAAGGCTCCTTGCCTTTCCTAGTGGGAAACTTCTCAGTAATAGGATGTTGCTTAGTCAACCATTTATTATGCAAGGCTTCATCGACATGTTCCTCTCTTATCTCAGCGACTAATGGCTCCTCGTGCTCCGCGATCATCGGCTCTTCGTAGGGCAAGGTGATGTCAAGGGTGATGTCAACATTATACTCTTGGTGAAGAACATGAATTAGTTCCTTCCAGGTTTTAAGGGGATTAATCTTCCTAACAATGTACCATCGCAAGGCAGGGCCAGTCAAGTTCGATTGATACGATTGAATCATCCTTCGGACCAGGTAGGCCTGCAAGTAGGTCTCTGGGCGGGAGGTATCAGCATACCTTTCGCATTCAGGTGTTTTGAGCTCTTCAGGGATCTTAATGCCGACATAATTGGAAAGGTCCACGGGATTCTTTCCCTGTAGCTGGTTTAACTTTTTTATGATCCTTTCAAACTGTCTATGGTACTGGCTATTTTCTGGCAAATTTGCGGGTGTCATGACAGTGCTTAAAGCAACTACGGAGTTGGGCTCAGCCTGAGTAGATTTCATTTGTCATGAGAGCTGTCGAAGGACAATGGACATCTGTCCTATGCCGTTTTCAATGTTGGCGAGGCGATTTTGTACATCATTCTGATCAGCCCTTATTGCATGAGGCCATTCACGGGCGATTGGTGGCCGATGATTCATAATTATCTGTTCGTTGCGAAAACAATGAATGAGCACGAAAGTAAATAGAGATTGACCCATGGCAATGGTCTAACTACTTTTTTATTTATCAAAATAGGATTTTATAGACCGCAAACTTCGGACATCTAAAACTTGAAATTGAAATGACATGATGAAATGCTAGATATTAAACAAAAGTCCCTAAACAATGGGACAAAACCTTCAGGATATTAACACTAAGGGAGACACGGCTGCTAATTTATATGCGATAAGGAGCCTTGCTCTTGCGAGGATGCCTGCTTCCTTGGGTTGGCTCTGAGGTGTGCATTCAGTCCATTCCCAAATCCCTCTCCATGAGCTCTGCTTGCTCGTGCGGGCTGCTCTCTCTGATTGAGCGAGAGACTGATGGCCTCCACCTTGTCGGGATGCGATGATTGTGGATGTAGGCCGCAGAGGCGTGGTGGGCTTTTTCTTCTCCCTCAAGCCCTTCAGGTACCACGATCCTTTTGCGATGGCACTTGTCCCAAGTTTCTTCAACGATAAAAATTTCGACCGCATAGTCACGGCTTGTGTTGAAAAGAACTGGAGGAATTCTCCTCCTAGAAGGCGGTGGAATCTCTTGAAGGGCTCCAAATTGTCGTGCCACCCGATATGAGTAATAGGGAACAGCGCCGATGTAGCCAAGTAACGGAATTGGGTGGGTGCGTTTATAAGCAAAGCGGGCCCTCATTTCATGGAACCAACTAGCACACCATTGGAATGCCTCAGGAGTTGGGTTTCTTAGGAAGTCAACCCAATTTAAACAGCTTTGATTGGGAATATACGGTCCTAAAACCATAATTTTTTGTAACGGTCCTAAAACCAGACTTGTAAAATTTCAGAAGAGGCTCGCATGATTTTCTTCGTGTTGTCTTTGAAACGATTAAAGGACAAGAATGTTTCAGTTAAAATCATGTTGACATAATCCCCCCTCCCTCAAGATCTGATCAACTATCCATGCCATCTTAGGACTTATGGCATTTTTTTGATGAGGGAAAAGGAAAATCTCACTTTTTTGGGTCATAGGCTGATTTTGAAAACAGGCATTCATAAATTCAAATGGACATGTATTATGGTTGTTTTCAAGAATTTGTATCATAACATGGACTACAGTCCTCAAAAGTCGCGCCAACCCATGCAATGGGATGATGCATGTTGATGGCCTGACAAGCTTTTTCTCAAGAGGCATTCTAGTGATGATGCTATATTCCTGTAGGGTTGGAGTTAGCTCAAACTTTCCAAACATAAAAGTAAGTGTTCTAAGGCACTGAAAATGTGACATGGCTTGTATGATTTCGGGACGAACAGTGATTTGAATCAACGATAGGAGATGACCGATTTTGGCCTTCACGCGCTCTTGGGCAAGCTAATCTAATTGACCCCACCATCTGAAGAGCTCCGCCTTGGGAGCAGGAATGAATTGGATATCGTCTTTCCCCATCGCATATAAACTGAGACTTGAGAAGCTCATCCTAAATTGCCATGGGCCAAATAAAAAGACTGAGTAAAAGTAAAGAAATTACTTTGCTTTTAAATAAAATGGCAAGGACAAAGACATACAGATGGGATGTGCAGCTCGATTTTTAACTCAGAAGGCTTAATGAAATTAAAAGGGTATCCGCCCGTCGCAGTCTTGCGTTAGCAACATACCCCCTTAACCTCGGCTAAGAAATTCGGGGAAAAGAAAGGCAACCTCTACATCGTAGTCTCGCGTTCGAGTTCGTATCTTTCTTAACACCATCCTAGAAATCCTAGGGTGGCCCAGGTCCGGCGGCCAAGTTGTGTGTGCCATGTGTAGTGTTAAAACATTAAAGCATGCACAAGAGTTTATAATCACAAGATAATCTATTTTAAGCAAAATTAAAATAAATTTTTAATCTACTAACCTGCATAAAAAAAAAAGAAAAAAAAGAAGTCAGTAAAGAATTTAAACAAGACAAAAATGGCCTAAGTCCTCAAATTGTCCCAAGCAGAGTCGCCAAGCTGTCGCGACCTCGCAGTCGGGTACGAGCGCCTAAGGAAGCTAATGGCTCGGCTGAATTTATTAAAGCCCAGACTCTCCCAAGTCCACCAATTCGCGACTTTAATAGTCTAAGTTTTTAACTTGTAAATCAATTTTAAAATGGAGTCACCACTAATCGATTCGGAGTGGGTTGATTAGAAACCCAAGCGAAGTATCGAGAGAAATACTCACTCCTACGCAACCAGAGAAATTAGGATCGAGGACTTGATTACACTAATTAATCACTAATGCCCTTTCGGTACCTAATCTTGTTTAAACCCTAATGCTTTTTGGATGTTCGAGGGATTTTCCATGCATTTTCGGGAGGAAAAACATTTTTTTGAGTCTTTTTCTAATTTTTTTTGACATAAAAAGGATTTTTTTGGATTTTTTGGTATTTTATGGAAAAATCCAAGTCTTTTTGGCTTTTTCATGAATTTTTGGCTTTTTTTGGATTTTTGGCATTTTTTTTGGAAAATATGGAATATTTTAGATTTTTTTATTTTTCGAAAAATAAAATATTTTTATCATTTTTTATTATTTTCCGATTTTCTGAAAATGAAAACATTTTTTAATATTTTTGGAAAATAAAACATTTTTTGGATTTTTTTTTGGAAATTAAAATGTTTTTTTAATATATTTCGAAAAGAAAATATATTTTTTGTTTTTTGGAAAATAAATTATTTATTTATTATTAAAATATTATTTAAAAAAAAAACGACCCGGGTCGGATCCACGGGTTGTGCCGACTCGGGCCGGCTACCCGAACGAGGACTTGGATTTTTTCATCTTTTTTTCTTTTTTATTTTATTTTATTAAAACGATGCCGTGGCCGAGCGTTTAGGGACGCCCAGCCCGGCCCGACAACCCGGCTCCGAGACCCGACTCCCCGTGAAACCCTACCCGGGTCCGACCCGACTCGCGACCCAACCTCTGCTGCTCTCGGGATTTACGGAATCCCTACCCGGTTCCTGATCCGGGTTCGAGTCGACAACTCGGGGTTGCGATCCGGAAAATCGGGAACCCTAGGGTTTCCGAATCACGGTGCCGAGGAGGGAGAGGACCGAGGCGCAGCGGTGACGGCAGCGGTGACGCAGCGATGACTGGACTAGGAGAGGGAGATGGTGACGGTGACATCACGATACCTGTTCGTGGCAACGGCGCGACGGGGGCAGCAACGACTGCGAGACCCACGCGAATCTCCTCTGGCTTCTCTCTCTCTCTAGGGTTCGCTCTTCGAGCTCCCCGAAGTCTCTCGGGGATCCCTCCGAGCTCACCACACCACTGCCGGCCTACACTCGAGCTCCCCGAAATCTCTTAGGGGACCCTAAGCTCCGGTGGCCTCTCTCTCTCTCTCTCTCTCTCTCTCTCTCTCTCTCTCATTGTGTTCTTCACTGGGGATGGAGGGCCTATTTATAGGCCGAGGGGTGGCCGGTCGATGGAGCTCGACCGTCGGTTGCCACGGCCTTTGTCAGCCGAACCGGTGTCCCATCCGACGCCAGTTGCCCCCCTACTCCACGTGCATCGTCGCTACTCCTCCCTTCCGCTTCGGTGTCGTGCCCCCCTGCGCATGCGCTGCAACTGCGCGAGGAAGAAGAAGACCCGACTGGGCCGGGTTGCGGCGGAAATGGGCTGAGGGCCCATGCGAAGGCTGCTTCTCTTCTTTTTTGTTTTTGCTTTTTTTGCTTTTCTTTTCGTTTTTTTTTCATTTATTTATCATCCGAATAAAATAAAAACAAAAATAAAACCTAATTAATAAAAATGAAATTTTAGGCGTCAACAACCGCAAAGTCCTAAATGCTTTTCTGGAAACGTTTTTTTATATCTTCCTGTTCATTGTTTCTTGTCAAAGCTTGCTTCACAAAGGAGGCTCACCTTTTATTCCCAACCACACTGCTCGTTTCTTGCATTGCGACTGCTTATATGGCAGCAATAAGGAGTTCATTTGCCTGTTCATTAATTCTCTGTTCGCTTTTTCTCTGGCCGAGTGGGAGATGTGTTAACTGTTAGGTTATTTTAGGTGCTACTCTGGGAGCCATCGCTAGCTGCATCCCGAAGTTGTTTGAGGATGACAAACTGACCGTGCCTCTGTCGAAAAAGTCGGGTGGTTTCCTAGGAATTGCTAAAAGCATGATCGTTGAAAGCACCTCATTAGTTAAAGAATGAACATTTTCTCAGATTTTTATAACTAATTCCAACCACGTCCTATGATCCCCTTCCAACACAGAAGTAATTATGGACTTGGCTCGGTCCTTGCATAAGTAACAGCGGCTCTGTACTCGATCATTCCGTCTTATGCAGGGGAAAGGCAGAGGATATCTGTTGGAGCAGTATCCTATTCTATTCTGTAGGCAAAAGCCTTTGCAAGAATCGCATATAATCACCTTAACAATGGACCAAATATCTCACGAGGAGCTGATGAACTTGGCCAAGTTTCTGAGACACTTGACTGCTGGGATTCGTCCAACCGTTCTTCATTACTAGCGTCGTCATCATCATTCTCGAAAACCAGCTATATCCCGCGCTTTTTCAGCGAGAGCCCAGGAAAGTATGGTGGGTCTCGCAGGTCTATATCTATTCCTGTCTCCTTTGAACATCCGAACCATTGGCTTGAATTCTGGATATCTAATCTGGTAAAGTTGGTCTTCGCTTGTGTCATTTAATGTCTGACGTGTATCGGATTTTCAAGCCTGAGAAGCCTTCCTTTAATGTCCTCAATTGCTGGTAGCGGAATGTTTGCCCGGTTTGCACTGTCCATAGAGACAACAACAGCGAAAATCATTCCCTCTAACCTCGCGGTTCTTCTTCGGAGGAGCAAAATGAGGAACTTCCTGACAAAAATATCCAGGAATCTTACTCCCAGGGACACTCGAGTTGTGCAAATGCTTTAGGGCAACCTGAAATTTCTTATGAAAAAACACATTTAAGGTCAAAACTTTGTGCATTCATGATTGAAGATACTGAACAGAGGTGGAGAAACTGAACTGATGATCTTCATCCATCTTTTTGCTACAGTTCAAGTAGTTTTCCCAAAATGGGAGTTATGAGGGATCTTTTTCACCTTTTCAATTATTCTTTCCCAAGAGTAAAAGCCTCAGAGATTTCAATACCCGGAGACTAGTGATGTCAACTAGATTGCTGCAATCAGTAAAGTTTAGCTCGGAGATGATGGCCATGGCGGCGGCCGACTCGTTGATCGCCTCCGGAAGGCGCGGTGCTATCTCTTTCCCTTGCTCGAGGCCTTCTTCATGGTAGAGGCGATCCACGATGCAGTGGCGGGGGGTGTCGGTTGCCGCAGCGGAAGCAAGAAGAGAAGATAGCGTCGTTCTCTTCGGGATTGTCCGTCAGCATCTTTGCTTTTTGGCTTCTCGATTGGCCTTACTTAAGAGTCGCCGGTCTTTTGACAAAGGTGGTCGTTGCGGAAATTGAAGCGCCACGTAATGATGACCAATGAGCAACGAGCACCTTCCTGACGGATTCATGTTCCCTTTGAAAAGAGCGATTTCCATAGTATGGAAAATGTCATGTCTTAATTTTTAATTGACAAATCAAGGCATTCAGATCAGTTAAACAGAAAATTATCTAAAAAATTCTAAACTTATTATAAGGCGGCCAATTATCCTAAATTTTTATATTAATTTAATTCTAAACATTTCAATGGTGATAATTTAATCTTAAATATTTTTTTTACTATTTTTACCATAAATAACTAACGTGATGTCTCAGTCAATGCTAACTATTCTACATAAGAAGTTGATATTAATGTGGTCAATTGGGTTTAATTTTTAAAAAAAAATTATTATTTTCTTTTCTTTTCTTTTCTTTTCTTTTATTGTTTTCTTCACAAGGCCAGCAAGTGTTGCCAACCATTTCGGGAAAGTGGCGTTCAACTTGTTACCGCCGAGAGCATAGCAACAGGCCTTCAAATTTGTTCCCATCGAGGTGAAGACTTCTTAGGACGGCTCTTTTGCCGAATGTGAGTGAGATTGTGCCAGAAAGTCCATTTTCTTGTAGGTCCAGCACTGAGAGGCCGTCGCTGATCTTCCCCAAAAATTGAGGTATCGTTCCAATGAGATTGTTACGAGAGAGGTCCAGAATTTATAGGTCCTTCATTTCACAAAGAGAGCCATGGATTTTGCCAGTCAATTGATTGGCAGCTAGAGAGAAGAAGAGAACTAGATAGCGACGGAGGTTAAAGCGGCCCTTGGATCTAGTAAATATTCAGCTGGAGAAGTGTTAGATTTTTCTATGGAACTTGTTTCGAGCTAGTGAGGAAGTTGTGAGAGATATTGAAATAAGACTGACTCAGCTCAGACATGCCACATCCACAACGGGATATCACCGTGGATTATGTTGCCCGGCAAGATTCATTCCGCTTTGGTTAAATATCTCAAGAATGCAGCGTTTAGTAATTTTGCACCTAGAAAGACCGACTTTTTGGAGTTTTGGCAAGACATGCTTGACATTTTTGCTATTGGTCAAAGATCGAGATCTTTTAGACTTTTGAGTCTGGATAACAAGCGTAGGTCTCAAAAATTGGTCAGGTTATTGGCTAAGATGCTCAGGTGAGGTTCGTAAGCTAAAAAGCCGAGGTCAGCATGACGCCATGCAACTGATTACTACTCAGGTTAACATGGTCTAACGAGGGTGCAGTAAAGAACTTATCTATGCGACCGCTGAGCCCATTGTTTCTCAGGTCTACCCTCATCAAGGATGGAAGAGAGAATGAGGTTATTGGAAATGTCAAGTTGGGCGAGATTGGAAAGATTCTTTATGCTTGGACTCCAAGCGGCTTGGAGGAATAGGAACTGTGAAGAGATTATGCTAGAAACCTTGTTGAAGAAGTCGTTTCTTGTTATCGAAGATATTAGGTACTGGACCTATGAAACTGTTGGAGAGAAGATCGAGCAGACTGAGCCAATCCAGGTTTGATTGCGTTGGAGGAACATGCCTCCTAAGCTCATTGAATGAGAGTTCCAAACTATTGAGTTGTGTTACGCTACCGAGTGACGATGGAGTAGAGCCAGTGAAATTACATTGGTTAAGCCAAAGTATCTTCAAAGAATGTAGGTCGCCTATGGACTCTATTAATGCTCCAGAGAACCCTAGGGAGGACAAGTTCAAAACCTTCAAAGAGCTGTAAAGTAACCCGAAAGCTCAACGTTGCCTGTTATATAGAGACATGTCAACTCTAGCAAAAGGAAAATGTTTGCTACTTATGTGCCGCATAATTGACTGGAACTGACTCTGAGGACCTCCAAAGATGGAAATAAATTTATTATTAGTCACATCAATGTCAGACACCTTTAGCGCATTGAGGGAACTCTTTATTATTCATTGATGCTCCTCGTCATTTCACATTCTCATTTATGGCCTAAAGAATATCTGTCCTTATATAGGACCATAACTATATTCAAGAATATTTGTCCCATCTATCAGTGTGTTCTTTAAACTGGTCATATTGAAATTTTTCCCTATAATGTATATTGTTAATTGAGTAGGTACTTTTTTAAACTCTTCTAACAATGAGGCAATCTACTGGTCTCAACAAAAGGTACTAAATTAAAACCTTTTTAAGTTTGAACTATTTTTTTAGAGAGATATTTTTTAATATGATTAGTCGATAAAAATTAGTTGTGCGGAATATAATTATATGACCTTAATACATGTTGTGGTGACTAGAGGATGAGAACTTAATGAACTCCAATTTTGGGCACAATTAAAGACAAATGATATCGTCAATCAAATCATTTGTTCACAAACTCCAGAGTAAAATGGACCACCAACTATTATACTTTTAAAAATTTGGATGCCCATACCGATTCATTTGGGCATACTTGTGATATTTTCATGTATTTATATTCCTTTAACTTCACAAATCCTTTTTCAAAAAAGATCCCCATTCTTATTGTTATAACGAAAAATTCTATTGCTTATATATTTTCAACTTTTCCTCTCTTATTTGGACGCGTGTAACTCCTTAAAAAATAGCACTTAACTCCACAATGGTCAGGTGGGCAACAGTTTTAGTACTAGGGCAGATATTAATATTGTCAATCATTCCTTGTAGGCTGGCCACCAGCTTAGTCATGTTTACCTTCAACCTTTTTTTTTTTTTTATTAATATTAATATTCTCAACAATTTTTGGTACAAAAAATTTTGTCATACGCAGCATCAAGTACGATGGAATTTTTTATTCCCTGGGGCCCATCACCAATTTTCCCTTCTCCCTGGCAATCGGTTATGAGAGCAATAACCAGAAGGACATTTTCGTCATTTTAAATCGGGGCACTTTCGTCATTTGATGAGAGAAATATAAAAGGGAATTTTTGGTCTTCGTCATTTGACTTCTGCTTCGCGTCCCTAACCTCTCCCTCCCGTCCTCCCTAGCTTCACCGCCGGCCGCCAGCTCCACCGGAAGCCACCGCCGGCCGACCTTCCATCTCCGACCACGGCAGGCGCACGAAGAAGGCACACACTACACCCACAGGACAAACAAAGCTTCACCAGAGGTGAATCAACGTCGATTCCAGGGTTCACGACTTCGGTTGCGGGTTCCAGTGATCGTCTGGTTGCAGCTCCGATCGTGTGCTGTCCTGACTGCGAGGCGCTCCTTCGGCTCGTTCTTTCGCTTCAGTGATCGGTGCAAGGTTTCGCTAAGTTCGAACCGCATGGGAAAGGACGCCCCGGCTCAGTTGACTCCCAATCATCACTTCCGAATCTTCTCTCCACCGATTGAGTTCTTCAACTTCTTGCTCTAAATCAAGCCCAGGAGTCGTCCTCGCGTGTAATGAATGTACGGATACTGCTCAGGAAGTATTCGATGAAATGACCGAAAGACTCTATCCGATATTTTGTCCTGTTGCTGGCCACTTGAATCAATGCTATAGTGAGGCTGTGCTCGCTGTCTGGAAGTCACTGAGTCGCCACGAAATCATCAGGTCGTCTCTTCTCCATTTAAACTTTGTTATTGTTGTCGATATGTGATAGACTCGCCTCTCTTGATCTCCGTTCAGTTTTTATTTTTTTTTTCACCTTTCATTTGACTGCTCTGTCCGACCTTTGTTTGGTCGTCGTGCCAAGACACTTCTCGTCACCAAAAGCCAGAAGCGGGACTGCAACGGTAGAAGCCAAGGAGGTGCGGTCGCGGTCGCTTTCGATAATAACGGTTGCCTTCATCGGACCTTCCTCTGTGGACACATTCGAGATGGCCGGAACGGTATTTACTCGGGAGGTTATATGTGCTCGCTGAGGCCATAGCTTTCTGTGTCGGCCGAAGCTTATTCTAGGATTCCATTTATAGAGAGGTTCTGTCGATATTTGGTCCTAAAGTGGTGGTGCGATCAATGGTCTTTCGCATTGCAAGTTGAATCATGAAATTCCACGAACTGGACCCCTGATTTTTTGCTGGAATGTGTTGGAATTTGCCGAATTTTTGTCGAGGTGTTGCCAGAAGATTATTGCTGTAGCTTGGCTAGAATTCACTAAGAGTTTACTTGGAGTTGCCGTAATTTGTTTAGAATTGTTGAAACTTGCTTGAATATGCTGGAGTCTTGCTGAAATAAGTTAGAATTTTGTCAAAACATGCCCCCGAGTCTTTAAAGATACTTTTCCAGTTCACCAACATGCAAGAAGACATTTTAATGCCATGACTCTCCTCAAGGGCGTCCCATATGTTAGACATCAGGGATTTTCTTGGGAAAATCTCAGGAAAAATGGGTGCCATGGCAAGTGACAAAACGAGAGAGAGAGAGAGAGAGAGAGAGAGAGAGAGAGAGAGAGAGAGAGAGAGAGGATGGCGAAGCTGTTGGTAATTTTTGTTTCATGTACTCAGTAAAATCTTTAAATAGAATAGTAACTTTAAATAACTAAATAAAGTAACTTCCCTGTCAGTCGTAAGTTTCAGTGTAGGCGTTTAGACTTTTTTTTTTCTAAATAAATTATTTGATTTCAATTAAAAGTCTTGTTTCCCCTTTCGATTTTTCACTAGTTGTTGGTGAAAATTTTCGTGTAAATTCTGGAAAAAGTCGATCACACGGCTAATATCTTTATTGTGTTGATTCTCCCAATTATTTTCAATGAATTTGTATAAAAATTGAATCAGAAATGTCACCTTCTTACTCCCTTTATTTGGAGAAATCCCTTCGCACTCTTCCATCAAGTGACATGCTGCTTCCATTGCTTCCTTCATTGTTTCTCTTAGAGCATCATAATCAAACCAAGCAAAAAATCGTGCATAGACTATGTAAAATTACAAAAGAATCCATCTCTATTTCCTACGACATCATAGCACACCAAATATCTAATGGGAGAACAGTAACAATTCGAATAATATCGAATCGACGCAGCGGAATTAAATAATCTCCCATCTTATGTAAACTTAATAGGAATCGATATACTAGAGTAAAATAAATACCAAGCATGTAAACACAAGACGATTTTTTTACGTGGAAAACCTCATCGATGTGAGGAGATTAAAAACTACGGGACTAGAGTCCACCCAAAATTCTTCACTAGCAATAAAATTATTCTCCTGTAGCAAATACTAGAGGTACATAGTAGCAAATACCTCAAGAACATAATTCTTGACAATACACATGAATTTCACAAGAGATCAAGGATAATCTGACCAAAAACGCAGGTTTTGATCAATCCATGAAAAACCTGATGTGGGGAGCTTCAAACAAAAATCAAACTGTTTAGATTCGATAAAATTGCGCCACGAACATGCTAACAAAATTTCAGCTCAATCAGACCACGAATCAACCTTCGACGCCAGCTTGATGTAAATCAGATATTGCCATAAATCTCAAATTTTCTGTTTTCTCTTTTTCTCTTGTTACTATTTCCTTTTGCGGCTATCACTTTATATAGATAATGAGAAACCCTATTTCCTCATATAACTTATCATATGGGCTCAAGTTCTTTTTGGGCTTGTAACTTATTGGGCCTCCTCTACATAAGAATGTACCCAGCTAACAAATCTCCCCCTCACGACAATGTGAAGGGATTCACCATCCTTGCTATCAATTGATAATGTTCAAGCTTCTCTCTTGATAGAGTATTCGTCATCATATCAGAGCCATTATGATCTGTATGAATTTCCTCAAGTTCCAACAACTTTTCATCTAGAACATCCTTTATTTAATGATATCTAACATCAATATGTTTTGATTTAGAATGAAAAGATGAATTCTTACCAAGATGAATTGCGCTTTGATTATCACAAAATAGCACATACCTCTTTTGCTTGAATCCAAGTTCTTTTAAGAACTTTTTCATCCATAACATCTCTTTACTAACTTCAGTCGCTGTAATAAATTCAGTTTCAGCTATAGAAAGTGCAACACACTTTTACAATCTTAACTTCCATGACACAACTCCACCTGCAAAAGAAAAAAAATAACCAGAAGTAGATTTACGAGTATTAATATCTCATGCCAAGTCGGAATATGTGTATTCAACTAACTCAAGTCTCCCGATCCCGAAACTGAGTTTCAAATTTGAAGTTCCGCAAAGATACCTCATAATCCACTTCACTGCATTCCAGTGCTCTCTGCCTAGATTTGACGAATAGTGATTAACAATGTCAACTACGTGTACCAAGTCTAGGCGTGTACATACTATTGCATACATTAAGCTTCCTACAGTTGAAACATATGGAACACTTTGCATATCTTTCTTCTCTTTATCAGTCGTAGGACTTTGCTTCATATTTAACTTAAAGTGAGCAGCAAGAGGAGTACTAACCACTTTAGCATTGTCCATGTAAAATTTCTGAAGGATCTTCTTGATATATTTCTCTTGCGACAAAAATAACTTTTTAGCATCTCTGTATCAAGTAATTCTAGTGCCAAGAATCTGCTTCGCCGAGCCCAAGTCTTTCATGGCAAAAGACTTGCTCAACTGTTTCTCAGCATATCATCAATATAAAGCAATAGAATAATAAAGTCGTCATTAGAAAATTTTTGAACAAATACACAGTTATCCAAGGAAGTTTTCTTATAACACTGTTCTGTCATAACTGACGCAAACTTTTTGTACCACTGCCTCGGTGCTTGTTTTAGGCCATAGAGACATTTCTTTAATTTGCACACATAATCCTCTTTTCCTTTCACTTTAAAATCCTTAGGTTGTTCCATGTATATCTTTTCCTCCAAGTCACCATATAGGAAAGCTGTTTTGATATCTATTTGCTCAATTTCCAAATCTAGGGTAGCTGCCAAACCTAGTACCACAATAATAAAAGACATTTTCACTACCAGAGAAAATATATCATCAAAATCAATAACATTTCTCTGACCAAATCTCTTAACAACCAATCTAGCTTTGTACCGTGGTTGTGAAGTATGTTCATCTTGCTTCAACCTATATACCCACTTGTTCTTCAAAGCTCTTTTACCTTTAGGTAACTTCACCAACTCAAAAGTATGATTATCATAAAATGACTGCATCTTATCTCGCATAGTATCAAACCAATTGCTTTTGTACTCATCTTCTATTGCTTCTGCATAGCACTCTGGTTTACCTGCATCAATCAATAATACATATTCATCTTCAGAATACCTGGTGGAAGGTCGTCAGTCTCTAACGGACCCCCGGATTGGAATATCCAGTGAAACATCTAATTGAGCCTCTGGGTTAGGAATAATATTATCTATTTTAACATGTTCAAGAACATGTGCGTTATTTAAAATATTGACTTCCTACTACTCTTCATCAACATGTGTAAGAATATTTGTAAGAGGAACTGGATCCAAATCAACTAGATTATCACTTACCCGTGGTGCTGAAATCATCTCTGCTTTCTTAATATTCTCTATTGTTTGATCTTCTATAAACACGTCTCCGCTTCTTACAATTTTCTTTTTAACTAGATCATAAAATTTGTAGACAAGCATATCCTGTCCATAATCAATAAATATGCACTGTCGTATTTTCACATCAAATTTAGATCTCTCATCTTTGGGAATATGCATAAATGCTTTGCACCCAATGGCACGCAAATAATCATAAGAAACATTTTTGCCTATCCAAATTCTATTAGGAATATCAAACTCTAAAGGAACGCATGGAGTAAGATTTAATACATGCACAACTGTACTTAAAGCTTCACCCCAAAAGTATTAAGGTAGCTTTGATTGTGAAAGTAAGCATCTTACCCTTTCAACTAGTGTTCTGTTCATTCTCTCAGCTAAGTCATTTAATTGAGGCGTCTTGGGAGGTGTCTTTTGATGTCGAATACCTTGTTATCTACAATATTTATCAAAAGGTTCAATATACTCTCCATTGTTATCAGTTTTGATGCATTTCAATTTCTTTCCAGTCTGTCTCTCGACTGAAGCTTGAAATTGTTTAAAAGCATTTAACACTTGATCTTTACTTTTCAAGGTATGAATCCAAATTTTCCTTGAAAAATCATCTATAAAGGTAACAAAATAAAGAGAGCCACCAAGTGATTTTGTTTTCATAGGACTGCAAATATCAGAATGCACTAAATCCAGTATACTTGACTTTCTTGAAGGAGGGGAGCTTTTAAATGCAACTCTATTATGTTTTCCTATTAAACAGTAAGCACACTTCTTTAGCACTGAATTTTTCAATCCTGAAAGAAGCTTCTTTTTGGCCAATATTGACAAACCCTTCTCACTGATGTGACTAAGCCTCTTATGCCATAATTCAGCTACATCTTCGCTGTCTACTGTATTAGTTTTGTTTGTAGACAACTTTGCCTGCATAATATATAACGAAAAATATTTTTTACCTCTAGCCATAACAAAAGAATATTTGGTGAACTTCCATTGACCATTACTGAAGGTGCTGTAATACCCCTCATCATCCAACTTGCTTGTAGAAATCAAATTCAAGCGGATATCAGGTATATGTTTAACATTATTCAATACTAACCTTGTGTCATTGCTGGTTTTTAGGCACACATCACCGATGCCTACAGCTTGAGCTAGCCCATTATTTCTCATCTTCACACATCCGATGTCATCTAACCTGTATGATGTAAAAAAATCCCTACGAGACGTAGTATGAACAGATGCACCACTATCAATTATCCAACTGGCCTCATGAGATATAAAATTCACCACATCACCATAAAAAATAGTGAAAAAGTCTTCTTTAAGTATAGAGACACGATTGTTATCACTGTCATTATCAATTTTCTTCTCTTTACCTTTCTCTTTTTGTTTATCCCTTTTTAACTGGCGACAAAACCCTTGAATATGTCCCTTCTGATGACAATAATGGCATTAAATATTAGCAAAATTATTATACTTGCCTCTGCTTTTATCTTGACTTTTATCTCTAGTTCTTGGACCTCGAGACTCACTTCTTCCCATTTTCTCAATAACCAAGACATCAGAATGTGAAGAGAACGATCCTTGTGTCTTCATTCTCATCTCTTTATTCAAAATACTACTCTTAGCCAAATCCATGGTAATCGTATCATATGAGGCAGAATTCGACAAAGATGTTTGAAACGTCTCCCAGGAGTCCGGCAAAGTACCAAGCAACTATAATACTTGTATCTTATTATCAAACTTGATTCCCATCATAGTCAACTGATTTATAATTCCTTGAAAAGAATTTAAATGATTAGTCAAATAAGTACCATCTTGATATCTCAGAGCCATCATCTGTTTTATCAAAAATAATTTATTATCCCCAGTCTTTCGAGTATATAACTGTTTGAGCTTATCGCATAAACTGCGTGCATGTGTTTCCTCAATAATATTATTCAAAAGATTATCATCCACCCACTGCCTAATATAACCACACATTTGACGATGAAATATAGACAATTCAGCATCAATTTTATTCTCTGGTTTCTCCTTGGCAAATACGGACAAATAAAAATCTTTCACATATAAAAGATCTTCTATCTTCCCTTTCCAAATATGATAATTCGAACCATTCAATGTAACAATTCTACTCGTATCTGTTTCTATTATTTAACACAAGGCATAAAAATCAAGTAATAACCAGATGCTCTGATACTACTATGATGGAAGAACAGTAACAATTCGAACCATACCGAATCAACGTAGCGGAATAAAATAATCTCCCCTCTTGTGTAAACCTAATATGAATCGATATAGTAGAGTAAAATAAATACTAAGCATGCGAACACAAGATGATTTTTTTTACGTGAAAAACCTCCTCGATGTGAGGAGATCAAAAACCACGGGATTGGAGTCCATCCGAAATTCTTCACTATCAACAAAATTGTTCTTCTCTAGCAAATACTAGAGGTACATAGCAGCAAAAACCTCAAGAACATAATTCTTGGCAATACACATAAATTTCACAAGAGATTAAGGCAATCCACGAAAAATAACAAAATTTCAACTCAATCGGACCATGAATTGAACTCCGACGACAGCTTGATGTAAATCAAATATTGCCACAAACCCCAGATTTCCTGCTTTTTCTTTTTCTCTTGTTACTATTTCCTTCTATGGCTATCACTTTATATAGATAATGAGAAACCCTACTTCCTCATATAACTTATCATATGGGCTCAAGCCCTTTTTGGGCTTGCAACTCATTGGGCATCCTCCATATAGGAGTGAACCCAGCTAACAATATCTAGTACTTCAATGACATCCCAATTCTAACAACACCCAGAAACCATTGCATTCTAGGAGCCTGTATCTCAGAGCGATGTATCATCAAACACCTAACGAGCATTACCTAAGTAATCAATTTAAGCATACGTGTGAGGCTGAAGCTTGTGGATCTGGGCCGGGTGTGAGATGGGCATGGTTTAATGGGTCGTATCGAACTGAAATGCTAGGGCGATGGGGCCGAATTTATCCTCTTTTATTCATTATCATTTTGTGCCGCGGTACTTCCCACTCCAATTTTGGCTTTGATGCTCTCTAAACCTTTTTTTTTACCACGTCGGTCACTCGTCTTCTCTTCGAAACTGTCTCTTTTTTTGTCCCCACAATCTACTGCGGACCTGGATTACAGGAGAAGTTCTACTTTTCAAAATAGTGATTATTAATGAATTCACAGCTGTAATATTTAATTTGTTTATAGTTTTTGCTCATTTGCAAGCTTCAAAAAATTTGATTGATGAAATATTTATTTTATCATAATTGTTGCATATTACTTCTCCTCCAAGTCGACAAATATATATAATATAATAAAACAATTATTGTTTAGAGCCGTGTGTGGGACCTTCCTTTATAAATTGCTTATTCTAAAGGCCGTCCCAATATGGGCACTATTTAGGGCGAAATATTTAGTGGTTTCCTATGGCCGCACCTAGACCTAAGATGGGTGATGGGACCTGCCATGGCTGCACATAAAAGTTTCGTGAAGTGGAATTAGGGAAGGAAAAACAAAGAACGACGGCTAGAAACCTCACATGCGGCCTGGAACCGACTATCTAAGAGAGCGCTGAAAATTAACATGGGCAAGTCCTTGGCGGTCAGAGATTCAATGGGAAGCATGATTGGAGTGAGTCGCAGCGAGACTGAAAGGTTAATTGATAAATTTGCGAAGGAGCTGAGTGATAAGCGTAACCATAGATTGCAATTTGCCATTCTTAGAAGTGCAGCCACTTATCACTGAGTGCAAGGTCCCAAAGGCACATTATAAGCACATTCGGATAGAAAATAAAGTGACGGACTGGATTACCAAGGCTTATTGTTGCAAATCTGTCCTTGCAATTGGGTCCCTAATCTCCGCTAAGTTTTATCAAACGTCGTTTGCTTTGAGGCTAACAAGTAATGAAAGTAGTTGGTTTCCCAGGAAAAAAAATCCGATTAGCAAAATAATATAAATATTTTGTCATTCTCACACACGTAGCTCATGCATGATCTAATCATTGTCTAACGGCTAAATCACGTAGGTAATAAATAACAAGGTTAATATACATAAATATAAAATTATTTCCTAAATCTCTCACAAATCTTAATTTTTTTTTTTTCCAAACTTTTTCCCTATAATCTCTCAACAAAACCGGCCTCAAAAGATTGCATCCACGACACTTGCCAACAAAATACCGATATTCTCTCCCTCTCCTTGGACGCTCACCAATTTCTAGGCTTTGTTTATAAGAGCTGTAGCTTAGACCTAACTAATCCTTCAAGTGTGTGCGTTTGAGCAAACATACTGTGCACAGCATCAATTGCGAGCCACTCAATCATGAAGCCTTTCCTTCCCCCAAGCGTCCACTGGTCACTACTATTTAGAATGATTTTTGGAAGATATGTTTCCTATTTCATTAGCATGTTCATGATAAACAAATAGTCAATTCTCGTTACTAGTTATTTTCGTTCCTTTGCTTTTAGTATGTTATACGATTGTTTCTTAGAGTTGCAACAACTCGACATAGAGGATAATACTTACACTAGGCAATTGAATTGGTGACAATTGTTGACTACGCTTGATCCTGAATTTCCACTTTCTGAAATAAATATATTTTTCATTGTAACGTTCAAATGTGGACTTCATTGTTCGCATGACAGGGTATGTGGCGCATGAGATGGATGAAACGTTGACAGATTGACGAGTTCTAGGCGCAAATCGTTCCAGTCCTTATTTGTCTCTTATTGGATGTTTATTTCTGTCAAAGAATAGACGATGCCGGTCCCCATTCTGTTGACATTCTGTCCATCATTTTATCGCTTCTTTCCATGGCATATGATATATCTTTTTTTAATTATTTTATGGGGGGAAGATCAAGCGGTTTAATAATAAACATTTATGATTAAAGACAATGAGTGGACGGAAGGATTATATGAGATGAGGAGAGACTTTTTATCCATTTGCCTCTCTGTCGTGCGTCACGGATTCACCCCCTCCCTCCCATATTTTCCTTGTCTCTGTCACTATGTTATGTCTATCTGGTCGTGGAATTTCATTCTTGAATCGCATTATTGTCCTTGCCTGGAAATACACAAAAGGATCGAGAAACATGTCGTGTGAAGATGCGAGAATAGATGGAGAAATGATGAAGTGATAGGGGTCGCCGTTATCGGCATTTTGGTGCGAATGAACGTATGGAAGATGTACAAGAGCGGTTCAAAAGAAGCTTTTGAGAATCGATCTAGATTATGGACAGTTTATTTTATTTCTTAAATTTTTGCTGCAACTGGGAAACGCATTGGGATATCTCAAGATTGATTGCACTATAAATTCGTTTTGTCGCCGTTATCGGCATTTTGGTACAAATGAAAATTCCTATCCTTACTATTTTAGCGATTTGTTTTCTATCGCTTAAATATTTTCAACCTTTCATCTCTCATTTAGACGTGTGTAACTTGTGAAAAAAAAAAGCTTGTAACTTCACAAATGTCATGCGAGCCATCGACTTAAGTTTTAGAGCTGAAGTTGAAACTAATATTACAAAACGAAAAAGAATGCTTTGAGAAATTAAATTAAAATCGTGATCAACACTCTAGACTGAAATTGATTGTGGCTTGAAATGAGAAGTACAATCGGCAACAATCTCGTGGAGAGGTTAATGAGAGAGAGGAGTTGGTAAATTCTCAATGCTCTGTTTTTTGTCATTCTTTTGTACAAAGTACAGGCTAAGAATTCCGGTGGAGATTTCTGCGATATATCCTTCAATTTAGGATTTTTAATGATCTGTACTAATTTTGATGCTGTTGTGATAAACTTGGATCGCAATAATTGCTTTCATGTTGCGGTTTGATCTCTTGTTTGAAACGATCACCATATGTTCGTTAAAATGCCGAAAGGAAGTTCATGTGCGAATTCGAGAAGCATTCTCATGTCTTAGTCTGGAATGATGGTTGTATAATACACATGTTCGATTCATTTGCAGCGTATCTGCTTCCAGTGATTTAAGCCTATGGCTGAGACGTCGACATGCCATGACTACTCGATTGTTGTTCAAATCCATCCTCACATGCTGTCTCTGATCCTGATATATTCTTGTTAATCATTTTTCAGGATGACCAAAGCATGTCAACTTATGCCATAAGTAGCATAGTAGAATCTAGTGGTCATGAAATTGTTGGCATCTGACGAGTTATGTTCACTGGATTTGGATATTGTTTTACTCGTGAATCTATCAGTAGGCTGAAAGGTCTTACGTTGCCGATTTGTATACAGGTTCAGTTGTTGCTGAATGAGTCTCAACCATGAGAATTTACAGTAGAATGCGGCTCAATTCTGTTTTCCTGTGTTTATGTTGCTATGCATTTCGGTTTTTGCAGCATGATGTTCTTCGAAAATGTCTCCGCTGCAGCCGCCTGTGGGTAATTAGAACGTGGTCTTTAGTATTTGGTCCCAAGAGTTCCTGTTGTGTAATATCAGAGTTGTTTCCAAGTTATTCAAGTCATATTGTCAATTTACGTTGGATATCCATGCTGATTTTTATAGAACTTTAATGTGTTTTTTGCGTCATATGTTGGCTAGGATTGGATTTGATAGATCTTGGTTTCATATGAGGGTTAGTTTGGTAGCACACGATGGTACATCGACATGCAGATGATTTCTCGTCATTTTTTAATGTTTTAGTAGTGATTTGCTTGAATAAATAAAGGTCACGTGCCATTGTCTGAACCATAGACTACAAGTATCGGACTCGTTCTTAGTTAAATAATGTGTCCCGGGTTAGTTTCTGTAAGTGGCCATGACCCCGGGCCGGATTCTTTAGTTTACCGGATCATTCCGTGCTTATTTGTTATATGTTTCTCCTTGGAATTTTATTATTGGTCGTCATTTGGGGGATATTTATTTGATAGCTTAGAAATAAAATAAAATCTTGGATTTGGCTCACAGGGATTCTTGTCCCGGGACTCAATAATGAGGCCATGTATATTCATTACCTGACATCATATTGGGTTTATTCTGTCGCACTTTACCTTTATTGCATTGATTATGATTGGTTACTTATTGATTGTGCACCCATGCAAGTACATCATTTAGTGGTGTATGATAATACAATAGGCAAAGATCGCATGAACAATATATTCGAAAGATTGAGAATCGGTACTGAAAGGGTGGTCATTAGATAATTAGCGTAATTAAGCCCCCGATCTTAGACCAATAGTTTGCAAGAGTGAAGTGTACTACTGTGCTTCACTTGGCTCTTAATTGACCCTAAATAGAGTAGTGGCAATTTCAATTAAATAAAATTTCTTTGATTAATTAATTGAAACTCAAACGTCTCGATAGTTAGGGTTTAAGAGAGTTAATGCTAAGCAAGAGTGAGCACCTCGAACAAAGGCATCGCTCATTTCAATTCGACAAATCGTGATACTCGCCCCCTCTGAGAATCCTTAGAGAGGGTCGCGACAATTTATGAGAGGGAGCTTTTGAAAATTAGTGATGGCAATACGTGTTATGGTGACTGGAGGAGAAGGGTTTACGGGGCTTGAGTTTTTGGCATGTTTTAAGACAATGATGTCGTCAATTAAATCTCTTGTCCAAGTGCTCCGAAACCAAATGGGGTCGTCGACAATTTGCTTTAGAAAATTTGGATGCCCATGCTGATTCATTTTGGCATTCCTGTGCTATCTTTTTTCACTATTTATTTTTATTTATCATTACAGATTATTTTTTATTTTTTTTTACAAAATATCTCCATCCCCATTGCTTTAATGTTTTGTTTTCTATCGCTTAAATATCTTCAACCACTTTCCTTGCAAGACAGCCACCTATTCAGCATGTTTGCCTTTGTTCTTGTGATAATGTACTTAATGTTGTCAATTGGGACACGCATATTATATGTACCTTCATCTATGTGAATGGTAAGCTTGAGTTGGAACCTTATGACACCTATATTCCAATGGTCTCTCTAAAATCTTCTTATTGAACTTTCATTCTTATCGTGTTTATTCTTTAGAGATAAACTACAAACGAGAGAGAGAGAGAGAGAGAGAGAGAGAGAGAGAGAGAGAGAGAGAGAGAGAGAGAGAGAGTTCATGGTAAATGATGGCATATAAATGAGGAATTAATAGAGAGGAAGCAAATAGAGCTGATAATAGAAAAAAGGTGATCATTTTTTTATCAGAGTAAACTTCACCTCTAAGATAATATAAAAATAATGGAACTCATGAACTTGCCGAATTTTTGTTTGAGGTGTTGCTGGAAGATTATTGTAGATTTGGTAGAATTCACTAAAATTTTTCTTGGAATTACCATAATTTGTTCGGAATTGTCAAAACTCGCTTGATTATACTAGAGTCTAGCTGAAATAAGTTGTATTTTGTCAAAACATGCCCTGATTATTAAAGCCACTTTTCTAGTTCACCACATGCAGCGCAACATTTTCATGCCATGACTGTCCTCAAGGGCGTCCCATATGTTAGACCTCAAGGATTTTCTCGGGAAAATCTGTAATGCTGGTAAGGAGGAAAAATGGGTGCCATGGCAAGTGACCAAACAAAAAAAAGAACAAAGAAAAAAAAGAAGGAGATGGTGAAGCTGTTGGTAATATTTTTTTCCTAACTTTAAATAAATAAAGTAAGTAACTTTTACTCGGCATCCGTAAGTTTCAGTATTTGCATTTAGTTTTTTCTTAATAAATTGTTGATTCCAATTAAAAGTCTTGTTTTCCTGTTCGATTTTTCACCTATTGGTGTTGGTATTTCACGTGATTCTGGAAAAAGTCGATCACATGGCTCATATCTTTATCATGTTGATTTTTCCAATTATTTTCTAGGAGTTTTTATAAAAATCGAATTAGAAATCTCATCTCCTTACTCTCTTTATTTGGAGAAATCCCTTCGCATTCTTCCATAAGATGACATGCTTCAATTACTTCCTTATATTGTTACATTCGATGCATAATCAAACTGAGAGAAAAATGATGAGTAGAGTATATAGAATTACTGAATAATCCATCTCTATACTCTGCGATTTCATAACAGACAAATTATATCCAGCGCTTAAGCGACATCCTTATTTTAACAATTACCCATAAACCATTACATTCCATGAGCCTGTATCTCATAACAGCATATCATTAGGCACCCGACAAGCGCTATACAAATTATCATGTTAAGCATGCATATGTGCCGAGAAAAAGGCAACGGATACTTAGATTCATAACTCAGCTTCAGAATTTGAGTAACCAAACCTTTCTCCCTCCAATACATTTTCTACAAATTTAATGGTGGAAGAACGGATCGGAAGATCGAAATCCCTTTCTTACTTCCTAACTCCGATGAAATCTAATTCGATTTGGAGAGCACCGGTGGAAAAGGTGAGGAAATAGCATGTTGGAAGAGCATCGTCATGGTTCGCCTGCAGGCTCTGTATCGCAAGGTGTGAGATGGGCATGGTTTAATGGGTCGGGCCAGACCGAAAGGCTTGGGTGATGGGGGCCAAACTAGGCCCAATTGGACTCTCTCTTCTTATTTTTATTTAGTTTTATTTATTATTGTTTTCGTATCTTTTTACTATTATTTATTTCTTATTTCTTTCAGAAATATATGTTTAATGTGTCGATAAAAATTAAGGTGTCAATAATGGATTTTGTGGAATGAAGGGAGAGAGTGAGAGAGAGAAGAGAGAGAGATTATGTAATGCGCTTTACAAATAGAAAAATATAATAAAATTACCCATTATCTTAGATAAGAGGAAGGAAAAGGTAAAAGCTCAGGAGAAAATCCATTATGAGATTGAATTCCAACACTAATCATAACAAATATTATATATTTTGATCACTCTTATGATTGAAAAAAAAAAAAACCATAGATACCCATCAAAACAAGTTGTTTTGACGTACCCTTTAATATTGAAAAGGTTATATGGTTTCAAATATTTTGAGGATAAATGTTTACAAAAAAATATTTATTTATATATAGATCATATTGAGGATTATGACGGGGCCTGAAAGATATACTATCTCACATATGACTTATATTTGACAAATAGTAATACCAAATGGTGTTTATCACTGCGGCAATCTCCACCGATTCCAAAGACTTCGACTTTTTATCACCAACACGCAATAGTCTTTTTTGTCATCCAACTGTTCAAGACTCTTCATGCTAATCGAACTATTGCGAGGCATGATGCACGGAAAAGGGCAATTATTGCAAGCGTAATTTCCACAACTTTATGTAGAAGTGCTTCTTGACTTGACTTGCCTTTTTTATTAATTAAAACAAAGAATTAGAAAAAAGAATCAGCGAGCAATAAGATGTTTCTTAGTTGGTAAACAGTACTCTCCACCAACTAATTTTATAATTTTTTTCGCTAATAAAGTTTAGATTGCGATCCAAAAAGAACCAGCGAGCGATAATGATGCGAGGCATGATGCACGGAAAATGGCAATTTTTGCAAGCGTAATTTCCGCAACTTTATGTAGAAGTGCTTCTTGACTTGACTTGCCTTTTTTATTAATTAAAACAAAGAATTAGAAAAAAGAATCAGTGATCAATAAGATGTTTCTTAGTTGGTAAACCGTACTCTCCACTAACTAATTTTATAATTTTTTCGCTAATAAATTTTAGATTGCAATCAAAAAAGAACCAGCGAGCAACAATGATGCGAAGCATGATGCACGGAAAAGGGCAATTTTTGCAAGTGTAATTTCCGCAACTTTATGTAGAAGTGCTTCTTGACTTGACTTGCCTTTTTTATTAATTAAAATAAAGAATTAGAAAAAATAATCAGTTAGCAGTACGATGTTTCTTAGTTGGTAAACCGTACTCTCCACTAACTAATTTTGTAATTTTTTTCGCCAATAAAGTTTAGATTGCGATAAAAAAAGAACCAGCGAGCAATAATGATGCTCCTTTGTTGGTAATCATACTCTCCACTAAGTAATTTAATATTTTTTCCGCTAATAAAATTTAGATTGTGATAGCGGTTAGTCTCTTTTCAAAAGATGGATGCGTAGCTTCAATGTCTTATCCAATTTGAAGGCCCTTACTCACGCATTTTTATTGTCTAATGACGATGGTACATGGAGAAATTGTCAATCAATTCTAATTTTTTTGTACAAATGACAATAACATTTTAACTTTTTAATTTTCTCAATTTGGTCCTAAATCTTTGTACAAAATCACAATATAGTCATTTTGGCTAATTTTCATCAAAAATCGCTGATGTTGCAAGCCACGTAGGATGGTTGACAATAACTCAATTGTACATCAGTAATTTCTTATATAAATTGACGAGATGGACAACATTGAATTTTGTGCAAATGTTTAAGACTAAATTATTAAAATTGAAAAGTTTTTGACTGAATTGACATCGATACAATACATCTAAGACTTGTTGGGTAATTTTTTCCTATTATGTGTATTAGCATGTAGTTGTGGAAAAGAAACTTATTTCATCATAAAATTAGAAGACAACTACTAAATTCGTGCATAGAGTCACCTCATACAACTTTAAGGTTGATCGAAGATTATATTCAACTGCTTGAGTAAACAATATCTCGAGTGAGTCAATTTAGGGATATGACCCTCGAGTTGGGCCTAATAGATGAACCATTGATAAAACAACAACTTATAGTGGCAGCATACAAATCTTTTATTTTATTTCGAGTAATGATGATGGAATATTAAACGAACAAAATGATATTAAAAAGGAACAAAGAAAGATGAGATACAGAACATAGGATTAAGACACGACATAGGGTCCAGGAAAAAGTAATAAGAACAAAAGCAGGAGAATATGATTGGTTTTTCTCGAGCCAAAAAGTGAAACCATAATATTTTTTGTTTCATGTGATAAAGGTCTCGTACATGTCAAAGACTCAGAGAAAATTCCTCGAGTACATCTAGAGAAGATGCATTCATATGTCATCATGCTCATCAAGGTGAAGACGGAACTTGCGTCCATTAAAGTGAATCGGTGAAATGGAGATGTAAGATAATCTTAACAGAAGGTCCTGTAAAATTTACAATTCTAGAAAATAAAATTCACATCATTTTCTAATAGGTCATACATATGCACTCAATTTTTTCCACAATATTTGAATGGTAAAAATCTCCAATTGAATTCCTTGATTGTATAAACCAAAGCGAGTCAAGTTCAGAATCTATTTTTAACTATTCAACTCAACTCGATCTCCATTAATAAAGGAGACATTCTCTTTTATATAATATCACAATTCTTGATCCTGAATATTTTTGAGTTATACCTTACTTTGGCGGCCTGAATATAAATCTAGGAAAAGCCACACAAATTACAGACGCATGAGAGGAAAAATCAAAATTGGGTCTTGGAGGCAAAAGAAAAGCCCCAAAAAACAGAGTTTTCTTTTTTCCGACAATGAATGGTGCGTTCACTTCAAGAAAAAAACGTCCACGTGTTGTCTATGTGCTTATTGCTATTTCCTAATAGACTAGCTTTTCCACAAGACTTGCGGTCAAATAATATGACAAAATTCCAAAGATGCTTTTACAAGGAAAATAATGCAAACTTTTGATGAGAAAAACATTTTGGCCAAAACCGGTGGTGGCACGTCGTACAACAGGAGAAAGCATTAATTATTGCACTAAGTGGACTCTATTATTGTCCAATTTTAGTAAAGCTAATGCTCAAAGAGCCCGTCAAGTCACTGGGATTGGAGTGCCTTCATCTGCATCAGAATCTGGACTCCGGCCGCTGCGGATTGCTGGAGCCAAGCGCGACTCTCGTAATTTTTAGTGGGTAGGGTCTGAAGTCAATTTCAGTACAAAAGAAATGGCGGAGTGGGCCCTTTTGTTTTCAATTAATCGTGTAATCAGATGGAGGCATTTGCTCTTTTTGGAGATTCCGTAGATGTCGTGTAAAGATGATCAAATGAAGCCTTACAACATACATGTAAGCGCGGGCACCTTGCATGCATCGACAAAAGTACAAAATGGTGCCAAGGTTTGCAGGGTCCACGCAAAAAAATACAGGTAGGTCAAGCTTTTGACGAAAAATAACATCATATTGATAAAAGATCGCGGGACCCTCGATATAAGTATTGGGATTTTCTCAATTGTGAGAGGGAAGTTGGAAGTTTTATATATGATGATTGATGGCCTGCCTTCATTTTAGTTTGCAAAAATGACCGTCTCTTCAATCCATGCCTTCATGTAATAATTTAAGCATTTAGAACTGTTACAAATTAAATATTCCAAATCTCCTAACTCCATTACCATATGAGATTTTGATAAGATCATTATCAACTGTTTTGAAAATTTAAGTTGTTATATGAACACATTATTTATTATTTAAATATTTTAATAAACAATGCACTTCTGGCAAGATAATACAAAACATTTCATGACATTTTCTATTGTGGCAAAATTCTTGACAACATATACCTCTTCAGATACAGTAAATCCTCCACCCCCTCAGCATCGTCAACCCTTCCCTCCACATCTTCCTCGTCACTCATGTCTCTCAAAGATCCCCTCTACATCGATCTGGTGGGCCAACACAATTTGAGACCGTGAGATTATTAGTCCTCCCTTAATTCTGGTTTTTGAGCAATACCATTAAGACATTTTTGACATTTAAGATATTTTTAGTTTGTGAAAAAGTTTTTTTAGAGAACTCTAGGTACAATAATAAGTCCATGACCAAACGACTTATTACACGTTTCTATCTGGCCTTCTATGGCTACTCGAAAAACTGATCTTGTGTCGTACCATGTCGAGCCCAAATGTCATGCTGTAATTTTTACACAAGGTGTCATACCATATAAGCACTTCGAAATTTTCGGTAATAATTTCTATGGTATGACAATTGTGTAGGAGCAATGGCAAATTTGTGTTCTAAAACCGAAAAAACTTATAAAGAAAATTTTTAAACAATGAAGAAAATCAGATTCTCCTAAGGATGGGTAGAGCTTAATATACCCGACCCCAATACTCGAAGCATCATGGAAAATTGCACTACACTGCACTGCTTGTGCAGAAGATATTTTGTTGCACTTTGACTTTCCACAATTCAAGTTCAGTTCAAATACTATATTTTCTTGAACGTCCTATTAAAATGTTATTCTTTTTCAGTTCTCCATTGGACTTGTTTTGGCAATTCTTCTCGACGGACACGGGGAACTCATCAAATTGATCGTTCAAGAGCTTCGGGTTAAGCTGAAGGGTCAAACGTAGGTTCATTACCGAGCATGGGGGTTGTATTGAATGATCAAGAAGAAGGCATAGTGAAAACTATTAGATGCCGAATCTGAAGGAGCACGTTTTGTTGTAATTTACAAGTTTGGTGGTGGTGGTAAGATGACTTTGCCGGTGTTATCTTTAGCCAGTTATCTGCTAGCTTCAACTCTTATGCAACTTGAGGAGTGTAGTTGGCCACTGAAGAGTGCATATCTTGATTCAAACACTTTCTAATTCTTACATAATTTCTAATAAAAGTTAGTTGAGACGAGAATACAACAAGTGATGTAATTTTTGTACGGCAATTACTTGAGTGTCATGATTTTTTTTATTAATTGAGTATCATGACTTTCAAAAAAGATATGTTCATTTGAGTGAATTAACTTCTAAAAAATTTTCATTTAAGTATCATAATTTTCAATTGACCATTTAAATTCTACGGTTGCTATCACAAGTGCCATGAGATGTAGTATTTGGGGGGAATAACCGCACAGAACTCGTATTTTGCATTTCAATTGAAAAGAAGGAACTCATTTTGCATTTCCCTCCATTTCCTCCCACTTTTTGGAGGAAAATATCTTTGCAACGTGACCCACGCTGCATCAAAAGTCGTACTCCCATCGGCAGCATGAATGAGGGTGACATAACACGAAGCTTTAATAATTGTCAAGGGACTAGTGACTGACGATGGCCAAAAAGCAAAACTTAAGTTAGGTTAACTCTTAACCTCATTTTGTTCTGTCTTCATCCTCCTCCTCTGCGTTTTAGAGAGAGAGAGATAGCAGCATCAAAGCAACGATGGTGGACGTGTCGGGGGGAAAGACCCGTAAGGACTTGGAGTTTGGCAATGGGAAGCGTCGGCTTCGTGAATTGGTACATTACTTATTTTTGCAGAGAATCTGATAATGTCATTACGTGGAGGGTACTAGCAAAGAGAGATTAGACAGAGAAAGATCCATATAATCCATGAAATAGGCTGACACTATCGAGTGTCTGCAACACTGATATGGAGTTAATGATCCCCTTAACATAAACACATAATTACATACAAATACACTGCATATTCACTGGATCCGTTGAAGAGGTGTAACCAATCAAATAAAATTGAGTTCTTTTATTACTATTGAAGTGTGGTTTTGAGAAATAAATGATGATTATAATTTGTAACTTCTACACAAAAAATGAAAAAGTCATCTTCCATGAACCTTCAATTTCTCTTGGTAGTGTTGTGCATGTAGCTCAAAACCTATGCATATTGCATCTATTAAATAAGATAAAAAAAAAAAATTAAAAAGGTACTCGTGATGACATTTTTCCGAAGTTAGCCTTAGGCCATTGCAGACTTATTGCATGCAAGATGCTCTTACAACGAAAATAATACAATCTCTTGATAAGAAAAGCATCTTGGCCAACGCTGGTGGTGGCCATATAGTACAACAGAAGAAAGCATGAGTGGACTCTATTATTGTCCAACTTTATTAAAGCTGATTGTTAGAGGGCTCGTGAAGTGACTGAGATTGGAGTGCATTTTTCTGAATCGAAATTTGGACTCTGGCTGCTGCAGATTTGCTAGAGCCAAGCATTGCCCTCGTAATTTTTAGCTGGCAGGACCCGAAGTCAATTTCAGTACAAAAGAAATGGCGGAGTGGGCCCTCTTGTTTTCAATCAAGCGTGATCACATGGAGGCATTTGTTCTTTTGGAAATTCTGTAGATGTTCCGTAAAGATGATAGGACGATACGCTGAAATACGTATACGAATACATCGGAGAAATACAACTTAAAAAAGATATAACTAGAACCAAGTTATTCATTTATTAGGATATTCAAGCAATTGACATGTATATGGTTCTCGGTTTTTTTTTTTCCCTTATTTACAAACACACACGTATATTATCTCCTACAGTTGTATTAGTGGTTAACAATCACGTATCTAGATATGATGAATTTTGCACTTCAATCTTGGCTTCTCCTACTTAGAACAACTTTAGAGGCGACGCCTGTCTTCTGGTAGATGAAGCCTTACATGATACATGTAAGTGCAAGCAGCTTGCATGCATCAACAAAAGTACGAAACGAAGCCGAGGTTCGTGGAGTCCATGCAAAAAAATACCGGTAAGGTAAGAGTTGCCAAGCTTCTGATGAAAGATAACATCACATTGACCAAAGATCACGGGATGCTCGATAACAGTGTTGGGATTTTCACAAATGTGAGAGGGAAGTTACGACCAAATATAATATCGTATACGGCTATTCACATGTTAAGTCGAAGCTAGACAGGACAATGTTTAGAGAGAGAGAGAGAGAGGATGGTACGGTGGAGTTGGGTCCCTCGGCGTGAGGTTGAAAAAAGCAAGAAGCTTCAATAATTGCGACATGATTCACAGTCCGTAAAGTCATACAGCCCGTATGCATCATGAGGTTGGCATAACACGAAGCTTCCATAATTGCAACATGATCCATGATGGCCAAAAAGCAACTTAACTCCATCCCGGTTAAACTCTTACCCTCACTTTGTTTTGTCTTCTTCCCTCCTCCTCATCATGATGTTGGAGAGGGAGAGAGAGAGAGAGAGAGAGAGAGAGAGAGAGAGCAGTAGCATAAGAGAACGATTGTGGACGGGTGTGGTCGGCACTTTCGGGGAAGGAGAGAGACGCAAGTATTTGGAGTTTGTAGAGAATCAGAAAGAGGGTCATTAAATTGTTAACGAGACGTAGTCAATCACTGCAATCATCCGGTTTTTTTTCAAAACTATTAAAGTGAGGTTTTCAGAAATAAGCGATGAGTATAATTAATAATTTCTATAAAAATAAAAAGTCTTTTCTGACCTTCAATTTCTCTCTATGGAGTTGCATATGCAGCTCAAAGCCTAGGCATTTTCACAGGATTAATAAATTGGTGTCTCTTAGGTATTAATGGAGTGCCTATGACTCTCTGAGCATCCAACGAACCTCCATCAAATGCGGCAGTCCCTCCATTTAATACACATCGAATAATTATTGAAGACAAACAATTTTTATTGTAACACCTATGATAAATTTACCGTTTATATTGCATTCTTTTGAAAATGGGCAAGTTGCCACACTTGATTTTTTTTTTTATCTCAATTTCTATTTGAAGTTGATTTTGGTAGCTTAACGGTCTAAACTTGGGAGCTGAGCCTCCCTTCCCTTTTTTCCCCTTTAATTCTAGGGAAGGTTTGGTGAGCATTTATTCTATACTATAAACTATTAATTATTTTAATTCTAACCTTTATCTCACATTATACATGTTTTTTCATGTGAAAATAGAATTAAGAAGTTGGGAATGAGAAACTACTTCCATTAAAGTTTATATATTACAATGATGAGCCATGATTAATTGTAATCCAGTTATAAAAATTTTGGGTCACCAGCTTAGAATTTGTGGTTGATAGTTGAGGTATGATCAGCTTAAATATTAAGATTGATGGGGAAACTGAGCGTGACTCTCGTGGATCTTATCTTCATTATGTTTTGTGAAATGAATTGGGCACTATTAGAGATGCAATACCTATCTTCGGACGATTGTAGGGAGCTCAACATTTTCCTGTATTTTTCACGTGTCAATTGTAGTACAGAGCATCTAAGTAAAAGAAAGATGGGAAAATTCGATGGAGTTGGGTCCCCTAGTGATTGATTGATAGCCTTCACGCGCGTCGTACTGCCCATGCGCACCGCTAGATTGGCAAAACACGAAGCTTTAATAATTGCCTAGGGACCGATGATGGCCAACCAGCAACGTAATCTCCATGCTGGTTAACTCTTTACAACGCTATGTCCAATCTTCCTCCTCTGCGTTTTAGAGAGAGAGAGAGTGTGTGTGTGGGAGAGCACGGGTCCCAACTGGCATGGCCTATTGGCCATCCTAACTAGAAAAAAGTGTTGCCGACAGCTTCATAGATATTCAACCCATCTCATTCCAACGTCAAATCACATTTTCCATCACGCATTCACCTTATGTCCATCCTTCACTATCATTTTGTCTTTCACCGAAGGTATCGCCGACAGCTTCGCAGATAATTTCGGAACCTCAGCCCATCAATTCGGACATCTGTAAAATTTCTCACCTCGCAATCACTCTGTGTCCTTTCATCCTTCACCGAAAATTGTTGGGGACAGCTTCGTTGACGTTTTAGGAGCCTCAACCAATATTTATTCAGACATCTCTTTACAATTCCCATCTCCCAATTCAATCCGTGTCCTCACTGTCTTCTATCCTCCACCATAATTCAGACATCTGTCCCCTGTCGCATCTCCAAATGACCAAGAGTCCAGAAAATGCAACATGTAATGGGCCCACTGAGCTCGTCATTTGAGGAAAAGAAAGAGCTCCATTTTGCGTTTCCCGCTATTTTCTCTCCACTTTCCCAAGGAAAATATCTTGCGGGCCCCCACAGGAAAATCTTTCTCCACCATTCTCTCCGTACTCCTTGAATCTTTTATTTTCCTCACTTCCTTTCACCCAATTCCTGAAACCCGCTTCATTCTACGGAATGGCTTCATGCGATTCTTTACATACGGGTCTTGCTCTCAAAAGAAAAATCCAGGTAGCAAACTTTTGGAGTGGCTCCTCGTCCGTAAACATCTTTCGTTTGATGGAAACTCAAAATGTAAGACTTCTCCCACAAGTATCGATATCCTCATTAATAATAATAATAGTATGTATTGCATTAGTAGATGTTACTCAACAAAATGTCAATAATATCATCAAGCTTCTCAACTCAGATTATGTTTTGCGCTCTACAAAAAAAAATGAAGTAAAGATGAGATGTAGGTGGTTTACACAAAGAAAAAGAGTGGATGAACAAGGCGACGTATTTATCCTTAGCAATGGTGCATGCAAATGTTTTACATAGGAGATGGAGGTTCTTTTCATTTCATTCGTTGATCAACATCTTGTAATTTTTTATCTTATATTATCTGTTTTTCTATATAGAAATTGAATATCATGGCTACATATGGAATATATACCTTTTTAACTAGAAATTTACTTAGGTCCATAGAATAACAAATCCTACTATGAGACTAAAATAACTTTACATGCATGATGATTATTTGATTATATAGGGTTATTTAAAATTTTTGGTCATATTTATAAATATGTTTTCTTGTCGTTTAAAGCAGTTTTTGTTTTGGGTGATCAATCCAATGTGTTTTCTTTTTTTTTTTTGGTTAGGATGATTGACTGAATTAAGAGGTTGGCTTCTTTAGAATATTTTTCGCTCTTATTCATAAAACAATTTGTACGAATTTGGGACCAAACGTATAATCATATATGGCTTTGCACATATTAAGTCGAAGCTAGTAGGGACAACATTTAGATAGAGAGAGAGAGAGAGAGAGCATAGTACGGTGGAGTGGGGTCCCTCGGCATGGGGTTTAAAAAGCATGAAGCTTTAATAATTGCGACACGATCCACGATGTATAAAGTCATAAAGTCATACTGTTCATATGCATCATGAGGTTAACATGACACCCCGGCTAAATTCTTAACATCACTTTGCTTTGTCCTCCTCTGTTCGAGAGAGAGAGAGAGAGGATAGTACGGTGGAGTGGGGTCCCTCGACGTGGGGTTCAAAAAGCATGAACTTTAATAATTGCAACACGATCCACAGTATATAAAGTTATAGTGTCCCATCTGCATCACGAGGTTGACATGACACCCCAGTTAAATTCTTAACATAACTTTGCTTTGTCCTCCTCCGTTTTTTTTTTTTTTTTTTGGTCAGTGATAGAGAGAGAAGATAGTATGGTGGAGTGGGGTCCCTCGGCGTGGGGCTCAAAAAGCATGAAGCTTTTATAATTGCAACACGATCCACAATGTATAAAGTTATACTATCCATCCGCATCATGAGGTTGACATGACACCCCTGGTTAAATTCTTAACATCACTTTGCTTTGTCCTCCTCTGTTTTAGAGAGAGAGAGAGAGAGAGAGAGAGAGCAAGAGCAGGAGCATTAGGGAGCAATGATCGTGGAGGTGTGTGGTCGGTACATATTAGGGAAGGAGAGAGATTCCCAAGGATTTGGATTTTACAGAGAATCGGAAAGGGGGTCCTTAAATTGTTAACGAGGTATAATAAATCAATGGAATCGGGTTTTCTTTAAAACTATTAAAGTGAGGTCCGGAGAAATAAATGATGAGTATAATTAGCAATTTCCAGAAAAATGAAAAATGAAAAATGAAAAGGCAACTTTCATTGACCTTCAATTTCTCTCAATGGAGTTGTGTATGTAGCTCAAAGACTGTTTATGTTCATAGGATTAATAGATTAGTGTCTCTTAGATATTAATAGAGTGCCCAGGTCTCTTTGAGCAACCTACGAATCTCCATCAAATGCGGCAATCCATCCATTTCATATATATTGGATAATTACTGAAGACAAACAGTTTTTATTAATATATCTATAATAAATTTACCTTTTATATTATGTTTTTTTGAAAATGGGCAAGTTGCCACACTCAATTTTATCTCAATTTCCATTTAAACTTGAGAGCTGAGCCCCCATTCCTTGCGACTGTTACTTGAGTGTTATAATTTTTTATCAATTAATTGAGTGCCATGACTTAAAGAAGAAATGTTCATTTGAGTGGCTTAACTTCTATAAAATTTTCTCATAAGTGTCACAACTTTCAATTAATTATTTAAATACTACAACTCCCACCACAAGTGTCATGATGCGTAGCACTTTTGAGGAACCTCTTCGAGAAAATTATAGCACTCAAGTGAATATTTTTTTAGAAGTTTTATAGTATTTAAGTGATCGGAATAAAAAAAAAGTTATGATACTCTTGTCGTCATACTTTTTTCAAAGTTAGCCTTATATAACTAGGGCATTACAGACTTTTACATGCCATGACAATACAATCACATAAGCACTTCTAGATGCGTTTGCGTGAAAATGATACAAACTTTCACAGAAGAAGAGGGGACAAGAAAAACATTTTTGTCAAAACCGGTGGTCTTCACATGGTACAACAGTAGAAAGCATTATCGCACTTAGCGGACTCAGTTATTGTCCGACTATATTAAAGCTGATGCTTAAAAGAGCTCATGAAGTGACTGAAATTGGAGCGCATCATCTTAATTGGATTCTGGACTTAATAGAGATTGGGGCCTTGCCGCTGCTGATAGCTTAGAGCTGAGCACGTATGAAATGATTAATAGACGGTGATAGTGGTAGACAGCCCGACAATTCTCGCATTCCACGAGCGGTGGCGTCCGAAGGCAATTTTAGTTAAAAAAGAAATGGTGGAGTGGGTTTTTTTAAAACCGTCAAATTGAGATTCTCATAAATAAATGATAATTATGCTCCTTAATTTTTATAAAATTAAATGAAAAGGCATCTTCCCTGATCCTTCAGTATTCCAATGGAGTTGTGTGTATAGCTCAATACTAGAGTAATCCTCAACAAGTACCCTCATCAAGTACGGCGGTCTTTTTTATCCCGCACTCATCAGTAATCACCAAAGACATACGCCTATACTCCCAAAGGTGGCCCTAGGTAAATGCACAAATATGGTGATTCAGTCACAATTACCATTTGAGCAACCTCTTAGATTTAAAAGATATGTGCCGCTTAGTTTTCTTGGAAGAAAGCTGACCTAATGTAAAGTGAAAACACTTTATTTTTCCTAATAAAAAAATTCTTGATTTTGTAAATGATATCTATCATTGTGCTCACACTTTTATATCATATTCTTTTGAAATATTTTAGTTGCCGCCCTTGATCTTTTAATCTCAATTTATATTCGAAGTCAATTTTGGCAGCTTAGGGTGCGCATGACAAAATTTCTGAAACAGAAATTGATTTCTTAATTTCTATTTTATAAACTGAAAAGTAAAAATTTTAGCTTCTGATTTATTCTTCAAATCTATTTCTAGAATAGAAATCTGTTTCAGAAATAGAGAAATCAAATTGCGTTACCAAACGGATTTCTATTTCAAACCTGTTCCGGGGAATAGAGAAACAGAGAAATCAAGAAACAGAAATTTTATCATGGGCAACCTTAGGCTGTGCATGACAAAATTTCTGAAACAGAAATTGATTTTTGGCCAGAAATCAATTTCTTAATTTCTATTCCCCGGACAAGTTTTTTAGCAAAGAAACCCGTTTGATAACAACTCAAAATTTCTATTTCTGAAACAAAAATCCGTTTGATAACAAAACAAAATTTCTATTTCTAGGAATAGAAATTGATTAGATAACAACATAGGAAATCATCAAATACAAAATAATAATTGAAATAATACTAAAACAACATAGAAAATCCTCAAATACAAAATAATAGTCGAAATAATGCTAATATATTACAAAAGTTGAAAATACAATTTCATGGAATTTCCGGCATATTATTTTCGTTTGCCATTTTATTAGCAATTGTTTTCCTAAGCATATTTATTTGGTTTCCCTCCTCGGTCAATGTATCATTTGCAAGCTCATCCTACGTAGGTTCAGATAAGTACTACGGAAGCATGAATATAGGTGCCATCAATGGCGCCTATACAACCTTGTCATTTTATTAACAACTAGTATTATACAAGATTATCAACAAAATAAAATTAATTGTGTAAAGGAATATATGAGAATTCTACCTTAAAGTAACGTTTATAGTTAGGAACCAATCGAGGGAATGTTGGTTTATTTTGATTCTCGAATTGAATCAATCTAGTTCCTCATCCCTAATTTTTTTATTGTTGCTCAATGAACCTTTAATGGCCATTGCATAGCAAAGAGAGAGATTCTCTTGAATCTTTTGCCTTCGAATTAAAATTCAAGATTGTGTAACAATCTAATTATTTTGATTTTGCAAGAATTTTGAATCCGTAAAAAAATAAGGTGAAATTTCTATGCACATTTTTTATTCATTTATTATGTAAGAACTTTTTCTTCAACTGGCCATACACGTGTCTTTTCTAGGAGGAAAGAGCTCCATTGTTTTTAAGTAAGCATTTTGGTCGTTTTTTAAAATTGGGGACCCAATCGATTGCCTTTCATCCTAAAGAGGAAGTTATCAAAAAAAAAAAAAGAAATTGAAAAAAAAAGAAAAAAAAACACGAGCAAAATAAGAAAAAGAAAATTAGCAATAATTTGTGAAGTTGTGGTTATGAGTAAATTAAGTTAGCAAGAAAGTGTAATGTTCTTTTATATGGTTTGATTTCACTTTCTGATTTCTATTTCAGAAACTGAGAAGTTAAAAATTTCAACTTTTGATTTCTTCAATTTCTCTATTTCTAAAATAGAAATATGTTTCAGAAATAGAGAAATCAAATTGCGTTACCAAACGGATTTCTGTTCCAAACCTGTTCCGGGGAACAGAGAAATAGAGAAATCGAGAAACAGAAATTTTATCATGCGCGCCATTAATGTTTCAAATTTGGAAGCTGAGTCCCACTTATTTTCTTTTCTTTTAACTCATGGGAAGGTTTGGAGAATATTTCTTCTACACGAGAAATTTTTCATTAAAATTTAGATTCAAATGATGACGCATGACCGATTAAAATCTAATTGTAAAAGTTATGGGTCACAAGCTTTGACAAATTTGGAGTTGATGGTCACGGCATAATTAGCTTAAATATTAAGATTTATACGGAAATTGAGTGCAATTGTCATGGATCTTATCTTTCCCTGAGAGGTGCAAGTTGGAGGAACATTTCTCACCCTGGCAGCACCATTCTAGTTTGTCGACATCGGAATTTCATGTTATCGCAATACCGCCACATATCTCAAACAAACTTGAAAACTTGTCACTCTTATTATTGAGGAATGCTCGGCACTTTCCTGTTTTGAAAAGCTTGGTGAAGTTGAGGACACTGTGTTACTAGATGCAAATGCCTCAAGGACACTTGATATGTCGCGCTACAATCTTTGGAGCTCTCTCAATTAGGAAAACTTGTTGAGATTCAAGGTTTGCAAGCATTGAGATCTTTGTTGCACCTGACAGTTTCCTACTGTGATTCAATTGAAACATTACCTAAGCTATGCCAGTTGAAGAAGCTTAGGTGTGTTGAACTGAGGGGTTGTACCAAGCTAAGAGCCCCATGGAAAGCCGCAATAACCTAGAGTATTTATAGTACTTCCAGACCAAAGGTTGTAAATCTCTCAAAATGTGCCACCCAAGTTGTCGAGATCGACCAAATGAGAGACAGATTAGATGTCTCTTTATGAAAATTGATTCCTTGTGAGGTACCTCATCAGTTTGATGGTTGATCTTAATTTGGACATTTCTAATCAAGCAAGTTTGAATTGTATTCACGGTATGAACGGGAAAGTATCAGAAGCACAAGTACAATATGTTTAATGTGTATGCAACTCAGTGGACTATCTATTCTTGGGATTAATATTTGACAACATGCTTGTCCTTGAATTTAATTTAGTGACTGATGATACGAAAATTAGGTAATGGTTCTTCGGTGGTAGTTGTTGTTGCTATTGTTGTCGTTGTTAATAATGAGGATAATTGCTCAAAAAGTCCTAAATCTATTATACGATGATTAGTTCAGTCATAAACTTTTTATTTATGTCGGTTTAGTCTAAATTTTTTTAACGATTTCTCAATGTAGTCATTTCAATCAATTTTGATAAAAAAATTAATAACGTAAATGTCCACTGTTCGACGTGATTAATTTTCTAATAATTTATTAATCTTTTAAATTTTCTATGCGTGGAACTAATGTCAAAATTAGGTGGGAAGAAAGATACTCTCCTATATCTAGGATGTTGAGCCTAATGATTTTAAGCTTCAAACTGAACTCTATAGAAATGACTTGACTGAGGATGAGATACAATTTGGTTCTGATGAACCGAAGCAGTGGAAAGTGGGCCCAATCAAGGTGGCGCATATAGTGTTTATTGCTATTGATTATCGAGCCGCAAGGTTTAAGCTTATTGCAATATGGCATCTTAGTTACCATATGTCGTTAGTTGAGTTCCCTAGTTTCCATAAATTTACGAATATTTAGTTGAGTGGATGTCCCCCTGTCTCGTAAAACAACAATCACAATTTATAGACAACTCTAGCTATGACAATTAAGTCAATAGCCGGCAACCTGTTGCCCCTTTTATGCAGCCTTCTAAGTCGATCCCCCGTTGTATCTTATCGAGCCCAAATTCAGTGTCATAATTTCTGCACAATCGTCATACCACACAAACAATTACAAATTTTCAATAATATTCATTCGTATGGTATGACATTCTATGTAGGAGTTATGAGAAATATGTGTTCAGTAACGGAGAGAACTTATAAACAAAAATAATCAGATTCTCTTAAGGACCGATAGAGCTCAATATGCCCGACTACAATACTCGAAGCATCATGCAAAATTGCACTGCACCGCGTGTATAGGAGATATTATTGCACATTGACTTTGCACAGCTTAAGTTCAAATACTATATTTTCTTGGAAGTGGTATTAAAATGTCATTTTTTAGTTCTTCATTTGACTTGTTTTGGCAATTCTTCTTGACTGACAGACGCGGATCAAATTGATCATTTGTGAGCTTCGGATTAAGCTGATGGTCCAACATAAGTTCATTACGAATCACCTGGTTGTACTGAATGATCAAGAAGAAGGCATAGTGAAAACTATTAGATGCCGAATCTAAAAGGGTACACTGTTGTAATATGTAGCATTGGGGGCAATGGCAAGATGATTTTGGTGGTGCTATTTTTAGCCAATTATATGCTAGCTTCTACTCTTACGCAACTTGAAGAGTGTAGTTGGCCATTGAATAGTGCATATCTTCATTCAAACACTTTCCAATTCTTATGCAACTTCTGATAGATATTAGCTGATATGAGAATATGACAAGTGATGTAATTTTTGTACAACAATTATTTGATTATCCAGATCTTTTTTGATTAATTGAGTATCATGACTTTTTAAGAAAATTGTTCACTTGAGTGACTTAATTTTAAAAAAATTTCACTTAAATGTCATAACTTTTAATTAATTATTTAAATTCTACAACTCCCACACCACAAGGGCCATGACATGTAGCACTTTGTGGGGAGTAGCCGGACAGAACTCGTATTTTTGCATTTCAATTGAAAAGAAGGAACTCATTTTTGCATTTCCCTCCATTTCCTTCCACTTTTCGGAGGAAAATATCTTTGCAACGTGACCCACGATGCATCGATACTGCCCATCCGCAGCATGAATGAGATTGACATAACATGAAGCTATAATAATTGTCAAGTGACCGACGATGGCCAAAAAGCAAACTTAACTACACCCCGGTTAATTCTCATCCTCATTTTGTTCTGTCTTCATCCTCCTGCGCGTTTTATAGAGAGAGAGAGAGAGAGAGAGAGAGAGAGAGAGAGAGAGAGAGAGAGGGCATCAGAGCAACGATGATGGACGTGATGATGGACGTGTCAGGGAGGGGAAGACACGTAAGGACTTGGAGTTTGGCAATGAGAAGCGTCGGCTTTGTGAATTGTTACGTTGCTTATTTTCTTGCTGAGAATTTGAAAGAGTGTCATTACGTGCAGGGTATTAGCCAAGAGAGATTGGATAGAGAGAGATCCATATAATCCATGAAATAGGCTGATATTATCGAGTGCATGCGATACTAATATGGAGTTAACAATCCCCTTAACATAAACACATTAATTACATACAAATACACTTCATATTCATTGGATCTGTTAACGAGATGCAATCAATCAAAAGAAATTAGGTTTTTTAGAACTACTAAAGTGTGGTTATGAGAAATAAATGATGATTATAATTAGTAACTTCTATACAAAAAATGAAAAAGGCATCTTCCATGAACCTTCAATTTCTCTTGATGGAGTGATGGAGTTGTGCATGTAGGTCAGAACTTATGCATATTCCATTAATTAAATTAGATTAAGAAATAAAAAAAGGAACTTGTGATGACATTTTTCCGAAGTTAGCCTTAGGCCATTGCAGACTTATTGCATGCAAGGTGCTTTTACAAGGAAAATAATACAAGCTCTTGATAAGAAAAGCATGTCGGCCAACGCTGGTGGTGACCATATAGTACAACAGCAGAAAGCATTATTGGACTGAGTGGACTCTATTATTGTCCAACTTTATTAAAGCTGATGCTTAAAGGGCTCGTGAAGTGACTGGGATTGGAGTGCATTTTTCTGAATCGAAATTTGGACTTTAGCTGCTGCTGATTTGCTAGAGCCCAGCATTGCTCTCGTAATTTTTAGCAAGCAGGGCCAGAAGTCAATTTCAGTACAAAAGAAATGGTGGAGTGGGCCCTCTTGTTTTCAATCAAGCGTGATCACGTGGCGGCATTTGTTCTTTGGGAAATTCTGTAGCTGTTGCGTAAAGATGATAGGACGATACGCTGAAATACGAATACAAATGCATCAGAGAAATACAACTTTAAAAAGATATAACTACAATCAAGTTATTCATTTATTAGGAGATTCAAACAATTGACATATAGTTCTCAGTTTTTTTTTATATTCACAAACGCACATATATTATCATTTATGGTTGTATTAGTGGCTAACGATCACGTGTTTAGATATGATGGATTTTGCACTTCAATCTCGGCTTCTCCTCCTTAGAACAACTTTAGAGGCGACGCTTGTCTTCTGATAGATGAAGCCTTACACGATACATGTAAGCGCAAGCAGCTTGCATGCATCAACAAAAGTATGAAATGAAGCCAAGGTTCGGAGTGCAAAATAACACTGGTGAGGTAAGAGTTGCCGAGCTTCTGATGAAACATAACATCACATTGACCAAAGACCACGGGATCCTCAATAAGAAGTACTAGGATTTTCACAAATGTGAGGGAAGTTGAAGATGTATATATGATGATTGCCGGGCCGTCCTTCATTTTAGTTTGCGCAAATGGGTGTCTCTTCAGTCTCAGCTTCTGTTTCTGATTTTCCTCGGTGTCGATCTGGTGGGCAAAGACAGTATATTTAAGACAACAAGATACAGGACGTTTAATGACATTTTCGTGGTAGCAAAGTTCTTGACAACATGTACGTCTTCAGGTGCGGTAAATCCTCTGCACCCTCAGCATCATCAATCCTTCCCTCCACGTCTTCCTCTTCACCCATACCTCTTAAGGAACCCATCCGCGTCGATGTGGCGGGCCAACACAATTCGAGACGATGAGATAATTAGTCCTCCCTTAATTCTGGTTTTTGCGCAATATCGTTAAGACATTTAAGACTTCTTTGTAGAGAGCTCTAGGTATGATAATAAGTCAATAGCCGAACAACTTATTGCATGTTTCTATCCAGCCTCCTAAGGTCACCCAAGGTTGAGCCCAAATTCGGTGTCGTAATTTCTGCACAAGTGTCATACCACACAAACAATTACAAAATTTCAATAATAGTAGTTCGTATGGTATGACAACTTATGTGATAGTTACGAGAAATTTGTGTTCAATAATCGAAAACACTTGCAAAGAAAATTTTCAGACAATGAAGAAAATCAAATTCCCCTAAGGGTGGGTAGAGTTTAATATACCCAACCCCAATACTCAAAGCATTGTGGAAAATTGCACATCGACTTTCCCCAATTCAAGTCAAGTTGTATTAAAATGTTATTTTTTAGTTGTTCATTTGACTTTTTTTTTTTGGCCAATTCTTCTCGACTGACACGGGAAGCTCATCAAATTGATCGTTCGAGAGCTTCGGCTTAAGCTGAAAGTCAAACATAGGTTCATTATCAAGCATGGGGTCATATTGAGTGATCAAGAAGGCATAGTGAAGCTATTTAGATGCCGAATTTGAAGGAGCATGTTTTGTTGTAATAGACGGGATCGATGGCAGTAGCAAGATGACTTTGCCGGTGTTATCTTTGGCCAGTTATCTATGCTAGCTTCAACTCTTATATAACTTGAAGAGTGTGGTTGGCCATTGAAGAGTGTATCTTGATTCAAACACTTTTCAATTTTTATGCAACTTCTAATAGGAGTTAGTTGGGATAACAATACCGCAAATGACATAACTTTCATATTGCGATTACTTGAATCTCATAATCTTTTTCGATTATTTGAATGTCATAACTTCTAAAAAAAAATTGTATATTTGAGGGCCTTGACTTCTAAAAATCATTCACTAGAGTATTATAACTTTTAATCGATCATTTGTATACTATAACCCTTTTAAAAAAATGTTCACCACAAGTGCCATGATACGTCAAATTTTTAGCACTCATGGCGAATGTCTTTGAAAATGTCATGACATTTAAGTGAATATTTTTTTAAAAGTCATGGTATTCAAGTAATCGAAAAAAAAGAAAGATAATACTCGAGTTATCAAAAAATTATAGTATTCAAGTGATCATTGTACAAAAATCAAGATATTTATGATCGGCATTTCTCCTACTAAGGGCATCGCAGGCTTATTACATGCAAGATGCTTTTATAAGGAAAATAATAGAAAGTTTGGGTAAAAGCAATTTGATCAAAACAGGTGGTCTCTACATTGTACGACGGTAGAAAGCATTATTGCACTTAGCGGACTTTATTATTGTGCAACCTTATTAAAGCTGATACATAGAAGAGCTCGTGAAGTGACTGGGATTGGAGTGCATCATCTGAGATCGTTGGACCACTGCTGATTTCTGTAGCTGAGCGAGCGTGTATGAAACGATTGCTGGATGATGATAGTAGTAGACAGCTCGGTAGCTCTCGCATCGTCGCCGTGCAAGAGAAATTGTGGAGTGGGGCCCACTTGTTTTTAATCAGCGTCCTTGAGGTCAAGCATAGACAAATTGAGGCTTTTCTTCTTTTGGAGATTTTGCAGATCTTGCGTAACATATGACGTGGGAACTACAATGTAGTAAAGTCACATATATTAATGCTTCGTGCCGATGTTTCTGACCACCATTGCATCTTTCGAAATGATTTCCTCCCTCGCTCTGTATTTCGAGATACGCCTACTGCTAGAAGCCCTCTCTTTCGTCTAATCCTCTTTTGCCTGTTCTTCTTGTTGGAACCGCTGTGTGTTCATCATATCAAATCTTTTCTCTTCTTCAGTCATTTCGTTTCTGGGCATCAGTTCTGCCTTCCTCAGCATATATAGATTCTTAACTTTCATTTCTCCACGAAGAAGGGAGAAAACCAGAAAGAATTCAAAAAGTGGGAAAATGGTGGATATTGTTGTGTCCGTAGCTGCCAAAGTTGCAGAGTACCTGGTGGCTCCGATTGGTCGTCGATGCGGCTACGTGATATTCTCCGACAGCCACGTTCGCCAACTTAACGGTGAGCTTAAGAAGCTGGATCAAGAGAAGGAAAGTGTGCAGCATATCGTCAACCAGCATCGAAACAACATGAAGGGGATCGAAGCCAAGATCGAGCAATGGATGACAGAAGCGGAGACCGTCGCCAACAAGGCGGACGAGCTGCTGAAAAATGATGGAACAGCCCAGGAAACTTGCTTCCATGGGCGGCTTCCCAACCCGAAGGCGCGTTATCGTCTCGGCAAAAGGATGAGCAAGACGGCCAAGGAGATCGAGGCACTCATTGAAACGTGTCATCAATTTCAGACGTATGCCTTCGAGAATCCTCCGCAAGCGCATGTTGGTGGTGCTTCCGACGTAAATGCGTCGGCCGTCGATGGGGGCGACACTATCACCGGTTCGCGAGCTTCCATCTTTCAGGACATAATGAAAGCTCTGGATGATGAGAATCTAAAAGTGATTGGGGTCTACGGGCTTAGCGGCGTGGGGAAGACTACGCTGTTGAAGAAAGTCGAGAAGAAACTCAGGAAAGAGGAGAGACCGTTCCGCATGATCGTCAACGCAGAAGTTTCGCAGACTCTGGATTTGAATAATATCCAAGGCCAGATTGCTGACGTCTTGAATCTGAATCTGAAGGACAAGGAAACCCAACAGGGAAGAAAACATGCTCTGTCCGAGAGATTGAAGCGTGATCCGAATGAGACGTTTCTCATAATACTTGACAACCTGTGGGGAAAACTTGATTTGGAGGCGGTTGGAATTCCTTGGGAAGACATGAGCAGCAAATGCAAGCTGCTGCTCACGTCAAGATCTAAAGGTGTGCTGGAGATAGAGATGGGTGCCAATCCAATATTCCATCTTCAAGGTTTAACGGACGGCGAAGCTTCTAGACTATTTGAAAAGGAGGTCGGCGACAGGCTCAAAGACGATGAGAAATTGAAATCAATAGCGGATCAAGTGGTCAAGAAGCTCGCAGGTTTGCCTCTTTTGATTATCTCTGTTGCAAGCACTTTGAAATCTAGTGATGAGTCCGCATGGAGAAATGCGCTGATAGAAATAGATGATTTAAATAAAGAAAAAAAAGAAACGATAGTGAGGTTGAGTTATGACCATTTGAAGAGTGAGGACGCGAAACACTTATTCGTGCTCTGTGGTCTTATAGGTGGGACCATTCCAGTCGATCTTCTGTTTGTACTAGCCATGGGGTTGGGCTTGTTTGAAAGATTTAATAAGACGGTACTAGGTTCAAGGGATAGATTGAATAATATGCTCAATGAACTACGTTCTGCTTGTTTGTTGTTGGATGGTGGCAATGACAAGGACAATGTGATCATACATGATCTTTACAGCGAGGTGGTCGTTTCGAATGCATTTAGTGTTCATGATTCCTTAAAAATTAACAATAATTATGGCTCATGGCCAAAGGAAAAGCTTCAGAACTGTTGGGCATGCCTGGTGAATGTTGGCAGTGATAGGCTTGTTGAACTATTGCTGCGTCAGTTATCCCACATGGAGATACTTATGTTGTCGGACCGAAGATATATGGGAAATTGCCGTAGAGTGGATTTCAGTTGCATAAAGGAGCTCCGAGCCCTCTATCTTTGCTCCATGCGGCATATCACTAGTTTACCTTCCTCGATGGAAATCCTTGGGAATCTCCGGTCATTAAGCATAAGTTGCCATGTGAAGGATGTGGCAAATATTGGCAAGCTCAAAGGATTGCAGATTCTCAGCCTTGCCAGGTCTACAATTTCTAGGCTGCCCGAAGAAATCGGGAAACTAACAAATTTGAGATCATTGGATCTGAACCACTGCTACTCGCTTAAGATAATCGAGCCTGGAGCCCTAAAATGCTTAATCAACTTGGAAGAGTTGCATATGAAGAGAAGTTTTGATCAGTGGATAGGCAAGCAGGAAATACCATTGGAATCGTGTGGTGCTAGGCTTGTCGAGTTGAAGAACTTGACAAAGCTAGCATCTCTGGAAATATCGATTCTTCGTCCCATCATACTCTTGGAGGATGATGACCTACCATTTGAGAACCTGGACAAATTTTGGATCAACATAGGAAATATTGGGGGGAGGGAATATGAATGTTTGACAACCATGAAGCTCAATTTGGAAGGGTGCGATAGTATTCTTTCAAGAAAATGGGTTAAGAAAAATCTGCAAAAGACTCAATACTTATATTTAAGCAAGTTAAGTGATTTCAAAGAGAGCCCTCGCGAATTTTGCACGCAAGGATTCCGAGAAGTGAAGTATCTCGACATTAAAGATAGCCCCTCATTCAAGTACATTGCCTATTCATCCAATGGCCTCCCTCTCACTGCTTTTGGGAAGTTAGAGTCTTTTTCCCTTGATAATCTTATTAATTTGGAGAAGATATGCCATGGCCCTATCGAACCAAATTGCTTCAGCAAATTGAAAACTGTGAGTGTTAGACAGTGCAACCGATTGAAATACTTGTGGTGTCTTTTAGATATGCAAAGACTTGTACAGTTGGAAGAGATTGATGTGTTGAATTGTGACTCAATGCAATCCATTGTCACACATGACGCAGGAGTAGGTGTAGTTTCTACTAATAACAGAGTTGAGTTGCCTACTATACGCTGTTTGCGATTGTTTGGGTTGCCAAATATGACGAGCTTTTGCACTAAAGCTGAAATCACATCAGAGGATACTCCAATACAGGTATTTTTCCCCCATTCCCCCCCCCCCCCCCCTTGTCAATTTGTCTTGTTAGGATGAGATGATACTAGCGTTCACTCAACGTCGGTACATATTGCATTTAACTTTGACTATTTGTACAATTTGATTCACGTTTTGATTTACAAATAAAAAAAATCCCCTCAAATAGAACACGGACCATATTATAGTTAAATAGAAGCCTCTTTCCAGGACTGATTTTTTTAAAAAAAATAAAAATCAAATTTCAACATTGGATAATTACACTGCTAACTTGGGTTTCTACTGTGTCTAATTTATTACTTATTTAACATTTTTAATGAGATGAAAAATTAGTGTGCTGAACGAATGAAAGCGAGAATGAATCTTGAATGAATAAATAAAATTCAATAATTTGAAAATGAAGAAGGGGACATACGGAGATTCAATAAGTGGATGGCGAGCAAAAAGCCACGTAACAAAGAAAGTCCCAATAATTCACCTCCCGCCTAACTTGCAATTTGCAACTAATTCCGACACGCCATGCCAAGTTGCCAACGTCACCGTGTCAACATCACTGTGCAGTTGAGCATTGACAGCATGATAGTAGTGAGGATTTCCTCGCTTTTCACAGAAGAGAAATTCATTTTTTTTTTAAATTTCAGCCCGAGAGTTCCACTTATTTTCTCATGAATGTAGCTTTACTTGTAACAGACTCACCTTTAATGAGCTTCATTATGGTGCCACATCAGGTTTCATTGCCTCACTTGGAAATCCTGACGATGGTTGGACTCCTTGGCCCAGAAGAGACACTCTACAGTGAACGTTCATTAAATTACAGCAATCTAAGAGTGCTAACTATAAGGGAGTCTAAATCCTGGTCAAAGAGTATTCTGAAATTAGATTGGATATTGAAGCTGCCGAATTTGGAATCGATGAATATTGAAGTCTCTCTAGCAGCAGAAGTAGTTTTCGACCTAGAGGAGCTCGAAGTCATCGAAGATGTCGAGATTCTCTCTCGGCTAACTAATTTGACATTAAAAAGGTTACCAAACCTGCAGTGCGTGTGTAAACAGGATGTAAAATTACAAGGAATATCGATACTTCGAAACCTGAGGGACCTCTATATCTATGAAACAGGCCTATCATTTCTCTTTTCGGTGTCTGTGGCTAAATGTTTAGGAGAAATTAGAACCATTACAGTGTCAGACTGTCCAAATATGAAGGCGGTGATCGTGGATGAAGGAAGAAATGAAGGGACATATGATATTATAGAGTTCCCACTATTGGAGCAACTACGTATAATCCAATGTCCCATGGAGAAATTCTTCCCATATCCTCATGGAAAGCAAGAGCCAATAACCACTACTTCAGATTCACAAGATGCTAACTCCAATTCCTTCTTTGATCCAAAGGTACAAATCCCTTCTCTTGAGATTATATCCATAATAGCCATAGGCACACACTTTGTTGGGGGTTATAAAAAAATCTCTTTGAAGAATTGTATTTGGTTTTATTAGTTAGAATGAGTTCATTATTTAAAATTTACATTTGTCATAGTAAGGCCATTAGTCAAAATTCATTCTTCCATCGCATCAAATAGATTGTTAAGATTAAGCCAAATTGTTAGTTGATTCATAGCTATGATCTAACGTATAACTCTCATGAGTAGGTTAGTTTACCAAGCTTGGAATTTTTATGACTTGATTCAATAGGATACTTCAAAAGGACATGGCAAGATGAACTTCCCATAAGTTCTTTATGTGAATTAGCCACCCTCATCCTTGAAAATTGCTCTAAGCTGCTCAATGTCTTCCCTTTGATGATCATAGGGAGATTGCACAATCTAAAAGAACTCAGAGTTTCAAACTCTCTCCCCTTGGAATTGTTGTTTGACTGTAGCTCCTTTCATATTATCATGTTTTAGAACAAACAATATAGTAAATTTGTCCTACTTATCCTTCTTACATTATTCTCGTGCAGGTCACATTTCCCAATATAAGAAGTCTAGAAGTTGAAGGCCTTCAATGCAAAGAGCTATGGAACAATCAAATTCCCAACCATTCCTTTTGGAAATTAAAATCTCTTGAATTGAAGGACTGTGACAACCTCCAACGTCTTGCCCCGTCCTATATGTGGAAGACGTTGCACTGCTCTCTCTGAATCCTAGAAGTGATTTCATGCCGTTCGATCGAGATCATATATGAAGGTGATGGGAAAGATACTGAGTGTGGTGAATTGAGGAAGCTGGTTTTGCGTGATCTCGGAAATTTGAGGCGCATTTGGCAGTCCGATGGTGTCCCAAATGTCCCATTCCCAAACTTGAGAGAAGTAGAGATTGTGAGGTGCTCCCGTTTGGAAATACTTTTCCCTACCTTCACCATGAAATTTCTCGGGCAAATCAAAGAGCTGGTGGTGGAGTCGTGTGAAAATATGGAACTAATTGCTGGCCATGAAAAAGGGGAAGAAGCGACCCACACGACAATCACCTTCTCCAAATTAATTGCTCTTGGACTTTTCAAGTTGCCGAAATTCAAGGGCATCTTACCTGAGAGATACTCTCTGAAACTACTGGAGGCTTTCCCATCGTTGCAAGTCTTTAGTATGGAAAAATGTGGAGCAGAGCAGAACCTACACCGTTTAAGCAGGCATAGGTACCGGATTGTAAAGAATTTGCGCCGTTTAAGCTGGCGTGGGTACACCGACCAGAAAAAAAAGAAAAAAACAAAGAAAAAACAAAAAGCTGGCGTAGGTACCAGATTGTAAAGAATTTGCGTCGTGTCAGGTAATGCACAATTCTCAGTGGGACCCACACGCACTCTACATCACGTGGCTCTCTTCCTTACTCTCTACATCTAATGGTCTGTTCATTCCCTTTTATGCTAATCAAATTCTCTCTGGCCCTCTGTTATTCCGATTCCTCTGATCTTCATTGTTTTCTCTGTCGCCCTCCATCCACCAACAGCCACCGCCGAACGCAGAGCATTGATCGAAGGTACTCGAGTGATTGTTGAGCATCCGCAGATTACTCTCTCGGTGATTTCAATTGAGTCCTTTCCTCCCGCTTCGTTGCTGATCGTCACCGCTTCCCGATCGCCGCCAACAGTTCCGCCAAGCCGAGAAGAAGGTATGTGGTGCCGAAGTGCTCGAACTTTGGTCATGACTGCCTGCTTCGATGATTCCATTCCTTGACGATGCTTCTATTATGTCCTTACTCATGCCCGATGACCATCGCTATAGCTAATCATTCTTCATTCACCTAAACCACATGTGTTTTGTTTTCCATCACTATTACTAGTGTATGTGTGCAAATCGATTGTGATTGAGTTTGTATTAATGATTTGAACTGGTGTTCCTCCGCCGAAATATATACCACCTGTTTGATGAAATTCTTGAACTAAGTCTGTGTGTATTTTGATTTAGTTCTTGACCGAGAATTCCCTTCGTTACTAGATTGGTAATCTATTCTGGTCATAAATGCATATTTGAGTTCTCTCTCTTCATAAATAGTCATAGGTATTCAATTTCGAGCTTGTTTTGAATCTGTTGGAACCTTGTCAATGCATGCTGATTCACGACTGTTGCAGCCTTGACTTGATGTCGATTGATCCTTGATTTTATGCCATTGTGCTCAAGTAAGCATGTGCTGTGACATAAGATTGTGTCATGGTGAATTTCATGTTTGCTTGGGAAAGAAATTATGGCATGAATGAATGAAATTCTACTGGAAATCGATCTGTGGATGCTGACTCTATCTTGATATCCCTGATTTGGTGTGCTTTTGATTCCAGCTTGAGGCTAGTTCAGTTATGGATCATATATGTTCATGCTAGGAGAAAGTATTATGGTGAATCTCATGCCAATTTTGCAAGAATTATAGTCATATGGCTTGTAGGAAGATATGGCTTCAATTTCATGTCTATTAGTCATCAAACAATCACGATTTGCGGTCATGTATGCTCTGTTACAATTCTGAACATGTGCTGGAATTTTTGGAATGAGCATGAATCACCTGGATTTTGTCTTTGGTTTGGTTGCCTTTTTGATTGCCCGTGGACAAATGATATCGCATGTGCATGATTAAATTGATGAGATGTGTGCTTGATATTGCCATGAGAGTCTTGGCCTCATAGCTGATTTAGAGGACTCTGGTGTTAATTGAAGTTTAATTGCATGATTCTTGCGATTCCTCTACTAGTACACATATTCTAAAGGTGATATGGTAGACTAAGCCAGATCCGAGGAAATCTCTCAACAAAGCTGGTCATTGAGGCCCCTCGAAATATTGCATGTACGACACTTGCCAACAAAGTATGTCTTCTCTCCCTCTCCTTCGACGCTCACCATTCAAGGCTTATTTATAAGAGCTATTGCTTAAATCTAATTGATCCTTCAAGTGTGTGTTTGTGCCAACATACTGTACACAACACCAATTGCAACCTACTCATTCATGATGTCCTTTCCTTCCTTCGAGTGCTCACTAGCCACTACTGTTCAGAATAATGTTTCAAAGATATGACTTTCGTTTTCCTCCCTCCCTCATAGAACTTGCAAAAGCAACCCTCACCAACACTACCAATACCCTGCCCTTGAAATCCATCAAGACTTGCCCATATGTTTCCCCAAGAGTAGGTGCATAGTTCAGATTATCTCCCTTATAAACCATTATGCAACGGAGCTACAGAGCTTCATCTATCTCCTTGCAGTAAGTCTCCCCGTTGATTGTAGGTCCCCTGATCTGAAAGAGTTGAATCTTTCCCCCTAAGAAGTTTATGCTATAAATCTCGAATGGAAAACGCTTAGCCAAGAACTTGATGAACCATATGAATTTATCTCTATGTCAACATGATAACATCAACTCATCCAAAGCATTTTATACAACAATGGCATCGCGTGTCCTTTCCACAACTTGCTTTCCACAACTTGCTTAAATTAGTAGAGAGTATTTATCTGAATCACAACTTACTTTGTCATGCTCATGAATGCTCATTCCACTCATATTTCTTAAATTCAGCTGCTCAAAACACTACGATTTAACCCAAAATCACTAGAAAATTTTGTTACATATTATTGCATTTGCACACTGTCGGAATCGAATGCCACTAATTTGACATGATTGATCATGTCGTGAGAGCATCGGGAAGAGTGGTAGGCGATCCGAGGATTTTGCTGGCCACATCGGGGAACATTTCAAAACTGGCCAAAGGACTGACTTTACCGTCTCTGCTAACATGGATGGTGTTGTGAATCGGCGTCGCAACGGAAGCGGATCGTAATTTTGCAATTATGTCGGGAGCTATAGAAATCGATCGAAATAAAACGAGGAACGATAAAAGAAAGGGACACCAAAATTTTATGTGGTTCGGTTCGAATATCGGAAACCTACGTCCACAGGGAGAGCCAGCAAATCAATCCACTATAAATCGGAGAATTACAGGATTACAATCTCACATATGCACTCAAGTGTTTCCCAGTCCTACTTTATACTCGATACCCTCGGTGTTTAACAAAACAACTCAATGGACTCGACTCCGCACAAACCCTCTCTGAGCTCAAGCTCTCACTCTCTCTCGAGCTCGTTTCTCTAGCTCTCTGCCGAGCTCTTTTTTTTTTTTTTTTTTTGGCTCTCATTGCATCTTCGGACGTCTTCTCCTCATATAGAGAGAAGGGCAGAAAACAAGACAAAACAAATAAATGGCCTCATTAAATGCTGCAGCGCAAGCGCCCACAAGACAAGCCGCAATAGGCACGGAACGCCCACCATATTTGAAAGCATGAATGTGGATCGTGCATGTGCATGGGAAAGCATTTAATGAGGCAACAGAGATGAGGAATAAATGTCAGAAACGTGTGCCATTGATCCGTGAAATGAGGTGGGCTGCAGTCTTCAAGTTTCTTCTTCTCGGAGAAAAAAAGCAAGCGTACGAGAGGGAGTCTTCTGAAGCCACAAGTGTTGACTAAATTTTCTACGTGCATGGCCATGTGCATGCATTTAATGGCGTAGAAGAAATTGGACAAACAAATCTTCAGGAATCATGCTGACATCTTAGCAGGGCCACAAAAATCAACACACGCATTTGTGGCCTCTATTTCCAGCGTGCGTAGCGGATCGAGGGCGGGATTCCTTCGGCTTGTATCTTGCACCATTTTTCATCAAATGCTCCGCACACGTTCTTTCTCATTTCAACATGTAAATGTTTTGCGTATCGGGTATCGTATAATGGATTCAAACTTGAGACATAATCTAACAATTCTCCACCTTGGCTTGACGTTTGAAGCCAAGTTATAGTGATTATTTTCCATGCTCGGCTCTCCCAACGCCCCGATGGGCGCTCATACTCTACAGATGCCAATCGAGCTCATACAGAGCTCGAGCTTTGCTGAAGGAACATGCTTCGTCATCATATCTGCTGGGTTCTCTGCTGTTGCTATTTTCTTCACAACAATTTTACCCTTCGCTATGACATCTCGGATGAAATGGTACCTGATGTCGATATGTTTTGTTCGCTCGTGATATATTGGATTGTAAGCCAAATATATCGCACCTTGATTGTCACAGTGTATGGTGACACTTTTCTGCTCCAGTCCAAGGTCCGAGAGCAAACCCCTTAGCCATATCGACTCCTTTGCAACAAAAGTTAGTGCCATGTACTCCGCCTCAGTCGAAGACAATGCAACATCATCTTGTAAAGACGCTTTCCAACTTATTGCACCACCTGCTAGCGTAAACACGTACCCTGCTAGCGATCTGCGATCATCCAAGTTACCGGCGTGATCTGAATCCACGTACCCTGTGGTCTCATTGCCATTGATGTTCCTCCGATACATAATGCCAACGTCTGCTGTCCCCTTTAGATATTTGAGGATCCATTTCATGGCTTCCCAATGTGTCTTACTTGGGTGCTTCATGTAACGGCTGACAACACTTACGGCCTGTGAAATGTCAGGTCTAGTACATACCATGGCATACATAATACTACCAACTGCACTAGAATAAGGAACACGGGACATATGTTTCTCCTCCTCCTCAGTTTGCGGTGATAACCTATCAGAAAGTTTAAAATGTGCAGCTAAAGGGGTACTTACAGATTTTGCTGACTGCATATTGAAACGTGCCACGATCTTCTCAATGTATTTCTTTTGAGACAAACGCAACGTTCCTGCAGCTTTGTCACGCAAAATTTCCATACCCAATATTTTCTTAGCAGCACCTAATTCTTTCATTTCAAACTCAGCACTCAACTGCCGCTTCAACACATCAATATCAGACATATGTTTAGCTGCTATTAACATATCGTCAACATATAATAGCAAATAAATCAAAGACCCATCCTCCAATCTCCTAAAATAAACACAACTGTCAAACTGACTTTTTGAATAATCTTGACTAGTCATGAAGGCATCAAAACGCTTATACCATTGTCTAGGAGATTGTTTCAATCCATACAAGGATTTCTTCAGTAAGCAAACATGGTCTTCCTTACCTGGAATAGCAAATCCCTCAGGCTGCTTCATGTAAATTTGTTCCTCCAATTCACCATGAAGAAATGCCGTTTTCACATCTAGTTGCTCCAGCTCAAGATCCTGTGCAACAACTAAGGCAAGTAATACACGAATAGAGGTATGCCTTACCACAGGAGAGAATACTTCATTGTAGTCGATGCCCTCTCGTTGAGTATACCCCCTTGCAACAAGTCTCGCCTTAAACCTAGCTGCCTTTACACCGAGAATGCCTTCTTTCCGTTTGTAGACCCATTTGCATCCGACAATTTTCTGGCTTTTGGGTACTTTGACCAACTCCCATGTCTGATTTCGATAGAGTGATTCTATTTCTTCACTCATAGCCTCTAGCCATTGTGATGACTCAGCACTAGCCATCGCCTCAGAATAGGATGAAGGCTCATCCATCTCCACCTCATCACCTACAGTTAATGCATAGGCAATATCAGAATAACCATAACGTACTGGTGGTTTAATTTGCCTCTTTTGTCTGCCCGTGGCTATGTTGTGTTGTGGCTCTGCTGGTTGTTCAGTATCACCATCTTCAGGAATTGTGGTCTCATCAGCAATCTCTTCCTCTGTTACCTCTGAGGTCTTTGGAGACTCCGTCTGAATCTCCACCTCACTTCTGACACCATGATCCGTTTGCTCTATTGGTTGAGTCTCAAGATTCCTCTTTTGAAGCATTGCAGTCTCATCGAAGATCACGTCTCTGCTGATTAGAAAACCGGGTGATCTGGGATCAGTGCACCACAGCTGGTAGCCTTTCACCCCTTGTGCATAACCCAGAAATATGCACTTCTTCGCTCTCGGCTCAAGCTTACCATCTCTCGCATGAGCATATGCAGGACATCCGAATATTCGTAATCCGAAGTAATCAACAGGTTTCCCCGACCATACTTCTTCAGGAGTCTTCCACTCAATAGCAGAAGATGGAGATCGATTAACTAGGTAACATGCCATATTTATTGCTTCGGCCCAAAATTCCTTGCCCAATCCTGCATGTGAAAGCATGCACCGAGCTCGCTCGAGTAGAGTTCTGTTCTTCCATTCTGCTATGCCATTCTGCTGTGGTGTCCCGGGAACTGTGCGGTGTCTCACAATCCCTTCCTTTTGGCAGAACTCGGTAAAGTCCTTACCACAGAACTCCATGCCATTATCAGTTCTCAAGCACTTGATTTGTTTACTTGACTGCTTCTCAATCAGTGCCTTAAATTTCTTGAACTGATCAAATACCTCAGATTTGTGCTTCAGGAAGTACACCCATACCTTCCTTGAGTAATCGTCGATGAATGTCAACATATATCTAGCACCTCCTTTTGATAGAACTGGAGACGGTCCCCAAACATCTGAATGAATGTATTCTACTAGTTGCTTGGTCGAATGTAGAGCTGTACCAAATTTAACATGACACTGCTTTCCGAAGATGCAGTGCTCACACAGGTCCAGCTTTCCCGTCTTCTGACCTTTTAGCAACCCCTTCTCACTCAGCATTGTCATACCTGCCTCACTCATGTGTCCCAATCGCATATGCCATAACTGAGTCAAATTTGAGTCTGACTCACCTGATGAAACTGCAGCAACTCCGGTCACGGTTTCTCCCAGTAAATGATAGAGAGAATTCGCCTTCTTCCCTTTCATCACTGTCAGGGCACCTCGAGAAATCTTCAACACTCCACCTTCAGTTGTGTATTTGCACCCGAGGTCATCGAGTGTTCCCAAAGAAATAAGGCTCTTCTTGAGCTTTGGTACATGCCTTACATCTGTCAACGTCCGTTCTACGCCATCATGCATTCGGATTCGAACTGTTCCTATCCCTACAACCTCGCAGGCTGCATTATTCCCCAAAAGAACTCTACCACCATCTGCAGTCTGGTAGGTAGTGAACCAGTTCTTGTGAGGAGTCATATGATAGGAATATCCAGAATCTAGCACCCATTCGTCTCCTGACGAACTCGTAGATACACATAGGACAGCTTCGGCATCACTAGTACTCTCCTTGGCAACATTCGCCACATTGCTTGTGGCATTTTGCCAAACGCCTTTATTTCTTAGCTTTGGACAATTTCTCCTTATGTGCCCCTCCTTGTGACATTCGAAGCACTTCACACGACCTTTTGATTTTCTATGTCGCGACTTCGACCTGCTTTTGCTTTGGCTTCTGTTGCTGGGCCTTCGATGTTGGTCTCTACCTCGAATCACTAGTCCACGCGCTACATCTTGTGCTAGATTGTCATCACGCAACGTTCTCTGCCATTCTTTTGAAAACAGGGCATATTTTACCTCCTCTGAGGTAATCGTGGTACGCCCCTGTAACAAGGAGTCGGTAAAGTGCTCCCATGACTCCGGTAGAGACGCCAACAACATCATGCCTTGTTCTTCATCATCTAAAATCTTGCCAACATTCTTCAAGTCCATCATGAGTTTATTAAACTCATTTAGGTGGGATCTAATGGGCGTACCTTCAGTGTATCGGAACTGGAACATTCTCTTCAGCATATATAAGCGATTGTTTAAACCCTTCTTTACATAGAGGGCCTGAAGTTTAGCCCATAACGCTGCGGCATCCTCCTCCTCGGCCACCTCTATTAGCACTTCATCCGATAAGTTCAACAGGATGATACTCATGGCCTTCTCCATTAGCTCGTCCTTTTCAGCATCTCGCATTGTTTCGGGCAACTGAGCCTTGCCCTCCAATGCCTTGGCTAATCCTTGAGTTGTTAATAGCGCCTTCATCTTGACGCTCCACAACCCAAAGTTGTTCCTCCCGTTAAATTTCTCAATTTCTACTTTTGCTCCAGACATAATTGCAAAGTCTTAGCTCTGATACCAATGGTTGTGAATCGGCGTCGCAACGGAAGCGGATCGTAATTTTGCAATTATGTCGGGAGCTATAGAAATCGATCGAAATAAAACGAGGAACGATAAAAGAAAGGGACACCAAAATTTTACGTGGTTCGGTCCGAATGTCGGAACCTACGTCCACGGGGAGAGCCAGCAAATCAATCCACTATAAATCGGAGAATTACAGAATTACAATCTCACATATGCACTCAAGTGTTTCCCAGTCCTACTTTATACCCGATACCCTCGGTGTTTAACAAAACAACTCAATGGACTCGACTCCGCACAAACCCTCTCTGAGCTCAAGCTCTCACTCTCTCTCGAGCTCGTTTCTCTAGCTCTCTGCCGAGCTCTTTTCTGTTTTTTTTTTTTTTTTTTGGCTCTCGTTGCATCTTCGGACGTCTTCTCCTCATATAGAGAGAAGGGCATAAAACAAGACAAAACAAATAAATGGCCTCATTAAATGTTGCAGCGCAGGCGCCCACAAGACAAGCCGCAATAGGCACGGAACGCCCACCATATTTGAAAGCATGCATGTGGATCGTGCATGTGCATGGGAAAGCATTTAATGAGGCAGCAGAGATGAGGAATAAATGTCAGAAATGTGTGCCATTGATCTGTGAAATGAGGTGGGCTGCAGTCTTCAAGTTTCTTCTTCTCGGAGAAAAAAAGCAAGCGTACGAGAGGGAGTCTTCTGAAGCCACAAGTGTTGACTAAGTTTTCTACGTGCATGGCCATGTGCATGCATTTAATGGCGTAGAAGAAATTGGACAAACAAATCTTCAGGAATCATGCTGACATCTGAGCAGGGCCACAAAAATCAACACACGCATTCGTGGCCTCCATTTCCAGTGTGCGTAGCGGATCGAGGGCGGGATTCCTTTGGCTTGTATCTTGCACCATTTTTCATCAAATGCTCCGCACACGTTCTTTCTCATTTCAACATGTAAATGTTTTGCGTATCGGGTAGCGTATAATGGATTCAAACTTGAGACATAATCTAATAGATGGGATACTGCATCAAGTGCCCTCTCATTTCCTTGGGATCATGTTGGTCCTCATCCACATACACTTTCCAATTCTGTTTGGCTATTTTGTTCACCCTCTTTGCACATTCAATGCTTCGAGGTTCCCTGAAGCTGTCCTCTAAATCTCCCAAGTGCTCTGCCCAAAGTGACATCCTATAACCGTAAACCTGCATAGCGTAAGTCAACATAATTATACACAAGCTCAAGTTTTTGAATGAATGTCGCTGCACTCGCTCGGGCATATGCTTTGTATACACTACTCAGATGAGAGGCTAACTCGAATGTAACTAACCTGGCCACGCGGATGTCTCTTTTTCCCGGCCCAAGTGTGACGCGGCTGATAAGCCCCCATTGCAATTTCGGTGTCTCTTGAGCCATCCAGAGATCTTTGGTTGATATTTGCCGATCCCATGATCACATACTCATCATCTACTATCATTTCTTTGGCATGCACATATATCATGAATCTGCAAAAACTTTTGAACCAACGCCTACATGGATAGAAATAACAGCACGCTTCAACCAAAAGTCTTTTTACCGCTCATGCTCTTTATGACTTTTTTTGTTTTGCTTTTTTAACGGATGAGTCAAAGGAAGAATCCATGAGAAGAGTATAGACATATACCACGGCATTTTTTCGGATTGTTGATTCATTGCTCGGGATGAAGACTGTGAAGAGGACAGGGGTTCTTCAGTAGAAGTTCAAGTAATCCAGGGGATGGTACTTGTGTGACAATTTGGCTTTTTCGAGAGCCTCGGCGATAATTTTGTACATCATCGTTATGGTTTGTCCCTGTCCACATTATATATACACATACGAGAATAGTGAATGTTAATATTTTTACATCATCATATCTCTTGGAGAAAAATACTAAAATGACTGAAATGGGGTCGGGTCCCAAATTTCCCCTCTAAGTTGCTCGGCTTGGTCTGCTTGCATCACTTCGTTTTTTGCTTAATTCCGTTGACATGTTATTTATTTTCGATTTGCTTGGACATCATCGATTTACATGTGTCATCACTATTTCTTTGGGAAAATTATCCAAAAAGTCCTAAACCTATTGCAATTTTGCCAATTGAGTCATAAACCTTTCAATCATGCCGATTGAGTCCTAAACCTTTTATTAGTTTGCCAATTGAGTCCATCCGGCCAATTTTGACCGGAAAATGCTGATGTGGATGTCAGTGGTGCCACGTAGGACTGCCAGCGCTGACATGGACAATTTTAAATAATATTTTTTAAATATTTTCTATTTTTTTCCTTCTTTTTATTTTATTTTATTTTTATTTTTCCTTTTTGGCTTTTTCCTTGACCTTTTCTGGTGGCTAGCCACTAGCCACAAGCGATGGCCAGCCACCGACCACAACCCGCGGGTTGGCCTCGCCCGCCACAGGCAAGGCCCGGCCTAGCGACGGCGACGTCGGGCGAGGCCACCCTGGCCCCGGCGAGGGTCAGCCTCACCGGATCTGGCAAGGGAAGCCCTCGCCCAGGCAAGCGTCGGCTCGCCCCTGGCCGAGCGAGCGACGGCTGGCCACCAGCCACAGGCCGTCGCCCAGCCAGCCAGGGGCGAGGGCCGGCCTCGCCAGATCTAGTTGACCTCCTCGGGGGGGAGGAGGAGGAGGAGGAGGAGGAAGAGGGCGGACGGAGGGTGGTTGCTGTAAGGGCTACTTGACAATGAGGTCGGTGTCGCACCGAGGGCACTTGAAGCGGAGAGGCCGTGGGGGATGTTGAGGAGGGCCTTGCGGTGGGTGCAAGGGAGCTGGATCTTGGTGGGATTGATGCCGTGGGCCGGCTTCAATTGGGCGACTCGGTTGCTGTTGGGGGCAGCGTCGGAGGGAGGATTGTTGTTGTAGGGGGGAGGATTGGGGGAGAGGCAGCGGCGGTGGCGGTGAGCTCGAGAGGGAGCATTTGGGGCAAGTGGCAGGTAGGGCAAGAGAACTGCATCACTCCCCTCCCCACGCTCAGTATCATCCGGCAGCCCGCGCATCGGACCTACACGCCCTGTTGCGGTGAAGCCACCCCATCGGAAGCGGGTAGTGGAGGAGGAGGAGGAGGTGGCGGCGGTTGCTGCGTCATGATCTCCCTCGGTCTCCAATTGCCGGCGGCGAAATCGTTTGCGCCGGCTCAACAATAACACCGGTGCGTCCTTCTCTCAAACCTCTCTCGTGGACCAGCAACAGCACTCGGAAAAAGCCAAAAAGTTAAAAAAAAAAAAAAAAAAATAGAAAAAAAATAGAAAAAAAATCATTTTTTTAAATATTAAAATATTATTAAAAATTGTTAACGTTAGCACCGGCAGTCCTACGTGGCACTGCCAATGTCCACGTCAGCATTTTCCGGCCAAAATTCGCCGGATGGACTTAATTGGCAAACTAACAAAAGGTTTATGACTCAATTGGCAAGATTGAAAGGTTTAGAACTGAATTGGTAAAACTACAATAGGTTTAGGATTTTTTGGACAATTTTCCCCTATTTCTTTACAAGATGAAAGAATTTATCCTTGATCTGACCTGCCAGAAGAGAATTTCCTGCACTGCAGCACTAGTAGGGGCACCCTCCGGCCATGTCGGTATCACTATATACACATAGAAGCGCTCGTCTGCACTGATCATGCTTGCGATCTTCAACGCCAATTCCATCAGCACTAAATTATTTGCAGCTGCATGTCCAAACCAAATCAAGCGTTGGTTGCCATAAAAAATTGAACTCAAGAAATTAGATAGGCCAAGACAAAACTAGAAAAAAGGAGGAAAAATATGCATTTAAAAAGTTCAGAGAGTCAGTCTCAGAAATATAACATATTGAATCAGAATGCACTCTTAATGTCTTATACAGTGACTTCTAGCGATTATTAGCTGACACACAATCCGCAGAGGGAGCCAAATCCATACACTCTTTACTGGAGGCATTGTTGCTCGCTCAACTCGGTCAGTCGAAATGAATAGAAACGGGCATCTTATACCTGCATTTTTGTATGGTGGCCAACGATTGCAAGAGCCGAGCAAATATTGGTTTTCAATGTAAATGAAGTGCTGTGCTGATCTAATTGCTTTCACCTACGCCGTGTGAATACTCTTGTATACTTTCGAGTTCTTTCCACATATAAGATTCCGCAACCATGAAGAGATTGAAAGAAGCAACATTATCTATGTGGAATTCAATCTCTACTCAAAAACACTAAAAACTCTGTGTAAAAAAGAAGAGTGACTTTCTAATGGAAGAACGCTTTTCAAGTTATACACATATAACAGCCAATTGCAAATCTACCAGCATGGTGTTAGCAGCTAAAACTTACTTGCTTTGCAGCTTTTTCTTCGGAATCCCTTTATAGAACCTGAATCAATCGATCCAAAGACCTATGCCAACAAAAAATAAAAATGAAAGACGGTTGTCACACTTCATTTGTTTACAACTGAAGTCCCTTGAAAATGGTAATTAATTTGAAGTAAATTCTCCCGACCTGCATGTGCCAATTTTCTGGGTCATACGGGACAGCTAGTGTGATAGGATATTTCATTCCCTAGGGTCCACCGCCGATTTTCCCTTCTCTCTTGAATTCCGTTATGACAACAATAACCAAAGGGACATTTTCGTCGTTTTAAATCAGGGCACTTTCGTCATTTGACGAGGAAGTTCTCGATTCTGCTTCGCGTCCGTAGCCTTTACCGTCCTCTCTAGCTTCACCGTTGGCCGCCGGGTCCACCGGAAGCCGCCGTCGGCCTTCCATCTCCGATCACGGCAGATGCACGAAGGAAGGCACACAACACACACGCAGAAGAAACGAAGCTCAATCCTGGAATCCAAAGTTCATTGTCGTTGATTCGAGGTTAGCCGGAGGTGAATCGACGTCGATTCCACTGTTCATGACTTCGATTGCGGTTCCGGTGTCGTCTGGTTGCAGTTCCGATCGTGTGCTGTTCTGACCACGAGGCGTTCCTGCGATTCGTTCTTTCGCTACAGTGATCGGTGGAAGTTTGCGCTAGATTCGAATCGCATGGAAAAGGACGCCCCGTCTCAGTTGACTCCAACCATCGCTTACGAATCTTCTCTCCACCGATTGAGCTCTTCAACTTCTTGCTCTAGTCCAAGCCCAAGAGTCGTCCTCGCGTCGAATGAATGTACGGATACTGCTCAGGAAGTGTTCAATGAAATGACTGAAGGAATCCATCCGTATTCTGTCCTGTGGGTGGCCGTTGGAATCAATGCTATGATAGTGAGGCTGTGCTCGCTGTTTGGAAAGTCACTGAGTCGTCATCTCGAGCTCGCGCCCTCCTCGCCACCAAATCATCAGGTCGTCTCTTCTCCAATTAAGCCTCGTTATTGGTGTCAATTTGTTCTAGACTCGTCTCTCTTGATCTCTGTTCTGTTTTTTTTTTTTTTCCTCGCCTTTCACTTGACTGCTTCGTCATCAGACATTTGCTGCGTCGTGGTGCCGAGACACTCCTCATCACCAAAAGCCAGAAGCGGGACTGCGACGGTAGAAGCCAAGGAGATGCGGTTGCGATTGCTTTCGATAATTCTGCTTGCGTAGCTGACTGCATCAGAGGGATCGAGTCGACTAAAACCTTCCACAAAGAACAATAATCATTGATGCATCACACGTAACGGTAATCATCGATTGCGCCATTTCGATACTAGCAACATCATTTAAAAGCAGTTTCACCTGGATAGCAAACCGACCGAATAAGAAGGAATCAACTGGAATGACAACAGCTGGAGCTTGAGTTCATGGAAACAAGTAGCGGCGGCAATGATCTGCATCTGACGCCCCTGAAGGTCTTCTGGTAGAGACATTGCTAGCCGAAGACAACGAACGTGACTTGGAATTTCTGTCTTCACAGGGCGGAGGGCGGAGGAGGGGAGAGAGAAGGCCAGGCCAGGCTAGGGGAAAAGGTTGAAAGATGGGAGTAATGGGGCTGGTGGGTCCGGACCGCGGATCAAATCAGTGGGTTGCTCTTGTTGGCCGTGCCAGTTGGACCAACTTGGCCTTTTCTATTTGTTATTTATTTTTATCTTTTTATTACTCTTTTTCTTTTGTTCTTTTTTACTTCCATTCATTGTTTTCATGATCATTTTTTTTAGAAAAATGTGTGCTTAATTTTTCGATTAAATTCAAATGTCGACAATTTCGAATATATTTACCCTAATATTTGAAGAAGAATATCGTGTCATCGCAAACAAAGCACAAGACGCTATATATTTTGTTGCATCAATTTTTAGTAACCAAGGGCCAAAGTTGTTTTTAGATCAATGAGAAATGGGCCAAAAAAATGGGACAATCCAATTGAACAGAATCGGGTATGTGTTTATGAAATATCGATCCATTGAAAATGACTTAATTTATGAACTGTATTCATATTGACCCAAGTCCAATCTCACAAAGAGCACTACAATGAAAGAGAGAGACGGCTGAGACTTCTTTAGTGAAAGATTATTCTTTCGTATTTTTCTTTTGCTGTTTGTGGATTCTTTTTCATTTTCTTTAAAGTTTCAAAAGTGAAGAAATGATGAGATGATTGAGGATTCCCCAATCTTCTTTGTAAAAAGATATGACCACTAATTTATTTGTCAGATCACCCATAAATGAGTAATTATTATCAGGATTTTACCAATGTATAAATAAATTGGTAAATTATGAGCTCTTCTATTATTTTACAAGCGTCTTTACTTATATATTGATAATATAATAAAGTCACTAATATTCCACTAATATAGAGACCGACCAACTTCGTTGAAATTTTACGAATGTTTTTAGTAAAATACCAACTCAATAAGGAATCTGCCAACCTCCTAATAAATCAGCGAATCATCATTTTTTTCCATGTTGGTAATTATTAGACTAACAAGATGAGGAAGAAAAAAAGAAGAAGGAACAAATAAAGATGAGATAGTGAAGATAGGATTTAAGACATGGCAAAGAGTCGAGGAAAAAGCAAATATGTTGTGGGCCCATGGAACTCATCGTGTAAGGGAAGAAGGAACTCATTTTGTGTTTGCCCTCTCTTTCCTCCCACTTTTAAGAGGAATATATTTTGTCTACCACTCTTTTCACTTCTTCCGCATTTATTCTAGCCCAACAAGGGAAGCGGTTCCTTCGATCTTTATTTTTGATTCCTAAAACCCGCTTTATTCAATGGAATGACCCGATTCGATTCTTTTATGGGTCGTGCTTTCAAAAGAAAAAATTAAGGTGGCGAACATTTGGAATGGCTTTTTATCCATAAATAATATCTTCATATTGACGTGAAATTTGAAATGTACAAATTCCTCTATAAACATGTGTTCTCATCAATAACAATGTGTATCAACTTGACTATCGATGCTGTGATAAAAATGAAGGAGTAGATATAAGCCATAGATGGTATGCGTGAAAAAACAAGGTGGATGAGCGAGATGACGTCTTCATCCTCTGTAATAGTGCATAAAGGCATTTTATATAGGAGGGAGAGGTCCTTGTCCATATAAGCCCTCCAATTCCATTTGGCTATTTTGTTCACCCTCTTCTCACATTCAATGCTTTGAGATTCCTAGAAGCTGTCCTTTAAATCTCCCAAGTGCTCCGCCCAAAGCCACATCCTATAAACATAAACCTGCACAACACAAGTTAACACTATTAGTCACGAGCTTAAGTCTTTGGTAAATGCTGACGCACTCGAAGAGGTCTTCAGCTTGTACCTGCTATTTAATAGTTGCAACCACATGGAAGTATAAAAAAAAAAAAAAAATGTGAACTTCATACACAATTCCATAATTGTACCGTTCGTATCGAAAATCAGTTTGTGTTAGCTAATACACAATTCTCAGTAGGAACCACATGCACTCTACATCCCGCGGCCCTTAATAGAATTCTCTTCCTCCCTTCCTTTCTTTTTACATCTAACGATTTGAGTCGATTCCCTTTTCAGCTCAAGGTGCGCTCTGCAGAGGAGGGCCCGAACAGAAACAGAGCCACCTTCACACATGCAAAAGGAGCTCAGCACATTCTCTCCAGCACTCGGTGATTCCTTTGATCTTCATTCCCTTTTCATTGTCCTCTCGGTCGCCCTGGATCCACCAACAGCCGCCACCGAACCTCGATCGCTGGCCACCACACAACATACACGCTGAGAAGGGGCAAAGAACAGATAGCATTGGTCGAAGGGACTCGGGTTATTTCTGAGCATCCCTAAGCCACTCTCTTGGAGATTTCTTTTGATCCTTTCCTATTGCTTGGTTGTTGATCGTCACCCCTCCCCAATCCCCAACAGTTCTGCCTCCGCGAAGAAGGTCTGTAGTGCCGAAGTTCTCAAACTTTGGTCATGGCTGCCTGCTTTGACGATTCCATTCCTTGACGTTGCTTCTGTTATCTCCTTACTCATATTGAATCGGATAGGTGTTGATGAAATATCGACTCATTTAAAATGACTTAATTGATGACTTGGATTCATATAGACCCAATTTCCAATCTTGCCCATTTGGCAGGTTGAAGTCCTAGAATATCACGATAGAAGATTACACAAAGATCGGTACAAGGCCAGAGAAAGAGATGGTTTTCTTTAGTAAAAATTGATGCCTTCATGTTTTATTTTTTCTGTTTGAGGATTCTTTTCAATTTATTGAAAGTTCTCAAAGTGAAGAAATGATTAAACATGCAAAGAGTCGTGGAAAAAGCAAAAGAAATGAATAAATATGTTGAGAATAAAATAGGTTTAAATAAAACCAATTTTTATAAAATTTCATTCAAAAAACCGGCCATGATTGGTCAAGTGGTCCAAGACTTGATTTGCAAGTCAAACGTCACAAATTTGATTTCCCAATCTATTATCCATTTTGGGATAATTATGCGAATAACTTGGCAGAATTAATTTGAACAATATCTGGTGGCGAACGCATTCACCCGTTGGTGGCCAAAGATTGTTGCGGGTTGGAGAAACTCCAAATAGAATGTCCAGCAAAAACATTTGAGTTGCCGTTGATGCCCTTCAATGACGGGCTGTAATTGTACTTTGACAATTTTCCATTTCCATGATGATTTCGAGAGACTTCCCTTCGCACACCGAATCATAATTTAAAAAAAATCTTTTTTGACAATAATGATCTAGGCCATCGGTATCTCCACAACCCCAATGAGCTCATCATTGTCCTTCACGTGGAAGTCTGCCTTCAGGACCGGGTGTGTCACAGGAATGCAAAACCACTAGTCTTGTAGGGAGTTCTCGCAGATCGAGGTTGTTAACACTTGAATTTTGCCAACAATGCATGAATACCAATAAAGGTAATTTTTTTATACACTGTTAACACCCGAATTTTGCCAACCATTTAAGTCTCCATTTTTTCCATATATATAAGAAGAAGAAGAAAGAAGAAGAGAGAGATAGCAAAAGTTTAATAAAAAATTTGAAAAAAAAAAAGAAGAGAAAAAAAAAGAAGGATATAAAAATAAAATCGAGAGGGCTCGTGTTGTCCAGCCCACTTGGCAATTTTCGGCCTTTTCATTCCCAACCCCTCTCTTTCAGCCCATTTCTTTTAGTTTGGTTATTTTCTTTAGGCCGATGCGTCCAATTCACTCTCCTTTGCCCATCTCTTTTATCTTTTCTCTGTTCCCATAAGCCCACCAGAGCCTAAAAAAATAAGCCTAGCCCATTTTCTCCTTTTCCTAGTGTGAGATTTTGTGGGACCACTGCCAACTGTTCTAAAAGCTTAAGCTGTTAGATGAATGTGTGGTTTATTATTTAAATATTTTAACACTCCCCCTCATGCTTAGTCTGGTCTTTTGCCTAGTACTAAGTGTGGAAATTTAATTGGGGAGGCAAATAGGGACTTGGAAGATTTGAACTCAGGACCTCCTAGCTCTGATACCATGTCACATTTTGTGGGATCACTGCCAATTGTTCTAAAAGCTTAAACTGTTAGATGAAAGTGTGGTTTATTATTTAAATATTTTAACACCTAGCACACGCTCAACCCCGTGAGCAGAAGAGCATCGGTGACGCAAGGAAGAGAGAAGCAAGAGTGACGCGCAGGTAACGGAGGAGGGTGTGTCTGCGCGTGCGCGGGAGCGGGGCTGTGAGTGACGAACCATGTCGAGAGCGAAGCCGGCGCCTTCTAAAATCTCAGAGCCATGGCTTTATCCCATGCACAGTGCATGGAGATGTATTATATAGGGGTAGGAGGTTTTCTATCTATCTAATTTCACTAATTAATATCTTCTAATTTATTCCTATGCCACCTGTCTTTGGTATAGCATTTGAATATCACAGCTACATATAGAATATATACCTTGTAACCTAGAATTTCTTTTACGTCTGCGGTCAATAGAAAACATCTTCCATTGTGGCACTACACTATTTATAAGTGCATGTTGACTATTTGATTATATTAGGCTATTTAACTTTTAGATTGTAAGGGTAAGTGTGTTTTACCATCGATTGAAACCATTTTTATTTTATTTTATTTTGGGTGATCAAATCGAATTAAGAGGTTTTTTTTTAAAAGAATATTTGATGCTTTTATTGTCAAATAATTGGTAAGAATTTGCAACTTGATACATAATCATTATATTGTGCCCACTTAATGTGAGGAAGTTAATATTAGCATTCATATGTACGAAGTTTGAATGACAAATAGGACAATACAATAGAGTTGTGTCCCGCGCCAATTCACTAAGGCCTCATGTTAGCTTTCACATTTATGAAGATGTACGGCTATCCGGATCAGGAGGTTGACATAACACGAAAGTTAATAATTGCTATGCTCGGGTATTCAAAGTTGAATTAAATCGTGAATTGTCCATATCAAAGTAGATATATACTAATAAGGGTCTCAACTGCTAGAGGGCAGCATTCACTTTTATAATCACTCACCTGCATGGTGAGGTTATTGAAGATATTGATGGCGTTTATGAAGACGTACCGCCATCTGGATCGTGAGGTTGACATAACACCAAGGTTGACAAGTGCTTTGCTCAGATATTCAAAATTGAATTAAATCGTGAACTACCCACATCAAAGTAGATATATACTAATAAGGGTCTCAACTGTAAGAGGGCAGCATTCACTTTTATAATCACTCACCTTGGTCGTGCCTTGGACATAGGCGGTCAGGCCCAAAGGCAATTTTAGTACAAAAAAATGGTAGAGTGGGCCTCTTTGTCTTTTATTGCGGAGTACAGGACATTGAAGTTCAAAAAAAAAAAAAATGGTTTCCTTGTGACTATTGGCAATTTTTAGTTGGAAACGTCCGTGAATGTTAACCAACAAATTAAAGTCAAACAATGATAATACTTTATTGGGATAATGACTTAATTGATTTCTAAATTTTGACTTAATATACAATGTGATCCATGAACTTTAAGTTTGTTTAACATGATCCTTAAACTTCAACTAAATGTGCAATATTGTCATTGAAATTTTAATTTATTTAAAATGATCCTTAGAACTTTTTATACATGTTCAATTTAATCCCTAGAATGTATAAAGATATTTAATACTATCTTTTTATTAATTTAAGTTCAATGACAACATTAAACATTTTCATTAAATTAATACTTGCACTAAAAATTCTTGCCATCACTGGCCGATGTTCTAGATTTGATTGGCAATGACCACGAGCACATGAAATTATTATTATTTCCCTCATGTAACGGGAGGGAACCAGATAAGCAAAAACCATAAAATCAGCAAAAACTCCACAAATCTTCAAGTGAAATTAAACCTGACAAAAGAAATTGAAAGTAATGGGAGGGGTGGAGTAATTAGCAGAGAGTATTCGAGAGGCCACGAAGGAATTCGCTGCCTCAGTGTAGTGGATGCCATCCCAGCTCACGTGGCGCAACGACTCCTCACACACGGTGCCATTGTTGTAGCACGCCTTTGACGGGTTCTCAAATCCTACTCATATTGCAATGCCAAAAACAGACAAACTTAAGTAAATCGACTATCATTGTAAGTTTGTAACCACTCACAGGGCACAAAACAAATGAACAAGATACTCTCGCTAACTCTTGAGTTTCAACTTGACAATCGGCCCTAACAGAACTTGAGGGGACTCAGATCAGAGGCGATGGAATCCGTACCATGTATAGTGTAATTGGCGATGAGATCGTATTTGATCGCGAAGACATCGACGTACACGATCGTGGCATTCTTCATCTGACTCCTCAGTTCTTCGCAAAGGGACTGCAATAGCCAATTGAATTCCCGAGCAGCATCATTGCGAGATCGGAGGCATCCGAGCTCATCAATGTCGCTCGCATCATGGGCGGTGGTGACCAATATGTAAGGTAGACAGCCCAATGGCCCGGTGTTGTGCACCCATAAATTCTTACCTCCGCTTTGGTATATGCTCTACAAAAAATTAGATATACTCTACAAAAAATTAGTAACATAAATTAAATTTACATAAATGGGATTATGTCTAATCTTTTGGTAATTGCTGACTGACCCATATGGTGAATCTGATTTCTTCGATGAAGATCGGGATGTTCCCGATGACCTGCAAATACGGAAGGTTTGTGAACTGAGCTGTGAGGTCGTTTTGGCCGATGTCAATGGTGTAAAGAGCGTCGGAGAAGCCATCCTTGCCGACCAAATTCGCATGGCCTGAAATTCGGAACACCAAATCAAGATATCTTAATTTTGCCTTTTTGGAGGTTAATTTGTCTAGTTAAAGGATAGATCACCTCTCGAGAGAAGCATCGGAGAGCGAGATCGGAAAAGGAGGAACTGGTTGAGTTGGATGCCCAAGCTGAAGGGTTGGTCGCGATTGATGGTGGCTGCGCCGGACACAGCGAAATTGGCACCGTTGCTGAAATTTGGGCCCAATGATTCCAAGTATGGACTCAAGAAGCTTGTGTTCAGGCTCTCACCTATTTTGGATTTTATGCAAATCTCAACAAAATCTCATAGTGTGTACTTAACACAATCCTAATTTAATAGATATAGTCCACAAAATTTCTGCATTTACATGATTTGGTCTTCTAACTTTTATTCAATGAAGTCATGTAACTTTTTGGATTTATGCGATTTGATCCTTAAAGTTTTATCTTGTGTAATCGAGTAATGATTCCTATTTCTAGCTCAAATACTTTTTGTTAGACCTAAAATTAACAGAGCATTTGACACGTGTCGAAGTGTCCGACACGACACAAAGACTCTTAGAGAGTGTTGATACTTTCTAGACTATTTACACCTTGTATTTGTTACTTAAAAAATTAAAAAAAAAAGGTAAAAATGACAAAAAAAGAAGAAGCTATATGGTAATAGAAAAAAAAAAGCGAAAATACTGTGATTGCTAACAATTTGAATTGTCCCCATTGAGGATTATCTAGAAAAGAAAATGTCTTGGGAGTTCATTTTCTTTTTCGATGACTTCAATGGGGAACAAAAATCATTGACTAATTGAAAATTAAGCAAGTTGGTCTGGGAACTGTGTTTATTCCAATTAGACGAAACACGTGATTACAAAAAAAAAATGTTAAAAACGACAGAATATAAAAAAGGAAGGCAAAAATACTGCAATTGTTGACAATTTAAATTGTCCCATCGAGGATCATCTAGAAAAGAAAATGTCTTGGGAGTTCATTTTCTTTTTTGATGACTTCAATGGGGGAGCAAAAATCATTGACAAATCAGAATCTAAGCAAGTTGATCTATGAACCGTGTTCATTCCCCTTAGACAAAACACGTGATTGTTGACATCTTATTTTTGTTACATAAAAATATAAATAAAAAGGTAAAAATGACCAAAAAAATATGTAGTAAAAAATAAAAATAAAAATAAAAGCAAAAATTCCGTGATTGCTGACAATTTGAATTGTCCCCATTGAGGATCATCTAGAAAAGAAAATGCCCTAGGAGTTCAATTTATTTTTTGATGACTTCATTAGGGAGCAAAAATCATTGACTAATCAAAATCTAGGCAAGTTGGTCCATAAACCATGTTTAGTCCCATTAGATGAAATATGTGACTATTGACACATTATTATTATTTTTTTACATAGAAATAAAAATGGTAAAAAAAACTATATAGTAATAAAAAAAGGGGGGGTTATAGTACTAAGCATGGATAAATAGAAGAGAGTAGAGAATTTTTTTGATAAAAATTAATATATAAGAAAAGTAAAAAAATAATAAAAGCACTAATAAAGCTTGGGTGGGCCATTTATACCAGGCCCGTTTCTTTAGTAAAATTTTCAATCCAACTTCCCGATTTTCCTTATTTTCTTTCAGCCCACAATTTGAGCCCAAAAAGGTGAGAAACAGAGATTAAAAAACTCACGAAACTCATCCGATCCAGAGTACTTCGCCGGAGTTTCTTTGAATTTGGCCGGAAATGGCTTCGAGTCTTTTGGTCGCAGTCGCCATATCTCTCTATGGCCGAGCGACCTAGATACTTTCTGAAGCCGTTCGTCCAATCGACGATCTTGTGGAGCTCAGTTGCCTTGATCCTTCGTTCTCAGTCTTGCCAAGGTAAGGTGAGCTTCCCCTTTCTCGAACATGCTCTGTCTTAGCCCTGTCTTTCAAGAGCCTGAACTCGATCGGCAATTTAATAAGTAAATCATGATAAGCTAGGATCGACTGGCTGTGGCATTGATCTAAGTCTCTGTATACCATGATTAGGCCGAGAGTCGCTAGAAAATCAAATTGGAAAATCATTGTTGAAGTTGCACGTCATGCGTTCGATAAAATGTATAAGTGAGATTTCGAAATAGATTGTGTGTGATTCGCTTTTGACTTTATTTAGTCTAAAATTGATCCCTTTTCATTGAATTGCTTGCTCATACTGATGTTGTTGCCTCGTTTTGTTCTTTTTATGTTGCCATTTACACATCATCGAGTCGGCCATGGACAAACTTCTTGCCAGAAAATCCATACCCTTAGCCGGAGAAGTCGTGGTTAGAAGTTGCAGTAGTCGGTCCTTTCTTTTTGTCTTGTGGTAATGCTTTTGAAGTGGTTACACCGGGCCTTTTATTAGCTGAACCGTTGCTGTTGCTAGTTGCTGTTGCCACTTAACAACTTGGGCCTACTCTAATTGAAAATGAAAAAAAAAAAAAAATTGCGAAAAAATAATCCCAAAAAAAAAATTGAGATTTTCATTAAGTAATCAAATAAGAAATACTGATCCTTGGGTCGATTAAGATCCCCTATTTTTCTTCTGGTCTACCAAGACCACCCCAAATGAATACATAATAGTTTTTTTAGTGAGCTTCTCATCAAAGGCATTTGCCAAACTCAAGTACTTGCATTAAGTAGATTATATCAGCAAAAGATGACATAACGAATATATGCTCAGAGGCGAAACAAATTCACTCAATCATCAGTGATGTGATGATCGCTTTAACTAATTCAAAGGCATCCACATACGATCTCCCCCTCTCCCCCTCCTCTGTGAATAAGAACTCAATGTCTGAAGAGGGAATTTTTTAGTGAACATTGGCTTGGTTTCATCCAACAGAGGACCATTGTGGTATTTCTACTCGTTGTCGATCCTTCCGGTATAACTTCCAACATCAGCCTACTAATTGACATGGAATTCGTGTCTACGTGCATGTCCCCTTCCGGGATTCAAAGTATCATCTCCAACACGTAAATGAAAAGAAAAAAATTACACATATAATATATCGATTCAATACTATTTGAAACTATCTACACAAATAGTCTCTAAAACAATTAACAATTTTAATATAATTTTAGTATTTAACTTTAACAATAGGCACTTTTGTTTAGTGCATGCCTATAAATGTTTTTTAATTAACATGTGATAATCATTTGGCATTAAATTACTTTATCAAAGTCTTTCCTTGTGATATGTGAGATCTTGACTTAGAATCCTATCGAATACACAATAATGTAGCATGGCACATGCATGAAACCTCTTTCTCTAAAAATTGATCTCCCAAGCGAGGGTCGATCGGTTCATGAATTGCGGACTCAAATGATAAGCTTGTTTATAGAGAATATCAGTTAAATATAAGAAGAGTCATGGTCCTGAAAACCGAAACTTAGACAAGTTGAGAATAGATTGAAAATTCATTCATTTCATATTCACTTTGTCAAACACTACTAGCCATTGGGTCGATTAAGATCCACGATATTTCTTCCGATGACATGCTCTACCAATCCACCCTAAAAAAAAATAATAAGAAAAAGATAACAATTTTGTCGGTGAGATTCTCGTTAAAGGCATACTTCGGACCTAGGTGGCTGCATTAAGTAGACTTGCATCGGCAAAAGATGTCATATTGACTATATGCTTGAGAGGAAACAAATGAACTCAATCATCAGTGATGGGATGACCACTTTTGCTAATTCACTAAGTATCCGCCTATGATCTCTTTCTCTCCCCACTCCTTCACAAATAAGAATTTAATATTCCATAGTTTCATCTAACAGAGGATCACTGTGGTATTTCTACTCGTCACAGATCCATTCCGCTATGGCTTCCAACATCAACCTGGCGATCAACATGGAATTCGCATCTACGTGTATGTCCCTTCCAAAATTCAAAGCACTTTATCCAACACGCAAAAGAAAAGTGAAAAAAATATTTATCAATACTAATTTGAAATTAACCAAAAAAAAAGTCTCCAAAACACCTAATAATTTCAATAAATTCAAGCATCTAACTTAAGAAGTAAACACTATTGTTCAATGGGTACTTACAAATTTTTCCTAACACTTGATAATCATTTGGCATTAAATTGCTTTACCAAAGTCTTTACTTGTGACATGCGAACATTATCTTGATCCAGGTTATTATTATGGTAACTCTAATTAATATAGCATATTTTATATAGACACCACTTATAAATAGTAAAATAATGCTAAAGGAAGTAGCGAATGAAGTCATGTTACAAGAGATATAAAATTCATAAACCTGTTGATGATTAGACCCCATTAATGGCGTGCCAGTTAGGGTAGTTTTGTACCCGAGTCCTACTAGACTCTGCTCGGGGGAGACATCGCTCTTTGAAATGCAATGGCAGCTTATGGATCAGCTATGAACATTTTTACATCTACATGGACTTATCTCGATTTTCGTTTTCGAGTTCCCTTTCTTCACGGTGGCCATGTTGTCGGGAGATTTTTTTCTTTCATTTTTTTTTCCTTTTGAACGTTGTATTGGGAGTCTCTTGCTTTTCACATCATTCTTTATTTTTTATTTTAATATATATTTTCTCAAGAGATTCTTCATCAATTCTTGGTTGCTTCCTTTATATACTATTTCATTCCTTTTTTCTCATCATTTAATGTATAAGAATAAATTGTCATAAAATGCAAAAAAAAAGTTCAAAAAAATATTAGAACAGTCTCTCCACGGTGAAAGTTTCTGCATTGCGAAAAAATATTTCAAAAAGCTCTCTCTCTCTCTCTGCCGAGGGCATCATCCGTCTAGTTGGTTCCTCCTGCCATAGGCAATCCATGTGAAGGCACAGAGAGGCGAAAACTTTCTAAAATATTTTTTCGCAATGCGGAAGCTTCCACCTTGAAGAGTCTATTCTAATAAAAAATTCTTTTTTGCATTTTATGACAATTCATTCTTAAATGATGAAAAAAAGGGATGAAATAGTAAATAAAAGATGCAACCAAGAATTAATGAAGAAATCTCTTGAGAAATCATACATTAAAATTAAAAACAAAGATTCATGTGAAAAGCCAAGATACTCCCAATTCAACGTTCAAAAAGAAAAAAAAAAACAAAAAGTCTCTCGACAACATGGCCATCGCTCCACCTGAAGAAAAGGAACTCAAAAAAGAAAACTAGGATAAATCATATAGAATGCAATCATGATCATAGCTGTGCCATCGGCTGCCATCACATTCCAAGAAGCAATATCTGCCCCAAGCGGAGTCTAGCAGAACTCGGGTGCAAAATCACCCTACCTGGCATGCTAGGGCATCTAATTATCAACGGGCTTATGAATTTTATATCACTCGTAACTCGATTTCCTTCATTACTTCCCTTAACATTATTTTACTACTTATATGTGGTGTCTCTTTAAAATATACCATGTTCACTAATGCTACCATGATAATGACATAGATCACAATAATGTTTGCGTATCATGGGTAAAGACTTTGATAAAGCAATTTAATGCCAAATGATTATCACGTGTTAGCCAGGAAACCTTCGCTAGATTTGAATAGCTAAACTTAATACTCTCTATGCACATATTGTAGTGGCCTTTTCCTCATGTTAATTATTAGATTGTTGATCATGAATGGCTAGCCTAACTTAACAATCTCATCAAATTGTGTACATGTGTAAGTGTGGAGGAATATTTGGTGGAGAATATTGACATACCAAATAAGTTGACATTGGCAGACACAAAAAATTAAATATTAACATACCAAATAAGTTTAACCCGGAGACACAAAAAAAAAAAAAAATAGATGCATGATGTTTCTCCATTTTAATTCCTAATTATGATTTGTGGAAAGTGAAATTCAAAAAGAAAAAAAAAAAAACAGAATTAAACATTGGACTAGGAAAATAATGCGAATGCGAAATATTCTCCATGCCATTGCTAGGTACCTTTACCATTAAAACTCGATCATGGGCAAGATGTCAACATAGCAAACTAGAGATACAATAATGCCACCTAGCAAGATCTCATTGAATCCTAACATATATAACATCAATTCTAGGTTCCTTAGTATTGCAACCTACCCCTCCCAGAAGGGAATATAGGAGTTATTGCTGAATTCAAGTCAACAGCTTTCGATTTGACACAGGTTCTCCCAAACCCAATCTCGCATGACATAACTCATGTGAATTCCATATAAGAAGTTGCCACTAGCCAATTGAGATCAATGAGAAATTAAGTGAAATATGAGGGAAATAACTAGAGATCTTGGAAACGGAGACTTGATTACATTAATTATAAAATTGATGCCCCATTTCGAATGTAAACTTAACTATTTGCTAACCAAGGTGTAAGGACAGCCTATTGAAGATTTTAAAATTCATTCTAACCATTCAAATAGAAATTACAATCAATATATAAAGAGGCACAATCAAATATAATTTAAATGAACAATGTAAGCAATAACCTAGCATCGTCTCTAAAAAGACATCCAAAAAATCTTGTGGTGAAGCAGCTTGTTCAATTAGGATTCAATTTTTTCAAGGATTTTCCACTTTTTAAGCAAAAACTCTTTAAAAGCAAAATTTTAGGCTTATGTCCAAGGATTTCCGATTTTTCTGAATTTTTCAATTTTTTTATGAATTTTATGGATTTTCTGGATTTTTATTTTTTAATTATTCTTAGGTTTTATTATTATTATTATTATTAATTTTTTATATTTTTAATTCAGATAAGGACTTCGGGCTGGCTCCGGTCTCGTAAGTCTGGGCCATGGGCACAAATGGGCTTGTTCAAAGCAAGCCCATTCGAATGGAAAACCACCAAGCCCATTTGTTGAAATTAAAAGGCACTAAGCCCACCTGCTAAAAAAAAAAAAACGCAGCCCAAGCACCTCTAAGAGTAAAACCAGCCTGAATCTGTTAGAACCACTTAGGCCCAAGATTCGTCAAGTCTAATTAATCCCGAAGTTCATTAAACTAAACTAAGCCCACTTACACCGATCCTCTTTTCTTATCTAATTTTTCCCCTTTTTTTTTCTCTCTCCTTTTTTTTTTTTTTTTTTTTCTATTTTCCATTATTCTTTATTTTCTCTTCCCTTCCACTGTTCGTCATCTTCTTTCGAGAACGACTTCTTCCCTGCGAATATCCCCTTCAACCGAATCCCACCAATTTCTCATGAGCCCTCGCCGGCGCTCAGGCCACTGCCGAGCCACCACCCCGTGTCGATCGCCTAACCTGACAACGCTAGTCACCACCGGCCATCACTCTGTCGCCTGTCGTCCCTCGCCGGCCATAACCGTCCCTCACCGGCGACGTCAATGACACCGAAACACGTGATACAAAACGGCATCCATTCTAACAGAACGTGCACGCAAATGAGTGGATAGGAAACTAACCATGGCGGCCTCTAACCGCGGGCTTCTCCGGCTGAAAGAATGGCATCTCCGGCGGCGAGGCGTTCACGGCCGACTCGAACGATGAGGAATATGCCACCAAAAAAATCGACGAAAAAGCCGATTCAGTCTCAGTTTAAACGACTCAGCCGGACCCAACTGATCAGACTTTCGGAAACCAAAGCATTCACAACAACGATGAGAAATCGCAAAGGCCTCGCCTTTTCTCCACAGCAATCCCACCCAGAATCCGAAAGACTCAAACTTTTCAATTTTCACGCACGGACAAGACAAAAACAAAGACACCCATATTCAAGAAAAAGAGTGCAAACAGAGACGGTACCTTGTCCAGACGATGACGACCCCGCGGGGCCGCGAGGGTCGTGGGGTGATGATGGTGGCGGCGGCCGGAATCGATCTCGATCTCCGTCACGGCCGCCGCCGCCTCAGGCGGCCCGGCCGTTTCAATCGTGGGCATCACCGCAGCGAGTGACGAGAAAGCGAGAGCTTTTCTTGAGCGGCGACGGTTTTTTGTTTTTGATAGCGAGGAGCCGACGGACGGAACCGTTCCCTAGCCTACTTAAAAGACACGTAGCGGGCCAAGAATTTTGCTAAAAGAACGGGCCAAATCAAACCGCCCCGCTTGATTTTTATCAATTTTTTTTTGCCATTTTAATACTATATATTTTGATTGTTTTACCATTTTCATTTTTATATTTTTGCAAAATGGACGGACGTCCACAAAAAATCGGGTGTCATTTTTCTCTATGGAATTGTCTTGGGTTTAATTTCTATTACTTTAGTTAGATTATTTGTAACTCTATATTTACAATGTAGATGTGGTGATCAGTTGGACTTTGATTAAATTAATTAATATTATTTTAATTGAACTCTTCTCCTCTTTTCTATGATCCAAAAGAGGTCAAGTAAAGATTATTATTTGATTATTTAATTGTGATTTTCGGACTAACTGAACCAAGAATAGAATCATGCTCTGTACAATTTGAATCTAGGACATTGGGATTTGGAGACTCACCTTCAACTAAACTGAACTAAGAGCACTTTCTTATCTTCTTATCATTATCAACGTGTATCATTATCTAGCAACCGTTCACTGATCTTTCATCAATATGTTGAGGTGTCAATTTCTTATTTTTCTTGCGAAAGTATATATATATATATATTAACTTGTCAATCCATAGAGAAAAGTAAAAAAAGAGGAAGAAAAACTTGGGTGATCCGTTTAAAATGATAAGTAAAATGCAACTTCTCCAAATTTCATCTTCTCAACCCTTTTTTGTTTTGAAATCATGAAAGCAAATCCAGATTCATTTGGCAAGCCAAAAAAAAAAAAAAAAGCATACAGAGCACAACAAACAATGAAATAGATAGAGAGATAAAGCGAGAGAGTATCAAACAACTAGATTCTAGATGCCATGGCCATGAGCTTGAAGAAATCTGTTGAAGTTTAAGCGATTGAAAGAACTCTAGAAACATTTGAATTTAGAACTTCCTACTCTAGTACCATGTGAAATTTTGTTTGACCATTGCCAACTCTTCTAAAAACTTAAGCAATTAGATAAATGTGTGATTTAATATTTAAATATTTTATTATTAAATAAAGGCACTGTTTAATAGTTTAATTGGTCTTTCACTCCCCCTAGCGTGTTAAATTAAACTTAGGATGAGGTGAAGTGATAGAATATTTGAATATTAGACCATATATTCATCTAATAACTTAAATTTTTAAAATAGTTGATAGTAGTCCTACAAATTCTTACATGATATTAGAGCATAAAGTCATAAGTTTAAATCTTTCTAAGCCTTATTTGCCTCCCTCATTAAATTTTTTCACGCCTAGTACTAGGCAAAAGACCAACTAAGCATGAGGAGAAGTGCTAAAATATTCAAATAATAAATCACACATTCATCTAATAATTTAAATTTTTTAATAGTTGGCAATGCTCCCATAAAATGTGATATTTAACATTTAAATATTCTATTATTAGATGAATGCACAGTTTAAAATTTACCTATTATCTCACTTCCCTTGCCATGTTAGTGGAATAGTTGTTAGTGGTACCACAAAATCTCACACTTTATCATAAAAGATTGAGAAGATGATCCGAAGAAGTCGACATTCAAGCCATCGAACTCTTGCTCTTTCTTTTTTATGAGGTTCTTTTAATTTTTTCTTTGACTCTTTTCTCTTTTTCTTTGTTAAATTTTTCAATTTTTTTTTCATGCATCACTTGTAGGCAACATGTATCTTCCAGAAAGTAATAAAAAAGCCACATCACATTTTTATGTTAGCTAAATTAAACAAAATTAATGTAGACACTTTATTATGCCAATCTAATAAATTTTTTAAAATTTTTAAAATTCGATTACATTTTTGCGATAAGTTTAAATTTTTTTGATACACTTATCTCTTTAAAATTTCAGAGTCGCCCAATATGGATCTATTTAACCGAATGTAAGTATAGTTTGTCACCATCGGGGTACTATCGACATCATAGAGTACTCTACATGTACAGTCGCCGTATGCTGATATTTCTTAGGGAGACATAATCAAAAACCAGAAATGAACGACTCGAGTTTGACTCTTAACACTGAAAACACATCGCCGTCTCACACCAACCCAATCTATTGAAAAAGCAAGGTACAAAAGGTTTATTCGACCGTTTTCCACCACCACTTTCATTGAAAACCCCAAAAAAGAAGGGAAAAAAAATCCACGAAGCTACTCCTATAAGAAGCCAGCTCCGACATTCCGCGAATGCACCAACCAATTCCCCAGCATCTGAAGATTTTTGTACCTGTGCAGTTCCTTAATCACCCTCCGAATCGAAAAAAAAAACACAGAATAATGGCTATGAAATTTGGAGGAGCGATGGAGCTTGTCGTGATAGCTTCGGAGATGATGGGTGCTTCAGTGGCCTATCCCGGGTGGAACGACCACAACGGCCACGCTTGGCCTCCAAAGCAAGATGACAGTACTGCCGAGGTCCCTCCCAAGATTCAAGAAGGTCGTCGTTGAAGGGTCGGAGAATTGGCATTTCGGATTTGATTACAGCGCCTGGGCTCACGAGAACGGCCCCTTTAATGTCAACGACACTCTCGGTAAGTCGCTACTATGACTCATTGATTCATATCTGGATTCAGCATCTATTGTGCCCCATTTTTGTCTGCGTAAGTTTGTTCTTAATTTTTATTTTAACAGTTGATATGAGAGATTCATAGATGATCTTGATGGTATTAGAATCGATGCAAATTCCTCCTCAGGCAACATTATCTTCTAGACATTCACTTACTATGAGACTTCGATATAATGCAATCTCACGCATATGAAGTAGAAGTAGAGTGCTGCGGATAATTACCTGGTAAAACAATTGCTTTCTAAGGATAATTAAGAAGCAGAATCGCCTTATTAATCTTCCCCAAACGAAAAATGAGTAGTCTCAGTAGCATTATGGGTTTTGTAGATAAGTGGTCCAGTGCACTATTTAAGCGATCGGATATAGAAGGAAATAATGCAACTGGTTATACTAGCATATGCACGATCAACACTTTGAAGAAAAGCGCACAAGTATCTTCGCCAACCTATCTCTACTGATTGCGTTTGAGCTGGAATTCATCTTTGAAAAAGGTGTAAAAGGTGTAGAGGTTCAGCTACCAAAGGATGCAATTAGATTTTTGTAAAAATAATATAGTCGTATAATTGCATAAGTTCCATGTCGTATTCAATGCATAGGATGTCATTAAGGGGGGTCTTCTTCGAGAAATTTCTACCGCACGTACAAATCAAAACGTAGCCGATAATTAGGTCAAAGTGGTAATGATGGGTGCAGCTAATTGCTGAAAGGTCAGCTTTTAGTGAACTCGTTGCTTGATTTTTATTTCCTTTTTTGTGACCCACGAGACTATACTTTTCTCTTATGTTGTGGTTACCCCTATTGACTCAATCATGATATAAAATTTTTTGTCTGAGACCACATGAGTATGAGGTACATACATTTCTGGTCGAGGAATTTAAACTGTCGGGCACAATACTTGGCAGCCTTTGACTTACGAACTCTTTATTTGCATGTTGCTACTTCTTTGTTTAGTCATACAACGGACAGAACCATTTGCTATGTAAATTGGGATTGATATCATCTAAATTTAGAAATTGTATATGCGTGTACAATTATCCTTAAGGTATTGACACGTCACTTATTAGGTATATTAGACGTTCTACATCCATTTTTATATTTTTTCTCTTTTTTCGCTCTCCGCATTTTTGCCTTTTTCCCTCCTCCTCGGCTTTGTTTCTCTACCCTAGCACGACCACCCATGAGACTGGCAGCAATAGCAACAGCAATTCATCAACACATCAGTGAAAGCAATACCTGGCAGTCCTAAAGAACCGAACATGTACATGTTTATCGCCTCTTTTCGAAGCTTATATTTCCATAACGAGCCTCTCAACAAACTCCAATAAGCACCACTCCATGGAAAGTGGAATCGCAACTGCTGAAGTCAAAGATAATCGGCAAAACAGCAAATGAAATCGAGTAGAACTAAAGATAACGCAATTTTCCATAGAATGGCACAACTAAACAATGTCACCATTCATACCAGTGTATCAAATGAAAATTAAATACCAATTGGACTAAAAAGAACCGTATTTTCCGAGAAAACAAACTTTCTCACTTCAACCAGTGAAAAATTGCAACCAAAGTTGTTACCGAGACTCACGGATAATCGATTTAGCCATAAAACGTGGGACTTCTTTCATCATCAACCTCCAGAACTCGACAATCGGGCAACCAAGAATTTAATTACCGTGTGATAAAAGCTGGACCTCGGGAGATTGAACGGTAAGTTTACCAGTCCTTTTTGCCAAACATTCAACATTAAGAAAAAAGGCGAGTAGCTACCATGCTCTACTTGTTGCGAAGAGCAGCGCGATCTTGCGGAGAAGAGGTAGAAGCCTCAGCAGCGGCGACCTGGGCTTTCTCGAGGAGTGGCTTGAAACCCAGTTGCAGAGTGAGGTATCCAAACGCCAATGCTCCAATCACAATTAGCCCTATCCTCATCGCGTTCATCTTTGTCCTATCCATCATCTCCCTCTCCCTCTCCCTCGAGTGCAGAGGAGTCAAGCAGAGAGAACTCACGAAAGTGTAATTCAAGGTCACTATGACGTTTTTCCCTACCTACGAATGAAATGGCAATGATACATTCGATCCGTGAATTTTGGCTTAATACTTCGTGCGATCCATAAGCTTTTTTATTTGTTTACTGTAACTCATGAATTTTAATCTCTCAAGTAGTGACATTCCTGAACTTTTAATTTATTTAATTCGATCCCCAAACTTTTGGTACGTATTTAATTTAGTCCATAAACTAAATAATCTGAGGATTAGATTGGATAAGTGGATATAATATTTTAAGACTAGATAGAACAATTACCAAAAGTTCAACGACCACTGTTGACCTGCAAATCTTTGTCAATATTTTATGTATTTGTTTATTTTACAAAAAAAAAAATCTAAAAAATGATGAATTAAAAAAATGAATGAAATGAAAATAAATGAATAATAACAAAATCATGTGGGCTCACGTGTCCGGCCCACATAGCAAAATTCTCAGCCCTCTAAGCCCCTTTGTCTATTAGTCCAACCCATTGTTAAATCACTTGGCCCATTCTTCTTTGTTTCTTTTAAGCCCTTAATTTGAGCCCAAGAAAAAGCGATGCAAGACCCAGGCCCACGTGGTCTCTCTCCTGTCTCCTCCCCCTTTTTGCACGACCAGCGTGCGTCTATGACGCAACAGGGATGACCGAGGGAGTAGCCACGAGCATCAAAGGACAATTCTTTCGATCGCAAATCGTGCGGCACTGAGACCTTTAAATTACCTAATTGGCTCTAAGTAAGCCTTGCTTTCACTCACATGTTCACACTCAAGGAAGAGAATTTTTAGGAAGAGAAAATATAGAGATGATACAAATGAGGGGAGAACCCCTTATTTATATAAAAATTTGTCAAATTACAGCCATTGATCTTCTACACGATCTAACAATGGAGAATATTGATCATTATCACATTATTCCAACAATGAAGATTGATATCATCTAATGGTTGAGATCGTTAATCCTCGTCAAGCAAATCCGAGAGCAAAGATTAAGTCCTCTTACAATCTAACGATCTCAATGAGCTCCCTTTGAATTGATGATGTGGCGCTCTTTACTCCGTGACACAAGTGTGATTGACGAAGGATGAGAAAAATAACAGAGAAAGATTCTCCCCGGAGGATGAGGCGAGGGGACATGCTTACGGTTCTTAAAAAAGGGGTTGGCTGAAACGAGAACTAGAGAAGAAGGCCATTGGAGAGGGTGAAAGAACCAAAAAGAGGAGGAAGGAGAGAAAACCTTGGTTTTTGAGGAAGAGGAAGAGCGACATTGAGCTTCATTGAAGAGGAAAAGAGAAGAACCAAAGAAGGGGAGGAGACCATAGGATTCTGTGTTGGGGGTTTGTCAGCCATTTTTGGAAGCCTCCCTTCCGCTTCCACCACCGTTGTCCGACAACTTCTAGTTGGTGTACTCTATCCCGTGAGGTTTGGCTAGAACGTCTCGCCGTCCGGAGGAGAAGAGTGGTGATCTCTCTTAAAGTTTTTGAACTCTATCACTACTGATTTCAGTGACTCCATTTCACCAAATGAACCAGGCATGTGAACACTCTCTCTTAAGCATTTTCTATGAACAAACTGTTTCTAATCGAGAATGAGCTACAAAATTTGAATGATGAAATTACGAGGAAGCTCGTATGAAATAGCACACTGTTGAATAGTCTGATCATGAATTATATCCATCTTTTTCTAGATTGAAATAGTACACATCAAAATAATAAAAATAACAATGAGCCAACAAAATAATGCAAATAATAACGAGCCATCCAACGAAGACCACTCCAAAACCTTCATACTTGAAATCTTTTGAATTCCACAAGGGGGAAATTTTTTTAAATTGGAATTGAGTAAGCCACCGTGGACAATGTAATCGCAATCCAAATAAAAAGTACGACCAGTTTCGGTGACTTACTCAATTCCAATTTAAATGTCATCCTCCTTGTGGAATTTAAAAGATCTCAAGTACGAAAGTTTTGAGGAGTCATCTTTAATTGGATGGCTTGTTATTATTTATATTATTTTGTTGTCTTATAATTTACGTCCATCTTAATAAGATGGCTCGTTGTTATTTTTATTATTAATGTATACTATTGTGATAAGTCATAATGTAAGTCCATCTTAATTGGATGGCTCATTATTATTTTTATATTTTGATGTGTTATATCGTACGTCCATCATGAATTGTACATTAGTTATTAAATGATGATTATGATGATTATGATGATGATAATGACTATTGTTGTTGTTGAGAAGGGACTATAGACTTAGAGGTAATGCCAACATTCGATTTGACGCGGGTTCTTCCACACCTTTACCTCACATGACATAACCCTATGCAAAATATGGAAGAAAATCTCACTTTTTGCATAACCAGCGATCTTGGAAATTGAGACTTGATTACACTAGTTCTAAAACTAATGCCCCTTCATAACCTAAACTTGACTATTTGCTAACCAAAGTAAAAGACGACCTATCATCAAAGATTTTAAGATTCATCCTAACCATTCTAAAAGTAAAAATTACAATCAATATATGAATAAGACACAATCAAATGTAATTTAAATGAACAACGTAAGCAGTAACCTAGCATCATCTCTAAAAAGAAAATGCCATCCAAAAGATCCTATAATGAAGCTGCTTTGTTCAATTGGGATTCAATTTTATTTTAAGGATTTTCTCGCTTTTTAAGCTAAAGCTATCTAAAAGCAAAATTTTAGGCATTTTTTCCAAGGATTTCCAATTTTTCTGAATTTTTTAATTTTTTTTAATGAATTTTCTGGATTTTTAATTTTTTAATGATTTTAATTTTTTATTATTATTTCTAACTTTTTTATATTTTTAATTCAGATAAGGGCTTCGGGCTGGCTCCGGTCCGTGGGTCTGGGCCATGGACACAAATGGCCTTATATAAAACACGCCCATTTGAAAAGAAAATCACCAAGCCCATTTGTTGAAAATTGAAATAAAAAAACACTAACCCCATCTTGCTAAAAAAAACTCAGCCCAAACACCTCTACGACTAAAACCAGCCTGAATATACTAAAACCACTTAAGTCCAAGATCCGTCAAGTCTAATTACGCCCGAAGTTCATTAAACTAAACTAAGCCCACTTACACCAATCCTCTTTTCTTATCTAATTTTTTTTCTCCTTTTTTTCTTTCCGTCTCTCCCCTTTTGTATTTTTCTTTTCCTATTTTCCATTATTCCTTATTTTCTCTTCCCTTCCACTGTCCATCATCTTCTTCCCGAGAACGACTTCTTCCCTGCGAACCTCCTCTTCCACCAAATCCCACCATTTTCCCATGAGCCCTTGCCGGCGCTCAGGCCACTGGCGAGCCACCACCCGGCGTCCATCGTTTAGCACGACAACGCTGGTCACCGCCGGCCAATCACTCGGTCGCCGGCCGTCCCTCGCCGGCCATAACCGAACCTCACCGGCGACTTCAATGTCGCCGAAACACGTGATACAAAACGGCATCCATTCCAACGGAACGAGCACACAAATGAGCGGATAGGAAACTAACCATGGCGGGCTCTAACCGCGGGCTTCTCCGGCTTAAGGAATGGCATCTCCGGCGGTGAGGCGGTCACGGCCAACTCGAACGACGAGGAATATGCCACCAAAAAAATCAAAGTAAACGCCGATTCAGTCTCAGTTTAGTGACTCAGCCCGACCCAATTAATCAGACTTTCAGAAACCAAAGCATTCATAACGGACAACGAACAGAGACGGTACCTTGTCTAGACGATGACGACCCAGCGGGGCCACGAGGGTCGAGGGCGTGATCATGGTGGCGGCGGCCGTCGCGGCGGCCGGAATCGATCCCGATCTCCGTCACGGCGGCCGCCGCCTCGGGCTGCCCGACCCGTTCAACCGTGGGCATCGCTGGCAGCGCTCGCTTTCTCGTCACTCGCTCTGCGAACGCGAGCGAGCGAGAGAGAGAGAGAGAGCGCTTTTCTTGAGCGGCAACTGCCCTCTGCTTTTTAGATCGGGAAAAGAAAGGAAAAAGCTTAATGACTGCACCGTTACGCTTCCTGTAGATAGTCGTTATAGATAATAAAAAGCCGTAATCGTAACTTCTTATAACTACATTAAAGATTAGGAAGTTATTTTCGAATTCAAAATCCATAACCGTCTGTAATAACTGCTTTTAGTGGGAAATAAAAGCTCACTTTATGATCTTTATAACGAACATTCACACAAATTAATGATACGAGCGTGTTTGTTTTTCTCTAATTTCCTCACAAGTTTGCATTGCTTGCAACCAATTAAATCCGGTAACAGACCAAAAAAAAAGAACAAACCTTTCAAATCTGGTAATTTCATGTCTATTTTTCCTTTTGGTTAAAGTTCTTTTGCCTTTTTTCGGCAAAACACAGCTACTTTTCATATGGTGGGGTAGACTAAATTTGAATGCCTTATATGCTTTCTTTATTTTTGGTAGCTTTCTCTTTCTTTGAAGTATCGAAGTATTAATTGGGTCTTGTCAATAAGGTTCCTAGATAACTTGCTCTTATACTGCTACCAAACTAGTTATTTTGTTGAATTGATATGATGCCCCACTCAGTGATGAAATGCATATATTGATGGGAGACATGGAATAGTCTATTACAATGAGCCAAATTACAATGAGCCATATTACAACGAGCAATGTCATGATACAAGTTGTCATCCTTAAAAAGGAAGGCTAGTTTGTTTAATTGATTTTTAGGGGTGATCGAATCCTAACTAGATCAGATCCCACTTAGGAATCAGGAACTAGACCAAAAAGAACAGTTCTTAATTTATGGAACCAAAGACAGGACCGTTAGCTTCTAAGAGCGAACTGATTGGTTTGGTTCGATTCCCAGGTGGTTCAATGGAACCAATGAAGCCTTCGCTTCCTTTTGAAGCGAATTAGATTGGAAGTAATGCAAAGCTCAAGAATCTCCCAAAGGAAAGGGTTGATTAGCCCATAAATAAAGTAATCCCCATTATCTTCATGTAAAAAATTTGGACCTTTATTTGATCAATCAATAGATATTCCTAGCCTAAAGCGCTTGAACTTTATATCCAATGCAAAGAAATGAAGCAGCCATCTCCAAGCACAAGTCGGACAGGCCCATGAAAGGAACCACGTCTTGGGATGCCATCTTCAAGAATTCTCGTAGTGTCCACGCTCTATCTCTTCGCTTCTTATTCTTCTGGGTTTCTTGCTTGACACGTGATGTCAAATTCGGCATTTAAACATGAAATTGATGAGCACTAGACTCTAGCAAAAGCAAATAAAGAAGACTCAGAATGACTGTGAGAGGAAGAATTTTATTTGTGCGAGAGGCGAGAGGCTGAGTTATGTCTATCTTCTGTACAATTGAATAAGGGGCTGAATATTTTTCATATACTTTTCACGTGTCATTATCATACAGAGCATCTAATTAAAAGAAAGAAAGGACGATATTTGAGTATCAACTATTTAATTTAATTAAAGAAACCAAATGAAAGAATTACACAAATCATCCAGGGTCCTCAGTAATTGCCATCTGCAGCGTGAGGTTGACATAAGACCAAGCTTACTAATTGCCACGCGGCCCATGATGGCCAAAAAGCAACTTAACTCACCATGTTTAACTATTGACATCACTTTGTTCTTTTCTTCTGTTTGGCTCAGTGCCGCGTTTGTCTTCCTCCTCCTCCTCCTCCTCCTCAGCGTTTGAGAGAGATCGAGAGAGCAGCAGCATCGGAGCGCCGATGGTGGACGTGTGATTGGTACTTGTTAGGGAGGGAGAGAGACACGTAAGGGTTTGGAGTTTCCATTGAAAAGCGTCGGCTTTGTGAATTGTTACATTATATTTTGCAGAGATGATGGTCATTACGTGTTGGTTAATACCAAAGAGAGGTCTGGGAGAAGTGGTCCGGCTCGACCATTGAATAATTCATGAAATACACACGTTAAGTTGAAGGGGATTATCACTCGGATATTACATCTCCACTGAAGCATATGACAGTGAGAATCTTCTTGGAGCATTGAATTCTCAACTCGCAACATCCTCTTTTCTCAAATTGACCTCCTCCGAACCTTTAGAGAATATCTTGACTTCGACAAATCCCACTATCTCCTCCCAAAATGGCCGAGACTCGTGTCAGATGTGTGGCCAAATATCATTCCCTTTCGTGCTGATTCCTCATGACACCCCCGTATAGCCGGTGCGCATTGGAGAACGCAGGGGGCATCTTTTGGAAATATAATACAGTAACGCCACATATATTAACGCCTCGTGCCCCTCTTTCTGATCACCATTGTATCGTCTAAATGATTTCTTCCTCGCTCTAGAAGCCCTCTCTTTCACCAAATCTTCTGCGGCTGTTCTTTTTGTTGGAACCGCCGTGTGTGCGTCATATTGAACCTTTCCTCTTCTTCAGTCATTGTCGTTTCCGGGTTCCATCGGTTTCCCCTTCCTCGTAATATATGAATTCTTAACTCTCGTTTCTCCGCAAGAAGAAGGAAAGAAAGCCAGAAAGGTAGAAGTCGAAACGGGGGGAAAATGGCAGAGATTGCTGTGTCTGTAGCTTGCGAAGTGGCAAAGTGCCTGTTGGCTCCGGTCAGTCGGCACTGCGGCTACGTAATATTCTCTGACCGCTGCGTTCGGCAACTTAATGTTGAAGTTAAGAAGCTGGGTGACACGAGGGATGAGGTGCAGCATTCCATCGATGATGCTCAAAACAACATGAAGCCGATCAAAGCCAAGGTTGAGACATGGGTGAAAGAAGTGGAGACCGTCGCTGACAAGGCACACGAGGTGCTGGATTACGATGGAAGAGCTAAGAAAACTTGCTTCTACGGGTGGCTTCCCAATCCGAAGGCACGTTATTGTCTTGGCAACGAGGCGAGCAAGATGATCAAGGACATCAAAGATCTCATTGAGCAGGGTCAATTTGAGAGCGTCTACGACGAGATTTCCCCACCGGGACGTGTTGGCGGTGCTCTCTGTCACACCCCAAAACCACAAAGAATGGGTTACAAAGAACGCAGCCTCAAATACAACCAATAAACTGATATTAACTTATATATATATATATATATATCAATATATATATCAGATAAACCAACAAATTGGTTGCAACATCAAAATTTCTATAATCCATCAAAAGAAAAATAGATATATGTTTAAAACTCAGACGATCCAACTACTAGTAAGTATTATTTGCACCACTTCCTTGAACCATACCAAAAACAAAATAGAACTCCCCAAAAGCTCCCACCGACTACGCACTCGCTCTATTCGCCCCTAGCTGAGGAACCTAAAAAGATTAAATGAGGAATGGGATGAGCAACCACAGCTCAGTGAGTAGTACATATCTTCTAAGCAGATCGAACAACCCCTATGCATGTATACAAATTAATACCAATTCTCATAACGCCAATTTAATATATAAAATACATATCGAATCATATAAAAGCTATTTCTCATCTTCAAAGCTTTATACTAATATGGAAAACTCATTTAAATTGCTATCAAAAGTTTAGTATCAATGGTCGAATACATTGAATAATCTCCATCAAAAACACATATCAATGGTCTATCCATTGATCAACCTTTTGCTCAATAACTAACCATGGTCACGACACAACGCCTTGTGACAAGGCGACCAAGATTCTCCCCTTGGTAAGGTCTCCACCTACAAAGCCGGTGGCTAGGCCCAGAAGGATATCCTAAACCTGGGATGCATACCCCAAAAACCCATCACTGGATTCACAGTCATATTGAGCATAAATAACCATTCTCCAATACTAGAAATCCAATCCAAAAATCAATATCTCAAACCAAACAAATAACATTTTGCAACATAGCCCATCATCCATTTTCATATTTGTTGCTCAAATCATCATAAATCTTTTCACAAATCAGTCGCAAAGCAATTTCATATATGTTTCTCCACAAACCTTGTATAACATGTTTTTCAAAGATTCACAATCAACCAAAGGGTAGCAATTGCTCGATCTGACTTTTATGTAATAAAAATGCTTTTCTCAATTCAATATATATATACTTCAAGACATGATTTTATAAAACCAAAGAAGATATAGTACCACTCACCTCATCGTCGATGACCAAACGACGAACGATACTCGTATCGTCGAATTCAAGGTCCTAACAAATAACCGAGAAAAATGTTAAAATCTAATAAAACTCTGTCTCTACTTCGAAACAACTAAATTACGCCTTAACTTTAACAAAAGGACTTCTACGCGCTAACAAATCGCATAACCAAAGCGATTTTTCAAGCCATTCGCAACACGAAATTTAAGTGCAAAACTTGATTGCGCCTTAACTTTTTCTTCCGAACTTCAATCCGAACGTACTTATATTCAATAGAGAGCCCTTGAAACATATCACAAGAATCCCAACTTGGCCATCCCAAAATCAAGCCGAAAAATGACAAAATACGGGCCCAAGGTTGCTGGACGCGTACTGTTCACTGCGCGTGGGAAACTTTGAAATTTTGTTTCAGACAAACATAAGCTCAAATCACGATCCGTAAAATCCCACGGCTCCACAACACCCTAAATTATCATTCTTGCAAAAATACGTGGCTCAACGACTCCAAAATTAGACTTCGCCGCTCAGTTTTCCAAAAATTTCGAATTTAAATCCTAAATCCAAAAATTATTTCAATCGGACAAACGAGGGCTTGATCTCTTACCAGGTGCTGTGTTATGGAGTCGAGTCGGCTTAGCAAGGCATCCGAGACGTACACGTGCCAAGATTCATTTCCTTTCTTCCCCCTTTCTCTTCTTCTTCTTCTTCTTTTCTTTCTTTTCTTTTTTGGTAGATGACCCCTCAGCTTCTATTTAGCCGAGCCCTCTCCCCTCTCCTTTTTGTTTTACTAACTTTTAGGTTTCTTTTTCAGTTTCTTCTTTTGGGGCCCACTAACATAATATTACATTATTACATAATATTACATTCTACCCTCCTTAAAAAAAATTTCGTCCTCGAAATTTACATGTACTTCAATCATGAAACAAGTGAGGGTATTTGTGTCTTGCCTCCTCCTCGAGTTCCCAAGTAGCCTCTCTCTCGGTGTGGTTTTGCCATTGTATTTTTACAAAAGGAATGGTTCGTCGCCGTAATACCTGATCCTTCCTATCGACAATGCGAATAGGCTGCTCCTCATATGTCAAGTTCTCCCGTAATCTCAGTGGTGTAAAGTCTAGCACATGTTCAGGATTTGGAACATATTTCCGCAACAAAGAGACATGGAACACATTATGGACACCTGATAATGCCGGTGGCAAAGCCAATTTATAAGCGAGTTCACCAATTCTCTCTAAGATCAAGAATGGTCCCACGTACCTTGGACTTAACTTCCCACGTGTGTCAAATCTCATTACACCATTCGTAGAAGAAACTTTTAAGAATACGTGATCCCCCACATTAAATTCTAACTTGCGTCTTTTCAGATCCGCATAACTTTTCTAACGACTTTGAGCCGTTATGAGACGTTCTCGAACCAGCGTAACTTTCTCTTCTGACTGTTGAATGAACTCAGGGCCAGTTAGTCTTTTCTCACCAACGTCGTCCCAACAAATAGGACTTCTACATTTTCGGCCATATAAAGCTTCAAAGGGTGCCATCTTAATGCTAGAGTGATAACTGTTGTTATAAGAAAATTCTGCCAAATGTAGATGTTCATCCCAAGAACCGCCGAAGTCAATGATGCATGATCTCAACATATCCTCTAATGTCTGGATTGTTCTCTCTGACTGTCCATCTGTTTGTGGATGGAAAGCTGTACTCAAGTTGAGTTTAGTGCCCAATGCTCCTTGCAAACTCTTCCAAAAGTTAGACACGAACCTAGGATCCCTATCAGAAACAATGCTTACTGGAACTCCATGAAGCTTCACTATCTCATTAACATATCGCTTTGCCATATCTTCCATTGAAAGGCCAAATCGATATGACAAAAAGTGAGCGGACTTAGTCAATCGATCAACAATCACCCATATAGCATTCTTACCACTTGGCGTCCTCGGTAGACCGACTACAAAGTCCATGGCAATATGCTCCCACTTCCATTTAGGTATCTCTAGAGGTTGCAGCTGTCCACCTGGTTTCTGATGCTCAATTTTCACTTGTTGGCAAATTAAACATTGATCGACAAATTTTATAATTTCCTTTTTCATGTTGATCCACCAAAAGTTTTCTCTCAAGTCCCTATACATTTTAGTGCTTCCCGGATGAATTGAAAATCTAGTACTGTGAGCTTCTTGCAAGATCTCCTTTTTCAGATTTGAGTCCTTGAGAACACATAGTCGACCACGAAACCTTAAGGATCCATCTACGTGTAAACCAAAATCCGCTTGTCTTCCAGCTTTCACACCTTCTCTAATTTTTTGTAATTGTGGGTCTTCATTCTGTTTAACCTTAATTATGTCAATCAACATAGGTTGTACTTGAAGATTAGCTAATTGAGCATCAAGTTGCTGCACCAACACCTCCAAGTCTAACTTCCTCATATCTTCAAGAATAGATTTCTGAGAAGTGAGCAAAGCTGCCATATTTCCAAATGATTTACGACTCAAAGCATCCGCTACAACATTAGCTTTACCCGGATGGTAATTAATGGACAAGTCATAATCCTTCAAAAGTTCTAGCCATCTTCTTTGCCTCATGTTTAGTTCTTTCTGAGTAAAGATATACTTCAGACTCTTGTGATCGGTAAAGACTTCACATTTTTCACCATACAAATAGTGCCGCCATATCTTTAAGGCAAACACAACCGCCGCTAATTCCAAATCATGAGTGGGGTAGTTCTTCTCATGTAATTTCAATTGTCTCGAAGCGTAGGCAACAATTTTGCCATCTTGCATAAGAACACAACCCAAACCTTCTTTGGATGTGTCACAGTAGATTACGAAGCCACCACTTCCAGAAGGTAGAGTTAGAATAGGAGCCGACACCAGCCGTCTCTTCAACTCT